>JAQFVV010012468.1:1432000-2148000 GCA_028023455.1 Epiperipatus broadwayi
GTCCCCAACCCTTTTGCACTTAAGAGCACATTCTATAATAATGGCCAGGTGGCGGGCACCATTTATTTTTTTCAACCAGATGGCGGGCACCATTTATTTTTTCAATGTAAATTTATCGTTGGATATTGTTAATAATACACATAATGTACAAAAAAATATTTATTTCAAAAATAAAATTTTAACATATAATTAACTTTACGCTGTAAAAGTATAGAAGGCCCTACAATTTGATTACAATATAATACAATAATTTATAAGAAATTTTAAAAATTAAATTAATTTGTATCAGTTAAATAATTTTTTATTGTGTTCGGATAGCAGCAGGCACATGAAAAATGGTCTGCGGGCGCCATGGTGCCTGCGGGCATAGGGTTGGGGATCCCTGCCTTAAATATTCCTGAACTTTGTTTCATATTTAAATACAAATTTACATCTACTATGTTAGAAATGTACTTTTTTTTTTTTAAACAACAAATATATAATTCAGGTATTAGTATGAAATTGCAATATAAACTTGGACAATGGAAGTATAAAAATGAAATATTACATTTTATATATTTTGACATATATCTTTAAAAATAATTTTAATGACTGCATATCTCAATATTTTACTCACATCAACATTGAACATTTTTAAAAAACCATGGGCATGTAGCTATTAGTGTTAACTTAATATCAAATTGTTAGTTATTTGAGTGAAATTTTTTCTAAAATGTTAGGAAATGAAAATAGTACAACAGACTTAACTAGTCACGCCAAGTGACTCAGGGTTCTAATCATATCTCAACATATTCTTGAGTCATTGCCCTACATATCCAAACAAATTTACATGATTTAAATTGCAAGTTGTATTTGAAATGTAACGGAACACCTGAGGTGAGTGGTAGAACTATAATGCATTTTAAGGAAAATTTTACATTTTTCTGATGTTTTTGAAAAATGTTGCTATAAATTTAAAAAAATCGAAAATTTAATTTAACATCGATAATTATAGACATGTGCTTATAAAAAAAATCATGCTTGTGATAATGAATGTTGAGTGATTAAAACAACCATTAATCTTTAAAATTAACCTTGATGTTTTAGTATGGTGGTAATGTCAGACTCAAAAGTGTAAAAGCCTTCAGATTGCTCCCCTGGTCTGGCACCCAAACTTCTTGTGAAATTTTCAGTAATAAAGCCATCTGATTATTTATCTATTTATTTTAATACATATAAGGGGAAAATAACATTCTAATATAAAAGATTTATGTACCACATAATACTAAATTGTCCAAACACTTTACTACTGTTACACAATGATTTATTTACTACCCTTTCTTACAGTTTACAGTTTCGATTGTCCCAGCAATCTTCTTCAGAACTTTATATCTCCTAACCTCAACTGTTGATTGTAACAATCATGGTTAGGAGATATAAATGTTCTGAAGAAGATTGTTGGGACAATCAAAACTGTAAACTGTAAGAAAGGATGGTAAACAAAGCATTGGGTAACAGTAGTAAAGTGCTTGTACAATTTAGTATTACATGGTATACATTTGGCAATGCAATAAGAAAGAGTAGTTATTATACTTCATGAAAAAGATTTATGTATATGTTATTTTTATCGATGTATTGATAGTTATAACTATTTTTTAAAATAAAATAAAATATAAATATGTTATACTATTTATACTTGTTAAAATATCTATACACTTATATATATGTACTTTTAAAATATATGTTAAATAGGACTCTAGTAACAAAGAATAAATTTGTGGTGGTAGCTTTGGACCTAAATGGCATATATAGTAATCAAACTTAAGAAAGATAATTTTATGAGGATGATAAAGCCAAATAATAATAATTATACAAAATGAAAATTCATGTTACACACAGAAAGAATGGAAATTTTAAAATAAACTTCAATTTAAAATATAAACATGGAAACAAAACACTTTCTTTCTTTTAAAGACATGTCAGTCGTTGTACTCCTTGATTTATATATATTTAAAAAAAAAAAGTGAGAGGCAGTCATCTTACAAATTTTCTTAATCTGATTGTAATTTATTAAAATTTCAATACAGAGGATCTTTGAAAGACTAATAACTGAAATGTTAGGTACAAGATGTCACCAAAAAGGCTTCATAATAACAAAAGGTCAATCAGTTCAAAACAACAACTTAAAAAAAAGTAAGCAAGGATAACTAATTTTCTTCATATTTCTATAAAGGTTATGTGTGGCCATTTAATAAACATTTTCACATTTCTTTCTATATTTATAAAAATTGTATTTTATTCAGTATCATTTCATAAATGTATTTTTTTTTCGGTTCAGTAACAGAAGATGAAATGTTAATTACTAAAGCTTTAATATGACAGAAATAAAGGTATTAAATAACCTCCACGCTATCACACCTTCTTTTGAGAACATATAACTAAATGTACAATATAAAACAAATAATCCCCAAAGTGCATTTTGTGCTGAATTAGCACTCATCCGTTGGCCCAGATCATACTCTCTCTCATATATATAATATTATATGTACAGTATTTATCAATAATAAATTGCATCAAAGTAGTGGGTGGATTAAGTGTGACACTTGTAAATCAAAATGCAACAATTTACTATTGATAAATACTATTTAATACATTTATAATAGATATTGCACATAGAAAAGAGAAATGTGAATACTCCAGTTGTGTGCATGTTGAATTAAAAAAAGGCAAATATATTAATTTTTTAACTGTGGTTTAAAGTTTATATCTGGGCTAGAGATAATCTCTAGTTTAATAAATGATAATCATTACTGCATATTAGGAGTAACAAGAAAAGATTGAAAATGCAACATATGGGTAAGAGAACAAACAGGAGTTACAGACCTGATTGAAAAAATTAAAAGACTGAAGCAGAGTTGGGCTTGACATATTGCTAGAAGAAATGATAATAGATGGACAATTGAAATCTTAAACCGGCTTCCAAGAGATTATAAAAGACCCAGAAAGAGACCACATGTGAGATGGATGGATGAAATAAGAAAGTATGCAGGTACAGGGGTGATGTGAGAAGAGAAGTTGAAGATCGGAGAAGATGGATTGAACTTGGAGAGACCTTCAATCTGCAGTGGATTGATAACGGTTGATGATGATGATGAATCAATAGCATGTATAAGCACTAATTAAAACACCTAATAGATTAACTTAGACAACATATTTACTAAACATTGATTATGTGGGTAGTTGATTTAATATAAAGAGTTGCCTGTAATCAGTATTTATTGTCGCCAATTCAAACCTTCACTTATTCAGATTATCTAAGTAATTCATCACATTAAAGTAGCAGATCAGAAATCTGTAGAAAGAGACATTATGAAAAAAAAAGAGAGATCCACGACATTGATTGAAATCAGTAGGTTGTCCTTCAATGATTGATATATTATACTGCTTCCACATAGTGGAATAAGAAAAAAACATTATTAGTATAGGTAGAAAATATGAGATAGTGAAACAGAAAATGGTGTTGAACAGGATGCCTAACTCTGGGTTTTTATGACTGGTCTTTGAAAACATATAAAAGTGGGTTTAATGAATCAATCATCAAGATGTAATACAGGTTTGATAGTGGGATTTTTAATTTGAATTGATTAAAAGTTAAAACAAAGAACTTCTTGGATTCTGGATTTACAATATGCAATTCTTGATCTTATTTTTTCTACTTCAAAATAAGATCTACAAAATGTATTTAATGTTTAAATGCAGCATGTAAAAACTTCAATTTAATAATTAATATTCATAAAACTCAAATTCTTTATCAGTGAGTGATGGGAAATCAAACTTTTAGCTTGAATAATTATCATTGTGAAAATATAATTAATATAAATATCTTGATACCGATTTAAATAGAAAACTAGACTTAGATGTTGAGAATGGGTACATAATCTAAAATAAGTTAAAAAATAGTGTTTCATCACAGTGTAATTAATAAATACTGCAACAAAATTAACTGTATAGAGTTGATTTTACCTAATTATTGTATGGAAATGAGATTTAGACAACTTACTGACATAATATAAAGACATTAGAAAGCTTCATTTAAGGATGCTCTGTTTTAGGAAAACTGTAGGATAAATCAGTACATTCTTCAGCTTATTGGGATATTATAAATCCCACCTTTATTGGATTGGTCATGTAAAATAAATGAACAAGACTTCAAAAAAAGGCACTTTATTCATGGATAGCATAATATTTGTGAAAAAGATAGACCCCATTTACATTATAAAGATTATCTCAAAACATTCTGAAGCAATGGAATGTTCCTGTTTTTATTGAAAAGATATGAAGGAAAATAGAATACACTGAAGATCTACAAGTAGACATGGTGTTTAAGTATTTCAGAAGAAAAAATTTCTGCAGAAGAAATTAAAGATACATTACAAAGTATGAAATAATTGGAATAATAGACCAGTATATTCTATGTATGGAGAAATTTGTGGTTCATACAGTGGTTTATGTGGTTATCACAAAATTAATCTTCAGTGTACTATTATTATTCTTTGTTTTGTCTTTTTTCATCTTGGAGTTGGAATGACTATTCTCATTCACAAATGGCTGAACTGATGATGACAATGCCATGATGATCTTTGATTGAATATTATTACAATCAAGCAATAACACTTAAGCATTACTGGTGGCAGTTTGCCATTGCTTGACACATTATCAACACAATTTATTTTAGACTACATCACAATTTTTTTTTTATTCAGGAAAAGGCAAGTGCCATTAATTACATATAATATTTACATAGATATCATTGTATGCAAAGCAAACATATCAAACATTTACAAAAACAAATGGTTTATGTTAATTGATTATAACACCAATAAAGTAAAGCTTCGTTAGAAAATGTTGGTCTATTCTTGTGGGATGACGACTCCACGCCTGGTTTTGAGGAGGTTTTTCATAGTTAGTACAGTAGTACTTTTTCAAAGCTTTATTGGAACTAACTAAATCTAGTATTAAGTTTTCGCAAAATTAGATTATTAAATCCAGCATTTTCATAAAGGCTTCCAGGCAGATAGATAACTCCCTATCATTTTGTAAGATTGATTTAGCAGTCTTATTGAACTTTTTTTTAACAACTTCTTAAAACAAAAAAAATAATTTTATAAATTCCTATGTAATAATATTTGAATTACCCACATTTTAAACATAAATTTACATTCTGAATTAAACAAGAGTGTGAAAAATTCATGTTCGAATTAATTTAATTGTAAACACAAAAATAGCGAGTATGTCTGTCAGCACTATTGTTACAAAGCACCAATCAAAACTGATGGTCGTGAGCTTAACCATTTGCTTTAGTAGCCAATAATAGCTTTTGGTCTGGATTTATTTTGGAAGAATATCTAGCGACGTTAATGTTGGACAAATTTCTCTATTATTTAAAAAAAAAAAAATCCTCACTAATTCCTTTGTTTATATCAATATGAATCCATGAAAAAAAAAAAAAAGTAAATAAGATGGATTGTAAATACAATGAATCTAAAATAAATAAATACAGTAATATACATTTTCTTCTAAAAAAAAAGCTTTAGATCCATGTTTTAATTTTTTTTTTTGATGGATTCCAATTTAAGTCAATCTTACTATGAAATGAACAGTTTTGATAGTACAATTGCTATAGCTAATGTAAAAATAATGTAACATTATCCCAGGTTATATTACAAATTTGAAAATCTGTATAAATTGTTCTTCTATAAATGCAACATAACATTTAAAATACATTTAACAAATTATCAAAATAATTAACTACATATATATATACACACAAACTATATTTTTCTTTATACGTTTTACATACCGATATTAGATAAATAAATAAGACACTTGAACATAAGAAGAATGTTTAATTTTCAAAATAATCAATATATATGTTTCATTTTATACGTGTGAGTTTTCCAAAAAAAATCGATTCGCGGTTATTAGAAAGAATCAATTTAAAAACAAAGGAATATGAATATCATTTTAACAATGGTTTACTTTAAAACAAACCTTTTAGTGAAAAGATTTCAATTTGTTAAAAAAAACCACCTAGCTCAGTGATTTCATGTCCAACACACCTGCTGTTTTACAAAGACGTGACTGATAAAAGTCATAAATAGTAAATTGACTCCAGCTAAAGGATGATAATTTCAGATACTTATTTTGATGTCAATACCTACGACTATTAATTCGAATCAAGCAATTAAATGCTTTAAATAGGAATAAACTATTAAAAATAAAACTGCCTTTTAACTTTTGATTCTAAGGCATTGCAGCAAAATTATTTTGGATGACACTTAAATGTTTTCCACTCTTGTATTTTTTTAAATTTATAAATAATAATAAAAAATCCTCAAAATATATTTACACGAAAACGATTATAAAGTCAAAAAGTATTGTATAATGAAATTTGAATCTTTTTTTAGAAACAATTAAGGTCTTCCCAGATATTGACTTAAAAATACATAATTAGTTGTTCGGGGAGGCATGTGACATTTGAACACTCTAATGATAGATTGAGTATTTAATAATTCAATTGAGTCAGACTGAAACATACGTTTCTATGTTACTCAGTGAAAAATCATATTTTGAAATTCTTAGCTTTGTATCTGCCATTCTAGTATCTATATGCTAAACCACAGAGTGTGTTGATGTGCCAACTGTAAACAAAATCCAAAGATATAATAAGATGTAATCTTCAAGGCTAGTAAAGGAAGTTTTGAATATTTATGGCTAGTAAATCCAATATTGGACTACTAACATTTTAATGACATGATGTAGAATGTAATCTAGATGCAACCAAAATTAAATATTTATTTACCATATTTTCATCTAATAATTTAGTCCTTAAATATCAATTCAACATTCTTGTATTTACTTAGGGAATCTGTTGGATGATTTAAAAATAAGTTATTGTTTTTTCCATATTTGTTAGCGAACAATTATAGGTACACTTTAAATTCAGAAAAATTTGAGTATAGGATCATATACTGCCATTCCAACTATCAGAAATATATAAAATTATTTAACCACATTTAGTAGACCAGAACTTTAAAGTAAATGTAGTTATGGATTGGCAAAGCCCATTAGTAGACCAAGAAAATTAATATATATAAAAAGATTGTAACAAACTAGGAAATTGACAATAAATAATATAAGAATTTGATTTAAAGATAAATATAATTGAAATTTTAAACCAGATTCCAAGAGATTGTAAAAGACCCAGAAAGAGACCACATGTGAGATGGATGGATGAAATAAGAAAGGATGCAGGAGTGATGTGAAGAAGAGAAGCTAAAGATCAGAGAAGATGGATTAAACTTGGAGAGACCTTTGTCCTGCAGTGGATTAATAATGGTTGATGATGATGATAATAATTATTATACTTCTTGGCTATATTAACAATTTTGCAATCATTAACAAATCCACAAATATTTATAATTTCTGTTTTAAAAAACAGTAATAACTTAAAATTCATCAATTAAATTTATATTTTCTACAATGAAAATAAGTAAATTGTAAATATTTGCTACTTAATATTATATAAGAATAATATGAACTTTTGACTAGTATAAGTTTTCAGAAATAGTTCTTGAGAATAATCATAAGAGATGGTTGAAACATACATGATGTATACTAATTTACAGTAAAATGAAGATGGGAAAGTAGATGGTTCACAAAATAAATTTAAATTTGGAGCAGCCTTTATTGGAATATACTACCGATACATGCACTATTTATAGAATAAGTGGGTTAAAGCAATTTTCAAACAATCCACTGCAGAACTAAAACATATCCAAAAAAGAAGGGAGCATTATTCACTGGGCTAATTATTTGCAAGGTATTGAAGGTGTAATGCTTTCCTTCTTTGCTTTACCTTTTTACTAAATAACCAGATTTCCATAAATTGAATGAATAGTTAGTTTGATTAAAGATGAAAAAATTGAAAGACAAAAGGTTCTAAATTTGCTTATAACAATAAAAAACATTTCCATTTTTTTCGTGTTTGGATTCAAATCCAAGTCATAATAAATGCAGAAGAACTGCATTAAACCATAAGGCTCCTTTATGCCTTTTATACAACCTTACAAAATTTTTCTTTGTGTCTCTATGCATACATTTATAAAACTTCATTATTAAACTTTTTTTTTTTGGAAAAAAAATAAATATATATATATATTTGAGCAATTTTCCATCTCTATTTTATATTCAAACTAAGAATAGCTAAATATCAATTTACTGACCCATATTGAAATGTTAGAAGAAATGGCTACGTAAAAGAAATATCTTAAGCTTGATAGAAACCTGAAAAAATGCAAATGTTTTACATATTAAAAAATCAACCTATGGTTATGAGATTGGTAGGCAAATGCATTATCTTAACAGACCCTTGGCACACAAAGCGACATAAAAATTTCTATACTATATACTAGATATATCATAAAAAACAACTTTCCATTTAAAAAATATATGCATATTCGTTTTATTTAATAATAACGTTTTTCCAAGGTAAATGAAAATTTTAAAGTACAAACATTTACAAATCGAATATTTAAATCTCCTTAGTATTAAGGAATAAATAACAATGATATTTACTTATCTAGACAAGATAACTAAAAAAAAAAAATTCACAGCTTTATAAATTGAAAAATTTAAAACGAGTTTCTAAGAAATAAATAAAAATATATAAAAACCATCAATTTATTCCTGCCATCTTTAAAAATCATAATAGAATTAAAATATTGTTCTACAACAAAATAAACATACATTCTAAATTAAGCAAATAAAATAATAGCAGGAAAAAAATCTGTGAGATATTGAAGTTTTCTCCTCTTTAATCTATATATTGACATTACAATTTTCTCTATGGGGAAATCCTCTAGAAAGTTCAATTTATAAAATTATCCCTCTTTGTAAACATTATTATTTTTATTAGATGCTATTAACTAGAAAAAAAGTGGAAATAGCATGTCCACAGAATGATTTATCATGCAGAGTTTTGGCATTAGCATACCTTGATGACATATTCATTACTGTGATGATGAGTATATGTAAAAATATCAACAATAAGATTACTATAGATTTGTGTAAATAAAAAAAAATAATTTAATGCAATTGTACTTTATCGATCTGAAGAAGATTGGTAAAACAATCGAAACAGTTATATAAACACTATCAAAAAGCAAAGAAATTGATTTTTTTTTTTTTAGAGATTTATTCCACTGCTGGTCATGTATTCTTTCAGCATTCCTATCATTACATACTTTTCTAAAAAGTTAGACTATTATGTAATAAAAAGAAAAATTGAACAATATCAATCTAATCATTTTTCTTACTGCCCATCGTATTTTCAAAAGACAATGCCAATTCCAAAGTTCAAAAACATTTTTTGAAAATATTTTTTTTTAATTCTAAACCTTTATATAGGAATATGAACAATAATGATCATTTTTTAAAAGATATGTTCTCCTATTTAAAGGTCTTTTCCAATCAAGTGTTAGTTAGTGATGAATAGGAACAAAAAAGGCAAAAATAATAATAATCATCATCAAATGGTTTGCAACTCTGAAAGTCATGTGCTGTTCAAGCATTGGATGTAACAGATAGGATTTGACCCAGAGATCATTTGCTCATTCTTCTATTACTGTAGTAAACCAAGCAGAAGACAGACATACATAATTTCAGAATGACTTTAAAAACATTAAAATGATTGGATAACAAACTGATCACACACATAATTCCAGAAAGATAGATTAAATATATATTAGTTTTTATAAAGATATTTTAATTCATCATCACTTCTTAAAAATTTAAAAAAAAAAGACAACTGATGTTAAATGTTAAAAATATTATTTTAAGTTTAATTAATTTAACTTGTGGTTGAAATATGTACAAGTAATCAATCTGTTTATTTTACAATAGTTAATGGTGAAGGACATTAAAATTTATATTAAAGAGCATTACAACATACTCCTCATTTGACATTAACACATGAATTGATATTATGAATTTATTTTATCATTTACAATAATGAATATCGCATCTAAAACTTAAAATGAAATTACAAATGTCTCTTTCTTGGATATTAAGTGTTTATAAAATCTCTGGACTTGACCAACAAAAAAACAAACATTATTGAAAATCATTTCAACACCTCTAATGTACTAAATCGCTCAGTCAACATAAATTGTTTAATACTGTAAGAACAGTTTAAACACAATTTAAAAGTGAAAAAGTGTGTGAACATTTCCAGACTTAAAAAATAAGTATCACCTGAAGCTAATTATATGCAAAATTTTGGTCATTAATCTGACAAAGTAAACAGGTGTTTAGATCTCTATCATGTTTTGCCCATAATAAATTGCAACTCAAACATATATAAAGTGAAGATTGGCTGTTTTTTTTTTTTTCATATGTCAGAAGATTAACTGGGAAGCGAACTTGGGCCAGCTGCTTGGAAGGCAGCTATGCTAACCAATAGGCCACCAACGCTTGACAAGATTGGCTGTTTTATTTTATGTTAAGCAGCAATTTGCAAATTTGAAGTTTTTATTTTCAAAAAATATTTCTCATGTATATTGAATCTCACTGCAATTATAATTATATATTTAGCATTTGTAACAACTTCCATGGCATATAAAGTTTCAAAAGAAACTGGTCTCTGACTAGCATTGCATGGGTTTAATACTACTTGGCCAGCTTCAATGGAATTTAAAATTGCTTTTGTGTTAAAACATTCACACTTTAATATACATATATAATACTGACACTACAAAGTGATTCATTTTACACTTATAATTGGACAATTTTGGGTTCATATTAAAAATAAAAATACAAAAAAATTAATAAAATTATCACATACTCTCAAAGTGATTTCGATTCTAAAACTCTTAACATGATCTCCAAAATATTCTCACTTGAAGATAAAAGAGAACAAATTCTAAATAACGCTATAATTTGCAACCTAATAAAGAGAATTGAAAAAGTAAAGCAAAAAAAAAAAAAAAAAGTAGCTTCCAGCTTCAGAGCAAATAACTAAAAGAATCAACGCTTTAAAATTAAAGATGGAAATGTTACTCTTTATAGTAAGTAATATATATTAAAAATAATAGTTTTGGCAATTCGGAACAATTTTGTATTCTTCACATTTAATTTCACTTATGAACGATTTTGAATATGAAATGAAAAATACCCATAATGATGGAGAAAGCACTTGAGGGTAATAATAGAACTATTAAAATTAACTAGTATGAAATACAAAATTGTAATATTCTACTTCAGTTTGGATAATTACACACTGTGAAAATAATTAGATAATCGGACCTGAGCAAAAGATAGAAGTCAACAGTATAAAAATAATAATGTTTCTTTTATGTATTATTACTGACTCTAAGCATTTCTACATAAATACAAGTATATATATATATATTAATCCAAGCGTTAAGTATTTGCCAGTGCAGCAAACATTTTATTATTATATATTTGACATTTGCGGATTTGTTTTACGGTTATTAAAATGAGTAAAAAATAAAATTTACTGCGTAAATTTAAATATTAACTAAATCGCAGTTGATATGATATTTACTCTTACAATTAGCATTATTCTAATGGACAAACAAATGATATAGGATTCATTTTTTTCACTAGTATTTTGATTGACTTTAATATTAGGACTGTTTTCACTTATATAGTCAGTTGTCAGAAGTTTATAGCTCCAAGTATTATATATAAATAAGCTAGAAATCTCTAAATACATGACCTTATCACCAGAAGTATTATCCAAAATCAACATTCAGTATTCTGATGGGGAATGTATATTGTATTTTTCATTGTAGTCCATCAAAAAAAACCTTGTCAAATATATATATATGCTTTAGTAGTAATATATATTTATTTAAAATAAAACACAACAAAACAATTACCACTATAAATTTTATGAGGTTATAAATTTTATGAGAATGAAGAGCAAAAGATTTCTTCATCTATTCTAGTAATTAGCTATACTGAATATACCATTTTGGCCCTCAAGTTACTTTCTTAGCATGTTTTTGTAAATTTATTATCATTTCCCTTTCATTACAAATATATAAGTAAATTATTTTTAACAAAGTTTAAATCACAACACCAATTCACACATAAGCTCTTACCAGCTTCATCATCACATGAAAATGGTTACCAAATAAGCTTTTTTATGATGATCTTTTTTGGCTTACAAGCATCACTCATCAAGAAGCTGTAGAGCAATCTGATAGCATGTTTAAATTTTTTACTCTTTATTTTATGGGTATGATTACATTTTCTCAGCATTATCATTTTTTATGGTGTGTTAATTTTATAGAAAAATATAATATTTTATCTTTATTAACATGTCAACTAAAGATATTGTGAAAATTGCATCTTAAACCAAACACAAAAAACAATATAATGTATATGGTAAGGCAATAGATTAAACTATTAATCTACTTTAAACACCAACTATGTAGGCAATAAAATATTTGATTGTAATAAAAAGACATCAGCTGGGAAGCAGATAAATTTTTTTATATTAATTGTAGTGTTAATACTGAAGTTTATAGTTTGGTTTAATTTTCAATAATATCAAAAAGTAAAGAATAGATAAAACGAATTGTGTAAAATTCAAGAGAACTATTAAAAACACACACACACGTGCATTACCCAGAGTTATATTTATTAGTTGAACTATATCAATTCTTTAAAGTTTTTACAAAAATCCAGACTTTACTTAAATTTTTAAATATATATATATATATATATATATATATATATTTAAATATATATATAGAAGGAGAAACATATATATATATATATATATATATAATGTTTCTCCTTTCTTCTTCAGGTATTGCTGGTCTGACTAATGATAGTACTGCCAAGAAAATAAACTTAGAACATTGGGATTTGTGAATATTGAATTTACATAACTTCTGAGAACTGAACTTGGGAACTATGAATTCATAACTATTGAATTTAAGGCAAATGTTCTAACCAATTGTTACTAGTGCTGTCAGTGTTTAGGTCAGCAACACCCAAAAAAGAGAGAATAATAATATCACTTAAAACCATTATAATAAACATTAATCTTAAATGTATTTCAAAAGTTTAAATAAAGTTTGAATTTTTCTGAAAATATTTAACAGTAAAATACATACAATTACAACTACACTACTATCATCACAAATTTTCAGAGAAATACTCATAATGTTAAAAGTTATTAGCTACTAAAATGCTTTTGTGGTAGATTTAAAAAAGAGAATGTTCTATTTGATTAACTATATATATAATGAGCATGCTAATAATTCTAAACGAGCTTTATCGATAAATGCTACAAGAGAAGGCATTTAAAATCTCTATCTAGGTTATCCCTATCTACAAACAGGTTTCGAGCTACTGACTCTTCTCTGTGAGGCACTATGGTATTCAGACATTAGATCAACATACCAACTCAAAGTCAGCATTTATCTGATACTTAACAATTAAGTAATTATTCTGACATTTTCAGACACCTATTTATCTTCAAATCCAGCTATCTAAGTCAAAGAGCTGTATGGGTCTGAATAATTTCCAGCTGTACCATGTATTAATAGCTTTAGCAGTATAACCTCACTTAAGACTCAAAAACAAAACTATAATAGTAAATAAAATCAAGTCATACATCATATGACTTAACTTGATAAGCTAATATTACAAAATAAAATAATTACATAAATATATAATTCAGAGCTAATTCAATGCTCACTTATAATACATCTTTAAATATTAATGAACATTATTCACTATATGGAACAATCTAATCTTTCATATAACATTTTTTAGGTAAAATATACTTTCATCAAGCACTTTAGACAGACCACTTTCCCCCTGGAACACACTATGTATAATTTAATACATAAACAATTTAGAAAAAAACAAACATTTCCAGCTTATTTCTTTTGTTAAATATAATTTACTATATATTGTGGTGAGCTTATTTAAAATTAAAATCCTATTTATAAATCTACCAAAATGATCCTATAGGCAGAAGTAAGATAATTGCCAATGTGTGGATTATGATTTGCATGAAAAATAGAAAATTTAAAGTTATCTGACTCATAGAAAATCTTTTTAACATTGGTCAGAAATTTCATCAATATATTCTTAGATACATAAGCCATTTTGTTTAATTCAAAATGAAAAAAAAATTTTTTTTTTTTTGCAAATAAGTCATTGTCATAACGATAAAAGATGTAAAAGAAGAAAATGATGATTTTTATCACCAAACTTCAATTGAACTGAACTATAGTCATCGGCTATGAACATATATTAGTATATAAATAAGTCGTAAAACACTGTCTAAATATATAACAACAATGATCTTTGTTATTTATTATCTTTCAAGCAGCAAAATTTAATAAAAGAATCAATTAATTGATCATAAATTAGTTTATTGAAATGAATGTTGTGGCGGTGGTAAAACAGAAAATGCATTGCTACATTTGATAGAATGCGAATTGATTTTGATGCTGATGATATTGCCATAATGGAAACACATGTCTAGCAGAAATTGGCTGATTTTCCCCCTCAAACATTGTCATTTGAAAGAGCACAAAAATTTCTGTAGATGGCGTAAATTAAATTATCCTTTAAATACTGTTATGTATATATATATATATGCACACATACATTTAATAAAAGATTTTACTAAAAGGAGTTGTTATATGATTCAGTTCTGAATTTCTATTTTTTTTTATTTAATGAAAGTGAAAAATTTTGATAAAAAAAACACCTCATTTTAAAATAAATAATTCTACCAGAAAAGAAATAACAAAATCACTTGCTAAGTAAAACAGGAAAAATAATCAGCTCAATACCCTAGGATTTTCTACTCTTCTTTTTTTATCCATGAATGCCTCTTAGGCATCTGGTTGTTATAGCAACATCAGAATAATATTTCCCTGTACATAGAATTTTTTCATTCAATCTGGAAAAACAAAAATCAGTTTGTTTTCAATTTCAAAATGATATCTGGCGAATAAATTATATAATTGTTTAGAAAACACTGTTTTAAGACTGTAATAATAATAAATGAATCTTTAACTTTCAAGAGCTAATGCAAATAAAATATTAATAGTTAGTGATCAAAAACATATAGACAGAGAGATAGGTCCATGTGTAAAGTATGAGTGTTTATGATTTCAACTTTACTATTATCAATGTCTTATAACTTCTGCTTGCTTAAGATTCAATCCAGGAATTTTTAGCTATTAAGTTCACCACACTACCACTGTGATAAACTGCATAAGACAATATTTTATTGAATGGTGTGTGTGTGTGTGTGTGTGTAAATATATATATATATATTAAAGTAATGCTTATGTTATTGAAATGATTGTGATGAATTAAACCTAATATGATCGAATTCATATAAAATAAGATTTCTACAAGCTTTTTTTAATTCATTGCAATTATTTAAAGAACGTTAGTATTGAGATGATTATATTTAAGCAATGATTTGGGTTTGTGCCATGATTATTAAAAATGGCTACTTAATGACATTGCTTTGGAAAATAAAGTAATGTTAAATTTACATTATAGCAGTGTATATTGGCAACTTAATTCATTTCATTGAGCCAAATTGCTGATATCTGAATTTATTAGTGTATATAAGATCTAGTGGATAGCAAAAGGTGATCCATTTTGTTGATTAAAAAATAGTGATTTTGAACAGATTAATCTCTTTACTGGTATCCATGGAAGATCCTTGAAGCATGCCGTGGTTCTTTGGCCACTTTGATTTTAAATCACATCTATCTATCTTTAGTATTATTTTGCCAATATTGCATTTGTCTGATAACAAAAACTGCAAATAATATATTATTGATTTATTAATTTAAAAATATATATCTCAGGACAAGAGGGAGATAAAAACCTACTACAAACAACTAGACAACGAACCAACAACAACGCTGGCTGATAATTTCTTGTTAGGTCCACCTGAGGGCGCTTGTGAGAGTTTGAGAATGATCAAATAATGAAGTTGTGGAAGAATAAATACAAACAAAGTGATTACACAGAAAGTGGCTTATTGGTTTTTATGCTGGTCAAATAATGAAGTTGTGGAAGAATAAATACAAACAAAGTGATTATACAGAAAGTGGCTTATTGGTTTTTATGCTGGGTTTGGAAAAGGTAAGGGGGATTTAGATATAAAGACCATGGAGCTGACAAAGATTATGTTGTGGAAATGGGATGGAGCAGAATAGAGAAGAATATGGGGAAACTTAGGTCTCAGTTGGTAGAGCATTTGCCTTAAATTCACTATTCAAGAATCTAAAGGTGCGAGTTCAACCTCTAAGCGAATATTATCACTGTGCATATAGGTCAGCAACATCTGAAGAAGAGTGGAGAATAATACTACTCGAAACGTTGTGTAATTACTAACCTGTATTGTCTATTTGTGTGTTATTACTAACAAGTTGATGTATTTGGAAAGGAAATCAATGTGGTTTTTAAGATTTCTCTGGGCATAATTGCTGAGAGATTCCTGTTTCTGTATAAGAAGTCACAGTGCATCACATCACATCTTGCTTTTGTTTAGATTTTTAAAATGGAAACATATTTTTCATAGTTTGTTTACACATTTATGATAATTTTTCCAAAATGTTT
This sequence comes from Epiperipatus broadwayi, assembly GCA_028023455.1. Classification (NCBI taxonomy): domain Eukaryota; kingdom Metazoa; phylum Onychophora; class Udeonychophora; order Euonychophora; family Peripatidae; genus Epiperipatus; species Epiperipatus broadwayi. The sequence goes on from JAQFVV010012468.1 coordinate 1,448,684, forward strand.
GTGTAATATTTTTTTTTTTAGAAAAATGATGTAATTAAATTAAGACTTTATTAAAAATATTTAACTTTTGGAAAAAGACAAATCAAGAAACATCAATAAGATACAACTGTAACTTACAATAGATTGAAAAGTGAATGCATTCATAGTGATTAAAACAGATTGTATTTTGCCATTTTTTAACAATTAAGGTTCGCGTCCGGTCGATGCTATGACACATGAAAAAAAAAAGTAGAATGTAAAATTTAAAACGAATTTAATTAGCTTTAAGTAATATAAACAACAACTCACTCAAGTTTTAGAAACTGGGTTAAAGCAAATCTAATTTTTTAATTTAATATTAATAATAATGAAGTAATTATCCAATAAGGAAAAAAATTAATGTTCAGATTATATATATCAAGATTTTTTTTTCTATATTTGCATGGTTGGAATAATACTTATAAGAATAATTTTCATCTGCAAAAACATATATTTCTAAAAAATAATTAAAATTTTAATCCAAACAGCTGTCAAAAAAAAAATTAAGATTAAGTAAATATGGGTATTCACATAAAAATTAGAAATAAAATGAAAGTCATTCCTAACATATAACTAACCCTTTCATTTACGATAATACCATGGAATAATTAACTTTGAGCGAAGAATAGTTTGAATTTCTTTATTAATAAATATTGATTGACTAAGTGGTTACATATTTGCCTGAAATTTTTTCCCCAACTTGAAAATATGTCCAGCATTGTAATCACTGAAGATCTTATATTTCTAGAAAAAGTTCACATATTTTTTATGTATTTTACACTTTAATAAGTGGGTGCAATTTGAAAATTATAATTGCAATTTGTAATGTTATATTTACAGGTTATATTTACATGTTTAAAGAGGTTCACTTAAACTTCTTTGCATCAATAATTTCAATATCTGTATTTAAGTTGCAATCTTTATTGTCTATATAAATATATTGGACCATTAATAAAGGAGGGATTCCATCTTTATTGTTAAAAGGAGGTTGCCTTGACAACAGTTTATAATTGTTGATTGATATTGTTTATGTGTTGACTGGTTCTTAATGTTTATACTTTGATTATTTTTTAGCATTCTAAAATTTAATCTTTTATCAATTAACATCACTTAAATGAACTACAAGATTATTTCTTTAAAAATTTTGACACATTCATTTATAGAGAATTATTGTTTTAAATTATAATAATAAAACAAACAATTTATTAAAATATTAGGGTCTCATCTACAAAAAAAAGCTGAATAATCAGGCAACATATTGTCATAGGTAGTAATTTGCCATTCTAACACAAATTATCCTGATATTTGAAGTAGCTATGGAAGATTTGCGGCCATGTTTGCATGAAATCCTTTAAAACTTTCTGCATAGTGCACTTAATTTATAATTATGCCAGAATAATGATTGTTTACTAAAATTTTAAATTGTTCTCATCAATTAAAAAATGATGATGGCATGCTTGTTTTGATGCAGTGGTAAAGCTGCAGACTTCAAACCCCATAGACTGCAGCACAGACCCATCACTTCTAGTGATTGATAAATTTATATATCATCATCATCATCATTATCAACCATTATCAATCCACTGCAGGATGAAGGTCTCTCCAAGTTTAATCCATTTTCTCCAATCTTTAGCTTCACTTCTCCACATCACCCCTACACATTTTCTTATTTCATCCATCCATCTTACATGTGGTCTCCTTCTAGGTCTTTTACAATCTCTTGGAATCCAGTTTAAAATTTCAATTGTCCATCTATTATCATCTCTTCTAGCAATACGTCCAGCCCAACTCCACTTCAATCTTTTAATTTTTTCAATGAGGTCAGTAACACCTGTTTGTTCTCTTACCCATACATTGCGTTTTCGATCTCTTCTTGTTACTCCCAACATACATCTCTCCATACTTCTTTGAGTGGTCTGAAGTCTCTGTATTGATCTTCTATTAAGTGTCCAAGTCTCAGATCCATAAGTAAGAACTGGTAAAACACATTTATTAAAAACCTTTCTTTTCAAACACATAGGCATATTTCCTTTTAATATCAAGTTATTTCTACCAAAAGCACTCCAACCAAGTTTAATTCTATGATTAATTTCCTCTATTATGTTTCCATCTGTATTAATAATCTGACCAAGGTATTTGTAACTCTTAACTTCTTCTAATTCATCATAATCAATCTTTATTTTCATATTTTGAGCAAATCGATTAAACATTACTTTAGTCTTTTTAACATTTATCTTTAGTCCTACTTTCCTACTTTCATCTGATAACTCCTGCAACATTTCCTGCAGCTCGGAAGCATTATTTGCAAAAACAACTACATCATCTGCGAAATCTAAATGACTTAAATAATCTCCATTTACTTTCACTCCTTTAGTTTCCCATTTTAATCCACAAAATACTTCTTGCAGCACTGCTGTAAAAAGTTTTGGAGATATGGAGTCACCTTGTCTTACACCTTTCTCAATGTTGACTTTCCCAGTATCATTATGTAATCTAATTGTTGCTGTTGCATTTTTATAAATATTCTTTAAAATATGACAATATCCTGGATCTATACCTTGATGATCCAATGCTTTAATCACGGAAGAAATGTTTATAGAATCAAATGCCTTTTCATAATCTACAAATCCAAAACATAATGACAACTCATATTCATTTGTCCTTTCTATAACTTCTCTCAATACTTGAATATGATCTACTGTACTAAAACCACTTTTAAATCCAGCTTGTTCTCTTGGTTGGTGAAAATCCAAGGTTCTCTGTAGACGAGTTGTAATTATCTTGGTAAAATTTTTATATAAAACTGATAAAAGGCTGATAGGTCTGTAATTTCTAATATCTTCTTTATCACCTTTTTTAAATATTAATATTATTACTGCATTCTTCCAATCATCCAGTACATCTTTATCATTTAGACATTTGGTATATAACTTTGCTAATATTTTTTCTGTTTCTTCACCTGCTTCTTTTAATATATCAATTATAATTCCATCATTACCTGGAGCCTTTCCTTTTTTCATACATTTAATTGCATTTCTCACTTCTTCATTTAAAATTCTGGGCAATTCGGAAGATGTAATAGATATAGGAGGTACTTGTTCTTTATTACTATATAATTCTCGATAAAAATCTTCTACCAATTTCATAATGTCATCCCTCTTTTTAGTAATAATTCCATCTTTTTTCCTTATTGCAGATATAAATTTCCTACCAATACCAAAATGTTGTTTTACATTCTTAAGACTTTTATTTTCTTCTACAGCTTTTCTTGCTAATTCACAGTTATACTTTCTTATATCATTTTCAACTCTTTTCCGCACCATTTTACAAAATTCGAGATATTCAATTCTTTTTAATGCATCATTATTGCATATCTTCATATTCCTTCTTTTCTTCATAAGTTCTCTAGTCTCAGTAGAAATTTTATTAGTCAATTGCTGCTTTTTTCTACCAGCTATCTTTGTTGCAGTTTTTAAAAGTGTATCAGTTATTTTCATATTAATTTCATTCAAATCTGAATCATGTTCAAAATCTACTAATACTTGAAACCGATTTGTAAGTTCTAATTTAAATTCATTAGAATGTTTCTGAAGATTAGGAATATCAACTGTAAATATAGTTTTTCTTAATAATTTTTGTCTCTCTAGTTTTACATTAACATGTATCTTACCCCTTACTAATCGATGATCACTTCCTGTGTTAAATTTATTAAGAACATTACAATCTTGAAATATGTATTTCCTGTTAGTCAAAATATAATCCAATTCTGCTGTACCTTCATTTGGATGCTTCCATGTCCATTTCCTTCTAACATTTTTCTCAAAAAAAGAATTCATAATATAAAGTTTTTCCTTCTCTGCAAACTCCACAAGTCTATGTCCTCTCTCATTTCTATTACCATAACCAAAATTACCTACATCTCTTTCATTTGTTTACCAATTCTAGCATTAAAATCTCCCATAACAATTTTAAAATGTTGTTTACTCTGATCAAAAGCCTTTTGTACATCCATATAAAAATCTTCTACTACTTCATCACTGTGAGAACTTGTTGGGGCATAAACCTGAATTATCTGCATTTGATATCTGCTATTAAGTTGTATAACTAATCTTGCCACTCTGTCTGATACACCATCAATCTCCACAATATTGTTCTTCCACTTTTTATTTATAATGAATCCTACTCCACTTGTATTTCCAATATTTGTGCCTTTATAATAGAGCATATGTCCACTTTTTAAATCAATTGTCTCTTCACCTTTTCTTCTAACTTCACAAAGTCCAATAATATCCCATTTAATATAAGAGAGTTCTTCTTCTAATTCTTGCAATCTTCCTTCACTTGAAAGTGATCTGCAGTTGTAAGTACCTAAATAAAAAGTCGTCATCAAATGGCAGCCTGGGTCCGCCTCCAGGATATTCTTAGCACCCTCCGCCTTCGGCCACCAACCGCTGCCTTGGTTGGTGACTTTACAGCCTCCTGGGATTAAGGGCCATGCTTTATTTTTGTCTGTCATAATTGTATAATTGGGAAAAATCTTTATCATTTACACAAACATTCATTCTGCCTTATCAGGCACTGAGAAGAAAGACCATGGTGTTTCTTGATCTTAAACTCAGAGGTAAAAAGCCAATAAACTCACCATGCTGGCTAATGCGTGTTGGTGAGCAGCCCATCCATGTTCGTATACTATATGAATAAACATATAGTAATAACAGCTGCAACGACAAGAAAGTATGGAGTGGACATTAGGAATTTGCCCTGCTCGGTTCCTTTAAGGCCTCCAAGAGGAATCAAAGGGTCTCCTTTCAGTTAATAGCAAACTCCTTTCTGCAGCCAAATTTATATATATATATATAAACTCAAACCAAGCAATAGACCATTTGATTATTATTACAAATAAAAATTCGGAGAAACTGGCAATATATATATATAAATAATTTCATTTTGATATGTTTAGTGTTAAGCACATTGTTTGTGAATTTTTTCTTTTAATTGAGGTGGGAAAATTTATGACTAAGCACTGCCTCATGAGACTCACAGATCAGAAATGGTTAACCAAGTCGGACAAAGATTATGTTGTGGAAATGGGATGGAGCCGAATATGGGAAAAATTAGACTGGGGAATGTAAAATTAAGTAGCTAACAAGTTTTTGTTGGTATAATTGCTGAGAGATTCTTGACTTCATTTAAGAAGAAGCTACATCACATCACATCGTCTTAAGATTATAGCCTTAATATATACTACTTAATTATTTTTTATTCAAACATTCCTAAAATGATTAAAAAATAACTAAATCTTTATTTAATTCAATAAACCAAAAGGGAATGTTGAATATATTTTAAAATTTGTTATAATGTTGCTTACAGGGAATAAAAACAAAGTGTCTTAATGATACAGGATGTTATTGCCATGGCATTCGAGTAATCAGCACAGCTGCCTTACAAGCTGTTGTCCCAGGTTCAGGAGTTTTCACTTCCTGGCCGATGCTTTGACACATGAAAAAAAAAAATTATTAAAAAATCCAGAACAAATGGAAAATTTTGGCCAGTCACAAAATTGGCTATGTGATAGGAGTTCTGATGTGAATGTCAACTAAGACAATGTAAATAAAAAAATCTACTAGTCTGGCGCCAACATATTCACAGGGCTCTCTGATGTAAGGCAAAAATTAGCAGATTATTGTGTATGCCTATGTTTCAATATATATTGTTTAACATACTATCCAATAGATGTATAATACATTTCAGGATTCATAATATATATACAACACACATCCTTTTCAATGATTAAAAAATGGTACATATGCAACATAGAATATATTTAAACATATCTATAATAAACAATTCAAAGCAAAACTCTCCATATAGTAGTGCCATCTTGTGCTAACAAGAGCAATCAATGGATGCCAGATGGTGATCATGTGATGTTTAGTGGTTTAATATCTATAATAATTAATAATATAACAATTTATATATAAAACTGTGGAAGAATTTTTGACAGAAATACTCACTGTAACTTTTTTTTTAAAAAAAAATTGTTATGAAAAGTGATTGATAATGATGAAGATGCAAACTATTGAGTTACTGATGCTATTGATATCTGCTTTAATATTTTTTATTTATAATTTTTATCAGAAACCTTCTAGTACAATAGAAAACCTGCTAGTAGAATGTTCTGTTTCATATCTTTTACTCACAGATTCAGTCTTTTTTGTTTTAATCAAAACCTTATCATGTATTGAGGTTAAAGCATTTCAGCACAAGCAGGTAGATTTATTTTCTTTTTTCATTAATTTCATAAATAGATGTTTAGTTCTTTTTAAACAGACACTCTTACAATAACCCTTTACTTTTTTACAACTACTAATTTTTAATAAATCACTTTGAAGAAAGCATTTAGTATTTGAAGAAAGCACTTCATGATTTTTTGTATCCTTGGCAAAATTGCTATGATCATTTGCTTTAAAGCTATTTTGTAAAGAAAAATAAAGAAATATTATACATGATTGGTGTGTCTGACTAAATATGTGATTTAGCATAAAACTTAGAGCATTGAGGAATAAGAAAATAACAGTTGCCTACTGGTATGCACATTACACACAACATAAAATTCCCATATTTTCCATTCAATCTTCATTAAAATGCAATTGCAATATTTCTATTTTCTGTTTATATATTGGGGGGGGGGATATCATATAAGTAAAGTAGAATATATTGAAATAACAATATGAAAGGTTCACTATAATTTAAATTAGAATAAAACATCAGTGCTTTATTAGATTATTGTTAAGATACAACTCTCTTCTGATATTGCACTATATTTCAGATTAAAATAATTTAGACCATTAAGGTGGATATATAAGCTAAATAATAAAACAACTTATATCAGACTAAATACAACTATTCAGTAAGTGAATTCTTCAATTAATATAAATAAAAAAACCTTAATACAGCTAATTAATCAAATTGACTTTATTGAATCTTACCACTAAGATATATTTTTGATTACATCCCTTCACAAGATGTTAAAAGTGGATAGAAACCAGTCTCTATCTTGAGTGAGAGCAGTATAATGAAAATAACATTACAGAAATATTAGTCATTAAGTGGATATTCTCTAATCTAATGAATGACTAACTAAAATTATTAATATATCACCATAAGATGTCATATGGCATGCAATCTACTAAATAACTAACTAGATAATGAAAAAATCAGTCATTTAGAGTGTGGGTGAGTAGACATTTATTTATTTATGTTCAAAATTGTGAAAGTTTTCATAGGGCTTACTTTATTATTATTAAAAGATTTATCAAATAATTTATCCTATAAAATCTGAGTTTTACTATATATTCCCTTCAGACAATCAATGGATGTGTCACACTAATACAGTAAGTTCCAAAAGACAAGAGGTCTAAAAAGTCTTTTCTATTTTCATAAAGAAGAATAATGACACATGGATAAACGTAACAGTCATATATAATGTAACACAATATACTTCAAAAGTATTATTGATAAAATAAATCGAGGCATATCAAAGTTACAACTATAGAAAACAAAAACCAATGACATTTGATCATTTATTTATTTAATTTTTATATACTTTTATTTAATTTTGTAAATGTAATATAATTAAAAAAATATATAAACCTTAACACATTATAAGACCACAGCATACCCAATACTTTTAAGGCTATTATTTCAGTCTCTCCATTTGAAAAAAAAACAAAGACATTGAAAATAAAGTCAATTGTGTTTTGCAAGAAGCTAAACCTAAACACACAAGAGCAGTAATAATACAATGATCTTTCCATTAAAAAAAAGGCTCAAGATAAAATTTAATTAACAATTGGATTGCTAGTGTGAAAAGGCTAGCAATGCCACAAGATATAGATTGTGTCAAATAACATTATTGTTACTAAGTTTATAGCATTTATTCTTCTGAAGCTGTATTATTGCTACATTCCCATTATGTTCTCTCCACTGAGTAGGATGTAAAGATTTCTCTCATGATCTTGTCAAAGGACCATGACAGACATTTATGATAGTGGAAGTAAATGACAACATCTTCAAGATCCAGTTACAACAATAGTGAATAATATTAGAAAAGTTAATTAACTTCAAGCTCAGAACACTTAAAAATATGACATCTTTCTTTTCCCAATGACAAAGAGTATATCATATTATAATCTTTTTTTTTATTCTTTTTAATGTCAGTATATACTAATAAAATAAAGATTGATTATGATGAGTTAGAAGAAGTTAACAATTACAAATACCTTGTTCAGATTATTAATACAGATGGAAACATAATGGATGAAATTAATCATATAATTAAACTTGGTTGGAGTACAGATGGAAACATAATGGATGAAATTAATCATATAATTAAACTTGGTTGGAGTGCTTTTGGTAGAAATAACTTGATAATAAAAGAAAATATGCCTGTGTTTGAAAATGAAAGTTTTTAATAAATGTGTTTTACCAGTTCTTACTTATGGATCTGAGACTTTGACACTTAATAGAAGAGCAATACAGAGATTTCAGACCACTCAAAGAAGTATGGAGAAATACATGTTGGGAGTAACAAGAAGAGATCAAAAATGCAATATATGAGTAAGAGAACAAATAGGTGTTACAGACCTCATTGAAAAAAATAAAAGATTGAAATAGAGTTGGGTTGGATATATTGATAGAAGAGATAATAGATGGACAATTGCAATCTTAAACTGGATTCCAAGAGATTGTAAAAGACCCAGACCACATGAGATGAATGGATGAAATAAGAAAGAATGCAGGGGTGATGTGGAGAAAAGAAGCTAATGATTAGAAAAGATGGACTGAACTTGGAGAGACCTTCATCCTGCAGTGGACTGATAATGGTTGATGATGATGATATTCTAATACAAAGTTATCTTAGCTTATTCCTTTCCATCTTTTTTGATCTAGTGATATTTATGAATTTCTTAGTAAATCTAAATTTATTAGGTTTAATTCTGTAACCATTTGTGTAATCAAAAAGATCAAACTAAGATGCCAGAGGATCCATACTTGCATGCAATCAGCACATAAAAATGTTTTGACTCCTCACCACATTTTCAAACAAAATCTAATCTAGATTCACAATCCTACTCATTTTTACATCTGCATTACATGAACAAATCAATCAAAAAATTCAATATTTCGAGGAAATGTTAACCTCCCAACTGAAACATGACTAAAATGATTCCTTAAAAAAAAAAATTATTTTAAAAAGTTAAGTCCACACAAATATCTCACTCCTTTTACTTTAATAATCACTATTAATAAAAAGGTTATTTTAGGAACTTCAAACTATTCAATATAATATGAAAAGATGTTAAGAGTAAAGTCAGAAATGAAGTGCACAGGTAAAGGAGAAAATGAATATTATTGATATCAGTGAAAAATTTAAAGATTGAAATGGAGTTGGGTTGAACATATTATCACAAAAAATGATCATAGATGGACAGACAGTTAAAGTTTTAAACTGGATCACAAAAAATTATAAAAGATTTAGAAAGAGACCATATTGATACATAAAATAAGAAAGTTTTCCAGTGTGATATGGAGAAAAGTATGGTTTGGGAAAACTGAATTAAACTTGAATAAGCCATCATCCTGCAGTGGATCAATAATGGTTGAAAATGGATGATAATTGACAAAAGGATTAACAAGAATTAGTAAAAAAATTTAAAAGAAGTAATTTTTTTAATTTGCAAATCTTATGATGAAGAAAAATAATTATTTTGAAATTAGGCTACAAAAGTGAAAGAAGAGGTAGAAAAAACAAACAAAAGCAAATACTATTAATAATCATCTTGTGTTTATTTTGATTACAGGTATCTTATTGCTTAGATGTTTAATTTACCTTTTAGTTAGAACACTTTAAACTTGCAATACATTTTTATCTAAAATATATCATCATGTTTGCTAAAAGTTCAAAAGCACCTACAACTAGCTTATAAATGTGTTGATTAAAATATATAATTATGAACTTAATATTAGACTGTTGTAACTAGACAAGTAAGTTGGAAAGAGTCACACATAAGGCTATTTGAACACTTCAATCCACTAACATAAAAATATAATACAGGCAAATTTTTTTACTGACAACTAAAGAAAAAACCAGTGTGTCCCTCTAAAATGGCGAACATATTGTTAACCAAACCTGTAGATCAGTTTGGTATGCCAAGTGGTGTTAAATAATTAATCATGCTTACAAAAATGAATATGAAGTGGGTGGAGGGGAGCCCATTTGTAAAATATTTTAACTTCTAAAAAAAAAAAATTATTTTATGATATGCCAATTTCCTTTACTTGAACTTAAAACCGATAATTCTAAAGAATATTCATCAATTAATTATTTTGAGTCGGAATAAAAAAAATATAATTCAACCTCCATATTGACAGAATATGTAGCCACAGACAACTGTTTGACATTTTAATTGGGGACTTAATTTTTGTTTTGTTTTTAAAGGTTTTCTATATCTATTCTATGCCTAATTTAATTTAAATGCATTGTTTTTCTTTTCCTAAACTAATTGAAAGTGGAAAATACAAACTAATTCCATTTGTAAGCTATTTACTTCATTTAACAGCAAAAGGAACCACATATAACAATCATTTAGTCAACAATTGAATAGATCATATCGTGGAAACTCATTTTTCAAATCACACAAACAAGTACATTTCCTTCATCAGCAGAATATATATATCTTAATCAAAACCCAGCAGAACCATTTATAACAATATAGTTTAAATAAGAGTGGCAAGAGAGATTTAAAATATTACTGAAGACAAAATTTATACTTGTTGTAGCTAAAAAACAATTTTGCAATATATACACATATTGACAAACAACTAAAAAAAACGAGAAACTTGACAAAAAAAAAAAGAATGAATCAAACTGTATTCACATAAAGATAAATCTTAGACTCAATCTTGAGAGGAAGGGAAGAGTGGGGGGGGGGGCATATAAGACCGGGTATATGATATTTTTTCTTATCACTTCTGAAGAATGCATGTGATTTTGTTTTATGGTCAATATAATAAAGTTATATGAACATATTCCAGTTACTTAAGAGTCTAACCTGCTCATAAGAATGATTAGTAAGGTTTGTATTAGCTACGATAATGACTATCTAGATATAGTCTTAACTGCTCATGAACAATAAGATAAGGCAAGTAAATTCATTAACCACTATATTACAAAGTCATTCAATGTTCATATTATATAAATTTCATTCTGAATGCAGAACTGATGTTAAAGAGCCCTCTTTCTAATAAAATGAATAAGAATGATTCAATGGCAGAGATCATGTGACTTTCCAGAACGAAAGAGAAAATTGATATTCAATCTAAGGATCTTTAGTATGAGTCCTTCTTATCATTGCAGTTAACTGAATAAAGTAACTAAAAAAAAGCCCACCACAGTTCAGACCATGTAAATGGTGCAAATTTTTAAATGCTCAATCTGCAACTTGGAATGCTTAAATGTCAGATGACTTTCTGGGTTATTGATCATATAATTATGTAATACAATCAAACAAAATTGTAACCTGTATCAGTACATTAAAATAAAGTTGTAGTTTTGTTCTACTAAATAACGCTGTTAACCTAGTTAAAACATTGCATACAATTGTGTGTTGAATCTTTTTACCTATTTACTAAAAACGTCATAATTGTCCTTTTTTTTTTTTGAAAATATATTTAATTAAACTTGAAATTGAAATTTCAATTGTTTACACATAGTGAAAATACTTTTCTAAAACAATAAATATATAATCAATATTATTATTACAATTCAACTGCTAATAACGAGCATAGACTTACAACAAGTAGTTGACATAATAGTTGAATATTTTGCCATCTATTTAATATTAATCCATGACTTTAAAAGTTTCTGAAGTGTTCTGTAGTCCTTTATCTTTTTTTGGCATTCATATGGTTTCTAGTCTAAAGACTTCCTTGCCGATATTTTTTGTTTTGATATTGTATAGACAATCTACAGTCAGTTTCAGCATCTGATCTTTAGTGGTATAGGTGTTTAGACCACTTTTCTAAAGTTAAGACATTAGAAATATACATATTAAAATCACAGTTTTTTCTTTTTATAGTCAGTGCATCACTGCTCATCTAACCAATCTTGATTAGCCTGTTATCCATTTATCATCAAAATATAAATCAATACTAGCTGGATAGATATCAGTTATACCTAACAAAAACCCATAATCCTTATTCTGTTAGGTAAAAATCTTCTAAGATTTACCCAGCTTGCGTTTTAACCTCAAGTTGTGGGAATGAAAGTTTGAAATCAATTTTTGACTTGCAAGTAAAAAGCTCCGCATGTTTTACACCAGTGTTCTTCAACCCTTGGTCCGCGGCCGGCCGCGGAACTTTTCTGCAGGTCCCTGTGCTAGACGGGCAGTAAAAAGTTTGTAATAATAAATAATAAGAGTTTAAACTTTTAATTAATATAGCCAATTTTTATTTATTTTTTCATCTCATTTTTACCCAATTAAAAAAAAAAGAAAACAGAACGAAAACAAAATCTAATCAATCGTTCATAAATTAATTTGTTTTTCTAGTTATCACAGATGTTTATGGGGGGGGGGGGGGGGGTAGAATTAAATTTTTTATTACTTTTCTAAAAAAATTTAAAAAAAAGTTTTTTATTATATAAACTCCATATATATATAAAACTTTATCTTATATATTTAACATTGTTGTTTTGATCAGTTATAACAATTATGCTTATCTTTAAGAAAATTTATCTATAGACTTCTGCGGTCTGCGAAATCTTATCATTATTTTTGCTGGTCCGCGGAACCTTATCCTTATTTTTACCGGTCCGCAGGTGTGAAAAGGTTGAAGACCACTGGTTTACACAATAGTAGAATGGCAGATTCTGGAGCTCAAACTCAATGAATTATGGCTTAGATCTAACATTCATGATGATGCAGTGAAATGAAAGACTCTAAAGCTTAAGGTTATTGGATTGTGGACCAATCTTGTCACTTGATGGTGTAGTAGAATAGATGACAATGAAACTTAAGGTTCTTGGTTTGTGGACAAATCTTATATCTTGATGGTGTAGTGGAATGGAGGACAATGAAACTTAAGGTTCTCGGTTTGTGGACAAATCTTGTCATTTGATGGTGCAATGGACTTGAAGGCAATGAAGCTTAAGGTTCTTGAATTGTGGATCAATCTTGTCACTTAATGGTGCAGTGGAATGAAAGACTCTGAAACTTAAGGTTCTTGGATTGCAGACCAGTGCAGTGGAATGAAAGATGCTGAAGCTTAAGGTTCTTGCATTGTGGACCAATCTTGTCACTTGATGATGCAGGGGAGTGGAGGACTCTGAAGCTTATAGTTCTTGGATTGTGGACCAATCTTGACATTTGATGGTGTAGTGGAATGGAGGACTCTGAAACTTAAGGTTCTTGAATTGTGGACCAATCTTGCCACTTGATGGTGCAGTAGAATGGAAGATTATGAAGCTTAAGGTTCTTGGATTGTGTATCAATCTTGTCACTTAATGGTGCAGTGGAATGAAAGACTCTGAAGCTTAAGGTTCTTGGATTGTGGACTAATCTTATCACTTATGAATTATTTAGCAATAAATCATTTGATTAGCATTTTTTTAAAGTGTCATAGCATCAGCCGGGACGTGAACCCACAACCCGGGCAACTGCCTGCAAGTGCAAGGCAGTAGCCCTGACCTCTCGACCACCAATGCAAGACTGATTAGCATTTTTTACTACCAAATAATCATAAAAAAAAACATCAAATAATTGTCAAGATGCAATTTTTTGATTTTTTTTTTTCAATTATGAATATTAATTAACTACTTAATAATTATTTTATTTTTTAACCTTGAAGCTTAGATTTTTTTAAAGAAAGAGTTTTTAAAATGAAAAAAATCTATAATTTAAAAAAAAAAACCAGAATATTTTGTTCATCAGATTGTTAATATATATATAAGCTATACAAATAATCGATTTAAATTACAGTCATAAACTTAACAACAGCAAAAAATTAATGGCTGCTAACGAATTTTCAAATAAATAGCAAAAAATATTAATAGTATTTTGACTGTGGCAATCCATCTCATATCCTTCCATCTGTGAATTATCAATGAAAGCATGAGTAAACAGTGGAATAACAGAATGCAAGCCAAACTGATTAGCATGTTACAAGTTATTGCTTTTGATTACTCACTCATAGTTAAACTGCTGGTTCTATTTTGCAATTATGTGACAGATGGAATGCTGGGATTAAATAAAGAATAAATGTAATCCACAGAAATCATATTATTTTGTTATGAAATATATTTAATAATGATCATATCCTGTGTACTTTAGTGCAGTAAAAGAGTGATTGATCTTAACAATGAAAGATTCCCATATTAAAGATCACTCCATTACATTTGGCACTCAACCATCACATGACTTCTTGAGAACCTAAGCAGTTGAATAATTATTATGATAGTAAAATGTCTGTGTGTTTTCTTCAGAAATGGCATCTCCTGGTGTAAATCTAGTGTTCAAATAGAAACTAAATGTCATCTCCACTAATGGAAGGCAGAAATGCTTCCACAAATTTTAGTGATGTATTCCCCTCCTCCCATGTAATATGGTAAGATAACTATCTTTTTTACACAACAAAAAAACATTACTTAAAATCCATAGAATATTGAATATCTGCATTAAGGATAGTAATACAATCTGCTTTAGATTTGCCTATATATTTAGAAAAATAGGTTGAAGATAAGAGTGGGGGCATTCTTATCTTTATAAAGTCGAATCTTGCATTTAGGTTTGTAGAGGTCTCTCTTGTAATAAATAAAGTACTCAAGGTGCATGTACTAAAGTTATAACCTTATTTAAGTATTACTGTATTCCAAATCCATTTTACTGTGAATGAGTAATCACAATACAAAAGAGTAATTAATGGCAGCAAAACCATCAATTTAGTTCTGGGCTATGTGAAGCATTGGGTTTATGCAAGTACATCCAATTACTTTTTTATTATTCTACTGCAAACTAATGATGTGAGATTCAAATACTCTTAAGAATTTGAACTGAAGTTGCTTGTACAGCTTAATCTAGGTCTGACATTAAAAACATTATTTAAATAATGCAAATGAGATAAAGTTGGCTGTTGGATGTGTGTGCAAATTCAATGCTCCTCACTGATCAAAACTAACAGCAAAAACTATTCCTAAAAATTTAATTAGCCTTAGCGTCTAATATATACTGATTATTCAAGCTTAGAATACAAACTTATATAGAGTGTATATTACTGTTCAAAAAAGAATAATCATTAATTTATTTTATGGTTCAAAAAAGAATAATCATTAATTTATTTTATGGTTCTGAAACTTGCCAACTTCATTCATTGATTAACCTAGTCAATTAAAAGAAATGATTGCAGAATATTACTATGAGTAACTTTAAACGTGGGTTTCATCCGGTTTGGAGGATATTATTTGTTGAGCTAATGCTAGAATAATTATCTAGGTATTATCTCAATAATTCATTATTATTATTACATAAACTATATTTATACATTTACAAGACAAATTTCAAATATAAACCAGTGACTAAAATAGCTTACTTAACAATATACATATGGATATAATACATTATATGCATATATAAATGAAGGAAAAAGTGCTTCAAGTTTAATGGTTAGGAAATGGCCGTAATCCAGTGTTTGAACCTGGCTGGTACATTATACAACTTTATATTTCCTCAAGTTTTTTTTTTTTTTTTAAGTGTCATAGCATCGGCCGGGACACGAACCCGCAATTGCCTGCAAGTGCAAGGCAGTCGCGCTGACCTCTCGACCACCAACGCAAGACAACATTTAATTTTAACAATTTTTTTTTTCATATGTCATGGCATCTGCCGGGAGGCGAACCCACAACCGTCTGCAATCAACTACTTGCTTGCAAGGCGGCTACGCCGACCTCTCGGCTAACAAAGTTTTTTTTTTAAATATCAAAATGATATTAATTTAATAAATCAGGTTGATCCTTGAAAAATATTACTGGAGCACATTTTAAATCATGGTTCTTCTTCGAAATTGAGAAATAGCTGTCATTATAAAGCATTTTAATCATTATCATCGTTGCAGTGATAATAATAATCATAACAACGGTAATTCTCAATTCAAAAAGGGGGGAGGAAAATAGAAAAAAAATAAACATTAGAGATGAATTTTATGATGAATATGTAAACTAATTTTTAAATCACAATTACACTTACATTTATCAGATCGCTAATCCTCTAACTTCTGCTGCGGAAATATTACTTTTTGAAATACTTTCCATAATTTCAATCATCACTTCCACAGAGATTGAAAATCTATTATGCACTTATTTATAGGAATATCAACCCAATATACCTATAAATAAATTCATCAAATGCTGATTGATGATTTTAAAAAATTACTGTTCACAATAATCTTAAATTATTTTCATTATCATATTTATATATATAACTACAATAATAACTTCTGTCTTAATTTATGTAATTTAAATTACAGTAGTTACGCATGTTATTTATTGTGAAGGTTAATAACAGCAAAATAACTCCCATATAAACAAAATTTAATATGATGATTATTTAAATCCAAACATTTTTTTTATAACGGAAGGAAAAAAAACAATCTTCATATTATTAAGAATTCATCCATTAATAATATAAATCCAATTAAACAAAAAAGTGAATTACGTCCTTAATTAAGTTTTATAAAATATCATATTAAAATGTTCATAATATAAACAATTTTCTTAAAATCTAAACATTATAATAGAAAATATTTTTTTATGTATTTGATTCAATTTCCATAAAACAAATTAGAATTCTAAGCTGCTTCAAAATTCATGTTTTTTTGTTGTTTTGTTTTAACGAAATTATGATCAGAAGAATATGGCAATCTTTTCTTGAAGAGAGAAAAATGCTCACCCACAAGCAAAATTAAGTTAGTCAAAATAGATAAACATTCTAATAATGTTATAACATATATATAAAGGATTACGAAGACAAATACTGAAATAATAAAAAATAGGGAAAAATATTAAAAAAATTATGGCACTTAAAATACCATAAGACTTGGTCTACTTGAAGAGGTCAGCTTAGTTGAAATGCAGTTTAGAAGCTTTTATTTGCCCCCTCCCCCAATACTTGCAAATGTATATTTGAAATGTGAGAATAAGGTAGATTATAAGTTTTACTAAGTATAAGAAAATACACCATAATTGTAATGAGATGAATGATAAATACATTCAAATTCTGACATTTTCTATTGTTACACCTGGTGGACGTTTGAAAATAACCAACCTTTTACCATTGTATATATCTTTATTTTACACTAAAACTCAATAAATGGAACAACTTTTTTAATTTAATTTTAAATTTATTTTAAAAATCTATTTGAATTTTATAAATATTAAAAACTGAGTTATAAATAAGAACAGCAGACTTAATGTCACCAATGATGTTAGTCTAAATATTTCTTTAAAAAATAAGCAAATTCTTTTTAAATGTGAATTTGTGATAAATTTATCAAATTCAGCTATAAAATCTTATATTTGCTTTATAATTATTAAAATATTTGAATAAATTCTAATACTATGTCAATTTTGACAGGTGATAACATTATGCAATGACTTTCCCATAAAGTGTGGTTAAACCTAAGTCATGATTTTCATTGTTGATATTATGGTCAAGTTTATTAACTTCTATTTCTAAAAGTAAAACATAAATGAATAAAATTAAATTGAATATGCGCATTCCTTTTGTTCTTAGTAAATTATCAATCAAATACTGTATAAAAATAATCAGAAATATTTAATAAGTGTAAAATCATATTTTTTTAATTCCAAAAACTTTAGAGTCAAAATGGGACCACAAAAGAAGAAACATCCTTAAAATGAATATTTCCTTCAAGAACAATAGAGTAAAAAAATATTAATATTTGTCAACTGTCCAATAGATAATTATTTTCAATTTAAAAAATCAATAATAATAATATAGCAGAATCTACATTATAAAAAAATTCCTATGGTAATACCAGTTATGATAACAGAAATAGTGCAATCTAAATCAGTAGAAATATGACTTTTTCTGAGGGAAACACCCAACAATTCTCAATCATATAACACATTACATTAATCCATTCATTTTGCACTTTTTAAAACAGCTTTCTGTCAGTCAATTTGCTAATAGTCTGTGTTTCTTATTTTAACAAATTTCATTTCTCATCATAAATATAAGTTTTAAGATAAAATATATACACACTTTAAAAAAATATTTAAATTATGAAAAAAAAAGAACTTCCGTTTTGTATTGAGCAACAAAAATATATTTTCCTATTACTAAAATGAATTTTTGTAAAGAATATATAAGATCACATAGTTATAGTTTAAAATTTTAAAATTCGGCTCATAATTATAAAATAACAGTAATGATATATTATTGAGAGGTTTATTGTTTTTGATAATGACAACTTTTTGCCTAAAATTATTAGGCATCCTTTAACTTGAACTCTTCAAAAAAAAAAAACAACAACACAACAACAACAAATAAAATCAAGTAAACTACTTAGCTAAACATAATATCTTTCTTTTTTCCATTTAATGAATATGCAAATTATGGAAAGCTCATAATTTTCAATTTGTAAAGAAAAAGAAAAGCTCATGCAAATATAATGACAAACTTTGAAAATAAAAAATCTTCACTTAAAGGCATACCAACTGCCTTTAAAAGCCCACCCCTGTACTTTTGTTAAATTTTATTTCTGACATCTAGAGATTTTATTCGAAATTAAACATTCAATATTTCAATAGTTCCAAGTTTTTACCATTAAATACATGCCATACTGGCAAATGAATGCTATAAATAGCAACAACTGAGCCACTTTACTGCAGAACTCTTTAAGAACGGGTTAAAAATACATAGCACACACTTAAATAAAAATAACTACATTTAAATTTTAAAGTTAAATTAAATGTAATAATGCCTATTGTAATAAAAGGTGATAAATAATAATTTGAGTGTTATTAAAATTTGTAGTAGATAAAAAGTGATTGATGTGAATATGTATGTGAAAACACACATACACACACACACTTGCAGAATAAATATGGATAATATATATAAAGCAAAGAGTTTCACTATTTTTAGTTCTTCTATTACAAATAGATTTATAAGAAATTTATAAAAAGTAATCATACTTCAAATAACTTGCTCGTATTTCTAACTGAATCAGAAAGGTAATTTAAAAATATTAGTTAAACTTTTATCATGAAAAGGCAAATTGAAAATTTAGTCTAATTTTGGTAAATTAGATTTAATATTGTCTACATAATATGTTTATTCAACATGTTTTTTAATCTGATGAGAGTGAGATTACAATTTAAAAGTAATTAAAAAAACATTTATTTTTGAACTTGTTATTTAATATTTCCCTTATTTTGAAGATAAACCCTTAATTAATAGCAATTAATTATATAGCTGATGAATTTTAATGGTAAAATAACTACTTATTGATATAAACAAGAGTAGTCCTCTATTCTAGCTCCATCTTTGGTAAAATTGAGTAATTAATAATTACTAGATGGTAGTGCATAGCATTCCTACACCAGACCAATTCTTGGCATTTTATCTTTATCAATGAAGACTTAAGATTCATAGCTGACAATTGCAGTTATACATCTATTTTGAAATAAAATGAAGCCTAAGATTTTGAACCCAAAATAACCATATATTTTAGTAATCTTAGTTTTCTCCTAAATACAGGTATTTCATTTCTTGGGCAAGAAATATGTGGACCAACATAACCTTATCTAATTTTTTAGCTTACCCAATATGATAAAAACAAGACCAGCATTCTAATTTAGTGACATCCCTAGTAAATTTCAGCTATCTTGAAATTATTAGAGGTAGTGCATTTAAATCCCCATCTCCAGACTAGGTTCTATCTTTTGCCTTTGTGAATGAGAATATGTAATAATATTACATTAAAGCTATTAAAATTGATTAATAATTATGTTAAATAAGTTTAGAAATAACAAGACAAACTAATGTATCAACGCAGGTAATAACAATTTATAATCATCATTAGTAGTTTGACTTTGATTGGAATTCCCTATCACAATTAATTCCAGAAACATAACATCTAGAGTTACTTCGTTAAACTTAATAAGCCTTTATATTTTAAAATGCAAACAAAAAGCAATATTTTCAGTGTTTTTTTTTTTTTTTTTTTAAATCGTAATTAAATTCATTAACTGCAAAAATTTAGATTGTAATGATAGATTTGTCCTGGTATTTATACATATATAGTAATGCATGTGTGTATGTATATATGAAGAATTTGACCGTATAGTGGGTAGAATATATGCCCCCAAGTTTAAATACAGGTGGATTGTGAAATTTTTGCCAGACAGATAGTAATAGCCAATCCAATGAGTTATTCAAATAGTAAGACTGATATAATCTAATTAGAAATCCAATTACTGGTAGGTAAGTGAATCTCTAGCCATTGTTAACTATCATAGGGAATAATGTATTCTTTACTGTTTGTGGATTAATAATGAAGAAGTTATTTATTTAAGATCATTACATCTTTTATTTATATATCAATTAAAAACATCAGATGTATATAACTAAATTTTGATAGCTGGTAGACAATTACAAATGATAATTTTACACTAATTGAAATATTAAACCGTTTTTTTTTAAATAAACATTTTTTTTCCTTTTTAAAAAACTAAAAACACATTCATTTACAATTAATTTAATGAGCTTATGCAGTACACATCAGAGCAAGCAATTAAATATAAGCTATGAGTTTGCATATGCCATGTATAGAAAAATACATTGTCACATGATTTTTATCTACCTGGGCTTTTCAAGTGCTCACTTGCCTTGTATAGATGCAGTGGCAGAATGACATTCTCCAGAGTTCAAGGGACTTGTCATTTCCGATGCCCAAACTTATGAAATACCAAGCTATAAAGCACTCAGTTATTACAACTGTTCACTTATACATATTGAGTAAGTCAAAGAATATTAGATGCCAGTCAATATAGTATACGTAACTGGTTTAGATTTTGACTTCTGACACAAACACTACTAACAAAAATAAATAAAAATCCAATGTTTATATTACCGCCAGGTGATATTTGAGCATCCAGTGATAGGATGGGTGCAATAGTCCCTAAGTAAGAATAAACACTGAAAACTATTATAAGACTGTTGCTTTCACTAGTGTGTTGAGCTATGCACATTCAAATATGTTTTACAAACAGACTTAATAAAATTAAATGCATACCTGAAATTTTTGTATAGATTTTATTTAAATACCAGTACCCAGCCTAAATATGCTGGGGGTTTTTAAAATTGGTTGCTTTAACTAATTTTTTTAAAGATTTAATGTAAATTAAACAAAATATTTTAATATTATGTGAATAAATGTGCAAATTCTATACCACCCATTTCAAACATGAATTTCAATACTGTATTCGCATTTTCCTCATGATTTAAATACAACACCTCCTGTAGTTAAAAGTACACGTAGATTTTTTTTCCTGAGCATTTTTTATTAATGGCATCTTTCTTCTCATAAATGTAATAATATACTAATCAAAACTAAATAATTAAGGTCCTATAGCATTTATTCCCCCCCTCACTAAATATCACATTTTAAACATGAACTTATATATTGTAATCACATTTTCTTCATGATGTAAATACTATACCTCTGTAGTTAAAAGCAGATGTACTGATTGTTTTTTTATTAATGGAGGAATTACTTTCATCACATAAACATAATATTTTTTTAATTGGTTGTAAATTTGGCATGTGACAGCCTTATGAACAAACATTCATTCACCAATCGGACAATGAGAAAATAGAAATTTTATATGTAAGATTATATTTTAGACATGCTAAAAGTTTTAGTGCGTGGCTTTTTAATAATTAAAAATATATTTTGAGTAAACTGTTTTGCGCTTTGAAAAGTAATCTTACTTTTTTTTAATCATATGTTCATTGCTCAGAAAATTGAGCATTGTTTACACATTGAAGTGGTTAGGAAATCACAATTCAATAGATAAGATTATTCAAGGCACCTCTGCCATACTTTTTAAACAGTAGCAACTCTCTCCAAACACAAGTTCCACCTAGTGTAAGCCATAGTACTCTACATGCAGTGCTTTCAGATTCAAGGTTCTTCACTGATGAAGGCTGCAAGCTAGAAACTAGTCTTGGGAATTTTGGACAAGTAGGCATTAGATAGGGATTTTTATGTACAAAATCTTCTAGCATCCATTGATAACTATGGCTTGCACTACTGTTTGGAAAGAGTTGCTATTGTTTTAACAGATTGTGTAAGCATAAGAAATAGTAATAATGTGATGTTTTTGTGGCCATACTTTTAGCTATTAAATTAGCGAATACTACGAACTAACATCTCAGGTTACACAATTTCTTAACTATAAATCTATAAATACCAACATCATTTAAGATAATCACTTTTTTAAAATAAAAACTTCATAAAATTTTTTTATAAAACTAAATTATTATACTAATGCATTTATTTATTACGGAATTTTTACCTTTTTAAAAATAAAAATTCATACATATACATTTTAAAAAAGAATGAATTAATACATAGTTGTCAAGTTATACATTAAAAAAAAAAAGATTATTAAAAATAAATGCTTCTGCCTTTTAAATTTTGCTCCCCATAGAATTTGCAACTCCTCCCCCAATACACAAAACAATTTCTACTATTAAAAGATTTGCCACCCACTTATATGTCAAAATAAATATCGCATTATTGTTTCAAACTAATTCATACATATTTACCAAGTAAATATATAACTTTTACCTTATATTTTTAAAACATTAATTACATTCTGTTCATGGATTTAAATTTTCACTTTAAATTTCGCTAAAGTCAGTCATTTCATATGTAATATTCCTTTTCTTTTTTTCAAAAATAAAATAAAATTGAAGAAACTTAAGACCCTATAAAGTACAGTAAGGCATGTCACTTTTATCCTTTTTAAAAAGAAACCAAGTAAACATTACTTGTCAGATGACATGATCTTAATTGCACAAAATCTGCCAACTTTAGTTAAAGGTTCAGTGGATTCAAATTAAATCACACACTTTTTCAATTTATTTAAAAAACAAAAAAGAAAAAGAAAAGCAAAATAACTAAAACTTTTTTTGGTTATAAAACTTTTAATTTTTGTTTTCAAATTACAGAATCTTTCCCGTAATTCCATAATTATAAATATATATCATCGTAATATAAATTAATGGCTGCTGAATGGAGTTTGCTATTAACTGAAAGGAGACCCTTTAGATTCCTCTTGGAGACCTTAAAGTAACTGAGCAGGAGAAATTCCTAATGCACACTCCATTCGTTCTTGTCGTTGCAGCTGTTATTACTATGTGGTTATTCATGTAGTGTACGAACATGAATGGGCTGCCCACCAACATGCATTAGCCAATGTGGTGAATTTATTGGCTTTTTACCTCTGAGTTTAAGATCAAAAATACACCATGATCATTCTTCCCAGTTGCACTGATAAGAGATAATGAATGCGGGTGTGAATGAAAAAGTCTTTTTTCAAATAAATATTTACAATCATGGCCCTTATTCCCAGGAGGCTATAAAGTTACCAACCAAGGCACCAGTAAGTGGCTAAAAGTGGAGGGTGCTATGAATCCCCTGATTGTACATCCAGGCTGCCATTTGATAGACTTTTTATTTAGGTACTTACAACTGCAGATCACTTTCAAGTAAACAAAGACTGCAAGAATTGGAAAACTGTCTTATATTAAGTGAGATGTTATTGGACTTTTTGAAGTTAGAAGGAAAGGTAAAGTGACAATTGATTTAAAAAGTGGACATGTACTCTACTGCAAAGGCACAGCTATTGGAAGTACAAGTGGAGTAGAATTCATTGTAAATAAAAAGTGGAAGAACAACATAGTGAAGATTGATGGTATATCAGTTAGACTGACAAAATTAGTTATTCAACTTAATAGCAGATACCAAATGCAGATAATTCAGGTTTATGCCCAACTAGTTTTCATAGTGATGAAGTAGTAGTAGAAAATTTTTATGTGAATATACAAAAGGCTTTTGATCAGACCAAACAACATTTTAAAATTGTTGTGGGAGATTTTTAATGCTAGAACTGGCAAACAATTGAAAGTACTGTAGTAAATCTGATTATGGTAATAGAAATGAGAGAACATAGACTTGTGGAGTTTGAATAAAAAAAAAAAACTTTATATAATGAATTCTTTTATTTTTTTTTGAAAAAAATGTTAACAGAAAATGAACATGGACACATCCAAATGAAGGTATAGAAGAATTGGATTACATTTTGACTTTCAGAAAATAAATATTTCAAGATTGTAATGTTCTTAATAAATTCAACACAGAAAGTGATTGCCAATTAGTGAGATGTAAAACACATGTTAATACCAAACTAGAGAAACAAAATTATTCAGAAAAACAATATTCACAGTTGATATTTCTAATCTTCAGAAACATTCTAATTTAAATTAGAACATGCAAATCATTTTCAAATGTTATCAGATTTTGAACATGATTTAGATTTGAATGAAATTAATAGAAAAATAACTGATATATTTTTAAAAACAGCAATTAACCAAGAAAATTTCTACTGAGACTGGAGAATTTATGAAGAAAAAAAGAAAGATGAAAATATATAAAAATGATGCATTGAAAAGGATTGAATATTTCAAATTTTGTAAAATGGTACAAAAAAGAGTTGATAATGACATACAAAAGTATAATTGTGAACTAGCAAGGAAAATTATAGAAGAGAATAAAAGTCTCAAGAGTGTAAAACAATATTTTGGTATTGATAGGAAACTTATATATGCAATAAGAAAAAAAAGATGGAACTATTACTAAAAAGAGAGATGACATCATAAAATGTATAGAAGAGTTCTATCAAGAATTATATAGTAATAAAGAAGTACCTCTTATATTTATTATGTCTTCTAAATTGTCCAGGATTTTAAATGAAGAAGTGAGATATGCAATTAAATTTATGAAGAAGGAAAAAGTTCCAGAAAATAATGGAATTATAATCAATATTTTAATTAAAAGAAGCAGGTGAAGAAATAAATTTTTTTTTGGCAAAGTTATATACCAAATGTCTAAATAATAAAGATGCCTCAGATGATTAGAAGAATGCAGTATTAATATTATTACTTTAAAAAGGTGATAAAGAAGATATTAGAAATTAGTTTTTTATTAGTTTTGAAGATAATTATGATTTGTCTATAGAAAACTTTGGATTGTAACCAACCAAAAGAACAAGCTGGATTTAAATGTGGTTTTAGTACAATGAATCATAACCATATATTGAGAGAAGTTATAGAAAGGACCAATGAAAATGCATTGCCATTATACTTTGGATTTGCAGATTATAAAAAAAAAATTATGATTCTATAAGCATTTCTTCAGTGATCAAAGCACTGGATCATCAACACATAAATGCAGAATATTATCATATTCTGAAGAATATTTATAAAATTGCAACAGCAACAATGAGATTATATACTGATAATAGGAAGGTTAACATTAAAATGGATGTAAGACAGGGTGATTCCATATCTCCAAAACTTTTTATAGTAGTGCTGCAAAAAGTATTTTGTGGATTAAAATGAGAATCTAAAGGAATAAAAATAAGATTTTGCAGATGATGTAGTTTTTACAAATAATGCTTGAGCTTTAGGAAATGTTGCAAGAGTTATCAGATGAAAGAAAGAACATAGGACTAAAGGTAAACATTAAAAAAACTAATGTTCAATGGATTTTCTCAAAAGATAAAAATAAAGATTGATAATGATGAGTTAGAAAAAGTTAATAACTACAAATAGCTTGGTTAAGTTATTACTATTGATGGAAACATAATGGATGAAATTACAATTAAACTTCGTTAGAGTGCTTTTGGTAGAAATAATTAATATTAAAAGAAGATATGCCTATGTGTTTGAAAAGGAAGGTTTTTAATAAATGTGTTTTATAAGTTCTTCCTTATGGATCTAAGACTTGGATACTTAATGGAAGAGCATGCAAAGATTTCAGACCAATCAAAGAAGTAAGAAGAGATGTATGTTAGGAGTAATTAAAAGAAATCGAAGATGCAATACATAGGTAAGAGAACAAACATGTTACAGACATCTTTGAAAGGATTAAAAAATTGAAGTAGAGTTAGACTGAGCATATTGATAGAAGAGATGATAATAGATGGACAATTGAAATATTAAACTGGATTCCAAGAGTTGTAAAGACCCAGAAATAGACCAATGTGAGAGCAGAGAAAATGGATTGAACTTTGATAGACTTCATCCTGCAGTGGATTGATAATTTTTGATGATGAATACAAATTAATATGAATTCCCTACATTGAAGGACTTGATGGTATATGATTAATACTTTAGCCAATACCAATTTAAAACTCTGTTGTTTATGTACTCTCAAATATAATTTATTTTAAATTGTCATCATCATCATCATTAATCATTCATAAACTCCTTTAGTCATTCAAAGTTCAAGAAAAAGCAAATAAAATAAAAATAAATGTATATATATATATTGCTATGACTACAGACAGCAATATATGAATCATAAATAAGTCTACAAATAGAACACTGTAGTCCATTATTCTGTTTATTTGATATTTTACAATACTGCTTTTTCGTGCCTCTAGTACAGTTTTCTTTTTGAAAAAGTTCAACATATTGTCTAATTGTAGCTCTGCATTGTACTCTAGTCTCAGCCAGATTCAATGTTACACTTTATTAGAAGTGACTTTGAGATAAAGATTATCTCTCACAAAAATCGTTCACAAGTTCACCATAATTTTTGTTTCTTAAAGTCTTGTATTTAAAACTATGTGCACCTAAAATTTTTGGTATATAAAATTCTAAGGCATAAAGCAAACACCAAAACTACATTACACATTTTTATATGTAGTTTATTGTTTAATACATTTAAAGCATAACATTTTCTAACAATTAAACAATAAGTCTTAAATTTACAAATATAAACATGACGGGCCAACAGAGTGCTAGTTCAGAATGAAATGTACACCTTGAAGATCACATATATCTTTTCCACATCTTTAATCATATATTTATAATTACATTGTCCACAAAGTTTTAAAAGAGATAGAAACCAATACCTACTATGTGTGAGAATGATATAGTGAAAATTACATTACAGAAATATTACTCAATTAAGTGGATAATCTTTAGTCTAATAAATGACTCATAAAAATTATTAATAGAATCCAACAGAATTTTGCATACTAAATTCTTATAATAATAAATTCATCTATTAGTCATTACTATCCAGTTATTTCTCTAGCCCTCATTCATTTCTTTTTTCACATCATATTATTCTGTTGAAATAAAATCTGTTTTAATAGATCCATTATCTTGCCCTCATATTCCTCAATTTTATTGTAAAGACCTAGACAAAACAATCATAAAATCTCTGTTTATTTCACTCTCTTTATCTAAGATCCTTTTAGTGATATACACTCTTTTATACTTTACATAATTTTATTATTACATAACTACAAACTGGTTTTATATTCATATTCATTTTCCATAACTCTACTTCTTTTATTCTAATAAACTTTTATCCTCTCATATTTAGGTTCCTGTAGTACATTCTCTATACATTTAACCCACTTCCTTCCTTACCTAATACATTTGTTGCCAACCCACATAATCCGATTAAACACTACTTTTATTAATTTACTTTCATTCACGTTAATGAAAGTTCAAATATAAATATTTTTTCTCTCAATACAGGATATTTTTTTACAATTAATAAACACAAATTCTTTTTAATAGTTTTAAAATTATTTTAAATATTAATTATTATAAAAATAATTTTACTACAACCTATATTCAAAATGAAAGTCACATATATGATAAACTTAAACAAATGTTTTAATTTGTGTTAGATATGTTTAATTGGCCTAAAAAAGGTTAGAAGTCTGTTTACATGCTATCTTTACTATATTATTTATTTCCAATTTTAATAGGGAATCTTCCAGTTCCTGCTTTTAAAATAGTTCCTTAAGAAGTTAAGGTATTCAGAATATTAATATGGACAATATAAAACAAAAATATCACTGGTGAAAGCAACTGTCATCAATCAATTCTTCCAATGTGAAATGGCAACTAGAATTGACTTAATGTATCTCCATACTAATCTTTCACTCTGATAAACTATAAATAAAGTTAAATACATGTTTCAATTCAATTTATTCACAGACAAATGAATATGTTGCTATAATTCACAAGTCAGATTCCTCAAGAATAATTTGAACAAACTTTCAAACAATTCCCATTCTCTCAAAGTAATGTCAATTCATTGAAACATCGGACATTGTTTTCAATTTTTTAAAATGACTTTTAGGAATACAACTTATGAATATGTTTAGATATTCTAAATGTTAAATATTTAATGATTGTGGCTTATTTACAGACATTAAACTTATTAAAAATCTCAATTATTATTGAAAGTTTCAATTATTACATTTCTATTCTCCTAGTGAAAATAGATATCATCACCATATAACACAAAAAATATAATTTAATCGAGATGATTCATATAATACATTTGGGAAAATACAATTTTTGTTAATTTTTTTTCTAATATTTGATATGTAGATATATGTTTCAAGATTGTATCTTAAGGCAAGTGTTGGTAACAAGGCAAGTAATAAGGTTTTAATTATTGATATTAGTTTACCATTGTTTGTGACTTGTCATAATTCCAATTACTTTACTATATTCATTAGCATTACATGCCAGAAAACATCACATCCATATGTATATACTTACCAATGCATTTATTAACATGTACTTACAAAGAAAACCCATGCACTACAATCACATAAAAATTAAAATGCTCCAGCTAGAAATATGGACAGATAATATGAAATATCATAGAGAAAAAGCAGGATGGGAATTTACATGATATTAATTGCAGAACTATAGCAGAAAGCATTCTATATTTTATAAATTCTGTTTTTACAAAATGTTTAATAGAAATAAGATCACATGCTAAAACCTCAACTTGAATTATTTGATGTTCGTTTCAGCAGAATAGTAAAAATTAAAATTCTTGGATGAAAGCTCAACCTAATATTATTGTATTCCAAATGTCACATGCCTCCAGCACAACTAATATTTAGATTTATTTTTATACTTATGAATCAACTTTTACAATAAATGTGTATGTGTGTACGTGCAAAATATAAAATATTTTAAAATTAAATAAACTTTTAGTCGCATACTATACATTGAATTATTTCTTTATTTTTGATTTTCAGCATTAATTGTCAGATTTTTTTTTCTTCTGAAATATAATTGCTTAAATTTGCTCCTTTTCTTATTTAAGCAAAAAATGTGAAAAAGAGAGAAAAATTACCAACTCAATAGAAAATGACAATACATTTAATTGAAAAGGTAAATTTTTATTTCCTTAAATGTAAAGCATTATTTAGGAATAAACAATTTTGTGCGAAATAAAGAAATTTAATGTCTCAAACATGTTATACGTCTTTACCCTAAAATCAGACTTCAGCTGTCAAAAGAATAGAAATGTAGTTAAAAAGTTGGCTTTTAGCTTGTAACTCGGAAAAAAAGGGGGAAGTTAAATTGAAGCTAGTGCTTTAATAGAAACGGTGAAAGTAAATTCATTAACATGAATTTTCAACTTACTTTTTAAAAAAAAAAACCCATTTCAAAATATTTTAAAATCAAAAAAAGTAACTATGCACATTTAATTTGATGCAAAACAACTTTAATACCAGTTCACACACTTATTAAACAACATCTTTATGGTGTTCTAATAAAACAAGTTATCTTTTATATATTATCAAAATTACCCCAAATATAAAATTCAACCAGACCAGCCAAGAAATAATAATAAAACACAACCAAAAGTTTCACTGCTACAAGCAGACTTCTCAAGTGTAAAGAACTACAGAAACTACACCATATATATAATATTAAACATTATCCACAAATCTATTTACTTCCCATCCACCTTTAATATTAAAAGAACTCTTAATTAAGTTAATTGCTTCAGAATACTAAATTTTCAATAACAAAGAATCGTTAATTCTTCTTTTGATTTCATTTCTCTTAAAGAAGACAACCTTAGCTTCATCAAAATTAATAGTGTGGCCTGTATCTTTTTCATGGACATACAAAGCAGAACTAAGATATCTATTTCTAACTTTACTATAGCCTAATTTCAAAATTTGCATATTAAATAGAAATAAAAATAAATATTAGGCTGAGTCCTCTTTCTCCAGAGATATGATAACTCTACCTACCAGTAATTAAAATTTCACACATAATAATACAATTACAATCATCAACTTAAAATTAAATTGGGACTTCCTATCTAAACCCTAAAAGAAAAATCTGACACCTGTTTGCAACCTGCAAAAATTTCCACAATTTTGACTTAAATGTCAGATTGTGAGCATTACATGCACATATACAAAACACTATAACAAAACAGAATACAAGTGATCCATTACCAATTATCATTATCGTTTTACATCATGTCTTCAGATGCTACAGCAATAAAAACACGCAGTGCACAATTTACTAAAAAATGTCTTTAAAGATGGTTTTCTATAAGTAAAATATTTTTCTTTTATCAATTGCAATATTCAATTATTACTGCAAATATCTATGATATATATTTATTTCAATATTGTGCTTTTTTAAAAAAATAGTTTAATAATTTTATTGTCATAATTTATTTAATTAGAATTCCATTTAATATATCAAATCTTTTCATAATATGTTTATAGCAAATATAAAAATAAAATCAAATAAATCTAAAAAGCTGTCCATTCCAAAGCCTGTGTATAATATATTTACTATGAATCCATACTTCATGAAAAAAACAAATAAGCTACTCTGTAAGAAATATACCTTTCAGACACAACTTCCTTTGCCAGATGGCTTGGAGAACCACCAATCTTTCCAATCAAAGTAACAACTACTCATTTTATATTGGCTTGGTAGGAAAGCATGAACAATTGGCACTATGGTTATTTTCTACATATTAGTTTATTCCAATGTAGTTATATGCTAATATAGACTAATATATAAAAAGTGCAGTGTCAAATATTTATCCTTTTATACCAAGTTGGTTGATTACAGTATTAAATATGAGTAGTTGTGAAGACAGCTGAAGTTATTCCTAAACTGCATATATTCTGAAGAGTGATGCCGATTTTTTCATATAGTAAGGCAAACTATACATATGATGATTGGACCTGATATCTTTTTACATTTATTTACATGCAATTTAAGATGTGTTAATTTATTTATTTAAAAAAAAAATCATTTAACATTGTATGTTACTAAGTAAAGAAAAAAAAATCACAAATTTTATTTTATTAAACTAGAAATTAATCACTAGCTAAATATTCTCAGAAATGAGTTAACTGCTTAAGATATTAATACATATAAATTAAATTTAATTCACGCAATATCTAGTAGATTTTTAAAGTAAAAGAAAAGCAACAATTGGAAAAATTATTAAAGTTACTTGTCTAATTCAATTTTACTTCTAAACATAGCATCATTTTTTTTAAATGAGATTTATTTATTTATTAGTTTACATATTAAAAAAAAATTCCATTGACAGATACATGATTGTTGTTGAGATATACATAGTAGAGATAAAGATAAGAGACTATAATATTACATTTATGAAATTAAAAAGTTTATTATAAGATATATAAAATATCTATATATACAACAAAAAACATGAAAATAACAAATTTTCAATAAAAAAGCTTTTTTCGATACATATAATTTGTATCCTTTTCAATATGTCTACTCACGATTACCGTAAAACATACATATAGCGACATCTATTTATAATACAACCAACAAAAAACAATTATTATCATCAATTATTTCATGAATACATACAATACAATACAATACAAAAAATAAAAAATATAAAATATATTCCTTCATTAATTATAGTATATTCATATATACTCAAAAACACACAAAACATTAAAATATTAACATCCTTCTTATTTATCTATCCAATCATCTAATTTTAGCCAATTATTAGTCAAATTAATTTTAATATAACTAGTTTCATATACTTTTCGCCTATTAACATTTTTCAAGTAATTTAATGCTAGTATATTTTTAGTACAATCTATTTTATGACCATATTCTAAATAATGTATAAACAAAGCAGATTTATCATCTCTTCTATTTATTGCAGCGTTATGATAAATCTGCTTTGTTTATACATTATTTAGAATATGGTCATAAAATAGATTGTACTAAAAATATACTAGCATTAAATTACTTGAAAAATGTTAATAGGCGAAAAGTATATGAAACTAGTTATATTAAAAATAATAGTAATAATTGTATGAACATTTATAAGAGTTCAATTAATTTGACTAATAATTGTCTAAAATTAGATGATTGGATAGATAAATAAGAAGGATGTTAATATTTTAATGTTTTGTGTGTTTTTGAGTATATATGAATATACTATAATTAATGAAGGAATATATTTTATATATTTTATATTTTTTGTATTGTATTGTATGTATTCATGAAATAATTGATGATAATAATTGTTTTTTGTTGGTTGTATTATAAATAGATGTCGCTATATGTATGTTTTACGGTAATCGTGAGTAGACAATTGAAAAGGATACAAATTATATGTATCGAAAAAAGCTTTTTTATTGAAAATTTGTTATTTTCATGTTTTTTGTTGTATATATAGATATTTTATAATAAACTTTTTATATTTTAAAATAACAACATAAAGAAGTATTTTTATATTCTTTTTATATGGATTATGAAATTAAATAAAAGCATACAATTGTCTTCTATGATGAAAAAGATGCGTCTTCCCAGCTGCCAAAAGCCAGAACCAAGTACAGGAACATTATCTAACAGGTTGTAGAGATCAGATAAGTTCATCAGTGGACTAGGTACAATTGAATATCTCAGTCGAAATTAACAGTTGGTCTCTCCTCTTAATGAAGCATAGGGATTTTTTCATAAATTGCACTGGATCTCAATGAAACTCAGCTTTTCTTAAGATATTATACTGCTGTAATACTTATTTTTAAAGAATAATTAAGCTTTATTTATAAACAATCTAATTTGATAAAATATTTTTTATATATCTTTTAATCACTGATACCATATGTTACTGTAAACATTTATTTGATGATGATTAAACATTATTATATATCTCCTGCATGATTTAACAAAGTAGCAAGTTCCAGGATTATTTCTCAATCTACAGAAGTTTTTTAAAAATGTATTTAATTAATAGATTGGAAATGTTATGTCTAATCTATTTCTTTAACTGCTTGAAGCCACAGAATCTCTCAAATAAGTAGTCATATGATTATTTATATAATTACTACTTATTATTTTTGAGTTATATATCTCAATTTATAACAAATAAATATTTTAGTTTACCGAAATGCTTTTAATCAAAACCGGTTATGCTAGAGCTAGATAACATTTCACAACATTAAAAAAATATTACCAAATTCACCACTTCCTTTATTTTGCTGTAACATCTTATATAATTGCAATTTATCCACTCTACTTGGAACACTTTTTAGCAAAAAAACTTTCTATTGTACATATATGCATACACACTTTTGACTGTCATGCAGTCTTCTTCAGAGCTATGATACAAAGAAGCTATGAAGAAGATTGTATGACAGTCAAAACATAAGATTGTGTATGCATGTATGTTCAATAAAAAGTTTTTTGCTAAAAGGTGTTCACAGTAGAATCGATCAATTGCATTTAAATAAATCTATTAAACTTAGGACAAAATAATTAAATTGGAGTAAAATTGAGACTGAATTTTAAGAATATTTTAATATGTGGTATCCTTGTTGAGAGAATACTGTATTAGTTGATTAAAAAAAAAAAAGAAATTGCAATAATAAAAAATGTTACTTTTTTCACATAGTATCAGTTGTTGCAATTATGCATAATATAATTGTTCATCAAAATCATATGGTAATTTCTTTTATTATATGTTGCTATCCTCTTGTAAGATACAATGCAGACAATTCAAGTTTTTATTTAACTCTTAGAATATTCACCCATTAAAAAAATTCTTAATGAGAAAACTACTTGTTTATTAATTGCTCCAGAATATACCCTCCACATTCTCCATAGATACAGACTCACTATTCAATGCTTTAATTACCTATCATTCAAAGATGTATTAAATTAAAAAGAAATTAAAAATTTATAAATTTGAATTTATAAATGCCATGTGTATATAGCTATGAGCATCATGATGAATTATTTCTTAATCAGCTATTTTGTCAGCCTGCACACTCTTTAGCCATATAATTCTCTTGCTATTTCTCTTTGGATTAGTTTACTATCTTCTTCATAATTGCAGTATTTATTTTTAAAAAAATATTTTTGTTGAGATCTAAATGTGGATATTTTAAAATTAAATTTTAGGTGTGATTTGTTTATAGGTAGGATTCACTGCAATCCACGGTTTCAGGTACTAACAGGAGGACCTGAAATCAAACGACAGTAGATAAAGAAAGACAACTGAGTTTGAACATGTATGTGTGTTTTTGACAGTAAATCAATTTATCCAAATATATATATCAAAACATTGCATTTTATACATAATCAAGTACTGATAAATAAAACAGAATAATATACATTGTAGGAAAAAATATATTGCACTTTCACTAGCAACACAAATAAATACATTGCAATGAAGATGACAGCCAACTGCCAATTACATTATATTTATTCAATGCAAGGCAGATCAATGTAAAAATTTATTAGCTACACCCCTATTTTTGAAAAGATTTAATTCCTTGTTTCTCACAATTGCTTTTTTATTTCTAACAATGAAAAAATAATGCAGTCAAATGAATTTAATTTGAAATGAAGAGAAAAAACAGTGCTGAATTAAACAGCAATTCAAATTAGCCCAAAATTTATTAACTAAAAAAAAAAAAAGCAAAATCAAACCAAACAAATTTTAACAAAGACCTACACTTTTATTTATTTATAACAATTACATTTTCAACAGATTCCTACCCACCTAAACTAATTTTAATAATTATTCAATCTGTAAATAAACATCCAATTACTGCATTCACCACAAGATTGTAATAAATAAAATAATATCTAGCAGTAATTTAAAAAAAATCAGCTAGCCGATATAAGATAGCGACTAGCTGCTGTCTTTTCTTTAATCTAAATTTCTACTTATATAGGCCAATCTGAAGCATCCTGATTTGGGAACATGAAGTTATTGTTCTCTTCACTGTTTAAGTCTATTTCCTTTATTAATTAATCTTGTGATTTACAGCGAATTAATGTTGCATCTTAATACTGGAAAATCTATAAACTATTGTAGAGTTGTAATTATATTTTATAGAACACTCATGAAGTATATGTAAATGCTTAAAACAGGATTTAACTTGCAACGAAAATTTCTAATAGTCAAGCAATATTATTTTGCTGATAGAGGAATCTCACAAACTATGACACAAGATAGCGACTTTTATAAAGATAAGAATGGCCATCTTATCTTTAACTTGGAGCCTAATTGTAAATATAGAGGATTTGAATTCAGATTTTAAAGTACTTTTCAAGTATCCACACTATCTCATATCACTGATACACATGATCACACACATGTAGAAAAGACCAATAATCACCAATATGTGTATTTTGTGCTGACCAGCACTCATCAGTTAGTCCAGATTATCATATCTAACACACACACACACACACATATATATATACATGAACAGTGCTCAGTTTATATTAAGATAGCAAATCTTCATATTTTAATGGACAGGCTTCAATCTACTTTAACATCCAACTCTTCAGTCAACCATACTATTGAAAATCTGATGATGGAAAACTCAAATCCCATGCTAATGCCAATGTTGTTGTCATGCCCATGTTGACCTCAAGTCACTCTGACCCCTAATGTACATGACTATATCCATTTAAATACACAGAAGAGGCGGCTTAATGTGTAATATTTGTAATACAGGCACTCTTAATATACATGGGGCCTAATTGTAAATATAGGGGATTTGAACTCAGACTTTCAACTATCCACACTATCACATATCACTGATACACATGATCACACACATGTAGAAAAGATCAGTGATCACCAATATATGTATTTTGTGCTGAAGCAGCACTCATCAGTTGGTCCAGATTATCATCTCTCACATATATATATAATCAGTGCTCAGTTTATATTAAAATAGCAAATCTCTATACTTTAATGGACAGGCTTCAATCTACTTCAACCTCCAACTCTTCAACTATCCATACCATTGAAAATCAGGAAAGCCCAAATCCCATGCTAGTGCCAATATTGTTGTCATGCCCATGTTGACCTCAATATTGGCATTCCATTGTCAGATTTTCAATGGTATCGATAGCTGAAGACTTGGAGCTTGAAGTAGATTGAAGCCTGTCCATTAAAGTATGAAGATTTGCTATCTTAATATAAACTGAGCATTGATTATATATATGCATGAGAGATGATAATATGGACCAACTGATGAGCATGAAATACATATAATGGTGATTTTTGACCTTTTTTACATGAATGTGATCATGTGTATCACTGATATGAGATAGTGTGGATAGTTGAAAGATGATTTGAAAGTCTGAGTTCAAATCCCCTACATTTACAATTAGGATCCAAGTGCATTACAAATATAACACATTCAGCATGCACCCTGCCCATCCCTCTTCTATGTATTTAAATGAATACGGTCCTGTACATGAGGCATCAGAGTATGAGGTCAATATGGGCATAACAACAATATTGTCATTAGCATGGAATTTGGGCTTTGCATCATCAGAGTTTCAATGGTATGGATGGCTGAAGAGTTGGAGGTTGAAGTAGACTGAAGCCTATCAATTAAAATATGAATATTTGCTACCTTAATATAAACTGAACACTGATTATATATGTGTGTGAGAGATGATAATCTGGATCAACTGATGAGTGCTGGCTCAGCACGAAATACGTATATTTGTGATTATTGATCTTTTCTACATGTGTGTGATCATGTGTATCAGTGATATAAAATAGTGTGGATAGTTGAAAGGTGCTTGAAAGTCCGAGTTCTAATAAAATCAAATGATTTATTTCTCTGGAATTCTTAAAAAGTTAGCTACTGGAAGTGAGCCAAACTAAATCAGGATCCATGAATTTCTAGCTCCATAAACAATAATTCTACCAAACCAACAAGTTTTTTTATTTATTATAAACATGATTTACTTGATTATTAATTCCCATAATAATATATGCTTACGTAATTCATAGCTTTCTTTTTCTAAGCAACACTTTTTAAAGATTTGCATCTTTTTTTCTTGTCTTTATTTTTATTATTTTTTAAATATTTTATTAGTTATATTGACAAAGTGTGTTTCTAATGTATTTATGGTCCGAATGGTTGGCGTGACTTCTGGGCTGATAGATGGTTGTGATTGGGTTGCAAGCATGATATAACTCATTAAAACCTTCAGTTATTTCCTGTTCAGTTATATATCATTTGAGTTATTGATTTATTTATAAATTATTTTATTAGTAATATCTAAATTGAGTAAAGGATTCAAAATTATTCCTGTATATCAAGTTGAAAATTGTATGAATATCCAGAAATAAATGTTAACTTCTTATTACCTAATAATAATGAATCAGTAAAATTTATTTTTATAATAATCCTGGTATCTAAACTTATAGAATTTAATTCTAGCCTGAATAATCATCGAATGTGATGCACAAATATAATGCAGAAAACATAGATACATTATTTTAATAACAGTCAGTAAAAATACCATTGAAAAATTTTCATAATATTTGTTTAAATAGCATTATAAAATAATAAAAACACTTTGTAACTTTAAAAACATACAAAAAAAAAAAAAAGAATAATTATTTAAAGAGGGCACCACTGTAAATATTTTTTTTTCTTTGTCCGCTTGTGCGCTGCCAGTCACACCTCCAAAATTAAAATTTCAATAATAGAAATCAAAGCATCCCTGAAGGACTCTTATTGGCTATTACAATATTGACAATTTCATTTTCAAAGAATCAAATTCTTCAGCTATTTGTCAAACTTTTAAAGCTATTTCCAGCTGAGAGAGATTCAATTTATTGAAGAATAAAATAAAAAAAACGGCACAAAAATTTTCAATTATTTGTTAAAATTCTTTACAGTTTTTTAAAATGATTTAAACATTTATTAAAAGTTTATATACGTATAGTGGAAAACATTGCATGATTTTTAATATTTCCAAAAATATACCCCCCCCCCCCAAAAAAAAAAAAAACCCCAGCCAGCTCAAATGAATAAAGCCTAGTTTCCACCACGGACAAAAGATATATCTCCCTCAAGAAATATATATATATATATTTAGAATAAATACGCACACACCCATATGTAATATTTAACCATGGGTTTGATTAATTTTTATTTTCTTACATCTACTTAGAAGAGTCAATTTTATTTAATTAATCAATATTTTAAACAACTAAGATAAAAATTCTCCTAAAAAGGAATGATACATATAATTTTTCTTGCAAAATCAATGGACATAAAAAAGCAATAGAATTCTACAAATTAAGAAATAACATTTGATCATCGTTATATTATGCCTTTGTTTGCAGCCCCCCCCCCCTCAACAATTTATTTTAGTCTCTGAAAAATTTAAACTTCATCACAAATTTAACGAGTCTTTTACATTTTGAAGATATAAATAATATAACGCAAACATGTCAATAAAAAAATAATAGCTTTATGGAAAGTGAAAGGCTTCAAAGATAAAGGAGCTGTACTTAAGACCTGATTGGACCTCAATTTTATTTTTTTACATAATTTAACTCAGCTAGCCATTTAATAGTTGGTCAGACAATGGGTTTCTACTATTCTAAGTTTATGACTAAGGTTCTAAACTATTCTTGATTGATCATGATCATGGATGCATTGAGCTTAAAATATGATTGTAATATGATGCTGCATTTAATTACTACTAAGACAGGTGTTATATTTTTATCACTTATCAGTCATGATTAATTATATTTACCTGTCATGATAGCTAAAGATCATATTGTGTAGATAAAGCACATCAAACCATTGGACACAATGGATGTAAATTTAGCAAAAATTCAAATCGTAAAAATATTTAATTACAATCCATTTCCTCCAGTTTTATTAATGCCACTCTTGGATCAGCTCATTATTTTAATGGTCGCTATTATTTTAATTGATATGAAATTGTATTAAGTTTTGTAAGTTAGATAGTCAAGTGATAAGAAGGTAAAAAGAAAACTCTTCCAATAAATTATACATCTCATCCTGATTATTGCATGGAAATTCCATCTCAAATGCCCAAATGGACTGTCTTAACTCCTTTTTCCATCTAAAAAAATACTGAAAGTTATAGTAAATGTTCACCTGTGTTATGGTGAATACTGTATGCTATGTTCTTTCTCCGAAGGCAGAATGATATAATAAGGCAAAAGAGTTCTAACATCAACACTGATTTTATACACTTGACTCTATGCCTCAATCGAAAGAGTTACATTACTAACTTTTACAAGCTCAATATAAACAAATGCATTCATTTTTTGAGGAAATACATTATTTAAATCCTGAATGATAAATTTATTAAACCTCTTTATTTCCTGCTTTTAATGATTTATACAGAAAACTGGAATGAAGCAATAAAAACTATATTCAAACTTAGTCAATATTTAACCCAATTTAATCCAATACTAGAGTTATGATGAACTTTAAAAATTCAGCACAATACGGTGCATGTATATATAAATTCATTCATTTTCTAATCGAATTCGAAGAGTGCATTTATCAGATATATTTTTTCTCCTTTCACTATATATGTCTTAGACAACAGGAATAAGGTCAGTAAAATTGTATTCAAACTTAGTTAATGTTTTTCATGTGTATCTCTTAATCTAGCCTATTTCTATATTTTAATAAGTTTCATTATGTAGACATTTTCTAGATTTCTAATATTTAAAAAGCTCATAAATAAACACATATGTAAGTAACATCATTAACAATACAAAATACATTTGTCCAACAGGCAAGAGAATCAAAAACACCTACTGATTATTAACTAACTTCCACTTTTTTGCTACTAATTTGATTTCTCTTTCTTTCATCCTTTAGATCAATGGACGTTGTTCAAGTATAGAGAGACACTGACTCACCAAATTAACTAATTTGGTTTTACTTTCAGTGGAAAGTGTTACTGTGTAATAAAAATAATTTTTTTTTCTCTCTCTTTTTATTTTTTTTTGCTCAAGAAGATTTCGTATATTTTTCCACTTCATAGATTTCAAATGAAATAGCTCTTCAAAAGAGAAAGTGAAAAAAAAAAAAAGAAAATATGATAAACTAATGAAGGTTAAAAATGCTATATGATGTCACAGACTTTCAAATTGTATTCTTGGATAAATGAAAAATAATAAACCTAAAAAATAACAGAAAAAAAATAATCTTTTTTCTTGAGAGCAAATAAAAGTATTCATTTTCACGTGAATAAATTATTTTGTTTCTTTATAAACAAGTAAGAGAAATTATGAGTCAGTAATGCAATTAACATTTATATATAATAAATGCCTTGAGTGATTTAGGTTAATGATAGAATGATGAACCCGAGAAATCAAAGTACATTGATCACAGCTCAATTTGGTCATTCCTAGTGCCAAATGTCTCGTGATCTCCAATTAGACAAATTTTTTATTATTAATCATTCATTAGATTAGAGATTATCCAATAATAAATAATATTTTGGTAGTGTAATTTTCACTACAACATTCTCACGCAAGATGGAAATTGGATCCCATGTGTTAATCAGTCAAATAATATTTGAGCACCAAAATTGCAAGAAAAAACTCATGCTCCACTCACTAGGCAGAATGGAGATTTTTTTTAAATTTCATTTATTAAGGGTGGATTCTTCTATATAAATTTAACCACACTTACCATACAAAAGCCATAGTGTGACTAAGTGAGAAGATGCTTGTTTTTCTTCTTTTCCAAACTGCCTGCAACACCGTATCTAAATCTATGCATGGATTATGGGGCAAGTTACTTCAGCTATTCAAGATAAAATTTTAAGGCACTACTAGCATGAGTGGATCATAAAGTTATGACATAAAATGTGAATGTGTTTTATACATTCATGGAACATTTTCTATGCCCTGCCTGCTATCATGAAATCTTGCAAACTATTTAATAATATTGTTGTGACTCATGGCTTCACTACTATATACAATTTGATACACTTCAAACATTCAAGTAGCAATTTTGCTCCGCTTAAAACAAAATTTAGTGTTAGTGCAGTGTTCCATCATGGACAAAAATATGAAACACATTATCACATGACAACCTCCACTTATGCATGTGTATAACTGTTGTTGAAACAGGCAAAACTCACTATATATATTACCACACCTAACAGTTATATGCAAGCATAAGAGGAGATAGTCATGTGATGTTTATTTAAAAAACCAGACTTCAAAATGTATGGGTACTGAACTGGATTCAGACCCATATGACTATATAAGCTAATGGGCTTGGATTGAAAACATTAAGGTGTTTTCAATTTAAGACTCATAGTTTTGTAGTTAAATGGAGATTAAAGGTGGTTGCTGGAGGGTTGCTTTAGATCCTAAGATCTAGATGCAGTGCTCTCAGATCCAAGGCTCCTCACTGACGAAGGCCATAAGCCAGAAACTGGTCTGGGAATATTGGATGAGTAGGCACTAGATGGGGATTTTATGCACAAGCCTTCTGGCATCCATTGATTACTCTAGCTTGCTGAGTGTGGCAATATATATAGTGAGTTTTGCCTGTTTCAACAACAGTTGTACACAAGCATAAGAGGAGGTAGTCATGTGATGTTTATTGTTTCTGAGATAATAAAAAAATATTTTCCCAATATTGTTTGAAATGTCAACTTGGAGTACAATGCTTAATTTTAAAATCTACAACAACTTTCCAGGTCAAATATTTATTTAATAAATCTAATAAATTTTATAATTAAATGTAATGATAACATATAAGTTTTGTATATACATTACAATAATGAATAAAACAAGTCATATACAGCATGGCATTGCTTTTTTAAAACTTGTATTTATAAATATGTAATATGGAGAGCATACCAATAGCTAAAAGAAGCTCTTAAATGATAAGTGCGGTAATGGAA
The DNA here is from genome assembly GCA_028023455.1 of Epiperipatus broadwayi. NCBI lineage: Eukaryota > Metazoa > Onychophora > Udeonychophora > Euonychophora > Peripatidae > Epiperipatus > Epiperipatus broadwayi. Next base: position 1,491,136 of record JAQFVV010012468.1, read on the forward strand.
AATATTTAAAATCTCTAAGCTTATGGCTCATATCAGTAAGGAGCTAGAACAGTCAGTCACTAGATCTAAAATATCAACTCCAAATCAGCACTTATTTAATACGTAATATTTAAGTAGAAAATCTGAAATTTATTTATTACTATAATTTTACCTTTAAGGTCTTGACAATGATAAGGCTATTAAAATATAGTACAACTGATTTCAGTTCAGCCCCATATAGCTATTTAAGTTAGATAGCTGGAGTTGAAGACATTCTCATGTCTGAAAATTTCAAAGTTTCTACTTAAATATTACATATTAAATAAGTGCTAATTTAGAGATGATATTTTAGATCTAGTGTCTGAATATTCTAGCTCCTTACTGAGGTGAGCCATAAGCTCGAAACCAATTGGTCTAGGGGCAGAAACATTTTGGATAGATTTTAAATATTTTCTTTTACTGCATTTATCATTTAAGTGCTTGTTTGAGCTATTGGTATGCTCTCTATATTATATATACATTACACAACATTTGTTGTAATTGTAACAAACTTGTAATGTTCAAGTTAATCTGAAATGGTAAATTAGAGTATAAAAAAGTCTTAAATAGACTAAGCCAGCTTTCAGCAGACCACTGCCAGAATCATAATGCTGAATAAAAGTGCGCAGTTAGAAATATGCTTTTATATTAGGTTTAATATATAAATTAGGAATGATATGTAAATGAAGTGATTGGATGTTCCATTTTTTCAATAATGGGACATAGGAACCTTTTTTACTAATGGAATGTAGATCTCTTGCAATATCCCAAGCCTCTTTATATTTTATTTTCCTAGCATCCCTCTCAGTACATATTGCTCTAACATTAGAGGGTGAAAAAGTGTGATCTGTTGTAGTAACTTTTTTGAGTGAGAAAATAGTTTTCTGGACACAGATTTTTCTATTACAATTACAAATATTGAGTAAATAATAAACTACTATTGCCCTTGTTATAAAACAAAAAAGAAGTTTAAATGGAAAGTTCATACGCAGAACAAATTGCCACAGTTGCATCAAATTACAACAATTTTGTATCATGGTTAGGACATTGATACTCAAGACACATTATCTTACAATTGTTACATTCCAGGTATCAATAAACAAATATTCATCAAAATCTACTAAATTGGCTACCTTAAAAAAAATCCGAGATTGCTTAAAAATTGTCATATATTTGGAAAAAAATGTCAATATTCCACATCAGTTTGATATTCAAAACATAACATGGTATTCTAATATGCTACACAATAGCAATGAACCAATATTATTATTCTTTAGTATACTACATTATACAAGAACAATTCTCATCTATCTGTGATTACTAGATGTAACACAATTTAATCCCTATCTCCAAACCAGAATCTAGCTTTTCCATTTCTCAATGAGAACTGGAATTAAAACCAAAAACAATGCAGTTATGAGAAGCTATTTTAAGCTGATAGTCTGAAATTCAAAGATTACATTTAAACTCCAACCAACTTGTTTATATAGTTGTGTAGATCTGATACCAGGTCACTAATAATGTAGTTACCTCAGTCCTATTCTAACTGTAATTACTTTTCTCCATACCCTACTTGATATTTTTTGATTCTCTTGATACCATTACACAAGATAGTAGTTCAATGGAATCCTTATCTCTACACTGCTGTCTGACTCTTGTCTTTATCCATAAGAATTTGAATAACTGAGAAATGAGTTCCCTTCATAAAGAATGAGTTGATATCATTAAAATATGAAATGCAAAATAAGAAAATTAACTTTGAAAGACTCATTATCTGTTTGGCCAACTATCTTCCCCATAACCATTACAGAGACTTTCCAGATTAATTTAGATTAATTGGAACTTGTTAATGGTGCAAAATTACAAAATATTGTACTGATTTAATTTACTAGTAAACAAAAATGTTGTGCATATATAAAAATAAGAGTATTAAAACAGGTAAAACTCACTATATATATATTGCCACACACAGTTACAGTAATCAATGGATGCCAGAAGGCTTATGCATAAAATCCCCATCTAGTGCCTACTCATCCAATATCCCCAGAATAGTTTCTGGCTTATGGCCTTAGTCAGTGAGGAACCTAGGATCTGAGAGCACTGCATCTAGATCTGGATTGAAAACATTAAGGTGTTTTCAGTTTAAGACTCATAGTTTTGTAGTTAAATGGAGATAAAAGTTGTTTGTTGGGGGGGTTGCATTAGATCCTAAGATCTAGATGCAGTGCTCTCAGATCCAAGGCTCCTCACTGACAAAGGCCATAAACCAGAAACTAGTCTGGGGATATTGGGTGAGTAGGCAATAGATGGGGATTTTATGCACAATCCTTCTGGCATCCATTGATTACTCTAGGTTGCTGTGTGTAACAATAAATATAGTGAGTTTTGCCTGTTTTAACAACAGTTATACACAAACATAAGAGGAGTGTGATGTTTATTGGTTTAAAACAAGACTATGTTGTATTTTAAAACTTATTTTATTAATAAAAAGTTATTTAATATATATGATCTGTAGATAGTAAAATTAATGTCTACTTAAATTTTCAACAGAATTTGGGATTATAATGAGGAGAGAATGTTGAAACACAAAAATTCACACACAATCAAAAAAAACTGGTACCAGAGATTTCAAATTAATGATAATTTAATTATAATAAATTACCCATTTACTGACCAATAGTGAATAGTTAAATTTAATTATAATAAAGTACCCATTTACTGACCAATAGTAAATAGTTAGTTGAAATCACTATCTGAAAGTAAGAGCCCAAGCTTACTTATGCTTAAAAAATCTTTATCTGTCCAGATTCAAATCCCAGGTCATTGCATAGCAACCAGTTGCTGTAATCACTTGCCACGAGGCTTTAAAAATCAGACAAACAAAATACTTTTCATTTACTTCTTCCATAAACTATTTCTTGACTGCCATTTGCATATGCAAAAAAGAGAGAAAAATCACATTATTTTACCTAAAAATAATAAGGCTACTAAAAACAAGTCGCTCATTAATGCTTATTAAATCATTAAGAATAATTAACGTATCTCAATAGAATAATTAATTAGTAAATTTTTAAAAATGAATCTAATCAAAACTTTATTTGCTTTCTTTAATCAACTTTTTAAAAGATAATTAGCAATTAAGACAATTGATTCATGATTTGTAGTTACTTTTCAAAGTAAATAAAAATTAAAAAAGAAAATATATGATAATTTATACAATTAATTGCGGAATTAAATTAATACAATTTATATTTAATGATGATAAATAAATAACAAAAATAAAGCAACATATGACGTATAAGCGAGCGCACACACATACATGCATCTACAATACATAATATAGAAAAATAATAATTATTAGATATGAACTCAGAAGTCATAAAAAGTCTGTCATCTAATATTTAAAGCAAATAAGTAATCAAATAGTTAATTTGTTGAGAGTTTATAAGACGTTTTAGCACCAAAAGTGGCAGAGTTTGGCCACAATCCACTAAGCTCCAGGGTCTGCAATCCTACCATTGCACAAACGATGCAAGATATCTACTATTTGATAATATGCCTCAACATTATTTAAAAATAAAATCTGTTTTCATTATAGCAACAATACAAAATATCAGATATGAGACGACAATGCAAACCCCTACCATGAGATCCTGACTATTCATATACAGCAGAAAAATAATTACATAAAAACTTATACCCACCTAACAATCTTCTTATTTCTGCTATTAAAATTAATAATCCAAAATTTCAAACACCTTAGGATACTCTAGCTACTCACTTATTGAATATTATCAATTTTCTATGTCATGCTATGCACATGTGTTAAGAGCTCAGCTTCACAATCATAGTTTACCAATATCACAATTACTTCAATAAATGTTTTCTCCTTTACTTGAATCATATGAAACAGTGCTTAAAACACATTAGCTCTGCAGTGAGCTATTTAATATTAGTTTAGTTAATAAAAGAATAGTTCTCTACTTTAGTATCAACTAATGGAAATTTCAAGAATCACTAATTGCCACATGTTAGAACAGTTAATCCTACAATCCAAGACTAATAGTTTCTGGCTATTGTTTTTATCTATGAAGCTTTGAATTCAAATCTGGAAGAAAGGTTTTATTAGCATCAAGAAATATATTGTGTATTATAGTAAATCTAGGTGAGTAATGGTGGTCCTAAAAACTAAAGGTTCCTGGTTCTTAACTGACAGTAGTAAAAGTGTAATCTCAGTTTGATTATTTGTTTAGGTATTTTTTTAATATTACAATACTTGTATTTCTTTATATCTATGGATTCATCATCTGAAGAATTCTATATAGTTTAGAGCAGTAGAAGAATGTCAAATTCTGGAGCTAAAGGTCTGCTGATACATAAACTACACACACTAGTTTTGTGCATGTCTAGTGCTCAACCATGTTTTAATTTCTGCATAGTAAAGTCAAGTGATTATTTATCATAGCTTCAGTAAACCCACATATTTAAAAAACAAACAAACAAAAAATTATAAATCTTTACACTTAAATTTATGAATTTTATACTTACACATACCTATATAAGCACCCCATCAACCATCTTTCAGCCATCTTGCACACTCTTTCAATCAAGTGATTGTTGCTTCTTTTGATACATTATTGCATCACCTTCTCTCTATATAAATATTCTATATTTTGTTAATTAGCACATCAATATTTAAGAGCAGCATCCAGGACCACTGCCATATTTCTTGGCATTCTAAAAAGAGCCAATAGCTTGTCTCTACCCTACCAATGGTTAGCCAACTTCAATTTTTAAAAACAAATATTTTGTAGAAAAATGAAAAGAATAAGCACAAAAACACATTACAGTACTTTGAATAAAAGACCAACTTTTAAATATTAGTTGTGCATTTACTGAGCTCTGCACCTTGCAAGCTATTATTGAAAGGCGCAAAAACTGATTAATATAAATTAAATAAGTTAGGAGTTGTTTGCATTTCATTATCTTTTTTACTATTTATAAAAAGCAATTTTCTTTAGATGGTAATTTAAATATATTTCATTTTTTTAAAGTAAACTATATAAAAATTATTGTATTTTAGGTGTTATAATATGCATAAGCTATACATATTTTAATGTATGATGTATTTTGTTAATAAAATTTACTTTGCATCTCTCTACTCTTGAGTAGGAGTTATGAATCAATGCTAGATGGTAAAGACAACAATCAGAAGATTAATTTCTGGCTATTATCCTTACTAAGTATTGAACATATTTTTACATTAAACAATACAGACATTTAAGAAAAAAAATTGTAATGTTTTTTAAGCAAACTATGTGAAATTCTCAAATACCATATCAGCACAATAGGACTTCATTCACTTAGTTTTCTACAGTATTATAAACAAAAGTTCTGATTTCTCTACTTTAGTGACATCTATTATAAGATTAAGTAGTTAGTGGCTACAAGATGATATTACAATTTAATTCATATTTTTAAACTTGTTCCTGGCTTTTGCCTTTATAAATAAGAATTTAAAATTGTCGAGGCAGTAACTCTCTGCAAGTAGACTGGCTGGAGTGATGATGATGAGGATGATGATGATGATGATGATGATAATAATAATAATAATAATAATAATAATAATAATAATAATAATAATAATAATAAAAAGTTAAAATTGATTACTAGAAGCAAAACTACACTGGCTCCAGTTCTGAAATCAAAACATTATCAATCGATAAAGGCAAAAGAGAGAAACAAGTCCAGGATAGAAACAAAATTAAATTCAAGCTCATAACAGATGATGCTGCATTTACAATTTTGACACTAATCACTTAAGGAAAATATATTAATAATTTTTATTAGTCATTGATTAGACTAGAGATTATCCAATAATGAATAATATTTGTGTAGTCTAATTTTCACTACACCATTCTCATACAAGGTAGTAACTGCTTTCTTCCCACATTTGACCCATTGTGAAGGGATATAATCATAAACACATGACCACAGACATGTAAAAAAGATGTACGATCTCTAAGATGCACATTGCCCAGATAATGATCTCTTATACATATCTTTTATCATTGTTATATATAGATAGTAAATTACTACAGGTTAATTGATAAGTGGCAAACTTGTTGCCTTCATAACTTTGCCACAAAATATTTAATAGAAGTATATTAATAATTGTTTATTAGTCATTGATTAGACTACAGATTATCCAATAATAAATACTATTTCTGTGATGTAATTTTCACTACACCAATCTCACACAAGATAGACTACCAATTATCAAATAGTGAATAATATATGGTGTAGTGAAAATTACACTACAGAAATATTGTTCATTATTGGATAATCTTTAGTCTAATCAATGACTAATAAAAATTTTAAAATGATAACCCCTTTTGTTTACTATAACTTATCTTTTGAATGTTACCCAGATTAATCATTGAGTCACTAACTCTATATACTTTAGTGATCATGGTTATGAATTAACTGCAAACACTTTTGATCTTTTGAAAAAAGAGTAATAATCAAAATAAAGTAATACTGTGTGTCTTTTAGTTTATACTGCTCGGTAACATTAACGAATCACATCACTTATTCACGGGAATATAATATAGTATACAATTTCAGTGTTATCTGGCACAGCACAATATGATTGACAGAGAACAGTGTTTCGATGTTAATACATTAAATATAACATTGTTTAATTTATTGTTAACGATGTTCTAAATCACATGTTAGAATTTTCATATTTTTATATCACGTTTATTATTTCAATATCAGCTCATTATTTTGATTAAAATAAGTACATCACATTTTATTGTTTATGATACTTTTGAAACTTTTTTAAAAAAATAAAAAAAAAGCTTTCGGTTCTTTTAGCATATATTAAATGATGTGGAAACTTACAATGGTCTTATTAAATATTAAATTATTTCCAATAGTAAAACACTTAAAAAGCTTTTTAATTATAAAATATGGAGAAAAAAAAATAAAGTGTAAATTAAAATAAATATATTACTGAAGGCAATAAATAAAATCAGAATTGAATAAAAAAAAAAAAGAAACAATAAACCAATAAAAGCTTTCAAAGTTCCATCTGTTTTCTTATGATCGTTTTTTTCCCCTCTAAAAATAACAAATCATTGTAAGCGATAGATAATTATAGCTGATATATTATAACAGTAAAGATTAATAATAATATAAGCCCTGCTTAGTTAAATGAGTGGTAAATTCTAAAACTAAGGCCCAATCCCAACAGTCGTGGGTCACTGTCACTCCCAGTGTTCAAACTTTTTATAAAATCCTGATTCGTGGTACAATAAAATATCACATCTACCTGCCATCTTTACAATCTGGATTCGAATCCAGACTAAATAAACTTAGAGCATTTTAAAAATAGATTTAGGTTGTTTTTTTTTTCCAGTTAGTTAGTCAATGGCCAATCACAACAATCATTGAATATTGATCGAAAAATGTTTACCTATATTTAAAGACAAGAACAAGAATAAAAAAGTGCTCAAACTCACTGCCCTGCAATTGACAAAACCGGATGAGTTGTCACCTTCTCATTCCCTGATGCTTTAACAAAGACTATTGGGAGAATTATTTGCCCCATAGTGATTATTTAAAGTTTTATTTCTTACCTGTATATACATACACTAAACACAGACCTGTACACACAGGTAATCTTTACATTAGCTTTTATTTATAAAAATTTGCTCAAAATGTGTAAAGTTATTCTTGAAACAGAAATTTGAGTGCTTCATTCAGCCATTAATCAGATGATGTAAATCATGTGACTTTATACTCTGCAACAAATTTAACAACAATCCTTGTTTCTAGCTGGGATTTGAATGCAGGATAATAAATATTCATTCATTTTGACTTGGTGTTTGAGCAGCCAAGTCTGAGATTGAGCATAATAGTTCTAATTTCAATGGTCAAACTAAAATATGCAGTTGATAACCAATTTGAGTACCTTTAATTCTTGAACCTACCACTCTACTATATGCACTGTGAATGAATCTTTTAAAGAAGTCCATGACAGAAGTTCCATGCTTAGTTTTTGATTAAAGATCTTGATTCAGACTTTCAACCATAATCTGAATAAAATCTAATTAGATATCAAAAAAGCTTTAATAGCATAAAAGTGTAAAACATAAAATTTAAGCATGAATCATGTAATACCTACTTTGCTTTACTTTGAATAAATAAAATAATTAACAAAATTGTGATTATAACAAGCATCCTTCAACTATCCACACTATCTCAAACCACTGATACCCATGACTATACACATGTAAAAAGATAAATAATCACCAATAGACATATTTTGTGCTGAACCAGCACTCATCAGTTGGTCAAGATTATCATCACACACACACACATCTATATATATAATCAGTGCTCGGTTTATATTAAGATAGTAAACCTTCATACTTTAATAGACAGGCTTCAATCTACTCCAACTCTTCAGCCATCCATACCATTAAAAATCTGATGATGGAAAGTCTAAATCCCATGCCAATGCCAATAATTTTGCCACACCCATGTTGACCTCAAGTTATTCTGACTCCTCATGTAGGACCTTATCCATTTAAATACATAGAAGAGGTATGAGTAGGATGCAGGTTTAATGTGTAAATATTTGAAATACAGGCATTTTTTATATACCTGGAGCTTAATTTGTACATATATAAAAATGGCAGCATTACACGAATAAGTGCAAATAAACCGAGAAATGAAGGAATGATAAATTTATCCACTTTAACTAAGATAAAAAGATACTGAGGATCATATATTAAACAAGAGAAAAATAAACAATTAGATGCATGTGGAAACTTTACTAGAGTTATTATTTTTTTAAAAAAAAAAATAGGACAATTCATGAAACAAGTTATTGTGAAATTAAAAGTTTTTGCTAAGAAATATTTTTTCCGCCAAAATTTTGAAATATATATACTGTAGTTTTAAGGAATTATATTCACTCTTTAGTTATAGTTAAAATTAAATAAAGATAAATAAAATACTATAAATTAATATTTGTTGAAATTCATATTTATTGAGATGCAAAGACAAACAAAGAAATCTTATATTTTTAGTGGAAAAGTAAAGTTTCTGTCATAAAATTGTTTATAATATTCATAACAAAATTAAGCATTACAGAAATTAATCTATAAATCCCAAATTAAGTATTAAGAAATGAATTTTGTCAGTAAATAATTTATTTTCTTTATTTTAATAATTATGTAAAGATAATTTTACATTTAGGGTTTTAAACTTCAATGTTTATAAAACTAAAAATATTATTCAAGGATAAAAAAGATAATATAATTTCAATTAACTTATAATCTGAGTATTAAGTCATTAATCAGAGTCTGATTGAAAACAAATACATCCAGGAAATAAATGACTTTTTATATATATATGTTAAAGTTTCGGCCAGGAAGCGAGCCTGGGACAACTGCTTGTAAGGCGGCTGTGCTAACCACTCGGCCACCAACGCTTGACTAAATAAATGACTTTTTTTGATTAAAAAGTACAAATAATGCATAGCATTAGGAACAAAAAAAGTATATGAGATAAAAAGAAACATTAAAATGGAGAGTTATTGGAATTTAGTGATTATCTATTAGTGTTTAAATGTTTCAGAAATAAAACTTTCCCAACTATGAGACATTCTGGAAAAGATAAGCAAAATCAGTCCTGAGAGACTGCAAGTTACCATTATCATTTTCACTTACAGCCATGAAATTCTTCAGTATTGGTTCGAATTGTAAGATGCGTTGCTAAGTGCTTATTTTATTTGAATTGCCATCTTTGTCTGGAAATGTAGTCACTAGGAAAGAATACATGTATAGTCATGAGCATATTCTCATAATTTATCTATTGTGTCTTATATGATAAAATGTGTCCCTGAGTTGTAAGTCTGTCTACTAATCAAAGAGCAGGGGGGAAATGAAAATCAATCAACAGATCAAAGTAAAAATGTTGTCAAAAAGAAAATGCTTTAGAGAAATAAATTTAATTCAATCTATTGTTATTTATTAAAGAATAGTTGTGGAAAATTCATAATTTAGAAGACTTTCTAACCAGAAAGATTAATCTGTTAAAAAGATAATTATTTTGAACACTGTCAAAAATGTGATTTATTAAAACTAAACTGCTCACAGTAAAGCAAATCCAAACAAAGATAAACAATGGTAAAGTAAAAGTAACTAAAACTGAAAGTACAGAAAATAAGGGTGAAAATTGGTGAACCTTAATTTCAATTACATGTAGTTAATTCAAATATTTTAAAACGTTAACGTTTAATTGATAATAGATTATTTGGTAAAATTGTGTAATTTTTTTTTCTTGTTCTCTCTTTTGAAGATTTTATAGATCTTACATATTATTTCATTTATATAATGTATTAATAAATATATACTTTTAGTATGAGATTTTAAATAAATTTTTATTTCATGAAGTATATGTATAATTAAAAAATGATCATGCAATATATGTATATATTTTTGAAGAGGTTGGGGGGCGAATAAAAATGATCACACTGTTGGCATAATGTATTTATAGATATATATTGACCACGTAAGGCTAACCTAATATACTGTGTATTTAATATGTAAAGAAACATTTTAAATATACTTCAATAATAATAATAATAATTATTATTATCATCATCATCATCAACATCATTTGTTACACTGTTACGTTAAAATTAAATACTATTTGTAAACATACTGTATTCTATTCCCAACCTGATTACATGACACACCATTCACACATATAAATGTAAGTTATTTAATGCATAGAAATGAATTCAAGTCCTCAGAAGTTATATTAGACCATAAATAACTTATTAATAGAGCAATTATTTAAGAAATAGTAGGGATAGACAAAGCAGTTCTTCAAATCCAGGAGAAGGTGATGCCAAAAACTATATAATTATTCTTACCCTCAAAACAAATAACACTTATTAAGTGGTAGCCAATATTACCCTTCCTGTTGAGATGAATGATTAAGTGATTATTATTAGGAAAATGTAATCAGTTAATCACTATTACTTAATTGAAATTATACTCCAAATATTCAAGGCTACAAGAATCAATAATGATGAGTCATTGCAGTAATGAGTTAGGTATTGGTCAATATAAAATATTTATGAGCATTTTTAGCATTGATTCTTTAGTTTGATTAGATAATCAGTTATATAATGATTAGCTCATATATAGGACAATAATTGCACAATCAACTTTATTATCAGCATTGAGCTATCATTTCCTGTTCGCTACAATGTATATGTTAATACTATATCTCAAACAAAACTTACAAATAGTTCAAACCAACTAATTTAATTGGTTTCTAAAAGATCTTTCATATTTTGTTTTACATTTAGCATTCCTGTTATATATATTTAACTATGTGTTTAAAGGTTCATGGATGCATAAAAACAACTCACTATTAGTCAGTTGTGAGGTAAATCTTTTCATAATGCCTCTACACACACACACACACACACACACACAAAGATGGCAGAGGAGAAAACAATTATGATTTAGTTATATGAAGATGGTGAAAAATTTGCAGCATATCTTCCTCATTTTTCTAACAAAGATTTTCATCAGTAATTAAAAGAATAGCTAATATGAATACAATCTGACTATTTGAAAAACAAATTCTAAGTTTACTTAAAACTAAAAAAATTCTAAATTTACATCCACAGATTGAATCCACAATTCACAATCATAATAGGATACATTAATCATACCAGTGCTTAAATGCTTACAATCTATATGTTGTAATGGAAACCCGGCGATCGAAAGCTTAAACTTCCCTTTTATTTATATGTAATGGGGAATTCTTAAAATTCAAGATCGTCCACTTTCCGCTACCGCAAGCAGAGAGAACATACGGACATAAATGAGTCTATATCCGTACTTGACCGAACCTGTAACTATACGGGTATAGCCCCAGGTTATTTTCCCCGGTCAAATGTCTCTCGACTGCTGTAAGATTTAACAGAGTTACAGCGCTTGGATATTTATAAATTTTAATAGGATCAAAATACTGCACCACTAGCTTCACGTGTTAATTCAGTACTCAAAATGAGTAATAATTATGTCCCCAAACTCTAAGACTATATTACTTTTTGGAGTGGCGAAGAACGAGACGAAACAGATTTAAATCAATAATAAATATATTTAATACAATAGATTATGCGATAAAAGAAATAGTTTAAATCATTTACACACAAAACAAACAGATTATTTGCTATAATGCTATGAGTAAAAATACAATAAAAGGATCCTATAAATGATTGTACATTTATAATCCTCACTCCGTGTATATATAAAAAAGTTAAAGAATGTCTTTATCATTCAAAGTAAGAATTTGGCCATTGTCTCAATAAAGGTATGTGCACATAGAAATATAAAATGTAGTATACATATTTACTTAGGTTTTTAAGTCTCCGAATTAATTTGAAGTCTTGCTGACTGCCATGTGGAATTTCTCCACTTCTTTAGCAGGGACGGTCACTCTTAAGTTAGATTTTGGTTGTGGGAACTCCTCCGCATTTAGGACTAGGCAAAACAAACTCTCCGGCAGGCGCTATGTCGGCAGTTGTTACATCTAGACAGGAACCATTAGAGCACAGTGAGTCTGGATCGGCAAGCGATCACGATGGCCCTTAGCCAGCCATTCTAGATGAGGCACCAATGTTAGAAATCATATCTTGTTAACTATGGCTGCTTATTATCAGAGCAGTGTTTCCACCAACCTCTCGACAAGAAGTCTCCAACTCTATCCTTATACTTTTTAATTAAAATTCCCCAGTTCTTTGTCCTTTTGATTCTTTGTTTTTGCTTTTGTTCACACCTTTCCTTTTCTGAATGTGCCTTCGGCCATTTATATAGATTTGCCTTTACATAATTTCGTAGCACTATGTACATTTATTTATTTCTTTTTTTTAATTACACAGATTTTTACTAAAATGTTTTTTTATTTTTATTTGGACAAGCATTACATTATTGCTGTCTTTATCATACTTCATACACGCATTTCATTTTATCGTCAAATGTGTACTTTTATGACCCAGATCCTTATCTTTCGATCATGTTTTAAATTTCTATTTTATTCTTATTTAAACTTTCCAAACCTTACTTTTCTTATACATCATATTTCAATTTGTCTTTCATTTAGATTTCTTTATTACTATTAATTTTCTAATGTGCACTTTCAATATTTCTAACTTATTTTTCATTTCACAAAATCTTAACTTTGGAGGGTAAAAGATAAGAATCTTTTTGATTCTAATTCCCTCTCTTTTCTTAATTAAAACATTTCTTTGTTTATAATTTTTTAAACTCACTTTTTAGTATTCCAAACACCATATTTAATATTCTTTAAATGTTAAATATCTATATGTGTGACCGCAGTATGCGATCATCACAATATATATATATATTTCCTGACTCCAAAGTAATATAGTAATTAATTCATTCTTCTCATCATATGGTATATGCTCTTTCATGTACATATTTGGTATATCTTGCATGAGATTTGCCTACCTTCATAAATTTAATTGCATATCTCATATTTGCAGTTAAAAAAAAAAGTCATATTTGTAGGACTTATTTTGTTTTCTTATTCTTTACCACATAAAGTTCTTTGTAGAATTCACTTATATATTCCATGGTGACATCCCTCTTTTTTTGTAATACAACATTATCATTTTTTTTAAATTTTAATATTAAAATAATTTCTTCAGTAACCAGAGGTTTATCTACCAAGATGTTGCAATATAGTTTTGAGATATTTATTATTTTCTTGTCATTTCCTTGCAACACCATTAAACTATTTTTGCACTGACTTGCAGAATTCTAGATTAGTTCTAAATCGTTATTTGAATAATATTTTCTTCTTTTTTCCTCCATATATTGCTTTGTCTTAGTCAAAACAATTATTCATTTGTTGCCCTTTCTATGACTTTTTATGGAGCTGTTTTTAATAAACGATCAATTATTTTGTTATGGATTTCATTCAAGTCTGTACCATCTTCATTTTAAAACCAACCTTTTCTAGATTAATTGTAATAAGTATTACTCAAGATTAGGGATATCAACTATTAATTCTTTCTTAACAGCTTTTGTTTGTCTATTATTTACGAATTAACACATCTATATATGACTCACTAATCAAAACCCAGTTTTAGTATTGAATCTATCAAACACATACACTATTAAAATTCATATTTCTCTTAATAAAATCCTGAACTCATTTGTATCTTCATAAGAAAGGTTCTATATTTACTTCTACTTTTTCGCAAAAAAAAAACAACAAAAACATAAAGAAACAAAAAACAATCATGTAATTCTAATTAACTTGTAATGTTCAAGTTAATTAAAAACGATAAATTAGACTGTAAGAAAGTCTTAAATGCACCATGCCATCTTTTGCCAGATCACTGCCAGAACCATAGTGTTGAATAAGAATTTACTATTAGATTGATAAAAAAAAATATATATATAAAGAGGCTCGGGCTATTGCAAAGGACTCCTGGGTCCCATTATTGGAAAAAATGAAACAACTAATCACTTCATTTACATATCATGCCTAATTTACATATAGGACCATGCAAATATAAAGGCATATTTCTAAATGCATAGTTAGGTTGATAGGAAAACACCATATAAAAGGCTTGGGCTATTTCACAGGATCCACATTCCATCAATAAAAGATTTTGGTGTCTCATTATTGAAAAAATCAAACAACTAATCACTTCATTTATATATCATGCCTAATTTATGTTTAAGTTTATGCAAATATAAAGGCATATTTCTAACTGCACATTATTATTCAGCACTATGATTCTGGAAGAGATCTGCTGAAAGCTGGCTCAGTCTATTTAAGACTTTCTTATAGACTAATTTATCTTTTCAAATTAACTTGAACATTACAAGTTTATTAGAATTGCATAATTGTATGAAAAAAGCATATACTATTGACAAAAACAATCATATTCTCTGAAAATGTCTTAAGTTTAATCTAAATTTATATATTTAAAATCATCATCCAATTGTATTCCAATTCTAGCATTAAAATCTCCCATAATAATGTGATCAATATACATCTAAACATTTCAGTTTCTATCAAAAATTTCACACACAAAACTTTTATAGCTAGGTTATTATTTCAAAGCCAGTGCATTAACCTGAATTTCTCTTATTTTGTCCAGTCTCTCTATGTGCAGGGGAAGAATGGTGGACATGAGAGCTGAGAGTTAGACTTTAATTTTTTCAGCAGAGTAAATTAAAAAAAAAATCCAATTTGGTGAAGTAAATGGACCTTCTGTTCAATCGACAATTTGGTACTTAAACTGCGCATGATCTCCAGAGGATGTAACGTAGGTTTGTTATATATATATTCATAAGGATTTAACAATTTTTTAATAAAAACTTTCTATGTTATATTTTCTGTTTAAAAAAAAAAGCTGCTATCTTGGGAATATTACACTCAAACTTTAGTGGGAATTTGCTTGTGTTTGCTACCCACCTAACAGACTATTTATTTAAGTCATCAAACAGAATTAAATATATATAAAAAAAACAGTGGATGTTTTAAACAACGTCATCAAAGAAGAAAAGAAACAAATAAACATTACTTTTATAAATCTAATGATCTAATTACAACATTTTACTCAACTTTCTTATTTAACTATTTACAAAACCAAACTTTGTAAACATCTCATTTACAAAAACAAAGAGAAAAAGAAAGGCAATACATTAATTTTCTCTTAAAAAAACAAAACATTAGTTTCACTAATTTGCTTTATATTATTTGAAAAATATATTAAATTACTCAAATGATAGATCTGGCTACGCTATTAAAATGAAAGGTAAAAATCTGAACGAATGTTTACTTCATAAGCAATTGCAAATGCCATCAGAGTTGCCATAAGAATAATAAAAGTTTGGATCTGATTTAAAAAAATAGAGAGCCAAAATATTCAAGTGGCCAGTCAAAGAATCTGCCATGTTTTAATAATTTAATAGATACCTTTTTGACTTATGTGAGCATACAAGTATTTTGTTATGATGCATATCATTATGTTTGCTTTATTTCTGGTGATGATAAAGTAGTTTTTCTTTATTTTCTGCAGTGCAACAAAATGACCATTGAAAACAATCTATTTTGATTCTTTTGAATCATGATGTGTATTAGAATTATAACCTTGGTTTGTATTCACAAATACACCCTCCTCCCCGAGTAGAACATCCCAAATAAGGAGGAACAAATTAAATCACTTTGAAATGCTCACGAAATAGCAGCCTAATTTTATAAGAATTATTTTTTCCTGCTCCATTTCTCACCTAATAGATAATTTGCACTTCATTCTTAAATTATATTTTAATAATCAGTTTCTTTACATATAAAAAATAGATTCTTATTTGTAATTTAGAATCATTGACTTTTAATCTTCCTGAATTTATCATTTCACCATAATTAGAAAAGAAAAAGGCATGGGTTAATAATTTACCAGTACATTTTTATCCCCTCATTAAACATCTCTCTTGAACTTGATATGTCACAGGGTTTCGTTAAACAATTTTTGAATGCAAATCATAATAACTCTTCATTTTAATACGTACTGAATATATATTTATAATATATTTTACATACAATATCAATAATTTAAATATCAATCAAATAGATTTTATTCATTTTTATTCAACTGGTACATAGGGAGAAAAATTTATTCCATTTTTTTCTATTCCAAAGATAAAAGATACTAGATGGCACTACAATGAATCACACTTTTAACTATAAGATGCTTTGAAGGATTTGTGTGCATATATAAATTCAGTAAACTAAAAATTTATACACTGTAAAATATCTTTATAATAAGAAAAATAAAAACATTAATTAATTTTCTTTTATCAGTTGATCTTTTGTGGTAATATTGCTTTTAAATGTCATTCAGTAAATGAAGCATGTAAATGCATATTATTATAATGATTGATATAACATTTGCTATACTATGAAATTAAAATCCAGGCCAGATAAACTAGGAACATTTTTTTAGGTTATAAACAGTATTAGAATTTTTCAGATTGTTGACCCCATATTTAACTCAGCAAGCCATTCAGTACTGGTTGTTATTAATCAGGAGATAAACATTTTAGGTTAATCTGGGTTGGCCAGATAATTGTTAATGTATTAACTATATAAATAAAAATAGAATTATATGTGATTTTAACCAGTGGGATATACTTTCTAGTAAATTCTCTACATTTAAACAATTATGAATAATATAAAAAAATGTACTTCAAATTTACTAAAGAAATTTGACAAATTACTCAAAAATATACATATACATCACTCAAGTATATTAGTTTACTGAACAAGGTATGTAATTTCAAAAATGTGTGTGTCTTAAATAATTTCTACAATATTGGTAATGAGTAGGACATGAGATTCTCCAGTAGCTGCTTGGATGGCCGGTATTACCCTGATGACAACAGATACAATCTGGTCAAAACATTCAGTATAATGTTGATACTAACAATGTGCAAACACATACATGGATGTATTCAAGATTCATGTTATCTTTTCCATATGAAAATCTTTCTTTGATATAAATAAACCATGGATAAGTGCATATATATATATGATCAATAGATGGCGTCTTTACCAAAACCGCCGAAACAAGTGTAAAATATTTTTACATAAACGCAAAAGGAGTCAGAATTAACTACCTCTTTCATTTTGCTCACCTCCAGATCAGCTGATTTCAAGCTGGTTTGCTTTCGTCAGTGGAAGGATAGAGCTATAGAAACTAGGTCTAAAGACTGACTCTCAAGCGTTTATGCAAAACGTTTATATCAGTTTGCAAGCGTGAATTTTTCAGACCGGTAAAGTCTTCAAACTCAGCCTAGCAAGCTAGATATCTATATGGGTCTGATCTCAGTTCAGTTTCACCACATAGTCAAAGTCTCTGCAATATATATCATTGCAAGAAAACTTTAAAGGTACATTAATGAAAAATAAAAACAAGTTAGTCACGTAACCTGCTATCACTTGTTATTTATGATCAATAGATGGCGTCTTTACCAAAACCGCCGAAACAAGTGTAAAATATTTTTACATAAACGCAAAAGGAGTCAGAATTAACTACCTCTTTCATTTTGCTCACCTCCAGATCAGCTGATTTCAAGCTGGTTTGCTTTCGTCAGTGGAAGGATAGAGCTATAGAAACTAGGTCTAAAGACTGACTCTCAAGCGTTTATGCAAAACGTTTATATCAGTTTGCAAGCGTGAATTTTTCAGACCGGTAAAGAGAGTCAGTCTTTAGACCTAGTTTCTATAGCTCTATCCTTCCACTGACGAAAGCAAACCAGCTTGAAATCAGCTGATCTGGAGGTGAGCAAAATGAAAGAGGTAGTTAATTCTGACTCCTTTTGCGTTTATGTAAAAATATTTTACACTTGTTTCGGCGGTTTTGGTAAAGACGCCATCTATTGATCATAAATAACAAGTGATAGCAGGTTACGTGACTAACTTGTTTTTATTTTTCATTAATGTACCTTTAAAGTTTTCTTGCAATGATATATATTGCAGAGACTTTGACTATGTGGTGAAACTGAACTGAGATCAGACCCATATAGATATCTAGCTTGCTAGGCTGAGTTTGAAGACTTTACCGGTCTGAAAAATTCACGCTTGCAAACTGATATAAACGTTTTGCATAAACGCTTGAGAGTCAGTCTTTAGACCTAGTTTCTATAGCTCTATCCTTCCACTGACGAAAGCAAACCAGCTTGAAATCAGCTGATCTGGAGGTGAGCAAAATGAAAGAGGTAGTTAATTCTGACTCCTTTTGCATTTATGTAAAAATATTTTACACTTGTTTCAGCGGTTTTGGTAAAGACGCCATCTATTGATCATAAATAACAAGTGATAGCAGGTTACGTGACTAACTTGTTTTTATTTTTCATTAATGTACCTTTAAAGTTTTCTTGCAATGATATATATTGCAGAGACTTTGACTATGTGGTGAAACTGAACTGAGATCAGACCCATATAGATATCTAGCTTGCTAGGCTGAGTTTGAAGACTTTACCGGTCTGAAAAATTCATGCTTGCAAACTGATATAAACGTTTTGCATAAACGCTTGAGAGTCAGTCTTTAGACCTAGTTTCTATAGCTCTATCCTTCCACTGACGAAAGCAAACCAGCTTGAAATCAGCTGATCTGGAGGTGAGCAAAATGAAAGAGGTAGTTAATTCTGACTCCTTTTGCGTTTATGTAAAAATATTTTACACTTGTTTCGGCGGTTTTGGTAAAGACGCTATCTATTGATCATAAATAACAAGTGATAGCAGGTTACGTGACTAACTTGTTTTTATTTTTCATTAATGTACCTTTAAAGTTTTCTTGCAATGATATATATTGCAGAGACTTTGACTATGTGGTGAAACTGAACTGAGATCAGACCCATATAGATATCTAGCTTGCTAGGCTGAGTTTGAAGACTTTACCGGTCTGAAAAATTCATGCTTGCAAACTGATATAAACGTTTTGCATAAACGCTTGAGAGTCAGTCTTTAGACCTAGTTTCTATAGCTCTATCCTTCCACTGACGAAAGCAAACCAGCTTGAAATCAGCTGATCTGGAGGTGAGCAAAATGAAAGAGGTAGTTAATTCTGACTCCTTTTGCGTTTATGTAAAAATATTTTACACTTGTTTCGGCGGTTTTGGTAAAGACGCCATCTATTGATCATAAATAACAAGTGATAGCAGGTTACGTGACTAACTTGTTTTTATTTTTCATTAATGTACCTTTAAAGTTTTCTTGCAATGATATATATTGCAGAGACTTTGACTATGTGGTGAAACTGAACTGAGATCAGACCCATATAGATATCTAGCTTGCTAGGCTGAGTTTGAAGACTTTACCGGTCTGAAAAATTCACGCTTGCAAACTGATATAAACGTTTTGCATAAACGCTTGAGAGTCAGTCTTTAGACCTAGTTTCTATAGCTCTATCCTTCCACTGACGAAAGCAAACCAGCTTGAAATCAGCTGATCTGGAGGTGAGCAAAATGAAAGAGGTAGTTAATTCTGACTCCTTTTGCATTTATGTAAAAATATTTTACACTTGTTTCAGCGGTTTTGGTAAAGACGCCATCTATTGATCATAAATAACAAGTGATAGCAGGTTACGTGACTAACTTGTTTTTATTTTTCATATATATATATATATGTCACTATTCTCATAAACAGTAAAGACTGTATCATATAATAATAACATTGCACTTGCAAATGAATATAGCCATTTCAACATGAATAAAAAAAATGAACAAAATAACAGAAACAAGTTTTGCAATAATTATTTATAACAATTTGTGAACCAGAAACACATCCATCTGTATATGAAACATATGGGTTCATTATTTTGATATTTTGTCAATTTTCTTTCCAGCAAATATTCTTTCAGGAAGACTTCACTGTACCTAACTGTAGCTTGCCATTATATTTAATCCTTACCTATATCTTCTCAATGAAAGTAACTAATATCACACTTCTTTTAGAGGATCTTTGATATGTTATTAGCATAATTGAGGTCAACTTCTCCCATAAAAATATGTTCAAGTTCACAATAAAATACATTTTTTGAAGTCTTATTCAGATGTAATTCTATAATGATAGACTGTATATAATCAGACCCAACAACCAGAAGATTATATCAACTGTTATTATGATTTTACCATCATATTTTTAGAATATCACAACATATAACAAATTCAAATTATCTTAGGATGTATATCATTCTGCTAAAAATAGATATACTAAATATTATCAGATATGTTCATTATATGCTAATTATTACAAAAAAAATTCCAGCTTTGTACAGAATCAGAAAAATAACAGGTCTATATACTGAATACTATATTACGGGACCATTCATAAAAATTAAACAATATATATATATATGCACACACACTACACCAGTGAAGGACTACTGTAAAGATGTTTGGCTGCACTGCATATTTAGACCCCCCCTATATGTAGTATATTAATTTATTTTTTTAATAAATCACAAGAATTGAAAATATGTATTTAAATTTTTTTCTTTGGATTGTGGTAACAAATTTAATAGTAAAAAAAAAAGCTGAAACCAAAACCACTGGAGCTTAGCTATTAACCTTAATCTCTCATTAAATTAGTATTTTTTAAATTTTATTTAATTAAACTTAAAAATTAAAAATTAAACCTATTAGCAATTAATAATTTTTAATTATTTTTCAACAATTTCTTCTGTAATTTGATACATTAGCAAACATATGCTTCAAATCAAATAGAAAAAAAAAAGTAATCAAATTATTGTAGGGCAAAAAAAAAAAAAAAAGATAATTGAACTAGAGCTTAATGTAGAAAATAAAAAAAAGCTGGCAATATAATACCATAGCTTAATACTATATTTCTACAAACAAAACAAAGAATACTTTTCTCATGATATCCCAAGTTTTAATCCATTTCTTCTAAATCTTTAAAAGCACATTAAAAAAAAAAAAAAAATCAAAGTAGAATACAAAATCAAAATAAATGATTTATATATAGTAATATCAAAAGCAAATATTAAATACTTACTAAATCTGATTGTACTTATTCCATGCAAGCACATACCATTGTACGCTTACGTTATATAAATGAAGTTTCAAAATGTTAATGTTTTTGGTTTTCTATCTTAAGAACTTTGATTTTCTATCCTAATACATAGCACAAAATAAAACAGTTAACTTCCATCTCACCAGATTTTCCAAGCATTAATATCATTATTTCACAGTTCAATCAATAGTAAATAGATTTTCTGTAAAACAAAAATTCAAATTTACTGTGCCAATTATTAAAACAAGTTAATACCCTGTTTGTTACTTTGGGAATGCAAATGGGTCATGTGATTTTTAAAATTCCTTGTAAAAATTATAAAGCGTAAAGCTATTGCTTCCATGATGTTCAGGACTAATGTTACTTCATAATAGTCACTGATACATTTCAGTTTCGACTTGCTTAATGTCAATGATGAATTCATTTGTCTTAATTTTTGTTCCTAGATGTCAGATATTAACATAAAATAGGAAAATGCTCTGAATTGGCTCTTTCTTAAAACAGACAAAACTCCCTATACATATTGCCACACATAGCAAGCTAGAGTAATCAATGGATGCCAGAATAATTGTGCATAAAATCCCCATCTAGTGCCTTCTGGCATCCATTGATTACTCTAGCTTGCTGTGTGTGGCAATATGTATAGTGAGTTTTGCCTGTTTTAATAACAGCTATAACCAAGCATAAGAAATGGTGATCATGTGATGTTTATTGGCTTAACTCACTCTTTCCTTGAATAATGCAATGATAGGTTTTTATTCTAGTATTATCAAGATGAAAAGTAAATTTTAATTAATTTTAAAATGACCTGATAGTTTGATAAGGATTTACAGGAAGAAAAAAAACATTTAGAATAATAATTATAAAAAAAATATATTTAATTTTGCTTTAAATTCAATTTAAATGAAGACTGTGTCGAATAAAAGTGATGCTAATCTTCTCTGAAAAGATTCAGCTCTTGAAAAGCAGACCATACTTTAGAAAAATCTGACTCACTACTGAAATGAGAACTGATGGCCGGGGGAAATTAATTTAGAAAACTTCAGCTATCACACCAATCATAGTTATTTTGTTTTTATTTTACCACGACTATTAATTCTTTGAATGCATGACTCGTCTAAAAATGAGAGGATTTGACATCACTCTAAATCGGCTACTTTTTATACCACGTATACATATAATGTCATTCGAAAGAAAATCAAAAGTTCTGTAAGATGGTGCCCTCTTCAGATTTATTTTACAAGTAAAAAATCAATAAAAATGACCATATATGTCAAACAAAACCAAAGCACCGCCTCCTCACCACTTTTCTTGAATCTTATTGGCTGTCCCACTTCTGTCAGAAAGGGAAATGGCTGCCAAAAAGTAAAAAGTTATGTTCGTTTTGATTTTTATTATGAAAATTATAAACGAATGTTTACAACATTTGAATTGAATTACAAATTATTATTGATAAAATAATACTAAAAATCAAATTATTTTAGAAAAATAGTTAAGATATTACCAAGAATTATTTATTTATTGCTACATATTGATCGTAACGTTAAAGTGAAAAAAAAAAGATTGCGTTAGCAATCTTTTTCGGTTGGTTGAATCTTTTTTGGTTGGTTGAATGGCGGTTACTTTTATTTCACCGCAATTGAATATTTTTTAAATTATAAATCAAATTTTATTTTTGAAAAGACTTTCGTTTGCTTTCGTAATCTGAAAATTCAGTAATATACTTTTTACAAACGAAACTAACGTATTTATATTATTAAAAGTGATCTATTTTAACAATAGATTTTGTTAAAGTTGTGAGTTGGCCAATTACAAGTTTTGATTTTTAACTCATTCGGCCAATTAAATAATAATCGTTGAAAGGGTTAATATAGTAAAACACAAAATACTAAAAAAATTTAAAACTGTCAAGTATAAATAAATAAACTAAAAATATGGATGGCAATTCTGCACAGTGAATACATTTAGTAAAGCATTTACTCTAAAAGTTAAAAATCAACTGGCCTCCTAATAAATTTCTTCATTTATGCTGATACCATCCTGATAAAAAATCCTTCAGATCATGGCCAATTATGAAGTATAAGAGTGGGATGAAATATCAAAAGTGATTGCAATGCAAGATTTTAGATATAAAGTTGCATAGCAGAGTAGATTAAAATATAGACAAATTGATTAAAATATTATTACTGATTTCAGAAGTATGTGTTAAAAGTAGGATTTCAAATTTTCACCAATTTATTACTTTAAGCATAACTTTTACATTTAACAAATTATACATAATGAATAGTATCATAGAGAAGTACTAATTTTTTATTATGCAATTGACATAAAACTGAGATCTTAAAACTACATTGAAACTGATTTAATGTCATATCAATACAATTATAGAAATGAATTAGTGTGGTTTCAGAACTTTAGTTTTTTTTAAATTTATTTCAGGCTCTTAGTTTGAACTGTAGCAACAGTCTCCATACAATAGTGTCACCCAGTACAAGACATCATATAAATCATTTAATGTTCTTAACTTCACCAGAATAAAGGAATAACAGATATTTGCTAAATGCATTATTTTCAGCTTTAAATGCTAAATCGTCACACCCAAAAACGTTTGAATAACTGATGAAGATATTAAACACTATATTCATCTGGCATCCATCAATTAAGAGAGCTTAAAGTAGATAGTTTTTCTAGTAGAAAAAGAGAACTAGTTTGCATTTATTTTTTGATTTTTGAAACTCTGAGTTCAAACGCATTATATATTACATATTGGAGTACAGGTATTGAAAATCCTGTACTGTAGAAAAAATTCATATATAAACTTATAAAGTAAATATTTATGTTATAAAATTATACAATATTTTTTTAATATTACATCTAGTTAAAATTTATTCCAATAAAAATAAGAAGTCCAACAGTTTTTTGTGTAAGGGTAAGAAAAACTTAATTACATCACTGACTAGCTATGTATAATTTTCTTTCTTATTTTACTAGTATTTTTAATATTAAGAGTAAATTTTTATCATCATCATCATATACAACATATATTAATAACAAATAATCAAATACTTAATGTATTGTTTTAAATATGCATTACATATTAATATACGCACAGTGAAATGTCTTTAAAAATTCAAAACGTTCATTTATTTTTTTCTTTCATATGTCATAGCATTGGCCGGGAAGCGAACCCGCTAACCCGGGACAACTGTTTGCAAGGCGGCTGTGCTGATCACTCGATTGCCAACGCTTGACAAAAATGTTTATTTTTTGATTATATATTCAACATATTTGCACTTTTTAAAAAAAAAAAAAAAAAGTTGCTTCAGAAAAATTAAAACAATAAATGTATAGATTAAAGTTTTGTTTGAAATTTAAAACAAAACGAAATAAAACAAAAAGAACTATTTTTAAAAAAAATATATATATTTTTTTGAAAAAATAAATATTTATGAAATTTCCTCAAGGGTTTTATGGATTGTGAATTCCATATTTTCTTTTCTTTAGAAAATCATAGATAAAAAGTAATTTTATATTAATAAATTTACTGTATAATCAGTAATTTAAAAATAAATAATTAAAAAGTAGTGAATTGTTTTTTCAGAAATACTACAATCTGCAAGAAATTTATCAACAATAAAATTCTTATTCATAAAATGTGAAACGGTCTCTTAAAATAGTCCATCGTAGGTTAACAGCATCTTCGACAATTAGCTTAGGAGAAGCCATGTAAAAGAAGACACTGTCCACTAAGCATACCATTATTGGACAGTGTAGTTTTAATATGCTTTAAATCTTGATTTACACTCTATATAAGAATTAAAACCAATATCCCAACAAATACTAGATGATGAAATAAGTTAATTACAGCTAATTATTTTGAAAAAAAAAAAAAACTCCAACTTTATACCAAGTGAATTCACTAAGATTTAGTTCTTCATTTAAATGTTTAATATATTAATCAGATGTTTCTAAGTTAAAACACAATTTTTAAACATTATTTTGTAAACAAAAACAAAGACTACTATAAAATCATTTTTTAAACAAAAAGAATATATATATACATGAGGTTCAAACCAAATATTACTTATAAAACATCAATCAGATAACACCAAACTTTGAACTCTGAATGATCTATATTCATTATTCTTTTCTTATTCACCAATTTATACTCAAAAAATAATACAAGTTTAAAAAATATCACCTCCATATTTAAACAAAAGGAGATATTCTTCAACATCGTTTTTTTCTATATATGAAATGTTTGAGGGCAAAAAAAAAAGATCGAGAAAACTGGAAAATATAAATAAATATGAGTTGAAGTGAAATATATAACATATTAAAAAAACTGAATTATGCCAGGTACATATTTTTAAAAGGAAGAAAACCAATGAAGTACTGTAGAAAAGAAGAAGAGATCAGCAATAAAGCAATTAAGGAGAAAATAAAGAAAAGAAATTAGTGAGATATATCAGTGATTACCCATAACATAATAAATAAAAGATGTAATAGCTTTAGATAAACAATAATAACGAACATCATTTCAAAACTGTATAGAATTGATACAATTCTATTGATAAAGTGTGAATATCATAAATGACAGATAAAACTCAGTATTATAAAATATAAAAGTGAGTCTAGAAACATATGAAGATTTATGTTATATAAGTTCCATTGGTTCTTTTTTATTTTTATTTTTTTAAAAAAAAGATCTGATTTAAAAACTAATATAATAATACATTTATCATATACTTATCAAGTTAAAATGTACAATGTTAAGCAACTTCCAAAGACATATAATGTGATATGCAATAGTTCTACTTAATTGTTAGAACTTTCTATGCATAAGGTTAATGCCCAGAAACAATGACAGTCAAGCTAAATATTCCTTTCTCCAAAACTTCCGCACACCACACTAAACTTATCTATTTATTCATTATTACCTAATTGTTTTGACAACTATTATTCATTACTTTCTATCTCATTTTAATAAAAACTGAATTGTTTGTCCCATTATCTATCTTCATCTTTCCCAATTTCATTATAAATATTTAAACTAAAATCATGAAATCTTGACCATTTTTACCTCTTTATTTTTAAAATTCTGCCACTCATCTTGATAGTCTTTTAACGCTATACACTCTAAAAAATGAGTGCAATGTTCTCTTCCATCTATACATAAACTATATTTAAAATTCAAATTTTTATTTTATTTTGGCCTTATTTTCCTGTATCTAAATTTCCTACTTTCTCACCATATAACATTATGTTTCCTTTAATATTACCACATATTCTTTTATATTTAAAATAATTTTTATTATTATACAACTCCAAACTATTCATATTGGTTTTCCATAGCTCTCTTTACCTCTAACTAAATAATTTAACATCTTCCCACTTCCTCATAACTATGTATCTGTAATACATTCTCTACACATTTATCCATATTCATATGGATACCCCATAACTATCTTTTATTGTTAACCAAATAATTTATCCCCTCCCCACTCCTCATAACTATCTGTAACATCATGTACACACATTCAACAGAAGTAGCATCTATTACCATTTGCCATTAATTATTTTCTAAATAAACACTAGATGACAATATCATCATTTGGGCAAGTAGAATACTTAATTGCATGCATAAAGTGAATATTTCATTTATATATTTCTTATACTAATGACTTGGAAGTTTTGAATGATAAGATTTTGAAACAAAGGCTACTTTTTTGTCCCGGATATAATTTTAAAATTATGTCAGTAGCTAGCTACTTATTCATTTTAAAATATCAGTTACAGTATCCACAGTAGTTTAGATAATGAGAGATAAATTAATTTTAAGATTCCAGGACCAATTTCCAGCTAAGGAAAGTAAAAAAAAAAGATTGATCATTGTAATCAATGAATCTGTCACACGGGCACAGTAATGGTTTACGACTTCGTGAATAACTAACTATCCATATTGTAATTTTATTTACAATAAAAAGACCATATATAATTCTGCATTTGCTTTACTTTTAGAGAGAAATTTTTGCCCCCCCCCCCCCCAAAAAAAACAAAACAAAACAACAACCTGTACTATGATTCCAATTATGATCTAAGAGAAACATTTTATTTATTCTTTTGGTAAGTATTTCTCTAGTCAAAAATTGGTCATACTTTTTAAGATTTTAAAAAACAACTTTAAATAAACCAACACAAATTCATTTAATTATGGTTGTTGATTGCAATAAAATGAAGAATCTAGATAGATATAAGTCCCAAAGATGATAACTCAGTGATAAAAATAATCTTCTTGAAAAAGCTGAAGTGGGCTTGTCTTTCTTGTTATATAAATAAATACACACAGACATGTTCCCATATATGTTTGTTATTAGTTTGACAATATAAAAATGTTTAGTGACCCAAGACCAAATAAAATCTGAGATTGTTAGATATTATTTATTACCTGTCTTGCTTATTTTCTAAAGATGAAGAAAATCTGTTCACTGTTTGTGCCACTAACCGATTATGAATTATTAGAAAATTTAAAATAAGGATTCGGTCATATCACCCAGGCATTATACAACACCTGAGCTTATTGACGACTCAAATTTTTTCCAAAACTTTCAAAATTATTATCTGTAAAATCCCCCTGTTGACAGTTCTATAAATAATAAACAACAAAAATAATCCCATTTACAGTGAATAAACAAACAGATTATTGTTTTAAAAAAGCTACTCAATTTATGATCCGCCAGAATATATATATATACACTCAGATTTTCAACCTGTGCTATTATATTACATTACTTAAGCAACATTTAATGCAATTGCAAAATTGTTATTTTAAAAGTTTACTTTTTGTTAAAACTTTATTTCCTTATATATATATAAAATCCGGAAACGATGTGTTTTCCAATTCATGCATGTAACATTCATTAAGTTTAAATTATGTGATAAAATTGACTTGATATGGCAACATAATAGTAAACGTTTCATGAAGTGTAATTGGAGATAAAAATATATATTTCTAGGTGCATTAATTTATATATAAATGCTCAACAGTAAAATTTGGGATATTTTGAATATACAATGAAAATAGTTTATACCAAACAATAAATATTATTTCAATAAATTGGACAACATGATTTAAAATATAACAAATATACTAAAAATCACATTAGTTCTGATAGAAGTTCTTTATCTTGGCAACTGACAGCTATATTTTAAAACAATCAAGTTGTTAAAAGAGAGATTCTGACAACAGCCTTGTATAATATGATTTTGAGTTTAATAACTCTTTAATTACCATATTCTATCTGGCTGATAAATTAATTTCACTCTGAATTACCAACAATGTTGACAAAGTTATGCATATAAACACCAGAGCACCATTTTATTCTTGATCCTATCTTCAACATTTAGAGTGCTTTTAATTCATAGCCTAGGGAGAGTATGATTTACTCTCTTTGTTTACATATATAATGAGCTATGTTTAATATACAAATATATAATATATAAATATATATTTAGTACACCATCTTCTTTTACATGTATTTTTTGCAACATTCAAATTTTATTAATTATTCTGATATTTTAATGATCTAACAATCTTCTTCTGAGACCTAAACAAACAAGAAAATTATCTATGTTATTTAAA
The DNA here is from genome assembly GCA_028023455.1 of Epiperipatus broadwayi. Lineage (NCBI taxonomy): Eukaryota > Metazoa > Onychophora > Udeonychophora > Euonychophora > Peripatidae > Epiperipatus > Epiperipatus broadwayi. Next base: position 1,520,468 of record JAQFVV010012468.1, read on the forward strand.
ACTAAGTAGTATTTTATAAATAACACAAGATATAATTTTTTGTTTAGTTCTTTGAGAAAAATTGTTGAATAACTAAAACATCAGACTATTTGATAAATATGAATATTGCCAAATATAAGTAAAAGAAATTGATTATAATAGCAATATCCATTAAGGCTGTAGCCTCAAGCACATGCGTATAAAAATGCGATAGTAGGAACCTCTACAGGTCTTTAAACCACAAGATTACTCTTTGGAAGAAAAGAGTTAATAGTAAGAAATGTATTGTTTAAACGACTTTTTTTTTTAAAAAAAATATGTACATTTTATTAGTATTTCTAAAAATAAAATGTGCAACAATTATATAAATTTGAAATACCAATACATCAAAAAGAAATCATAAATAATACATTTAAAAATATAAAAAATATTTCCTTCCCTCCACTATAAGATCTAAAAGAGGCAAAACTCACTGTACATATTACCATTCTCTGCTAGCTAGAGTAATCAATGGATGCCAGAAGGCTTGTGCATAAAATCCCCATCTAGTACCTATTAGATGGGGATTTTATGCACAAGCCTTATGGCATCCATTGATTACTCTAGCTTGCAGAGTGGCAATATGTATAGTGAATTTTGCTTGTTTTAATAACAGTTATATTCAAGCATAAGCAATGGTGATCATGTGATGTTTATTCACTATAAGATCTCTCTGAATATTCTTCACTTTTAAAATCACATACAGTTCTGTTATAAAGTTTTCTTTCATCTTGCTAATCTGAGTGAAATGAAGTTTAGTTATCATGAAAACTTTTACAGTCTTCTTACCATCCTCTTTTATTAGTTGCTAAAAACATTTTAACATTCCTACAATCTCTATAAAATTATACATAACAAAATTTCACACAAACTCATTAATACTAAAAATTACATATTTTCCTAAATACAAGATGAATTGACAAGTCTTTAAAAATATCACTCAAAACAAAAAAAATAAACTTACTACTTATTAAATGAAACCGTTACTAATAATTTTTATTAGTCATTCAGATTATCTAATAATGAATAATATTTCTGTAGTATAATTTTCACTAGCTATATTACTTACACAATGTTGTTTTTGTCAAGGATGAATTAAATTTTTTTGTTTTCCTTCCACCAAAAGATTTGAAAAACATTGAAATAAATAATATACACCCGGGTCTCGTTTTATGCAGATTTATTTAATGTGATTTTGAAGTTATGCGATTCATGATTCTTCTTAATATCTTTGTATGCAGTTTTCTTTTATGTGATAAAAATTATTAGATCAGAAGTCAAGTTCTGATAATGCACTATTACTTTAAATATTATAAATTTCGCGCACTCACGTCATATTTAAAGTAATAGCGCATTATCGGAGTTTGACTTCCATCTAATAATTTCAATATTTTCAGCGCTTTATAATAGTACTGTAATAGATTTTATGTAATAAAGAAGTTCATAATTCACTTAAAATCAGAATTTCCCAATTTTATATACACACATTAAATTTTACAAGACTATAATGTAAATCTGTTCAAACGTTATAGATGAAAAATACTATGTTTGTCGTTGTTTTTGCATTTTAAATCACGTTCTATTTTTGCTTTTTATAAAAAGAGTACGTAATTAATTAATCATTTAGTGTCTGCAAGTAATAAATTTTACAGCTTCTTCTTCAGCGGGTAAATCACTTTTATATGCTACAAGATTATAATGTAAATCTGTTCAAACATTATAGATGCCTATATGAAGTATGTTGTTGTTTTTGCATTTTAAATCGTGTTCAATTTTTGCTTTTTATAAAATGAGTATGTAATCAATTAATCATTTAGTGTCTGCAAATTTATTTTTAAAAGGTGAGTAACAGTGGTGGGCACAATTAAATTTGGCATTTAAAATCTGATTTTTAATTGTAATTAATAATTTAAAAATTACGTAATGAGATGATGTGAAACGATAAAATTTGATTTTTAAATAGAATTGAAAATTAAAAAATTAAAGACAAAAATAAGAATTTAATTTTTAATTGTTAGTTTTAATTACATTTTGCCCAACAGTAGTGAGATGGTGTCTTTTTATTATCGTAAGTCTAAGTTCTTATTTTTATTTTAAACTTTTAATTTACTCTAATGGAGAGAAAAAAACACCCAAGAAAATGAATTTCTTTGGAAACAAAAATTTCAGTTTTAGATTGCTTAGCGAAATGGGAAGGATCAATAGCGATTGGAAAACGTTTTAGTTGTATTTCCTCTTGACTTTGTTTAGGAGAAGCTACGGTATCTCACATCACATCACGACGAATCTGATGTCCCAAATAGCGATAATAATTAAAATACCGTACATGTATGAAAAAAAATGTAAATTATGCATAAAAATATATTGTTTTGAATAAAATTAAATACTGTAGTTAATAAAAAAAAGTAAAAAAAGTTTGTCTTGTATCAATTTTTTTCAAATTTGAAATTTTTTATTAGTCATATATATATATTTTTTTTTATGCGAATTTTAAAGTAATTTTACGTTGTTGCTTTGCTTTTATGTGATTTTTGGAAAATTACAGTATGTATCCCCCATTTTTCAAGGTAAGTTAAGTCTATTTTTGTGCAATTTCTTTTGTGCGCGTTTTCTGAGGAATCTATCTACCGCATAAAATGAGACCCAGGTGTATGTATTTAAATTTGTATAATAATTAAATTCTTCAAATATGTGGATTGTTTTATTTAATATCCTTATTAATTTTATATCTACAGTAGATTTTTATATTGTGTGCTTCCCAAGTGCCTCTTCACTTATTCTTCACTTTTGCCCCACTTTTACAGTACAATTAATGCTATACTGATTAATGACATTGCAAAAATTGAATTTGATTATAACAAAACATTTTACTCATCTTTATTTTAAAATATTTTCATTGTTAACATATATTATAATTGGAAGGGGGGGGGATCAAAATTAATGTCATTCTATGATGACCTAAAATTTTAAATAATTAAAAAAAAAACATTTTTTATTGTTATTAAAGTTTTCCTTTAGAGATAAAAAATTTTCAGGAACTAAACCAAAATTAATCAAATCAATGCATTAACAACTGAACAAGAAAGTTAAAATGGTGCAAACTGTAAATATTAAGTCCAAGCAAACAACCATAAAATATTTTTATTGTAAATTAAATCCATCATTTTTCATTAATAACTAATTTAAATGAATATAGTCGTTTTAACTTGAGAGAAAAAAGCAGCTTAAAAAATAAAATGTTAAAAGATGACTTTACAAGGTCCATAATTAATCCATAAATCAAAAATATATACACAGATAGTTTATTTATTTGAATTTTTGCAAAGCAGTGTAACTTCTGCATGGAATTTTTCTCCATGAATAACTTATTTAATAAAAATTCGGTATTCTATTCTATTCTTAGCCATATCTTAAAGAAATCACTATTTCACTTCTCTGGAGGATTCTGAAGCAATTTTTATAACGTAAAAAGTGTCTGCTTCCCCCCCCCCCCAAAAGTTCAAGTTCAGCAAAAAATTATTTAATTTTTTTTTCATGTGTCATAGCATCGGCCAGGAAGTGAACCCGCTAACCCGGAACAACTGCTTGTAAGGCTGCTGTGCTGACCTCATGATCACAAATTTGTGCATTAAATAACACACAATAAAAAACATTTATGAATATAAAGTTTACAGTTTTTGGAATCAAATAAACAAGTCATTGTTATTGCATTCAATAAAAAAACAACAAAAAACAACAACAATAACTTCCCTAAATTCAAGATTGCCTGCATAATATGATACGATATAAAATAACTTCTTAGATGAAATCAAAAGTTCCTCTTTATATAGCACAGGCTTAGACAACATGTTAATCATATTAAACATTATCTACTTCTGAAAAGAACCAACTAACTATCAGTGGATTGGCATCTGGTTCATAAGTTATTGGGGAGACAAAATTGATCTAAACTGTATAAAAAAATAAATCATAGAAACATCATTTATTTTTTATCTGTTGAAATCAGTTTCACAATATGAAATTTACTTCATATTAAACTTCATGGTATTGTAAGTATTTTAAAATATATATATATAATCACTTTAATATTAGAAGATATTTAATTTCACTCAAACAGTGCTAGTATGAGAAGATATGACACTATTCTGCACTTAATTTTAATTCCATTGTTAGCTGTGTGGTGTTTGACCTTGAATGCTTCAAAAGTTGAAGTAATCTTGAGATTCAGGTGCTATATTCTCAAAAAATTTAGTATATAAATTTATATGAAGCAATTTTGTAATATTATTAGTGAAAAACATTTACTAATGAACATATTTAGGAAGTTGTTTTTGCTCTATTTTTAAATTAGATACCTATTAGTTCTTCTGATGAAATTTTAGTATTCATTAAAATCATTATAATTATCTATGATTGCAAAATATGTTAGTATTTAATAAATTAAGTTATAAGTTATTAAAAATCTCTAGAGTATTTTTATATCTACTATACATTCTTTATTAACTTTTATTTATCACTGACTTATTTATGCTTTGAAGATAGCCATCTTTTGCCAGTTAATAAATTGACAGTAATGCAGAAAGTGGAGTTATTATTTACAACTTTGTTAAAAATGATTCTTTAAATCATTGAAAGTTAAATTTACTTGATTAGTAAAATAAAATGTACTCCCAAATATTTAGCAATCATAAATAATCATAAGGAATGAAGAGTAAAATGTCACTGCTGGACTAATACGTAACTACCTTTAATTTAAAGATAAAAAAAACAACAACCAACCAACCAACCAACATATTGAGAGAATTAATTAAGAGAATCAAAATACAGGAATACAGTGATATAATTATTGTTAATAATACCTCGTATGATAAAATTATTAGGGTTTAACTCAATAACAGACTATCACAAAGGAAAATCTGAAAAAGATTGCAGTATTTAACAAAGTGTGTGTGCGTGGGGATCTGCATAAATGTGTGAAAACTAATTGTTTTATATGTAAATTAGTCGTAATTTATTATTATTATTTTAATTACTTCTCTTTTCCTGTAAAAAATATAGTTTGAAATTACTTTTCATTATCTTATGAATTTTCGGATATGTTGAAGTTTAGATTAACACCAAGACTTCTAAGATATTATTGTTTTTTTTTTTTTTGCTTAGAAAAAAGGAATGGCAAAATATACCATTATACAGGGCAGTAAAATTCCTAGGGCTAGTCCTACTTCTTAAAACACTGTATACCATAATACACTTATTTGCATTTTATTGCCAATTAATAGAACATTTTCGTAGCAATGCCATATTTGTTTTTCTTCTATCCTATTTCAATAAAAACTATATCATATACTATAAAATGCATTAACCTATATAATTCTTATGCATGTTAACGCTTGCATTTTAAATTAAAGGTATGAAATCTTTTTAAATAAATCTTATATATAATACTATAAGTTTTATTTTAAAAAGCCTGTATTTTGTAAGACAATTTTCTTTCTTTTAGCAAATAAATTAGAAGGCAAAAGGCAAACAAGCAAAAGATTTCATTAGGAAAAAAAATGTTAAAAAAAAAGAGGTGAGATTTCAGTTAATGATAATGGAAAACTAAGTTGGTAGAAAATAACAACAACAAAAAAAATAATGTGAAGATAAATTACAAGTTCACATTCATTTTCTAAAAAAAGAAAAAAAATAATTGGGAAAGTGGAGGGGGGGTGGAGACCCAAAGTAATATTTAATCCATTATATATAAATACCATAATTAGCTTTTCTGTCTTCAATTAATAGCATCTATAAAAAAGTGATTTTATTTTATGACAGTTATTTCTAGTATCTCATTAATGGCTATTGTGATTCTGAAACAAAGGTAAATAGAATAAAAAAGTTTAAAATGATTATTGGGATGATTATGCAAATCAATTTGAAAACCGTAAATAAGTCCACATAACATTCAACCATGTAATTAGAGTGATTTGAACTCAGGATTTTTTAATCTATTCATCCTCCACTACATCTCAAGAACACATACGTGAAAAAGATACACAAATCCCAAAATATCTATTTCATGCAGAGCCAGATCCTAATACCCTTTAACAAGTTAGATTGAACATTCTGGGATGTTGTCTTCAAATTCCAGCAGTGAACGTTATTTCTGAAAAACACTAATACTTCCTAATTATAGCTATTCATTCTATTCTTGCTTCAATCATATTCTCTCAATGAAGTCAATCAATATTGCCCTTCTATAGAAAGATTTTGACAACCATTATAATCTAAATAAGCCCTGATTCATCTCCAAAACATGTCATTCACATTTACTATATATAACTATATTTTATATTTGCAACAGTACAATTATTTCACATGCCAAATTCAACATAGTTCCATCCCTGCAATAGCAGGTTTTGACAAGCTGATAAACACTGATTAGCCATACAATTTTGCCAATATATTTTTAAAGTCTGAAATTTTTACATAGCCTTTGTTATATTGGTAAATATTCTGCATGAGACTTCTGTATAATGATTGGTATGGTTTAGTACTTAGGCATTGTTAGTTTGTTCTCTTCAACAGGCACATTTTGGTTCAATATTCATTTTTGGCAGTGTCATGTTTCAAACAACATGGCTGCTTTTTTTTAAAGATGATTATCATATTAAATATTTCATTGAATTTTTTTAAAGATAATTGAAAAAACAATAAATTGCACAAAACCCCGAATGATTGTGATTAAATAAAACTTAATATAACTGTAATAAACAAAATAAAAAACATGATAAAAGAATACTTGCTTCAAACATATTTTATACTGCCATTATCTACAATCACACATCAAATTTCATATCATGACATTAGCACACACTTTCATGCAGGCCTATTATTCCATAATTTGAAAATACTTCACTGTATCTTCTTCAACCACTGATAAATTCCAAATTTTAATCATTTTTGCAAACAGTTAGGAAAAATAATTAACCAATAACTTGAAGAAATGCTATTACAAACATTAAAAAACATCACAACACTGTTTGCAATGTGTTAACAGCTTGTACATTAGAATATAAGTAAAAACAAACTCATTAAATGTTGTGAATAGCATTTTTAAAAAAAAAATATTATTTTTTAAAGTTAACATAAATTTATAATTCGATTTCTTAATATTTTTTAAAGTTAACAAATTTTGAGAAAGAGAGATAAATACTTTATCAACCCTGAACTTGGATAATTAATCAAAAATGGCTGGCAAATAGAGTGAAAGAACAATATGTAAATATCTATGGTTTAGTGCAATGGTAGATTGGAAGATTCAGGAACTAAAGATCTATAAATCCCAGCTCAACTCTGTTGTTCCAGGATTCAAAGGGCTTATGGAGCCTTGACTACATTGTCCTATATGATTTAAAGCTGTGATAGAGTGACAAACTCAAAAACTATTCACAGCCAAGGTGTCGCTTCTGATGCTCAAATGTCACATGACCTATCAAGCTACAATCCATACAATTACTTAGTATACAGCTAATGTAGTTGTAGTAAATTACTATGATGCGATACTCTATTTTAAAATTATTAAATGTAGCAGTTCACCTCAACATCAAAATTGACATTCAAACTGATCTTCATCCAAATTAAAAAATGTTGGTGAAGATTTTTCTTCTATATAGTTTGATAAAGTACTTGGTTTTTTTAAAACATTAAGTACTACATGGAAACTCTTTAGAAAGCATGTAAAACATTACAAACATTCTATCGATCATATTTTGAAGTGAGAAAAATAATACAATTATTGACATACCGTAATCCAGAAGACAAAAAGATGGAGTTCTTACATTTAATGGATAAAATTAAAAAATCCATCACCAAATTTGTATTGAATCTTGATGCTTTTTTTTTCTATAAAACTGCATATAAAATTGTTGTCATTAAAATAGTAATCGTAGTCAGAGCTAGTGTACACCCCTATTTGACATCAATTTTCAATTTGACTAATAATGATAAAACCTATTCTTATCTTACCTTATAAATATGTGAATAGTATAAATAGTTTGGATAACTGGATGATTTCAATACAGAACAGAAACTTCTATTATTAATTGAACACCAAAACTAACAACTCATCACAGCTTAAATTCTTTATCAATACTCAGTCATTTAAAATGGGAAATAATATTTGATCACCAGAATAACAAGATGATCCCAACTGTTATGTTATTAATTGATCAAAGTGAAGTACTTTATAATTGAGATTGTATTTAACAATTGCTATCCAATTATCATTAATCTATTTAAGAGCTAATTACATAAGCTTGAGTAATCAGTGGACATGGTATTATCATACTGCTAAATACATTCCATAACTAGTTTCTAGCCAATTAGTACTCAGAAATAAGAATAAATATTTCCATAGCTGAAGAAAGTAACCATCTTTTACTCCTAGTCATCTAAGAAAATAAAGAGATAATTCATGACATTCAAAAAGCCAAACATATCGGCAGATCAGATACAATAATACTATCCATAATGAACAATAACCAGTAACTAATTTACAAATATATTTGGCATTAATAATGAGTATCTGTTAATTACTCCTATTTATACAGATGAGTTTAAATTCAGCCATATGAATCACATGGCTACTGGAAGGCAAGTCAAATATTGCTTTTGATGTCAGTCTTGAGTTCCAAAGTTTGGGATGTATGAATTTTGCTAAGCCAATAGCATGACATAATAGAAGTAAAGACTGGCTGTCATAAAAATAATAAGATACTAAATAATTTATGCTTATTTAAATAACCCTGGGATAGAATTTGCTTGTCACATGACCAACAAACATCTTTTAGCAAGTTATGATTATACTAGCATATTTTAATTGTTAAAAGCTTTTATCTTGAAATGCAGTAAGATCAAGGTGTTTTAAATATTATACCAGTAGCTAAATTATGCACTGCAGGCTGGTAAATTCAATAATTAATAGGAGTTTATATAATCATACCTAATACTCTATCTTTGTAAAAAAAAAAAAAAAAGAATTACAGAATTAAGCAGTAATTTGAATTATCCTAAAACTTCTTTTCAACTTAAAGTAAAATAAAATAAAATTAAATGTTTTTATTTTATTTTTTTAAATAAAGTATTATCATTATTTAATTAAATTTATTTATTTTGTAAAATATTTTTTTGTTCCTATTAATTAATTTCAATAATTTATTAATATTTCACATACTTGTAATAAAATTGGTTTATTAACAAATTAAAATTTGTTTTAATATTTACAAGTAATGTGACAATCACTTTAATCATTTTATATTCCTGATCTTTTAAGACTGCTCCTTTTTTAATTTTATTTGATAGTCATATAATAAACACATATATGCTTCATTTATTTTTCAAATAGTATATTTTGGAGAAAAATACGATCACCTACTTGGACAAAAACTTTAATTTTTTTTCCATATTATAGTGACAATAATTATAAGTGCCCTATACTTACATAAGTATGACATATATATATAAATATGTACTTAAAAAAATTTGACATTTATCAAGTTTATAGAAAGAACAAAAAATATTCAAAATAAACTACTTTTAAAAGTAAAAAATAATTTAAATTACTAAAAAACAAAAGATTACTAAAAAAATAATTCAAATGAGTGAAAATAATAAAAAAAAAGTTGGGATAAAGATCTTTTATTCATTAGCAGTCGAATACATTTTAATAATTATAAGATTTTAAATTTCTGAGCATCCATTACTTTATATCAGGGATTGGGAATTTTTTTCTGCCAAGGATCATTTGAACATTTATAATATTATTCGCAGGCCATATAAAATTATCAATTTAAAAATCAGCCTGCTAGATTTGATCAAAAATTTAATTAGTTTATCTCTGATCATTAAGGGTGGGTAATCTTTTTAACTTGAGGCCAATTTCACTTGCCCTTTTTAGACAAGGGTCATATTTTTTTTGTGAATTAAAAATAAAGTAACAGCATTATTATTAATGATTGCTCCATATTTAGGAACAATTTTTCCAATTAACTTTGTATATTCTTCCTAGTTCTGGAGAGATTAATTCTATGGCAACTAAGATGCAGTTTTTTATAAACTTCCCTTCAGAAAATTGTTCTGAATTTTTTTAAAATAATATAACTTGCTTTCACAGAATTTTTAAACTTGTTTATACTTTTTACAAACATGCCAGTTATTTGATGAACCATTGCTATTTTAATATTCCTTTCTTTCCCAACAATTTTGTTGTAATCAGTATGTTTTAATATTGTGTTTTTTATTAAGTGAAATACTTTCCAGATGTATCAAACACATCAGTTTACAATTGCCTTCTATAATAAAAAAAATATTCATTAGTTCATTTCTCATGAAATGTATGATTTTCTGAGTCACTTTTTCTTATTTTACTCTGTGTATAAAAAAAAATTAAATGCAAAATAATAATGGTAAAACTAAGTAAAATTTGAGTTTTATTTTATTAGTATACAGTCCTCTGTCAAAATCACTATAAAAACAAAGTGTTCTCAGCACCTTAGATTAAGATAAACAACATAAGATTAAACTAGAATTATTATAAAGATTGAGAGAGAAAAATATGTAATTGTCAGGCATTGTTAGCCGAGAGGTCATCGCATCCACCTTGCAAAGTAGTTGGTTGCAGACAGTTGTGGGTTTGCATCCCGGCCAATGGTATGACATATGGGGAGAAAAAAATATGTAGTTGAGAAACTAAATATTATATTTTACTTAATTCTTAATTCAATATTTGCACTACACTCACGTTTAAATAGAAAGTTTATACAGGACCATTTTATATAATTTTTTAAAAATGTTTTCAGGTCATATTGAAAGTTTTTGAGGGCCAGAAGTTTCCCACCCCTTCTATATATGCTCCTAAAATATGACGTTTCAAATAATGACTTATGAAAATGTTTTCAACACAGGAGTGTCCGTCCTGTAAATATTAAAAAAAAAGATATAATTTAATATATTGCAGTAATAAAGATTTATACTTTTCAACTTACATAAAGAAAAAGACATATTATTATTACTAAGGCATTCATAAGAAGTTTGAGTGCCTGTGAGCATTAGGATTGAGCCTACAACTTCTTACTCCTAAGTCAGACACTCTGCTAACTAAGCAAAACCACACATGGTAAAAAGCATATGGATTTATTGCTTGTGAGTTAATAAGAAGTATGATCACTAGAACTGATTTTGAGACTTCCCGATTGCAAGTTGGATGCTTTACCACCTTTCCCAAACTAAGCAGAGTAATTTATGTTTATATTAATGAATTATATGCATGGCCTTTTCATAGGTCTCATTCATGCATTGCCAAATTACATAAATAAGCCACGCCATCACTTTTGCATAATCTAAATAGATGAAAGCATATTCAACAATCTCCAAAATAAAAGAAAAATTAATTACAAATATTATCTACACATACGATGCAGTGAATTGTTAATATAATCTTCAATTTATTTACAAATGTGATTTCTTTGAAGAATGTATGAAATTAACATGTGAAAAATCAATCAAATATGAAACCTTATTTTCAGCTTTAAAAAACATGGTTTTTAATAAGAATTTATTTATTTATATGGGTGACATTTTATTACTAGAATTAGTTAAACATATATATATCAATAGTAATAACAAGAAATGTAAAGGTTAAAATTAGGTTAAACTTGAATGAAAGACTTTTTATAAAATTAATTACATATTAAAAATAAACAAGTCTATAATGCATGGAAAAAAAAAAGTAATAAACATGTTTATTATAACGATCTAAAAATTAAGTAAAAAAGCAATTCAGACTTCAGATCACACAGATGAGTTTGAAAAGATATTTGTTGACATTAAGGAGAGATCAAATGCCAAAGACATGGATAAGCGGGAGAAAACAGATATCACTGCCACCATTAAAACGAATTAGAAGATTGAAATGTTGCTAAAAACAATGGAAATAGTTCAACAATTAAAGTTTTAAACTGGATCCCAGGAGATTGTACCAGATGTAGAAAAATCAAACTGATGGGTAAAAATGATGATTATCATTAAATATGTACATAAAATAAAAAGCAAGGGTTAATAAAAGTATTTGATAAGAATCATTGGTATTAAAATAATTGTAAAAGCATGAAAAATTATCTATATATACTTATTTAAAAGAAATACATGTGAATGACTCATATGTATTCAGAAATCATTAAAAAAATATTTTTAAAAATGTTTTAATATTTTTTATAGAATTTTAAGAGTTTTTATCACTCAACAAATTCAAAAAAAAAAAATACTATCAATCAATAATATGAATGTCCTCTTCAAAAAGAAACTTCAAACATTGCAAAAGCTTCAGGTAAAAATGCCAGATAAATGTAATACAAGATAAGTGGATATAATAACTACATTTTATAAAATAAATATTGTATATTTCTAAACATCAGTCGTAAATCTTGAAGAAAAAAAGTAATAAGATAAGTTACTAACACATACATATATATAATAAAAATCTTTTCATGCACGAATAAAATTTCTTTTCGTTTTTATTTAGGAGTATAAATTAATTTTGACCATCTTCTGAGATTGTTGATTTTATTGGCATGTTTGTAATCACACAAATACTTATGATTTTTTTAAAGGTCACGTGATTTACTTAAAATATATTCAATTACGCTTCAATTGCAGTGTATTAAAAATTGTTATCAAACGGGTATTTATACTTCCTTATTAAATAATAAGTTGATTATATATTGTTTTCTGCCCTTCATTTATTCAGCTGAAACTATCAAGATATTTATTATCAAAAGTTGGTCAGAATTAATGTCTTAGAAGTACTATAATCTGCCTTTCAATCTTGTCTTTAGCTGGATTAGCTAGTGACAAAGCGCTTATAAATAAAAAAATAAACAAAACATATCTGATAAATTTCTGGCTTCATTATAAAATTGAACCGTAGTCATATTAGACTAATGTATTAAGCACTATCTTGAGAGACTCTTATTTACAATAGCATAAGATATATTCAGCAATAGAGAATGTTTTGCTGCAATAAAACAAGGCTTAATTTGTCACATTTAAAAGATAATAAAAAAAATTAGTTTCATAAAATTGAAATTATTTATCTGTCTAATATAATCTTAGCAAGCTTGCTGGATAAAATACCTACTGCAATATTTTTTAATCAACTTTAATACCACAGAATTATCACTTATTTGTCTTGAAAGTAGCAAGGTATCTTTTGACTTCAGTTCATGTAATGTGAAGATGTAAATTTTTCAACCCATTATCAATTTATGTGGACAACCGATATTAACTATAAAACATGATACACATACTGACATATATTTATATGAAATTTTAAATCAAAAAGATCTGAATAGATAGTTAAAAATTATGTGGTGTAGTCATACAGTTGCATTCCAATTCACGTAAAAAAATGCTGTATTCCACCAATGTATACATTGATGCAAAAGCCGATTTGAGTTATATAGTCATATGGATGGCTTCCTATTTAAGTCCAGGTTAAATAAGTAAAATAAGCAAAGGTTGACAGTTTGTTATCATCATATAAACTTTCTTTATTCCTTACAGATAAGATTAAGTGATTTAAAAGAGTTTCTCCACTTTTTTAATTATAAGAATGTGTATAGCCTATAATATATATTAATAAAAGTTTTACATGTACCTATTATTAATTTCAAATCCTATATAAATATGTTAAGAATGAAAGTTGGAACATTTTTCAGATGTAGAATTTAATTTTCAGATATATAAGTACAAAATTAAATCAGTTAGATATTCAACTATTAGTCAGTAAAAGAGTGTCAAACTGCATTTAACTAGAGGACAAAAGAAAGAGGCAAAATCAGAAACTGTCACAATCTTTCATTTGAATATTAACTTCTCTTTCACAGTTCACTATGATGGATTATTCTAAAATATGTTTTACTTTAATATATAAATAAATATAATATGTTCTCAGCCCAAAGTCATATTCAACAATCAAAATATTTAGAGCATTATAGTAAAAATAGAAAATCACATAATCAATATCAGTAGTAGCCTACCTATACTTGTTATCTATTAATACAACTTCATTTATGTACTCTCTGCTTAAAACTGCATCTCAAACTTTGATGTTTTCTGGTGTTCAAAAGTTTATAATATAATGATGGAGATCTTTACATAACTAAGATACAATTATTTTATATAAGCATCATAAATTTTTATCCAGAGAAACAATAAAGTGATTTATATCGATTATATTTTAGATAATACTTATAAATAAATAATATTCCAATAATAGTTATAAATAATATATATCCATTTTTTTTATAATATTCACATTTTCATAAACAAACAATATATTATATTATATTCATACTTGAAAAACTAGTGACAGTTTCAGCTATCCAATATTCCCCTATTCAGAATTATAACACAGATAATATATATTTCACAATTCACCTTTCAAATAAAAAATAGTATGGTAATTTTTTATAATATATATATATATAATTATAAGTGACTTGAATTGGACCAACTGACGAGTGCTGGTTCAGGACAAAATATGTATATTGGAGATCATTTATCTTTTCGCATGCATCCTTCACATGTATGTGGTCATGTGCATCAGTTGTATTAAATGGATTGGATAAATGAGAGGAGTTTGAAAGTCTGAGTTCAAGTCCCTTATAATTACATTAAGTTTAGTATAGACAATGTACATGTATTCAAATATTATATATATACTCAAACAATAGGAGACACATAACAATCATATCGGCTGTCATGATCCTAATTCTATCATTAAATTCAGACCAGACAAAATTAAATTTTTAGAATCTTAAAATACCTAGGATTTTTCTTTCAGATACCCTGAACATAGCCAACCTAGCTAAACATCCTAAATTGGTTGGTAAGTGCTTATTTAAATATTCATTGATAAGAGTATCAAGGGTGGAAAAATATTCAAAACCTCACGTCCAGCAATTTACAGGCCTGATAAATAATGTCTTCTTCTTTACTATATGGAAGAGGCCTATTGGAGAGAGATTTTGCATTGCACACAGTTATTTAAAAGCATTCGGTTTCTATTTTTTTAAATATATATTTTTAAATACAAGCATACGTATTTACATGATTAAAACTATTAAGTTTATTAATATAACATTAAAAAAGGGATAGAAATAATTTTATCAAATGAAAATATAGCAATCATTTATATATATAAAAATAAATTACTCATTTCACTATGGATTTCATATAAATTCAAAGTTCTTAAAAATATTAATATCTACCAAACTGATAGTTTATTTGAAAAAGAATATTTTTTTAAAATATTTTAATTCAGTTCTTTTCAAATTATACTTAATTTATTTTCGAACTAGGTCAGCTCATAAAACTAAATGTTAATCATTTGAAAAACATATTTAATTCATAGAGATTCCACACTGCTTAACCAATATTCAGAACGATGAATCAATTATGAGAATTTTTTGATGCACTTTAGATTTTTATAATATATTGTAATTTACTGAGAGAATTTTTTTAATGAAAAATTAACAAAATATATTAAAATTTGAATTGGTTTGCGAAAAAAAAAAAAAAAAAATTGAAAGGAAACGAAATTATAAGAAAGTTAAAAAAAAAGACTATAAATTATTCAATATTGAAATAATTTGTATTCAACGTAGTGTTAACGTCCAATTAATAAATAATATATCAAATAAACCGATTCAAAATTGATAAACAAAAACTTTATTTTAAATTTTTAAACACGAGATAAAATTATTCTTCAATTTTTGATCTGATTTATGTTTTATTGTAATAACCAAAAATGATTGGATAATAAATAATTCCAGCTAAAAAAAAAAAAAAAAGCATTCTACAAAATCAATGCAAAAAACAAAACCAAAAAGTGTAAATTTAGTCAGTATATTATGTTATTATTATTATTAGATACCGTCAAATCAGCATCAATTTCTGCCAATCATATGAATAGTAAATCATTTCCCCCTTCCGCCACTAACAATCTTTTAAGATGTTACAAACTTTTCTAATGAATTAAAAGTATTTTTATAAAATGATGTGACAATTTCTAATTTGTTTTTATACTGCAAATATCCAATTGCCCATTTGTTTTTTTTGTTCAATGAATTCTTAAAACACTTCAATTGCATTACAACCTTCATTTTCAGAGTCCATCATTTACATCCATAGAATAAAAAAAAATACCACAGCCTTTATTTTTAAAAATGTCTCTATATCTAGAAACTTCCAGATTTTTAGCTGTGATTCTGAAATGAATTATGTAATATCGATTACATTTGATCTTCCCAATCTGATGACTCACTTGTTATGAATTTCCAATTCAAGCTTGAATGATAAATGGAATTAAAAGTGATTGATGAATAATAGGACTATTTCCAGCTTTGAATCCCATGTCTGTGATAAAGGCAAAAGCTTCCTCCAGGGATATGGCAATTGTTGAAGACTTAAACTTATGGTAGCTGTTGCTAAAGTAAGAGCTGCTTTTGTTTTAGATATAATAATTGACTCAATAGATTTCTATAGTATATTCCTTTATTATGATTACTACAGGGTTTGTTATTCAATATATTATAGAACTGCTTTAGAACATAGTTATGCATAATAGCCTTGTTCAGTAAATTAATAAAGTCATCATCTTAACACAATTGCATTAATAAATTATTAAAACTTATAAGATGGTTTCATAATATATATTGTATATAGTTCATGAGTTGTGCTGTTTAGTCTATATGTAGAATAGCCCATTCAAAGTTCAAGGTTCCCGAATCATTTCTTAGTTTAATAAAGCAAAAACAAAATCTGTTTGATCACATGCATGGGACTGTTGTGCTGAATCTACTAATATCATATGAAATTAATCATATGATTAATTTTCATACACTTTATTAATGCAGTAATAATTTCATTAAGTTAACAAACAGTTCAAGCATTCCATTTTTATGTAATATGTTGACCAAGATAGTACAGCTCATTATGCTAATATTAAGGCCATTGTTAACACTACTAGTATGTTACATAACGTCACATTCTCATATGAATAAAATTTACTTTTTAATAATTGTTATAACAATCTTTACATGCATGCCCACATACATAATAACATATTTATATTAAAAAAGCTAGATTAAATGAAAGCTGGAATAAATTCACTAGATATGCTAATTTATAAAAAGTCAAAAATAGAGAGAGCCAACTATTAAGAAATGTAAAGAATAAAATAGCAAATTGGTAATTTAAAAGTTCCATTTAACTCTTTCAAACAGAGCATCATTAATTATGTTACTCAGCTAAGAATTAATTCTAAAAGGGTTAGTTTCAAATATAGTTCTGTACCTCAACAAAGTGAAAAATACAGTTATATTATGTCTAAATAAAGAATGAAAAAAAGAGATTATGAAAATAAGACAACTATATCTAAAACTGATGGTGAAGAAATATAATCATCAGTACATGATTTCTTAAACTGTTAATCATCAATAGTGAATCTAGTGTTGATTCATCACGATAGGTTGCTATAAAATGTCTGGAAAAAAAACTTTATATACAGAAATATCTCTTTTAAAAAAAATGAAGATCTAAAATGTTTGAACTACGGCATTTTCTGAGAATCTCTATATAAGTAAATGTTGAAAACAGGAAAATAAGTCTATTGATTAATCAATATTAAAGTAGATGACCTTAGAGTAGGCCATAAAGAGCAGTTCTAAAAAGAATATGAAAATGATGTGCTATTGTTAATAGTATTAACAATAATACAACATTCATAAGATATGCATTTTTATATTTTACTATATAAGTGTGTGTTTTTAGAGGGGAAAAAGTCCCACAAATGTGGTTAATATTTGTTATATCTGATTTTCAGTTATACATTGTGATACAACAGAGAATTGTAACACATGATTATTTTTAACATAATTTACTATTATTTCTGTTCCCAAATGTAACACCATTGAAAATCAACTGCAAATTTCAAAAATTACACCAACCATTCACATTTACAATAATAAAAAAAAACAACAACACTAAATTTATATCTCATGAATATTAGAAGTACCTATTTATATTATTTAGAGCAATGGATTTCAACATTTCTTTCTTGCCATTGGCATCCCTTAATGACAAACTTAAAGCTTTGAATCCAAACTAACTTTCTTATAGATATCTTATTCTAAATATTACTAAGTATGTTAATGTCATCAGTTTTGGGATAACAATAAGCAATTTAATTCATTAAGTCCATTGATTATTCAAGCTTACAATAGATGACACTGAAAGAATAAAGAATGATGTAAATTGTAAATAGAAGCACAGAAAGCCATCATTCTTTGTTTGGTATACAATCCCATAAGTACTTTTCATCTGTATACATGTAAAGATAATTGTTAAATATATTAAGCATAAGTATCTGTTATTAGTTGATCACAAAGCTGTTTTTTTTTATCTAGTTATCTTCAGCTGATATCAGGAAAAGAATGTAATGTATATAGCTATTTCATCTTATGCCTGGATAACAAGGAAGTATATTTTTCAAATTTCACACATATTAATTTTAAATTAGTTTTATTAGGTTTACTATATATATTGGAGATTATTCGCAAGTCTTATTGAAAAAAAAGAGATGTAAGTAGAAAAGCAATAGCCAAGTTACTAGATTGTTGCTAATGTGATCAGATTCTATGTAGCAGCAAAAATATCAGCTGATGCATAAGTTTGATCTCTGGTCCTAATCTTATTTAATTTTTTTAGAAAGAATGATTTAGTATTGTGAGATGTGGGATTAAAGCTTAGATATCATCTTAGAAACCAGAGTGTGAAAAGAATGAAAGTAGTAATTCTTATATTGGGAAAAGGACTACTTTGTATATTTTTATGAGGTTGTTGATTGTTAATGAGTTTGAATGAATCATGTTAGTGATAAGAGTATAACAAGGAAGAAGTGAGGAACAATACATAAGAAAGTGTTCCAATGTTTCTTCATTTCTATGACAGAGGGCGCATAATGAATCTATATTTCTGAAGTGTCGCTTGTAGAAGAAAGAATAATTAGTAGGAAGGGCTTTGACATATATTTTTATTAAGAAGTCCAGAAATGTGAATTCCAGGTGCCAATATCTGAACTTTTTATAATGTATTTGTTACTACAGACAAAAGAGCTTGACTATTATTTGATATACTATAATTATTTTTAATTTCATATTTGCCAATAGTCAATTTTATTTAGAAATAGATTATGTGAGAGAGTAGTGTGTTTAATTATAAAGAATTATTAAGGTTTTGATAAAATTATGTCAATGGGTGATGGTGTGACAATAGGGTTAATAGGAATTACACTGTTAACACTTGGGAAAAAACTAATTAGTTTAGTCATTTCATTAATGGTTCTCTGAAGATAAAATGTAGAAATGCCATGTAATGAAAGACCATTGAATTTAATATGTTTTTTGCATATTTCTTATGCTTACAGCTACTGCTTTTTTACTCCAGATTAGTTTGGTGATAAGGGAGTACTGTATATATATTTTTGAATCAAGAAGTAAAGGAGCTTTCTCCTGAACCAATAAGCAGATTTTGCATAGCGGTTTTCATTGCATTGGGAAGCCTAAAAATTTATGAGAAGTAGAGGAAAAATGGGAAGGAATGATCTTACCTGTAAGAATATTCCGATCTGATTTTATTAAAGAGGATTGGAAAATTGTTAGTACAATTATTAAGTTCACAAGTTTAATAATCCTAGGTAAATAAAAGAGTCCATGATTACATAGCAGATTGTCTGATTGGCAAGATATCTCTGTATTTTTCATATTATAGATAGCAAGTCAAACTACTATGAATGTATGAAATCTAGAAGAAAGCAAGATAGACAGAATGTTGTCTATAGATGGAAACTGGAGAGGTATTTGCTTATAGTGGTAAATGCAAAGACTGATTTACCATTTCGCTGTAAGATGATTGGTGTAGTTTAGGAACACTAGGAGACTCTGGAACTCAAGGTCTACACACCCCAGCGCCAGCTGTCAATTCTGGTGTTCAAACAATAAACTACTCGATTATTATTACCATAAGATTAATCTTCCCTTAATATTATATTTCCCTGGCCAAATATTCAAATTCTGGTTGATAAACACGGCTCTATTCATGTAAAAAACTTCGTAATTTATAGTTGCTTCTAAAATTATTATTTATTTAAAATATATATAAAGAAAAGTTCAATTGCTTTTAGGCAAATGGCACTTAATAAATAATCAAAACAAAATATCTATTTATCAAGTAACACAATGACTATTATAAACAGCAAGAAAATATGTATGAATACATGTGTGCCCACGCGCACAAATAAACAAAGAAGAAAAGCAGTGGCTAAAAATTACATTGAAAAGAGTGTAATTTGTGAGAGTTGTTTGTTTGTCTCCAAGCAACACAGAATATCACTTTATATTAAAGCTATTAGATGAAAGTAAATTTTAGTTACTTTTAAAGAATGAAATCAAATATAAAATAATAAACTGTTATCAAAATTACAAATAAAAAAATTCTATTTAAAAAATAGAAAAGAGTAAAGGTCAAATTTCAAAACTGATTTTTATTTTAAACTAGAATGAGAGAAAATTTGCAAACAATTGAAACAGAGAACAAAGCGCTTTACTACTAAAAAGAAAAAAAAGTTATTGTGAATAATATATATATAAAAGAAATCTTTAATAAAACACACTTGATTTATAAAGTAAATTGGAAAAAATAATATAAAACTATTATTATCGATGATAAACCAATTTTTGAAGCTATATAAAACTTTGGAGCAGAAATAGTGTACTATCTACTTTGTTAATGACGTAGGTTCGAATTTTAGTTTATAATTGGAATTATACTTTTTTTCTGACTAGCTAGTCTATGATGAACCCTATCAGTTAGCAATTGGGCATCTCATTACTCCTAACTAAAATAATGACATTTCCAAACCCCATTGCAACAAATGAAAAGCTAGAGAAATAATGTCCTCTTCATCATTTCTTAATATAAGAGGATTCTTTGAAGAATTTAAAAACCATTTTTACTTTTTTAAATTAATCTACTAATAACTATCTGTGATGTATGACTTCTAGGTTTTACTTTTGCTTACTATCATCATTACATAGCTGTAATTACCATCTTTTTAAAAATCATCAAGCAGATTTTGTCATTTTTCTTTCATTCTTTTTAGTTCTCCCAATATATTTTTAGTCATTTATTTACTACTAAATCATAACCAACCCAATTTCTTTAATTAATTCTATAAAGACCCATATTATCTCATCTTATTTTAATACCTATTCCTTTTCAAATTATAATCTTAACTTATGACACTTACAGATTAGTTCAGCCACCAAGGTTGATTACAATAATTCTGGACACTAAATGCCTATCCTTTTTCATATTCATCCAAATTTTTGTACTATATAAAGCATATACCAATGCATTTTAAAATAACTTTTTTCTTTATGACTCTTAAACCCCTTACAAATTATAACAAATGAAAACTATATATAACTCAGCTAATACAGTCTTTAAACACAGATAAAAACTTCTCACTACATATACCAAAGTTATTTGTCATCACTCCCAAGTAAAAAAAAAATCATATGATGATTGGTTTAAAAATAAATACAAAATCAGATGTAAACAAATGTTTAGTAAAAGTTAAGAATCTAGTTTGAAGTCTAATATGGTTTTCAATCAATTATATTCTAATATGAAACTTTTGAAATTTAGTTTTTCTAAGAATGAACTCCCAATTGCTTTTCACAAAACATTATACTTCTTCAGAAAGTTCTTTTGGCTCAATATTAGAAATGATATATGCGAAAGTCAGTAATAATGAAAATTTGTTGCCAGAAAGTATTACTCATATTGATTAAAACATAAAAGAAAACAACAGATTATGAAATATACAAAATTATTCCCTTAAAACAAACACTTTTCAGAAGAAAAAGAAAAGAGTAAAGGTGCATTTTTTTTTGTATAAGAAAATAATATAACATGACTAAGTTAATATTATAATAGTACTAATATAGTTAAGTGCTCTAGAAATGGTGTGATGATCAAGCCCCCTAGTGACCAATTGAAAATTTATAGCTATATTGTATTAATGTGAACAAAGTTTTTTTTTTTAAATGTTATTTGGTTGCAAAGTAATCTTGGAACCTTTAGATCTGATTCTGTTTTGTAGTACTAAGATAATAAAGATTTCAAAATTAATAACACAACTATTAATGGAGTAAATAATTTTACTTGTAATTTCTATAAATGAAACAAGAAAAGATTCTTTATTTTTTCTTTATAATATTAAAAGAACCATGCATATATGATCAGATATTTTGGAGGTCATGTGACTTTCAAGATTCATATCATAGATTGAGCACAACCATTTCATTGAATTGAATAAATTGAGATTTTTAACTTTTCTCAAATGGGAATTGATTCAAGTATCTTTAGTTCTTAAAGATGTAGTTATCCACAAGGGATTGTATTATGCAATCATTATTGATGAGATGATTAAATATTAAAAATAATAGTCAAACAGAGAGTATTAGAATAGATGGTTAACTAATAATATTAACAGATCAATAATAATGTAACAAAATCACAATGACTAAACAAAACATTAATAAAAATAAGATTAAAGCTAAATTTAAGAAGCATGTTTAAACTTTTTTTTTTGAATCTATATAGAACAAAAACTTGAAACATTAAATAAGGGGAAAACAATGATTGGACATGGGTGGATTTGGAGAAAAATAGAAATAGTGAAAAAACAGTAATCGAAACAAAATTACTTATTAAGAAAACTAAATTGTAAAATGAATTGGGTAGATATGCTCTTACAGGTAGAGTAATTATGAAGAGTATATTTAGAAAATTTTTGAAGAATGTGTGCATCAAAAGAAAATAATGTTAAACATCTGAAAAAAAAAAAGGTGGAGAGAAGATTGCCAATATGGAAAACTAATAATATTCAATTAATATCACATGAAAAGTAGATAAAAATCTTCCATAGATTGCACTAAATCAATTTTAAATGGTTGTGCAAAAATATAACTGATCAAAAAGCTGGCAAGTGGATTTTCAAAGTAGAAGAATAAGTGCAAAAATAATGGAAGTCTTTTTCATAGAAGTTTTTTTTATCGCTGAGTGAAAAATAAATAAATAAGACTGTTAATGCAAAAAAACCTGGAAAATCAATGGAATATAGGTAAATCTCATTATGATTTCTCCATCTGAATGAGTTTTGTCACCTCAACTTCTGATGAAGTTTCATCACATTACAAATGTATTACTTATTTTTACAGCTAAAATATTCATTAGGCCAACTCACATTAATTTATATTGGTCTAAACATAGCTAAGTACCTATTTACTAAATAATACTGGATAGCAGAAAGTCACAACAATAAAAAATGTAATTTAGGCATTGGATAATATCAAAAGACATAAATCAAAGAAATGATAATGGCATATGTAATTCTTTTTTTGGTTAGATAATAGAATTATGGATTTGTTTGAAAAATTAATTTTAAAAATGTTTTTCTAATAATATAGCTTATAAAAAGTCAGAAATACATTTGAATTTCCTACCAATTTTCATGAACAAAACTTTAAATTTTGATAAATTTGAAATCCTATAATTCAATTTAGATAATGCTTTTGATAAAATGATTTTTAAATTCTACAATATTTCTGTAGTGTAATTTTTCACTACACTCCTATATACTGAGCAATGATAAAGATATGTGTACAAGATTGTGGTCGGGGCTAACTGATGAGTGCTGGTTTAGCATTAAATGTGCAGCATAGAACTTTTTCAAATGTCTTTGGTCATACGTTTATGATCATAACCCTCCACAAGATATTAAAAGTGGACAGAAACTATTCCTTAATTTGTGTGAGAGTGAAATAATGAAAAATTACATTACAGAAATATGATTCATTATTGGACAATTTCTAGTCTAATGAATGACTGATAAAAATTATTAAATTCTATAATCTTTATTCAGTATGAGTTAAATATTCATTCAAGAAAAAAGTAAGTATTGCTTTCATTTACAAATACTGGTCTAAACATTTTGGCAGGTAATAAATATTATAGAAAGATTGACCAGTAATTTTAGGTGCAGTAGTTACAATAATGACCAGGGACAATTTCTTGTCTTCCCTTACCCATGAAAAAACAGAAAAATACTTAAAATGTGAGATGCATATTTAATTAATGATGATTAAAATGGGAAAGAAATACAATTATAATTACATTGGCTAAATGAATCTTGATAAAATAATAATTATTTTGAATTAGTAATTAAAAAAGAGACATTTTGATTATGGGGGAGGGGGAGATAGACAATGGAATATAGAGATATTAGGATAAAATGGATATAAAAGTATATCCAAAAAGCAAAGAAAAAAATTGAATTGGAAATAATGATATATATTACAAGAAATTACAAATAGTGAAAAAGAAAAGAGATAATCTTAACATAGATAATTAATACTAAATAAACGATTCTTTATGCACTTCATGCAATCCAAATAGAATATTTTATTATTCCACAGTTCTAGAAATAACTGTTACTTTCAACAAACAGTTTTTTCAGATATAAGTAAATATCCTATCTTAACATATCCAAAATACTAAACCCAAACTAGCTGACAGTTTTGACTGTTCAGCAGTCTTCTTCAGGGAAGTAACATACATAAAATGTAAGCACTCTACTATAACAAAGTGAACACACAAAATAACATCTTTTAAATATATACTACAAAAAAAATAATATAAGTTCATTTTTTATTTTCCTAATAAAATTAAAGCTGTCAACTTATTATAGCTTATGAAAGCATTGCATAATCTTCTTAACTTATATTTGATATCTGAACAATAATCTGAAAACAAGAAACCCACCAAAATAAACATGGGCAAACAATGAGTAACACATTCTCACATTAGTTTCTGAATATTTGTGAGTGGTAATGGATTGCTCATATCTATCCAGAATTCCTCATTACTTCTTTAATGTTACTCATGCTAATAAAAATTTTAATCCCAAGTCAGTATTTTGTGCCATTACCTTTGCAAGCAGTAAGCACCTTTTGATTTTCAGGCATTTCTAGATTACATTTAATATCTGCGTTAATAACAATAATTTATCTACATCTCAAATGTAGAACCATTTGGTGATCTTAATAATAGATATATTCAATACTGATGAAGCCAGAATACACAGATAATTGTAGAGTATGCTAGAATAGAGTTTGTGATGTGTTTAACAACTATACTGATTACCTATGTTAACATAGAAGACTCTAAAAAAGGTATGCTGATGACTGCTACTAATGCAGATATTAAAAGTAAGTTAAGAGTCTTGTGAATTTTTGTTTTTAGCATTGACACTTAAAAGTGACTATAATTATCTTATAACTTAGATCATTAAATTGTCCAATTGCAGATCTGGTCAACATTATCACCATTTTTAATCAATATTCAACCATTGCAAATGAAAGCCTCCAACATTAAATCCAGTTTCTTCAATCCACAACCCCTCTTTTCCATATCACATCAACAAACTTGCTGATTTTTCCCATCCATTTAACATATGGTTTCTTCGAATGTCTGCTACAACCTTTTGAGATACAGTTTAATATTTCAATTGCCCATCTGTATTTAATTCTCTTAATGTTTTCAATGATGTCAAGGCTATCTGTTTTAACACTAAAATATTTTATTTTCAATCGCTTCTTGTTACTCCATCTCTACACTTCAATATCCAAAGTTCCTGCATTGGACTAGACCTATAAAAACAGACAAAGAGGTTTTTGACTTGGCTTCAAAATTCTAGAACATTAAAAATTGTCAAGTTATTATATAGGAAAGCATAACAGAAGATATCTGTTGCATAGAGATCTTCAATACAGTGTCCTTATTTGATAATGACTATTAGAAACAAATTTAGTAATTGGTTGGGAATGTCATCTGGTATCATTAATTATTCATGCTTTTATAGATATTTATATAGTGATTTAGAGCTCATTATTTTTGTTTATACCATCCTATTATACTCATAGTCAGAAATTTATTTTACTTTTAACGCAGACAGCTTGGAAGATCATTCTAACATCAAATTGGTTGAATACTCATGACTTTCATTAAATAGGCTAAACCATGATTTTTATTGTAATTTTTTTTGCATTGGAAATTGAATTTATCATTTCACATCTGATTTAATTGACTAACCAAGATACATTTTTTCCCTCCAAGAAATAGAAAATTAATTAGTTTTATTGATAGTGATGGGAATAACAAAATAATGATTTGTTTAAAAAATGAAGTGAGTGCTTTATTTAAACACAAGAAAATCAATATTTTAGCAAAAAAAAAAAATCATTTTTTTTTCATATGCAATATAAAATATTAAATACAATAATTTATCTAATTATAAAGTTATTTGCATCTGGCAGCAAATAATGTTCAAGTACCAACAGACATCTTAGATTTTTTTGTCGTTTGTTTCCAAATCCTTATATTTTATAGAATGGAATTAGTACTCCAGTTTCAAACAGTAACTCAAAAAAATCATGTGTGAGTTTCTATGAATTGATAGTTCCATTGTATTGATGATCTTTTATTAATCTACACTTGTATCTGTAGACAAAACTTCAAGAAGTTAGTTTTAATTGTTTATTACTTGTTAACAATAATAAATTTTAACATTTACCACAGCTCAATTTCTTTAATTTGCTGTGATCAGCAGGTTTTAAGTTACCAGTTTGTTCACTTTTATTTTATAAAGTTTCCTATAACAGAGTTTAGCCAAAAGGTGAGGTCAACAGCAGGAAGTTTAACTCTGGTGTTTGAATGTGGTCATGCAACATCATATTCCATTGTTAAAGTGCTATATTGTTTCACAGTGCTTATTCTTAATAACAACATTTGTTTACTGGTTGCAGCTTTTATTTAGCTTGGATTTAAGGGCTTTTTTTCCAAGATTATTTCTTGATCCAAATAAAATGATTGTTGTAAAAATATACATTTACAAATTTTGGCAGTCACAGATCTTTATGTAAAAGTAAATTATGAGTCCTTCATTGTGAATGGTTTACCTTAACGGCTGAGTATTACATGAATAACTGGATTGGTTGAAGGATTGTTTCTTTAAATCTGTTTTTGATATTGTTGTCCAGCTATATAATTGGCTGAAAAGCCCTTTGTTGGAGTCAGTCGCTGGGAATCAATTCAGGAAGCTTGAGTTTTTGAGTCCACCCATCCATAACTACATCATTGAAGGCAATATTAATCAACTATTCTAGCTTAATCATAGCATTAAATATACATTTATGGGGTATTTTTGACTCGAATAAGCTTTGTGCAGATATATATACATCTAGAAGAATATTATTGGGAAATCTGAGAAAATTTATTTTTAAAAAAATAATCATTTTTTTTTTTTTTTTGCATTAAAAAGAAAGAATAGTTTTTAAATTAAGTGTATAACAACGTAAAAAAAAAAGTTTTATATACTCTTACAAAAAAAAAAAAAATCGTTTGAACATCATATTTATACTGCTCCAACTACTATTCCTTGGGCTCCTGATGACCGAATGATTTTCATTAAACTGTCATTTTCTACCATGATTAAATTTAAGCCTTTTATCTAAATAACTCTTAAAAGAAATTACATGTATTTTTTTTCCTTAAAGAAAGAGAAGAGGAAATGATTAAGGTTACTAGTTTTGCTAAGCATTATGGGTGGGAATAAATAAACGTAGATAATAAACAAGAAAAGCAAAATATATTTTGCTTAATGTTTTTTATTAATCTAATAAGACTTCAATTGGGAGAAAAGTAAAATTCAATTCTAGTCATTAGTTTTGCATTTTTGACGACCATTTTTATTATCTCCTGCAATTAGACGATACACCTTTGTTTTTCTCTATCCTTAATAATACCACATATAGATGTATTGAAAAAATGTTACAGAAGAAACCAATGACGGTAAGTTGCCATTATTCTTCGGATTTGTAGATTATGAAAAGGCATTTGTTCAATATGCATACCCATAGTGATTAAAGTTCGAAACTATTAAGACATAGACCCAGGATATTATCTTATTATGAATATTTATCAACATGCAACGGCAGTGTAAAGATTACATAATGGCAATACAATTTGTATTAATAAAAGTTTACTGCAGATGATTTTATATATCTATAATTTTTATAACAGTTCTATAAACATTGTGTGGAAGAATTAGATTTAGCATGTGATGTGGTTGGGTTTGAAAATAATGCTTCTGAGGATCAAGAAATATTACAACAAATATTATATGAAACTAAGAAAGTAGGATTGAATCTATTTGCTTAAAAAGCCTAAAGTGTCGTTCAATGGAGTTTTCGCAGAAAAGGAAAATAAAAACTAATAATCATGAACTACAAAAAGTAAAATAATAATAAATACTCTGAGGAGATTTTTAATATAGGTAGAAACATAATGGATGAATTATTTATAAAATTAAACTTGGATGGAATGTTTTTGGTAAAAATAGTACAATATTAAAAGAAAATTTGCCAATGTGCAGAAAGGAAAGATTTTTTTAAATAAATGTGTTTTATAAATTCTTACATATATATATGAATCTGAGACATAAAAATTCAAGAAGAGCAATTAGAATGGAAAGATATATGCTAAGAGTCACCAGAATGGATTGAAAGTAAAATACATGAGGATGAAAACAGACTGAAATGGATAGATCAAAAAGATAAATGATTGATAGCTTTGCACTAGATCCCAAAGACCGTAAAATACCTAAAAAAAATATCACATTCGATATGGATTAAGTAAGGAACTTTATTAGAATAAAGAAGTTGTGAATGAGAAAAACTGGATTAAGTTGTAAGGAACTTTATTTTGCAATATATCAATAGTAGTTAAAAATGATGACAATTAATTTGCATGGTTCAACAGAATTACAAAATGTCCATATAATACACAAATACAAACAAAACAGTTCATGAAGCGTAAACATTTTTAAAGATATAAAATTGTTCCAAGTAAATAATTGGAATAAATAAATAAATACCAAAATAAACATAAATGTCACAAATAAAGGTTTTCCTAATGATTAAAAATAATTCATATTAGTGTATTATTATATAGTCAGTGTAAGACTTTCATGAAGAAACATCATAAATTAATTTTTTAAGTATGAACTATATGGCACTTGGTGGAATGTCTGCATTATACTTAGGTAATAATTTTGTAAGTGTGCCAAATGTTAGCCATAAATAATTTGTAAGAGTATTTTCTTTCTGTAAACAATTTTGCAATGAGATTCAAAGAAGAATTGAGACAAAAGTTTAATATTTAAGTTATACTTTTGTCTCAATTCTTCTTTGAATCTCATTGAGACAAAAGTTTTATTGCTTTTTAGCATTGTTCAAATTCTGGACAGCTGAAATTCTCTCCGATAGTTATTAATATAATATATACCCATTTTAATTTATATATATAAATAATAAATATAAAGATAATTGAATATTGTATACAATCTTTCAATCTGCAGAAATACTTTTGGTTAATTCCTTAACCATCCTCAATTGCTGTTAAATTAACGGAAGTTGAGGAATTAACCAAATATATTTCTGCAGATTGAAAGGACTGTATATAAAAATTAATTACCATAATATTTATTATTTTTTTTATTGTTATTACAATAGTTTTTAAATTTAATGGGCATTTTATTTGTATATATATATATATATATGCATGTGTGCATGTAAAGATTACACAATATGAAAAAATGAATGTAATCACATAAGTTATTAAACCAGTGAAAAAAATATCAAACTGACTTGTTTTACTAAATATATTCAAGGTCTTGCTTTTTATCAATGCAACCCCCATTTAAACCCCACAATAACACAATCAGCCACCATCACAGAAAGTCAGTCTATCCTCTCTAACTATGCATTCATTTTATGAACAATATATTTTTATGAATAATCTCCAATCCCCCAGCAACTTTTACAACATCAATCATGTTGTTAGATATTACATATACACAATGTAAACAAACTTTTCAATGTAAACCACAAACATTTTACAATGGCTTTGGTTAAATTTTTTTTGAGAAGATTACATTAAAAAGTTTAATACCATTCATCTGGAGTGCAATCTAGGTGCTTGTATACAAAGTGAGTCTATTGCATTTAATGGAAAAATTCAGAGGCTTCAAACCCCTATTTCACCCTGAAAAGGTGATTGCCCATTTAACACATAGTAAAAGAATTCAGTTTTATATCATTTTCACTAGTTCACTGACAAGAACTGAAATATTGATATATTTCCTATATACACATCTCCCCTCTCTCTTTTTTTTTAAAAAATCATTGGACACCATATTTTGCATAAAAACTGTCACAATTCATATGAAAACTCCAGATATTTTACACTTTTTATGATTTTTCTGTCATTTATAAGATTGAAATTTAGAAACTGGGTGTTTATAAATTGTAAAAAATCAATACATTTCGCAAATATGTTGGAAAATAACTAAAGGTCAATTAAACTTTTGGTTTTAACACTAATGCCAAAATGATAATGCATTTGGCAGAGTAATGAAAAGATGAGTGCATTGGTTTTTTGTCCGAAAAATGGCATTTCACCTAAAAAAAAAGTCATATAAATCTACACAAAGTTAAAGTAATTCTTATTTTTATCATCAATATTACATGTGGCAGGTAAAAGAAAACTTATACTTATTTATAATATGGTTTAAGATTTCAGTCTTCATTTAAATAAAGATGTATATATTCCAATTTATTACTAAAAATCACTGGATATATATTTTATGGGATGAATCTATAGATCATTGTTATAATACTCAAATCTCATACAGCTAAAAACTACTTGAACAATATAAAATTCACCAAACTGGTGAAGTATTGTGGAATGAGATCAATTGGTCCTGCCATAAACACAAACTATTGCTGAATGTTTATGGGAAATTAAAACAAAACGCTGATTTAATCTTGATAGAATCAAACATTTCAAAAAGATAACCTATTGTTTAACTGCAAAATAAAATGAATGAAAGCATAGTAATGTCAAAATCTTGTAAAAATATATTAATGAAATTCAATGAGTGAATGAAAGCCAAAAGACAGGTCAAGTCAATATTAGCGAATTGAACAACGTTTATATTTAAAAGACATTTGGCAATAAGCTTTGCATTAACATGTTTGTAGAAATTACATATTGCAATGGTTTATGATCTTTCACTTGCTGACCGCAACATAAGTTTCAAATCTGACACTTTTTCCAATAGCTAAAGAATACCAAGCAAGCTTAATATGTTTTAAGTACCTGCTCCATAGACAACTCATCATGCTGTCCAATTATTGGACTGTATATGGTTTATCTAGCTAGAATTTGTAGAGTCAAGAAAAATATTTTAAAATCCATTCTGTAGCAGCCTGGGAATTAATGGTTTCTCTTTGTTATTCAGTTTTGGAGGAATGTTTCAGTAATTAAAACCATAACCACTTATGAAATCAATACATTACTGAAAATATTTTGTAATATTATAAATCAGAGTATTAAAGCAGCCATTATTAACTCCATGCTTAACTAAGATGTTATGTGGGAAAAAAATATTTGTTTTCTTTTAAATATGATTAAAAATACTATTTACTTAAGGTAAAAAACAAAACAAAACTATTAATCTCTTACACATATTTTATGTAATATTAATAAGTTAAGCATTCTACAGCATATATTTTATAATGATACAATCATAATTAAATATTAAACCTTAAAACATCACATGATCACTATCTTTCACGCTTGCTCATAACTGTTGTTAAAATAGGTAAAAGTCTCTCCATACAGTAGTGCCACTCTAAGCAAGACAGAGTAATCAATGGATTCCAGAAGGCTTGTGCATAAAATCCCTATCTAATACCTACACATCCAATATCCCCAAACTAGTTTCTGGCTTATAGCCTTCATCAGTGAGGAGTCTTGGATTTGAGAGCACTGCACCTAGATCTCAAATCCAAGGCTCCTCACTGATGAAGGCCATATGCCAGAAACTAGTTTGGGGATATTGGATGTGTAGGCACTAGATAGGTATTTTATGCACAAGCCTTCTGGAATCCATTGATTACTCTGTCTTGCTTAGAGTGGCATTACTTTATGGAGAGAGTTTTGCCTATTTTAACATAATTAAATATCACATCCAAAACAGTTTCACAATGTTAAAATGCATACTGTAGAACAGGGATGCCCAACATTTAACTTGACACCGGCCCGTTGAGAATTTTAAAAAATTTGGGGGCCCCCACTTTTATATTCCATTTTCCTATTATTTTTTAAACAATATTCACCAACCTCAAAAAAAAATTGGTGAAATATTTTAAAAAGAAAAAAATAAAAATAATTATATATTTAATAATTAATAAATAACAAATATAATACAAATTAAAGAAAAAAATATAATATATTTTTTTTATTTTTTTGAAGACTGCGAACCCTGACTCTGTATGTTGTTTTTTTAAGATTTTTATTTTTTTGTGTGTTTGGTGTGTCATTGGGAATAATAAATATTATATAATTTTTTTATTTTGCTTGGGTCGCCCAACCTTGTCCGCTGCGCGGCCCATGGGTGGCCCGCCGGGCCCTGGGGGCCGCGGGGGCTGTAGAATATAGAGACAATTCCGAATTCATTTAAAACTTTTATACATTGTTAAATATTGTTATTAATGATTATATACCACATTATATGACAAAGATAAAGAATATCAGTGCAAGCATCACTGCATGAAACACCTATTTGAGAGAGCACTGACATTCATTTCTGTAATTGGGATTTAACCTGACACGTGATTGTATATATATATTATCACAATTATTATTCAGTAATAAATACTTTATGTACCAACTCTTTGTACATCTAATGAGAAAGCTTATAACTTCAGATTTTCCCTCCAAATAAACTCTTTAAAATGGACATATTGGTCTGCAATATTTGTTTACAGATAAAATTTTCTATTACTTCCTGATAGTCTTTGCAAAAGTTATTACAGCATATTATACTGAATGTATTTAAAAGCTTACCATGAAGGTATAGGATTTATACGTCAGATTGATTAGAAAAATATAGAAGCTATGGCAAATGAGGGTAGTTAAGAATCTAAGAGTATATAAGTATTTGTTGTGTGTAATCTAATGAAGTGCTTGAGTGTCAGATTTTAAGTAATTTAGAGCAGTGGTAGTGATGGATTTGAGAAATACAGATTCCTAGATTAAATTCCAATCGGCACTTGCAGTGCTCTGAACTACACAAATTCTCTAGGAACTTACTAATTCAAAGTAAGTAGAATTAATTTATATACATTTAAGATAGAGATTTTATATAGAACTGAAATGGCGCATTTAACACAAATGAGACTAACTACTTGATGTCTTTCGTAATACAGTTCATATCAAAGATAGTATTAATATTAAAGTTAGCCCCGTTATTTTGTACAAATCCTACATATATATATATACGCAGTTTTAAGATTGAAAAAATTGAATAAACTTGTAAGCTACTTAATGTCTATGTTTCTTTATTTTTATTTGAATTTAGAGGAGTTTACTATTTATAAAGGTATTTTCATTAATGTATATTACTCTCTCCTATTGATCTGTGACTTTCATCTCTAAATATGCTTTTTTAAAGGTAAAATAGTTAATTGAATGGATGTAGCTTTAGCAGGTAAATAAAAAAAAAAGAAACATTTCAAAGAACATAAAGCTACTTAAAGGTACTCCATTAATTACAATTTCGACTCCGATCTTTCTCAAAGTTCTCTTGTTGGGAATTTTGTATTTCTTTTTGGAAATTTAATATTAAAAAAAGATCGATTACAAAGTATATAATTTATAATAAATAGTTTCAAACATGACCAATATAGAATTTATTTAAATTCAACATCTATTTACCTATCCATGTATATATAATTTTTGTAAAAAATATATTTGGGCTAAATAAATTCCCAAAAGTTTGTCAATTTTCTTTACAAAATATAATAATTAAATATATTAAGTATGTACATATATATTATCATTGATTCAAAATAAAACAATAATGTATTCTGTAAACAAATAATGAATGATTAGCTAGTTGGGAGGTCATGTGTTATATGAGCAACTGAAGATATAAGCAGGTCGAATCTCAATTCAAAAATATTTAGGCCTTGAGTCAGTAATGTTATCACAGTAATAAAACGAATTAGGTTATTAAGCATGAATCTATTATTATAAAGCGCTGAAAATCTTGAAATTGTTAGAGCGAAAGTCGAACCCCAATAATGCGCTACTACTTTAAATACATTATAAATCTCCAC
The DNA here is from genome assembly GCA_028023455.1 of Epiperipatus broadwayi. Taxonomy (NCBI): domain Eukaryota; kingdom Metazoa; phylum Onychophora; class Udeonychophora; order Euonychophora; family Peripatidae; genus Epiperipatus; species Epiperipatus broadwayi. The sequence continues at coordinate 1,554,958 of JAQFVV010012468.1, forward strand.
GCACTCACACATCAGTAAGAGTTTAAAAAACGTAAGTAAATCACTTAAGTTTAGAGTGCATTTCTATAAATACACCACTGACCATGCTAAATCAGAGCTTGATTCTATTGTGTGCCTGATGTTATAATCAAATTTTGAATTATACGAATCTATTTAACCTACCACAGTAGAAAGACAGTGTCTCATTTTTAACCATCCATGATTAGACAAACATGACCTATAAATATAAATCTATTATTATAATGCACTGAAAATCTTAAAATTGTTAGATTGGAGGTTCAACTCTGATAGTGTGCTATGACTTTAAATATTATAAATCTCTGTGCACTCACATGTCAGTAAGAGTTTAAAGTAATAGCACATTATCGGAGTTTGACTTCCGATCTAACAATTTATATTAAGTATGACTAAAAGATGTTTTTGACATAGTATGTCCCTATGATTAGCAAAACTTGATGACCTATTCTGTAGACAAATGATTGATTTATTGGTTGGAAGAGCATACGATGTTTGAATTCTTAAAAAAACAAGCAGGTGGGGTCTTAACACAGAAACTTGTGGCTGTTTATTTAAAAACATTACCACTGTGTTAAATGACATTGATAAGTGAATAATTAATCAGTTGGTAAGACCAGGTGATTTTTGACTCAGATGATATGAACAGGTTGAGTCACAATCCAGAAGCATTTAGATGTTTGAATCAAACACTTTTCCACTGTGCTAAAATACTATGGCTTATTTATTCTTGCAATCACTATCAATCCATCTAGATGATTTGATATCATATATACAAAACAGTAGAAAACAATCATGTTTTGAGGAGTTATGAATTTTTTTGTGTAAAATAATTTTTTTTTTTTACTAATTTTTTTAAAAATTAATTTTATCCCCTCCCCTCCTGTTTATTCTGATTCAAGCACTAATAGTAGTTTTCCAATAGTTATCCATTTGATTCATACACCATACTTTGTATTAGCAACTCGTTTAATGAATATTAGCCCAGTAAAATTTCAAAAAATGAAGTAGTGTGAGTTCCTAAAAAAAGGATGATGAACAAGCCATCTGCATTCATGAGTGCAACAGTTATGGCTAGGGCAAAGTCTTCTTGAAGTTCAGATACATTATGAATGAAAGTTATAGGTGCACAAATACATGCTAGCTATTTTGCTAATCCTCCAAGATTCAAACTACCAGCTATTCATGAGTGTTGAATTTAAAATTTTTTTTCCAATTATTATTTGACAAAAAATTATATGCAAAAATGTCTAAAATTAGCAGAATCAAACAAAAAAATGAGTTTGAGCTGCTGAAATATTATGCCATAAATTATCTGTACTTTATTAGTTTAATTAAAGACATTTCATTTATGTGAAAATTATGATCTTTCTAGAGTTCAAACGTAAAATTCAGATGCTTTCCTGAAGGTTTGTGATGATAGAGTTTTAGTTGTATTTATATGTTGGACTATTTCCACCATCTAATATTAAATATTGAATGTCCTTAGAAAAAATTAACATTACTTAAATATTCCAAATACATTCAACTGTTAATAACAACACACAGGTTAGTAGGCTTTTTTCTATTATACTTTCTGCAGACTAAGCACTTTTAGAGCCCTTGTTGCTCCATAATCATAGTCTCTATATTGTTAACGTTATTATATGCAAATGTATGCAAAATTATTTCCTATACTATCCATTTTCTGGAAATGGCAAAACAAGTGTCTTTTATATTAATTGATTTGATATCACTGGTGATAAAACAAGCTGCCTTAATTTTTCTCTTGATGTCATTCCTTTCTGTGCATAATGTATTAGCCTTGGAGGGTTCAAATCTGTGGTTAAGCTCTTGCTGATTGTCAGCAAAGACAGAACTGCCTTTTTTGGTTGTTGCTCTTGTACATGTTAAATATTCAAAGTCTTGAGAAAAAAATCAAGCTTTATTTAAACTTTCTAAATATATAATAATCTCTGTGTTGTTATTAACAGTTGAATGTATTTAAAAAGTTTAACAAAAGTTTGAATTTTTATAAAGGCATTCAGCATTTAACTTTAAATGATGGAAATAATCCAACATATAATAAGTACAACTAAATGCCATCAACCCAAACCTTCCAACAAACAATAAAAAAAAGACTGACAAATGATAACTATTAACTTAGATTCACACTCAACAAAGTCATCATGAATTGCCAGATATAAATAGATTTTCACTAATAATCAATTATGATAATTAAGATTTAAAGAATAAATATAGTATGGTTAAAATTATAATAAGCCAATTAAATGACTGTCAACAATCATATTTTTATTAAATACACAATTTTAATATATGTATACTGTAGCATTACATAGCTAATTAAAATATAGGCTTGGTAAAAAGAGGGTTAATTGAATACCCATAGAGTCAATAGAATATATTAGTATTCACTCTCTTTATTAAAAAATAAAAGTAATAAATTAATAATCATAACTGAAATAAAAGAAAATTAAATAGACTAAAATATTGCTCAGGATAAAAGAAAGAAATCGGAATTGTCAGAAATAATAAAAAAATAATGAAAAGTTATAAAATTACTGAAGTTAATAATATCATAATTGGATTCAAAACAAATTTAAGTTTATAAAAAAAAAACCAATGTTTTCATTCATTTATTGATTTTAATACTTATTCATCAATAAATATATAGTTAAGATTGATTGAAATAGAAAAAGTAAGCTTGGAAGCAGATAGTAGAAGGCACTGAACAACATATTGTTTGGTAAATATTTTTGGATAAGTATGGATGGTTAGTTATAAAGGACTGTGACAAACAATTAAAACAAGATATATTCTGTTAGCAGAGAGAATGGAACTAAAACCATCTGCTATACTATAAAAGGAAAGTCATCATTTGTCAGTGTATAGTTCACCACAATCTTCCGTAATGAAGTCCGTATATCAATATATACTTGCTGGTGAGATTAATATTTTATTATTAAAAAAATATGAAATGACCAAATACACTTGTGATTTATGCATTAGTATTCATCTCTGCCCCTAGCATATGGCTCCAGAGATGAAGAAGTTGTGAAGATCCAGATCTAGCCTGGCAGGAAGAAATATGTCCATAAATTGAAATCACCATTGCTGGTTTCCTGAAAGTTTGTGATGATGGTGTTCTAGTTGTATTTTTATATTCGACTATTTCCACCATCTGTATTGAATGTCTTTAAAAAAATTTAAATTTATTTAAATATTCCAAATACATTCAACTGTTAGTAAAAACACATCAAACAGGTTAGTATATGCACAATGTTTCGAAGGTATTAGTCTCTCTTCTTCTTCAGGTGTTGCTGGCCTGACCAGTGACAGTACTAGCATGGGATTTGAACCTGGGTCCTTAGATTCTAGTTTTGAATTGTTGCCTTTGGCATAATGGCTCAGTTGGTTAGGGTGTTACCTTAAAATTCAAAACTCAAGAGTCTAAGAACCCAAGTTTGAATCCCATGCTAGTATTGTCAGTAGTCAGGCCAGCATCATCTGAGGAAGAGGGGAGACTTACATCTCTCAAAATGTTGTGCATATACCAACCAGTTTGATGTGTTATTACTAACAGTTGAATATATTTGGAGTATTTAAATAAAGTTAAATTTTTCTAAAGACATTCAATACATATATTAGATGATGTAAATAGTCCAATATAAAAATATACCATTCCTGCCCTCTTCCAAAATTATACTTGTTAATAAATTATGAAAGAAGAAAACATAGCTATACTGACCGGTCAAAATAAGAAAAACCAAGACTGAATTATTCATTTGCCAGTTGAACTAAGAAAACTAAGAATAAAAAGAGCTTAATCATTTATCAGCAGCTTTGATGATAAGTAAGACTGTTTTGTATATAAGTTACACATGACAAAATTTTGTTAATAGCATATGCTCATTAATTAATATCTTATTTAGTTTTTTTATTTTAATTTTATTTAATATTAAAATACTTTAATATGAAAATGTAAATGTTTATTTGTTCAGAGTAATATTTACCTATGTATTATGCAATTTTAGTCAATTATAATTTTTATGTATATCATTAAAACATCAATTAGACATGAAAGATAAAAGAAATATTATGGTATATATTAATAAGTGAAGAGTGTAGGCGATTATTAAAAACCACTATATTGTAAAAGTATCTTAAATAGCTTATCAATGAATTTGCTCTCTACTTTGGTAGAGTATTTGATGCATTGTAACATTTTTACTGTGTTGCATAAAATGTTTTTGAATCTTAAATTTTAGCCTATCATTCATACATATCATCAATTTAACCAGATCGTTAAACTAAGTAGATAAGAAGTACAATACTGTGAGTGGGATTCTTGTACCCACCATAACAGGTAATGAATAATGATACCAGCTCAAACAAATAAAAATATCCAGCATGCTCAGATTTCTTAGATCATAATCTCAACTATTATTAGGGTAGCTTAACATATGATATATATATATCAATGAATTATGCATGGATAATATTAACAGCCATAAGTTTATAAACTGGTAGTAACCTTTCAGTATGCTCATCCAAAATTTGTCCCAATACAACATATTTACTGATTGCTCAAACACACTAAAGGTAAACATAAAACAGCCTTTAACAAACCCAACAAAGAGTAAAGGCTCTCTCAATAACTTCCTTTAGATAAACAGGAATAGAAGTATTATTACTCACAATGATTTTCACGTGATGGAATGGGAGCTTTTACAGTTTTTTATTTTTGTTTTATTTTCTATTTAAGACCCATTTACTGACAGTAATAAATGGCTATCAAGTTTGTCTATGAGCTACAATCCCTCAAAAATTATCTAACCTGCTTAGTAAAAGTTCTAAGTTTATTCAATTCAGATTGAAATCCCAGATTGTAGGCACTGCATTATTTTATGAAAACTTTCTCACACACATAAAAATGTTAACATTCTTTCAGATAATATAATCTTAAAAGTTTTTGAAATAAAATAGCTATAAATAAAAATGCAGGGTCTATAAAAAAAAAAAAATAATAAAGACTTAAAAATAATATTTGCAGTAAAGATTAACAGAATTCTTTACAATAAAAGTATAATACTATATAGAGATAAAAATATTTTTTTTTAATCCTATTTATATCTTATCCAAAATGCAGGTGTGTGTAAATGTATAGATATTTGTGCGTGTGTATAAACATATATCTTGCATGTATGCTGAACTATTTTATTGCCTACGGAAATCCAAACATACCAACATCCTATGCATCTATCACTTATGAAATTTACTAGTTCAAATACAAATTTTAAGCTTTACTGATTATCATTATTTATTAAGTAGTGAAAGTGATATATGGATGCTTGGTAATAATAAACATGCAATATTCTGCCTACTTACAAAATTATTAGCATAGTATATAGAAGTATCAATATAGCACAACTGGTTCTTTTAGCATACACATAACTTATCTAGCAGCAATCTTTTCACCCTATCCTAACGCCATCTATGGTAAGCTTGAATAATTGGCATTTCTCTTTACAACTGCTTTGTCCAAATAAAAAATTATAAAAACTATGTGTCTTAAAAGCCGTTTTGGTACAAAGATAAACAGTCCACTTTTGCTTCCTATAAACATTAAATTCATAAAAAAACAACAACAACCAATAATATGACAACACAAATATGGGAACTAATTCTGTGAAACAAAGAGGGTGGTTGTGTTCCACAATTCTGCTACATATTACCATAAAATTATTTCATACATAGTTGAATTAAAATATTATTTTAAATCTAAACATATATATATATCAAAATTACCTCAAATTCAAAACTAAACCAGATTAGCCAAAGAAATAAACTCTAAAACACAACGAATGGTTTCACTGTTATAAGAAGACTTCTCGACTATATATATAAATAATCTAAAGCTGTTAAAAAATTTCCTGAAAGATTGCATAAAAAAATTAAATAAAATTATATATTTTTATATTTTATTCCTTTTTAATCTTTGCAGAATAGTTATGTGCAAACAATTAGTGTGATTTAATTTAATATTCGTAATCATCAAATACATACATTAAATTTTGAGTATTTAAAATTCTAGTAATAGTTTAAATCTTTTGTTGTATCAATGCTTACTCACTCATTTAGTCACATTATCATTTATTTACTGATTATCTATGCACACATAAATACACAAACGAGCAAAAACATTTATACTGAACATTTAAAATTGCAAAATAAAGAATATTGCATTAACACTAAAAACATATAAGAAAGCATTAATAATAAAAATAATTTGATGGTTCATTGATAAGAACCAACAACAGGGTAAAGAAGTCAAGCATCGGTGGCCTAGCGGTTAGCATAGCTGCCATCCAAGCAGCTGGCCCAGGTTCGCTTCCCGGTCAACGCTTTGACATATGAAAAAAAAATGGTAAAGAATGAGCTAGAATTGATTTTAGAACATTTAGTTCTTGAAGCAAAAGAATAAAAAAAAAAAAAAAGGTTTTATGAAAATAATTCTATTTCCTATTTTTCATAGCGAGTGGTTAAATATAGTAATGAATAACTATGAGGCATTTAGTGAACTTGAGAACAATGAACATACAAATAGCAAAATCAGACTGTAATTTTAATTCTAAAACTATTGTTAATATCTTTAATATGTAAATATCATTTTTATGCCAAATTATAGATATAAAGTAACTCATTAATTACACCTATAAAATGAACCATATTGACATTCATTAATTGATTGCTAACTACAGTTATCTTGTAATATGCTTTTATAATCAACATGAGTATATTAATATCAAATAATCAAACTACTGATTGGTAGATAACTAAAACAAAATTGAAAAATCATTTGGAAGTTATGGAAACTAATTTATAAATTAAAAATCTTAGAAAACATTATTTAAGTAAAATATTACTAATCAGAATACCGATTATTCAAAAACTTCTGTTATCTAAACAAAATTTCAGATGTGATCTTTAGAAAAAGTAAATCGATTTGTAAGCATATTCAAAATAAAAAAGGGAGGGGGTGGTATGAAGTAAATACCTATAAATTAATAAATCTATTTGCAGAGTTTAACTTCATAATGAAGAATGAAAAATCTATTCTATTGCTGCTGGAATCTGAAAAATTAAAAAATGTGAACAAGCCCCTGAAATGGGATTGAATTAATAGTCTTTCATTTGTATATATAGTTTTTGGGATGAGATTAGCATTCACATTTTATTAAATATGTAAATAAAATTTTATAATTTCTCTGTATTTTTTCATGGTGTCATCTTATTATGGATGTATGGTAAATTACCTGGAAATACCATAGAAATAAACCCAAGGATTAAAAGAATTTGAATCAAAGCTTAATCTGACATTTTTAGTACTTACACATCACATAAAATCCTAAAGTAGCTTATCAGTCAATTAGAATTCAACTTGAATAATTAGGCATAAAGTATTATAACCAAGCAAGAATGTCTGATTATCAGTGATTTCATGTACTCACTGCTTGTTGTACAGAATTTAATCTAGTGTCTCAAAGTTCCAGCTCAATTATCAATTCTAAGGAACCTTATGAATTACTTTCATTTTTAAAAAATATTTGAAACCATAGTAATACTTGTGTAAAATTTAAATATATGTTTATATTTGCCATAATACAATGATCTTTTAGCACAGTGATTATAATATTGGAACTGTCTAAGACTTGGCTAATTTTAATAATTTCTTATAAACCCATTAAGTTTTGAATGTTATTACACTTATTATTTAATACTTTGGGTGCAATTTGAAAATTATAATTGACTATTTATTAGTCTGCATTTAGAACAGATTACATTTTACTGTTTAAGAAGGTTTATTTAAACTTCTTTTTATCAATAATTTCAGTCCTTGTGGTCAAGTTGCAATCTTTAGTGTTTATATTGATATATTAAACCATAAATAAAAGTGGGATTCCACCATTTTGTTAAAAAGAGGTTGCCTTGACAATAGATTGAGATTGCTATTGATATTGTCTAAAGTATTGACTGATGTTGATTATAATAAATACTAATTACCTCAAAGGAAAAAAAAAGAAGAATAAAAAAAATATTTTTTGTTACAATTCTAAAACATTTAAAATGATATTTAAAACTTTCTGGAAAGACACTCAACTGAAGTAGAAATGTTAGTATAATGAATCTTCCTCTTTATTTCATTAACTTAAGTGTTACAAAAAGGATTTGGATAGGAAAAAATTGAAGTTCAGTACCTGTTTTGTCTTACAATATTTAGTTTTAAATTTTTTAACAGTTATATAATTTATGTTGATGTAACTACAAAAATCAAATATGAAATGACAAAATGGAGAGGAATTTAAACATGGCTCAACCACAGGAAGTACCAGAATGGATGATCATATCAATCACTCTTGTGATCAACCTATTTTTCCAACCAGTCTATAGATAATTGCAGGCAGTATTAAAAGTATAAGATGCAGTAAATAAATATATTTTGCACACATGATTTTTAAGCAAAGGCAGCTTAAGGCAATTAACCAATAGAATACTATATAACCAAGCAATAACATTTAACCACTATTGGTAAAACCGTTCCTACCTCTTAATACAATTTATTACAGCATCTCAATATATAGAACTTTATAAATTTTAATGATCTTTTTTCTGCATGGAAATGCATAGTGCACACGCATGCATGTGAAGTTTATATATTAAAACACACCACCATATCGTAAATTTTTTGCAGTGGGATTTAAAATAAAAAAAATAAAAAAGATTAATTTTCTTCCAGCAATTCTGAAGCGAATTATATGCTTGAATAAATGCAGTAGTTTAATTTTTATTTTATTTATGAGTTTAAATAAATATTTAATCGACTAACCTGTCTAACTGTTTAACTATTATTCATGAAACTAATGTGTTACTAACATTTTTTTTTTTGCTTAAGTAGTAATTTATATGTTGTTCTTTTTTTCCACCCACTACCCGTTTTTTCTAAATAAACAACCATAGATTAATTAATTAGTAGATAAAATGTAAATACTATTACAACTATTTCTATTTTTTTTTATTATTAAATCATTTGAATAGCAAGCTATAAAATTATATATATAACAATTTTTTTTTTTTTTACCAATATAAATTAATCTTCAATAATTAGGACTCTATAATTTTGATTGGTCTATGACTTAATAGCTAATGACCATTTTCTGTGCTTGCGTGTCACATGACATCCCGAGCAACTAACGGACTATTATTTTTTAATTCCATAAAATGTTGACTGTGATTAAAAAACTGATATAATAATTCATTTAGTGTTCTTATGCTAATGCGATGTAGAATGGGTTCTTTTTAAATTGAAACTATAAGCCAAGATCTTTTTCTCTCATTTAAAATTTTAGTCAGTAGCGACCTCTACATTTACTCTCATATAACTATATTAGTAGTCGGTGATTTATTAAATAAGGAATGATGAAGCCAACTAGACTGTGACTGAACCAGACAAACTAATCAGTTTCCATTAATTATTCTGAATATAAATTAATTTGCCAGAAGCTGGTGTGATGTAATATACTACAGCTTTTTCTTTTTATGAGACATAAGACAAAAAGAAGTTATCAACTAGTAAGTGTAAGTTATATATATATATTACTAAAATCAACCCTTATGATTTCTTTTTTTCTATAAAATTAATGGAAAACTGAAAACTAAATTTCTGTAAGGTAAGAGTATAATGCTTCCTTGCAAACAAATTATATAAGTTGGATCATATTACGATTATTTCAGTTATAAATAATATTAAAAAAAATATTAAAGCAAGATATGCCTGGGATCATTTTTCTCCTATAAAACAAAAAAAACGTGATATTTATATACAGTCTAATAAATTAACGAGTATTAATGAGAAAATGTTTATTATTCGCAAGTGTCAAGTGAAAGTTCACGTTTTATATTTACTTTTAATTATTACAAGAATTTGGATTTCAGTTACATCACAAATATTTCAAAACTATGCATAACTTGAATTTAAATACATGCTAAGTGGGCTTAAAAATTTTCCCAAGCTGTAATCAGGATTAGGATTTTTCTTTCAGTTAACTATACCATAGTTAACCATCCGGCATTGATCAGTAAATGAGTATTACGCCGTTCTTAGTTAGAGCTGCTAAAAAAGATTGAAATAACACTTTACTATTACCAAATAACAAACATAGTGATAATATCTTCTCCTTACTGTTATTTTATGAGAGGTGTTGGAAATATATTTGTTCCACAGCAAGACATTTGAATGGCTGTTTTTCTTTTGATTTTTTCTGGAAAAGAATAGCTGATTAGCTTAACAAGTGGCTTCTTGGGGAAAAAAACTTTTTTGATTCAATTGCAAAATTGCAATATATTCATTCACAGGAGAAAATTTCAAGTTTTTGTCACAGGGTATATTCTATAATCAAAAAAGTATACTGAACATTAATGCAGCTACAAATGGTATAGCCTCACAAACTGGATTCAATAAAGTGATGCATCTAAGTGACCCTCTTTAAGTTGTCTTTATAGTGACAGATTAACAGTTTGAAATTTGAATATAAACACACTTTTTTTTGTTTTGGAAAGACATCCTTAATGTCAACATAAAATCAATTAATTTTTTCCATTTATTAAAGTATAAACAAAAACAGCTTCCTTTTCTTGAGTACTCTAGTGCTGTCTAGAGCAAACTTGAAAAATTTGTAGTATACCATATAGTAAAGCAAAAAGGAGTTTGCTATTAGCTGAAAGGAGACCCTTTGATTCCTCTTGGAGGCCTTAAAGGAACCGAGCAGGGCAAATTCCTAATGTCCACTCCATACGTTCTTGTCGTTGCAGCTGTTATTACTATACGTTTATTCATATAGTATACGAACATGGATGGGCTGCTTACCAACACGCATTAGCCAGCGTGGTGAGTTTATTGGCTTTTTACCTCTGAGTTTAAGATCAAGAAACACCATGGTCTTTCTTCTCAGTGCCTGATAAGGCAGAATGAATGTTTGTGTAAATGATAAAGATTTTTCCCAATTATACAATTATGACAGACACAAATAAAGCATGGCCCTTAATCCCAGGAGGCTGTAAAGTCACCAACCAAGGCAGCGGTTGGTGGCCGAAGGCGGAGGGTGCTAAGAATATCCTGGAGGCGGACCCAGGCTGCCATTTGATGATGACTTTTTATTTAGGTACTTACAACTGCAGATCACTTTCAAGTGAAGGAAGATTGCAAGAATTAGAAGAAGAACTCTCTTATATTAAATGGGATATTATTGGACTTTGTGAAGTTAGAAGAAAAGGTGAAGAGACAATTGATTTAAAAAGTGGACATATGCTCTATTATAAAGGCACAAATATTGGAAATACAAGTGGAGTAGGATTCATTATAAATAAAAAGTGGAAGAACAATATTGTGGAGATTGATGGTGTATCAGACAGAGTGGCAAAATTAGTTATACAACTTAATAGCAGATATCAAATGCAGATAATTCAGGTTTATGCCCCAACAAGTTCTCACAGTGATGAAGTAGTAGAAGATTTTTATATGGATGTACAAAAGGCTTTTGATCAGAGTAAACAACATTTTAAAATTGTTATGGGAGATTTTAATGCTAGAATTGGTAAACAAATGAAAGATGAAAGTGTTGTAGGTAATTTTGGTTATGGTAATAGAAATGAGAGAGGACATAGACTTGTGGAGTTTGCAGAGAAGGAAAAACTTTATATTATGAATTCTTTTTTTGAGAAAAATGTTAGAAGGAAATGGACATGGAAGCATCCAAATGAAGGTACAGCAGAATTGGATTATATTTTGACTAACAGGAAATACATATTTCAAGATTGTAATGTTCTTAATAAATTTAACACAGGAAGTGATCATCGATTAGTAAGGGGTAAGATACATGTTAATGTAAAACTAGAGAGCAAAAATTATTAAGAAAAACTATATTTACAGTTGATATTCCTAATCTTCAGAAACATTCTAATGAATTTAAATTAGAACTTACAAATCGGTTTCAAGTATTAGTAGATTTTGAACATGATTCAGATTTGAATGAAATTAATATGAAAATAACTGATACACTTTTAAAAACTGCAACAAAGAGAGCTGGTAAGAACGGAAGCAGCAATTGACTAATAAAATTTCTACTGAGACTAGAGAACTTATGAAGAAAAGAAGGAATATGAAGATATGCAAGAATGATGCATTAAAAAGAATTGAATATCTCGAAATTTTGTAAAATGGTGCGGAAAAGAGTTGAAAATGATATAAGAAAGTATAACTGTGAACTAGCAAGAAAAGCTGTAGAAGAAAATAAAAGTCTTAAGAATGTAAAACAACATTTTGGTATTGGTAGGAAATTTATATCTGCAATAAGGAAAAAAGATGGAATTATTACTAAAAAGAGGGATGACATTATGAAATTGGTAGAAGATTTTTATCAAGAATTATATAGTAATAAAGAACAAGTACCTCCTATATCTATTACATCTTCCGAATTGCCCAGAATTTTAAATGAAGAAGTGAGAAATGCAATTAAGTGTATGAAAAAGGAAAGGCTCCAGGTAATGATGGAATTATAATTGATATATTAAAAGAAGCAGGTGAAGAAACAGAAAAAATATTAGCAAAGTTATATACCAAATGTCTAAATGATAAAGATGTACCGGATGATTGGAAGAATGCAGTAATAATATTAATATTTAAAAAAGGTGATAAAGAAGATATTAGAAATTACAGACCTATCAGCCTTTTATCAGTTTTATATAAAATTTTTACCAAGATAATTACAACTCGTCTACAGAGAACCTTGGATTTTCACCAACCAAGAGAACAAGCTGGATTTAAAAGTGGTTTTAGTACCGTAGATCATATTCAAGTATTGAGAGAAGTTATAGAAAGGACAAATGAATATGAGTTGTCATTATGTTTTGGATTTGTAGATTATGAAAAGGCATTTGATTCTATAAACATTTCTTCAGTGATTAAAGCATTGGATCATCAAGGTATAGATCCAGGATATTGTCATATTTTAAAGAATATTTATAAAAATGCAACAGCAACAATTAGATTACATAATGATACTGGGAAAGTCAACATTGAGAAAGGTGTAAGACAAGGTGACTCCATATCTCCAAAACTTTTTACAGCAGTGCTGCAAGAAGTATTTTGTGGATTAAAATGGGAAACTAAAGGAGTGAAAGTAAATGGAGATTATTTAAGTCATTTAGATTTCGCAGATGATGTAGTTGTTTTTGCAAATAATGCTTCTGAGCTGCAGGAAATGTTGCAGGAGTTATCAGATGAAAGTAGGAAAGTAGGACTAAAGATAAATGTTAAAAAGACTAAAGTAATGTTTAATCGATTTGCTCAAAATATGAAAATAAAGATTGATTATGATGAATTAGAAGAAGTTAAGAGTTACAAATACCTTGGTCAGATTATTAATACAGATGGAAACATAATAGACGAAATTAATCATAGAATTAAACTTGGTTGGAGTGCTTTTGGTAGAAATAACTTGATATTAAAAGGAAATATGCCTATGTGTTTGAAAAGAAAGGTTTTTAACAAATGTGTTTTACCAGTTCTTACTTATGGATCTGAGACTTGGACACTTAATAGAAGATCAATACAGAGACTTCAGACCACTCAAAGAAGTATGGAGAGATGTATGTTGGGAGTAACAAGAAGAGATCGAAAACGCAATGTATGGGTAAGAGAACAAACAGGTGTTACTGACCTCATTGAAAAAATTAAAAGATTGAAGTGGAGTTGGGCTGGACATATTGCTAGAAGAGATGATAATAGATGGACAATTGAAATTTTAAACTGGATTCCAAGAGATTGTAAAAGACCCAGAAGGAGACCACATGTAAGATGGATGGATGAAATAAGAAAATGTGTAGGGGTGATGTGGAGAAGAGAAGCTAAATATCGGAGAAGATGGATTAAACTTGGAGAGACCTTCATCCTGCAGTGGATTGATAATGGTTGATAATGAAAGCAATTTAATCTCTGTTCCTAAACTGGTCTCTGACAACCGTTTTTATCATGAGGCTTCAAAACTTGAGCAAATGGGTCATTTGATAAACCATTGATTATACAAACTTACAAAAGAAGTTAGTTATTCTTCTTTATACTGAAGTAATCTAAAAAAATCAAATAAGGTCATAAGTGGTATAACAATTTTATTTATTAATAGTATGATAATTATTTTAAAATAGAAGTTAAACATTTTTTTTTTCGGTAAAAAATATTTACCTAAACAGAATATATCTATGCCAAATAACTACAACAATTAATAAGGTATGACTAATGTTTTTCTTAAAATTGATTGTATTTCTAGATATATGATATAACAAAGAATGTATAAATTACAATACAGATCAAGACAACAGTTTTCAGAATGTGAGATTCAATGACCAATTTCATTTTTATTTTCAAATGAGATTACCATACTAATATATTTAATAATAAAAAAATATATGACAATGTATTATCAGTACTTATTTAATTCTGTCATTTTTATTTATGGCATAGTTATCCTAAACATTATTTTTTCATGATTCTTTAAGCAAATATCCACAAAACATTAAGCAATTTTTAAATATTTCCACACTCGTCTTTATTAATGGGAGAGTTAATGAAAGTTTGTGATACATCCCCTAAACCTAAGATATTGAAATGAATTGTAATAAGAAAGAGCTGGTCAGTAGTGACAATTACTACTACAGACAATAAGACATTATCACATGCAAGATAACAGTCTATGACCTACTGGCCAAGATTCCATACTATGCATTTACCTCAATTAATAAGACTACTTTCTCATGAGTCAAAGAAATTGATATATAATTTAAAAATTGCAAACACATAAAAGGATATTCTTTATATCTACAATTATATTACATTGGTGATCTATGGTATTTATTAAATGGATTAAGAGGAATTTTGACATGTGTGTGATCAAATGTATCAGCAGCATGAGATAGCATGGATAGTTTAGGGTCATGTAAAAGTCTGAGTTCAAACCCCTGATATATTACATATGGGAGTGCCTGTACTGCAGAAAAATCCATATATTAACATTACCTTCAGTAACTTGCAATCATATTTACATAGAGAATGTCCTGGACAGTTATCTCAATTAATAAAAAAAAATTAAGAATAAAAAAAAAAAACCCAAATTGATTTTAAGTTAAAAAAACATAAAGAAAATTTTAGTTGATCAAAAAAAAAAAGAAAAGAAATAACATTCTAGATTTCTACTTCAGTATTATATTGATTCTTCTGTATTACACAATTTATCTAACATATAATAAGATTAACCGATTTCTTTATTTATATTTTTGTTTTTTCCTTAAATTTAAATCTATCAATCCAAAAATATTTAAATAAATCAGTAACTGGCTTTTATTTCTCTAACATTTATAATCCTTTAAACTTTTTTTTTCTTTTTCTAAATGGAAAAAAAAATCTGAAAATGAAAAAAATTGAACCCCACTTTCTTCTCATTAACTAAAGTAGTGGTTGAAGAAAATCTTAGAATGTTATTAGAAACAATATGGTTCAGACTGATGGTGGAGCAGATGTCCCGACTTTCATTAAAAGCTATTTTAACTATCATTAGACATGTTTTACAATGGCAGGCAATCATTTAACTTTCATTTACTTTTAATCTGAAGGATACAAATCTACCATTTTCTCAATTTTACTTCAACTTTGATTAAAATTTTACCTCAAAGTTATATAATTCACATAATGATCATCAATGTCTGTGCAAGTATATGTGTGTGGGTAGTCCAGGATATGACAAACAGTTATTAGTTAGGAAGCCCAGTCAAAGAGGATAAGGCAAACAGTTAACGGATATGAAGCTCTTTCCTTTGCCATAAAGATCACTAAAATATGCTGTATAATATCATCAGAACAATTTCTATATATTGTGTC
The DNA here is from genome assembly GCA_028023455.1 of Epiperipatus broadwayi. Lineage (NCBI taxonomy): Eukaryota > Metazoa > Onychophora > Udeonychophora > Euonychophora > Peripatidae > Epiperipatus > Epiperipatus broadwayi. Next base: position 1,570,958 of record JAQFVV010012468.1, read on the forward strand.
AAGGAAATCAATAATTAATGTAAGTAAAATTTATCCACCAGTTATAAATATGAAAAATACGTCATGGACTATTTATACATGTAAAAGATCTTACAGCACAATGGTAATATTTATTTCTGCTATGACTCAAACATTGTGCTTAAATGCATTAATCGTGAGCATTGAATTTCTGATTATAAAATTAAAAAGACCAAATCTTGTAAAGTAATACAATAATCAAAACTGTTTTTTTTAATTAATAATTATATATATATAACAAAAATTCAAATTCTGTGAGTCAAACTAAAAATAAAAAAAACCGCTTCAATTTTGAGATTAATCCAGAGTGAACCCCTAATTGTTTTTAACTTTTATTTTGTAATGGGTTATCTTTTAAAAGTCATAGTTTTGCTCTTTACAAAAATTATTTTCATCAGTGAAATTGATAAAATTCAAAACGAAAACGTACCAGTCTGAATGATTCCAATTTAAAATTTTTTATGCCTGACTCCAAATTTTAAAGTTTAGTAAAAACAAAATGATTTCAAAACCTTCATTAAACAGAACATTTCAATTTAAATTTTCATACATATATATTTTATAATAAAATAATTTACTACTGGGAAAAAAAAAACTGTAATACATTATTATATTATGAAAAATGTGTTATAAATATTATTTATCTATAGCATATTATATTTTATACAAAAATTGAATAGTAGTATGAAAGTTGCATGACACATATATAAAAAATTCATGTATGGATTGTCAAATGTTGGCGGCACCCCCCCCCCCCAATTTGATATTTATATTTCAAAATAGCCAATCCATAATGAACCCAGCTAATCATTGAAAATTGGTCAATAAAAGAATAGTTAGTTTTACCTAAAGAGTAAAACAAAAATAAAAAACTGTTTAAATCATCACATGAACAAACAGCAAAGTTTTGAGAGTTCCCTTTTTAATATGTTGTCCATCTATGAAGAGCTGTAAAAAAAAAGGCCTTTGCCCTAACGTCAGTTATTTAAACGATGCTTTATCTACATGCAAATAAAATACACATATATGTGTTATCTACATGTAAATGAAATACACATATATGTATAAGTATCACAAATGATAATTTGGAGAACACTGTTAAAATCAATAGCAAAGACAATATAAAATGAGGATTTCTACTTGCATTCTCAGACTTTGTAGAGAATATTCACGTTGTTTTTTTAATAATCCAGTTTAGACACATTGTCTTCCCACTTTATTTATTTAACAAGTTAATGGAAGAGTATCAAATATCTTAGAAAGAACCCAATACAGTTTGTAATGAGAATAGCATCCCAATACTAGGAGACAGTGAAATCTTTATAGACATTATAGGTTCAAGCAGGTATGACATTCTCTATCCAATGATAGTGGAAAATGCAATGTATTATAATTGTGTTAAATAATATATTAACACTCATTTGACTAATTCAGATTAAGTTGGGATCTTTACCTTGAAGCTAACTGTAAAGTACAAGAAGTTTTGCCACATGCTGAACATATAACATTTTTTACACCAGTAAAACATTACATGCTTTTCTTTGCTTACCTTTAACGTATAGTTTTGGAAATAGTACTCGTAACTGCTTTATAAACACTTTTATTATAGGCTTAAATAATCAATGGACAACATGTAGCAGTCAGTATTGCGATATTCACAACATAAGATTACAGTCTGACTTATAGTTTTTCCCCATTAATATGAATAAAGAGACTTACTACACAAAGAGTACATTAAATGCAAGCAATTTTGAGTTAAACAAATTAAAAGTAAATATATACTTCTCATAAGATTTTTATAATAAATAAATAACTTATTTATGCATACATTTGCATGGTATTTTTCATAATAACACAATGGTTGTTATGATCACTAGCCTGCAATAATAGGTAGCTGCCTAGTATTAGCATCTAGCACACATTTTGTTTGATGATTTAATGTTGAATAGTTTAAAACTAGGATTGCAATTCTATATTTTAGTTTTCATTTTTTTTCATAGATTGCAGATGAGTAAAAAGCTCTAAAGCAGAGATGTCCAACCTGTGAATCACAGACTGGGTGTGGTCCAATTTGGCTAGGAATACGGCTTAACATAAAATTATAATGTGACTGAAATAAATATACTATGCTCTCACTATTTATACAAGTGTGGCTTGTTTTACATGATAGTAGATAAAAGAGAAGAAAGTGTACTTTGCAACTACTGCCAAAAATTCACATTTGATGAAATATCATTGTATGGTATATCAAAAAAATTTTATATGTAAAAGCTTTAAAAATAAATAACGTCAATCCTATCAAAATTGCAAATTTCATAAAGCCTAAAAGATTTAATTATGACACCTACCAAAAATTTCTTAAAAGTTTTGGTACTGTTGGTAATATCATTTACTTTTTGAAAGTAAGATGGTTAAGACAAGACCAAATGTTGAAAAGATTTTATAATTTCTGACATATTAAAAAGTTGCTAACAAAAAGTAAATTTGTACCAGAACTTGACAATGAAAGTAGGCTTATAGATTAACATTTTTAATGAATTTAACCACTGATTGAATAAGTTAAAGCTATGTATTCAAAATAAAAACTAACTTAACAAAACAATGTTTCAAACCATAAATATTCCAAATGAAACTGAAATTACAGAAAGCTCAAATTAAGCTCAATTTTAAGTATTTCCTCACATTGACTAATCATAGTCCTATGAATAGTGAAAAATATACAGTCTTTCTTTTCAATTTGTTATAAAAAAAATATATTACCTGCCAATTTTCAAATGGAATATATAGAGCTGTAATCTGTTATTCAACTTAAAGAAAAAATGTGATAATCTTTCTTTACTGGATTTTTATAAAAACTATCTTTCCAGAGACAAAAATACCCATTATTTCACAATCAGTCTTATTTATGTCACACACAGCAAATGTGAAGCATATTGCACAGACCCTTCTTTTCTTATCAGCATTAGTATCCCAAGACAATTAACTCTTCTTCCAAGGACTACTCTTCTTCCAAGATAGTCCAAAGATGCCAAAAAAATGGGACATTCTTGCTCTAAAGCCAAGAACCAACTTGAACATTGTGAGGAAATTATTTATGATAACATTGATAAAGGAGAGTGGTGTGGTTTCTTTTCTTCAAAGATATTTTAATTATTTTGAAAGATATTTTTTAAAATGTTCAAACTTTAATAATGGAATTATTACGAAAGATAGCAAACTTTCTTGTTAATTCTAAAAGTGTTTTTCATATTTCTTAAGTTTTAAAAAAAATATTTTGCCACAAATTCTATTAAATTAATTAATTCTAAAGATTAACTTTGGTTTATATATATATAATTATTTTTTAAATAATGAGTATAAATGCTTAACAATTTGTTTTTTTTTTTAGTTTCTATATATTTAAATCAATTTTTGGCTAAGTTTTTTACATTAAAGAGTAAAAAAAAAGTATTATATGTTTATAAAAAACATAATATTGTTGCAACTCCCCCCCCAAAAAAAAACAAACAAACAAACAAACAAACAATCTCGTAAAGCAAAAATGGCAATAAAATAAAAAGCTTATCAAAATTAAATACAAGAATCTCAAGACTGGCAGTACATACACCCATCATGTCTACAACTTACGGTTCCAAGTCCTGGCCTGGTTAACATTGAAAATGTTTTTAGATCACAAGGAGTTTTAAGATGCTTCTGTCAGTAAGATATAGCTGAACTTAGCAGCCATCTAATATTGGTTGGTAAATGGGTGTCTATCTAGGTTGATCTGGATAGAGAAGACGCAGGACAATACATTGACAGTAATGCCATCTTCATCACTAGTGGGGTATCATATTCTGACAATCACTAATCCCATAGTTATATTTATCTCTAAAATTAAATTAATTTTTTTTTTTATAAAAAAAATATTACTATTTCAAGGCTTCCCTTTTTCATAACTCTTATACCCCCTTCTCCAAAAAAAAGGCTTTCTTTTGCAAAAATTCTTATTTTATCAATACAGATTTACAAACAATTCAATTATTTTAATTTTTAATGAATAAAATAAGTAGGCTATCAAAATTAAATAGAAAAAAAAAACATACTTATAGTTAAATCTCTTTAAAACTATTTAAAATTTAACTTTAATTAAGCTATAGTTTGCAATTTATTTCTGAATAGAATAAAAAATAATCAAATTTATGTGAAAGCTTTCTAAGTATCTTTTTTTAATTATAATAATATTTAAACAATGAAAACAAATGTACAAATCAATAAAAAAAATAAAATCATATTGTTCTTAATTTTTTCAGGCAATTACACCATTTGATTCCAAACAAGGCATAAAAAAATCATAAATTTTATTGTTCTTTAATAAGTATTAATTAGAATAAAATTTCCTCAGACATTTAACTTTAGCAATGTAACCATAGTAACAGAGACCTTTAACTTGAGCAGTGTAACCATAGTAACAAATAACTATGCTCACCACTCAAAAATGAATATTATTTTGTTCTAGGAACAAACTACACCCTCTTCTTAAAATCTTGCCCCCTTTATTACAGTCATCTCTAGCATAAGTACTGCTACAAATTTACTTGCCCTTCATCTAATCATTTATAAATAAACTTAAATCAAAAACACATGATGCTGATTTTCATCTAAGTTCAGTATTCTGCTAATTATATAAACTTTACAAAGACTATAAAAAATAGGTTAACTTCTACAAACACCCTAAAAAGTGTGATAAATCTAACCTTGGTTCACCTCCATCTCTACTACCACTGACATTATCTCTACAAACATTTTCTATTTATAATAACTCAATACACATAAATAATCACATATATAAACATTTCCCAAACATATATAAAATGCAAAAAAAAAAAATCCAAAATATCAAATCTTTAGTTAATACATTTCTGATTCTTCTTGTTACAACGTATAGAAACATTTTTAAAGATATATTGTAGTACTTATTTCCATACATTAAAAAAATAATTTTCTATTCTGCATCATGCTAATGGGAAATCTGATTATGCAGAATTCAATGTATGCAAAAAAAGTGTGAAAATTATATAAGTAGAGGACATGCTGCAATCCCTGTCATCAATCACTCTAAACTAAAGACATTCATTTACTCATATTAGAGAATGGAAATAGTCCAATCTAAAAATACAATTAAAACACCATCATAGCAAACCTTCAAGAAAATACTAAGGATAAGCATACTTGACTATATTCCCAGAAATTCCTCTTTGGTATGAAATTGAATACAAATGCCTCTATAAAAAAGGTTTTGCATTTATTATAATAAACTGGTAAAACGACAGTGGAAACTTAATGTCAATGATTGATTGATATTTCTTAAACATAACAGTGTATTGTCTAATTAATGTCTTCAGGAAAGAGAACTGAAAATATCACCACACATATTTTAACCTTAAATTAGCTCAAAATTATAGTATACATATATTACATAAATGCCTTACTAAAAGTAATATATAATTAAAATGGAATTAACTGCTACTGTCGATTAAAGCTATGTTTAAACCAATCCCCAAATATCAACAAACTACTATAACAATATGGAATTGTATCATCCATTCCATTAGCTTCATTGTTATTTAATAGTTCATCAACATTGCTCTAACTAAGAGAGTGAATTCAACCCATTTTTGATTTTATATATCCTGGAACCACTATTTCAATATTTGAAGAATTGACCCAGTATCTTTGTGCTAACAACTCCCAAATACCAAATGAAATGTCAGTTTTTTTTTTATAAATGTAATCATAAACAAGCTGAACTATATGTAATAGAAATGAAAGCAACTGCTATTCCCAATTAAAGCTATGCTTAAATTAATTCCAAACATCAATAAACTATATATATATATAAACATTACCAGCGATTAATATTATGTAATAAATCGAGATTACACTTTAACTATCTGAATATTAAGTAAATGAAATACTTTCAATTCAAAGTTTTGTCTTGTGCTTTGGACTGATAATATATCATTTACTTAATAAATCAATAGATAGAGTATTAATCTTGATATACATAAATAATTTATTCATTGGTTATATTTAGGAAATGAGTAGTGGGTGATCATTAAACCCAGTTAAGACAAAAAAAATTGCATTTTATACAAAAAAATATTGTTATATAATTGCAACTGTTGTAAAGAAAAACAAACTAAAACAAATACATACTAATAAATTAATCTATATATATATAAATATAGGAGACAACTATTAAATAAAAAGTCACAAACTATTTGTGTGCATGTGTATGAATAGAGGTAAAATACCATTGGTTTAAAACTAATAAGAATATAATTTCTTTCAGAAATGAAAATGCTTGCATTACAATAGAATCATTCATTAAACTAAGGAAATTAGGCTGAAACTATTAATACCTTAATAACAATAGTTAGAGAGTCATCCATGATGGCCGACTTGGTGGTGATATAAAACAAAAATCCTTTTTGCATAGCTAAAAAAATCTCAAGTTTCCCTCAAATCACAAAAATTAAGTGAAATGAAATTGGGAAACCAGCAGAAAAAGCAATAAGAACTCCCATATCCAGAATTATGATAGATCCAGAGATCAGATTCAGAAGAACTTAGATTGAAATGAATCTGATATCCAATGGTAAGAAGAAACCCAAAACTACAACAAAGCTACTGAATAAAATTTAGTAAGGACCCAAAAGATTAAAATCAACAACCCAGAATTGCAAAATCTCAAGTAATAGATACTGAAAGCAGATATATTATAACTTTAATAAAATTGTTAAATCATTAAAATGCATACAATACTGTAAAATAAATTTGAAACTCTTTACTTACTTAATGTATTCAGAAAAAAAAAAAATTAAAATAATCTTTTACAAAGTTCCAATTACTTTATCCATCAGTGATTTTTTAAAACTCAATCTTTATTAAATATTCTATACTAAAACCTTCATTAACATATTAAGATTTACTAAAGCAATCTTAATATTTAAAAGCTTTACTTAAAGTTCAAAAAGTGTTTACACAAGCTATTGTTATTTATGCACTAGTTTGAGTTGAGATGTGTACAGAAAAAAGGGTTTTATTTTATCTTTAAAAAAAAGTACAAGATCAAAAAAGAATAAAATGTTTATTTTCGTGAAAAGAGAAAAGACAAATTGATAGCACACATTTGATGGGTTGTTTAGTGGCATAACTAACTTTATATACATGTATTCAGTAACTTGTATGCAGTAAGAGAATTCTTATATATATATATAAAGCTTGAAGATGTTATCTTTACAATACAGATAATGCATTTTTAAAATAATTTACTTAGCAGATTAACTGGCCTTTGAACATTTAAGTGGACCATGACCCTATAATTTTATTCATCAGAGGGTTTTTTTTAAACTCAGCTGAGCATCCAAAATTGATTAAGGAACATTTAGATGTTGAGTCTGTTCTCTATTGCCTGGTTAATTATTGATAAACTATTAAGAGATGGCAAAGTGTCTTTGATGGTGGTCAACTGTTATTGCCTAGTCACAGGATCCTACTAACAAACTGCATTTGCTTTCAGACAACTTAAAATTCATTCAATAATTCTTATCTAGATTCTAATCCCATATAGAGTCAATATTTAGTCTCAGACAACATGTTCATGGATAACATTTCCATTGTTCTCCCTGATGACACTGTTTGCAATCTTTCAACTTTAATTTTAGTATTAAATATATTATTTTAAATCAAAATTCAATAAATTGAATTTGATTTGGTAAAAAAACATTCAAAAAGTCAATTTGAACTTTATATATATAAATTCATAATGAGAAATTTTTTTTTCACATTCGATGGTTAGCAGGGAAATAGTCTAAATGAACAGTTCCAGAAAATACATGAAATCTTCAATTAAAATTTACTTGTGAAACAATGAGGAAATAAATTTTAACCTCTGATACATCTGTCAAATTTCTGCTTTAAAATTGCTTTATATTTTTAGAATATCTCATGGATCCTAACACAATTTTGCAATGATGTTTGATGGTCAGTTTCACAAAGTGTGGTGATTACAACAGCAGTAGTTTTTTTTTGTTTGTTACCATTATGCTAGAATTTATTATCTTTTATTTTTTAAAATAAAACATAAATATAAAATAAAGTGTAAAAATGAATACTTTTGATTTTTAATAATTATTGCACATTTATTTCTAAAAATAATTATGAATCTTAATAAACTTTGCAAAAGAAAATTAAGTTTTAAGTTATTCCAAAAATGTTCTTGAAATAATCTTGCAAGTAGGCAGTTCTAGAGCATATTAATTTTACCACCTATTTGAAAATACTGACCTCTTCTCTCAGAAAAAATATTCATAACTGCATTGTATCAAAACATATCATCAACCCTCAGTGCTATCACAGGCATCTACCTCTCCCTTTATGGTAAAGTCACCCTCCTCAATCTTCTGCTGTTTCCCTAGATAGTATATTACATCACCATCATTCTACCTACACATTTCTTTATATCCAAAATCAATGCCCTTTGCACCCATTTTCTCTGGGGCAAAAAAGTGGTGACCATCAGCCTAAAAATAACTTGGTTTTCCTAAAAACCTCAATGGGCTGGACCTGCATTCCATTGACACTCTTCTGATCTGGAAAACTCACAACATTATCCTCAAGCTCATAAGTCATTTTCCTGCCGATCTTGTACACATCATTATCACTCCCACCGACATTCCTCTTCCTGATGGCAGGCCCAAGTCATGGACTTCACTCACTGCCAACAACCTACAAAAGGCTATACCTTCCATCCAATTAATCTGCTAATTCAAAAGGTGGTCCCTTGAGGCAAAATTCCTTGATTATCTCCTCAAAATCAAACATAATTCCCTTCTCATCAATTAATTTTTGGTCAACCATAGGGGTTTGCCCAAAATCTCCCTATGCCATCTCTTTAAAATGAACAATGAAACCCTCAAACACTTGCTACTTGAATGTCCCTTTTTGCTTGGAGTGAGACATGTCATCACCTCCTGCCTTTCCTTACACAAGAACACCAACTTCAATCTCTGAGGATCAATCAAAACAGGGGTCTTTGCAACTATCAGACTTTCAGTTTTCCTCATCTATGCACTCTGGATGCTCTGATGGGCTATTATCTTTGACCAGAGTGTACACTCAGTGAATCAAAAACTATTAGACCTAACTCATTCTCTCAAAACCAGATTCCAAACTAGCCTTAACTCTGCTCCTCACCAACAGCTGGGCAATCCTCCAACTCTCACCCACTCAGCCTCTGTCACAGGGATCATCCATACAAATGCTTGTAACCCATGCGGCCGCTCACTCAACAAGGATGTGCAACTCAGACTTGCAACCAAGGACTACTCCTGGCCTGGACTACACACCATTTCCACTTCCCTTTCTCTTTTTTATGTATCCTTCCACTTTTACCATGTTGCTCCTAAATTTCATTTTATTATGTAATCAGTTTCTTTGTAAACTTTTTTTAAAACTGTATTTGTACCTGTTTTTTGATGAATAAACTTTCATCACTGAGGAAAAAAGTATTCATGTTGAAATATGTGCAAAGTAAATGGAGAATGAATAGAAATTTGTTAATTTGATTTTTTTTCCCTCTTACTGGTTTTTTTCTTAATTACCATATTCTACCTTTTTATTATTTATTTTTGCTAATGTCTAAAAATGCACATTTAAAAAATTAAATTATCTTATAGGGGTGCATAAATAAATATGTTGAACATGCATATTAAATAGGTGTTAATACTCATGATCTAAGGTATTCATAAAGATATGGAACCAAATAACAGTAACTACAGAAAGATGATCTTATGTTTTGTTCATTTGTATAAATTGTTTCCCATTGAATCTTTCACCAGCTATGATGTTACATTGGGTTCACACTACAATTGGATTCAAGTGCTTCATTTTTGGATATCTGTCATAATCCTTTTATAGCAATGCATTCAACTAATTGAAAAGTCAATCAAAGATCAAACATTGTGGCTTTACAATAACAAATTCTGAGCACAGGTATGAATTCAATTTTTGAAAAACTGAAATATGCAACTTTACATATATATTATTTACTTTTTAAATTTTCTACAATTAAAATAAATATTTGTTTCCGAGTAAACACAAATATATTTTACCAGAAAATACATCCATTGATAATTTATTAATGATAAACAAAAACTATTAAATAAGAATGCCTATTGTTAAACAAGACACATACTTTATTTATTGCTAATTATTTGTAATTATAAAAGAAATTTTAATCATTGCTTGGGCATATTCTTTATCAAAATTCATTTTACTATTAGAATTTTACATCAGGGAAAACTTTTTCATTAAAGTAGTCTTTTCTGGCCAGACGATTAAAAATTAAGTTTTATTTCTGTTTATTACTCTCTTTTTTTTATCTGCAAAATTAATATATTAGTTTTAAGTTTCCCTTTTGCTTTTAATAAAATTGGCAAAATCATAAATATATCATTTATTACAAAGTAAAACAGAAAACAAAGTAATGGTCCATTGCTGTAGCATAAACTAACAAAAACAGTTAAAAAGTTATTTATATATATATATTGTCATCTAAAGTTGATATTTTTAACATAATGAAAATTGTTTTCAAAACCTATCAGGTTCTGTCAAAATGTTGATATGATAATGACATCTATGTATTTGTAATTCTAATGGACAATTGCATGTTTATTCATAAATGTAGACTTGTAAAATAATAAATATAATTGCATATCAGTGTGCCTTTTATTTATGGTTAATTATTTTTGCTTCATATGATTTCAAATGTGAGATGGGGATGCTAAAAGTTGAAGATTCTGCCTCATCAACCAATAATCATATTATTTTATTAATTAATAGTTATTAAATATTGATTTGGTCTCAAGATCATGGATATTAAGATATACATTTTAGGATATGCATCAAGAAAATTAAGAAATCCTGACTTAAAAAGGCAATGATGTGTTGTTAGATTATAATTAAATCTACTTAAAGTGTTTATCTCTTTTTATTTTATGTATCAGTGGCATCTTGAGATCTGATACATATGGAGTTACTGGAATTATTACTATTTAATGATAATGGTAATAATACATGATTTATAACTTCAATTTTTCATCAAAAGTTCAAGCACAAGAAGTGTCAAAGCTGGGCCATGATCTGGGGGACCATATATGACTCGATATTGATATCAAATCTTACAAGGCAAAGACATCCTGAAAAAGTAAATGGAGTGAAAGAGATGAGAATATGCGATGGCAGGTGCTGAATACGTTATCATTTAACCTTCACATCACTGCTTATGAAATAAAAGAAAAAAGGTTCTCAAACATACACAGAAATGTGATAAAGTCTTTACCAATAGTAAAGCATACAACATTTGAATACACAATTGTATTTTCCTCACAGTTGGTGTATCAATCAATTGAATGCTCTAAATTTTCCAGGATCCCCTTTACTTTCCAGTTAGATAGACATTCAATTCTCCATCACTATTGAATATTAGCTAGATTGATAATGAACCAGCTATTTGCAAGTTCCTAAAACGTTTGAGAAATTCTCAGCTATGTAATAAAAAAAATCCCCAAGCTCTTATTAAATTTGAATCCTAAGTTCTTCAAGATTATAGCAGGAGGATGCATTAATGACTACATCAAAAAATCACATCAGAATATCAATACTGCATGTGTGAATTTAAAAAATCAGATATATTAATCTTTAACTGAGATTTAAAGTTTATATCTGTGCTAGAGATAATCTCTAGTTTCGAAAATGATTAGTAATAATCATTAGTGTATTCATCTGAAATGGATGGCGTCAAAGTTGTGAGTGGAGAGAGTTTGACAATGGCAAATGAAAATGTAACATGAACATTTACAAAATATTTGTACACATCAGTAAATAGATTTCAAGAGCATTATGGCAGTGAATAATTTAATTATGAAATAGATCAAAGCAGGTTAGGTTATTTAAAATCAATGAATCACGTGACTATTGTTGATGTCACAGCTGTTTCTGCTGCTACTACTACTACCACCACCATCACTACGACCAGATGCTAAACTTCCAACAAAGCATTTCTGCCAACAGCATAGAAAATAACTACAAAATAGATTTTAGAAAGTGCTTTTCTTTTTTATAATAATTCTCTGTTATCATATTTAAAAATTAATTTTAGATAACAATTTGTACATATAAGTAAGTTAAAAGTATTCTTTATATCAAATCTTATTCTGTTTACAGCCCAACTGTTATTAAAATGCTTAGATTTGAAACAAAATAACTGCTCTTTCAGAAGTAGTTATTTGCGTATTTATTTTTAGACTAATCTCAATTATTAGAAAGTAAAATTCACCGTTTAAAAAGAAAATGATTAAATATCATATACTAACAATTGGAAATGAAAATAACAGTGCAAATAAGAGACAAGCACTGAAGATGCATATATACATTATATATTTTGCAACTTTTTTGAAAACATCGATGTGATGCTTTTTTGCTACTAAAACCATCACCCTTATAGGTAAATGTAAATACGACAGCATTTAAATACCATACTGCAGGGCAAAGGCCGCTCCGAAAATAATTAATACAAGAACGGTGATGAAAAAGATAACGCCGATCAGGTTTACAAATTGTCAAATGGTTTTCCATACTTATTTTATCTGCTCACTAAGAATAGCTAGATACCTATTTACTAACCGATGTTGGACTAGCTGCAAGTCAATTTCAATCCAAGATGTAGATATGGTAGATACTACAAGGTCCATCAATTTGTTATATATTTATATGTTTTTAGTAATGACTGCAATACTAAGAGATTATATTATCTAATTCCTGTTGCATTACAGCAACCTACTGGCTATTTTATTTAACTTATACAAACTAATGTTTTGTAATTTTTAAATATCTTAAGATTTGAAATTCAAGCCAAATTTGAAATTCAAGCCAAATTGTGTATTCAGCTATGATTTCTATTTCAATACTCATACATTTTAGTAATAACATTCTTAGTAATCTCCTGTTTATCTTTGAACAGACCATTAAATACTAAACTGCACCAAATATTTATTCATATCTATAAATCATTTCACACACACACACACACACATATATATATATATATATATATATATATTCACATTTCAAACTTAATATTTTATTACAAATATATTAGCTAATATCTACTGTATCAGATAAAATATAACTGTTTTTAATAAAATCTAATTGAGCTTTCAAACACAGCAGGGAAATACCCTTGGATATCTATATTCCTGGGATAAAATATAATGAGCACTAGAAAATAATTGTATATTTCTCTTGATTAAAGTCATGGATTTTATCCCTGCTAAAAACAAAAGCTTAAAACAACTCAAGCAAACTTATGTACATTATGTTTTATTTATAAATAATTAAACAAATAAATAAAATATTTATGTATAAATGAATAAAAACATTTCCTATAAGTAATATTTCTTTGTTTATTTAAAGATGTTTATAGATAAATATATTATGGCCCACGATATGTTAGCGGAACATGGAAAAATCCAATAAGAGAGCTTGCTGTTGTAACGAGCATAGACGTTCGTTACATTGTTTTTTTTTTTTAAATTTATTAAACATGAAAGTAAATTAAAAAGTTCGCATTTAAAAATTTTCTTTAAGAATTAAAAATTGAAATTAAATATCATCTTAAACTCTTATATATTAAATCGCACAGATAATGAAAAATTATTAAAATAAAACTTTATTAAAGAAAAAGTATTTTAAAACTAAATTTTAAAAAGATTTGGAGATGAAATTATATCTTTAAATTTATTTTTAAATATATTTTTGATTTGGAAAACAGGTTAATTAATCAGAAATGGAAATGATTGTTAATTAGTTAAATGTAAACCAGCCTTCAGCATTTAAATGTAAAAACACCAGTCAGATAGGAAAACAATAGAAACGGTTAGCAAATAAGAAGAAATCCCTATGGAATCGGACCGCAGCGAAAGGACCATCGCATCGGTGACGTAATGTAAATTCAATCCTTCACATTAATATAAAAGGAAAATTTGGAAATTATTAATCAGTGACTGGAAATTGATTATTACGATGTGACTATATGTAGTAGTACGGAGTTGGAGGAATTGACAGACGCACGGTCAATTCTTTCAGCTGTTAAAGAAAGGAGAAATGAACTATCGTTTCCTACATTGAGGACCAACTAAATTAAAAAACCTCCGAATGAATAAATAAAACATCGGCTAAATGTATACCAATATCTTCAGGACGGCGTGGGAATTCCCGTTCAAACTTACAAACGACAGATAAAGATGAACTGTTTAAAACCGTAAGAACTTTACAATTAATGAACATTAAGTTAAAAACTTTTCGTATTTAAAATAACTGCATTAGTTTCCTATCTGACTAAAGTAGTTAAAATGTTATTTGATGTATTTTTTTATTTATTTATGTAAAATCATTTTCATTTATTTATTTTTGTATTCTTTAAGTTTTTATCATGATTTTTTTTTTTGTTTTTCGTTAAATTAATTATATAAATGTTAAACTTAAGTCGGGCGTGAATGGCTGTATAGATTTGTAAAGTTATATTAGGGGAGGGTAATCTTAGGTTATTTGTTTCGTGGTTAGATTGGGTCAATGGATTGGATATATTGGTGTGATTAGTAGATGTAATATTGATTCGCTACGGGCAGAATCGCTTCATACGCCGCACACTTCCGTTTGCCTATGGAAGGAATTATAAGTCGGATACCACAGTTCCTTTCTATGGAGTTTTTTGTTTTATTGCTCTTCTTTGCAGATAGATGTAATATTCCTATCTCATAAGAGGCAATTTCTTCTCTTAACCTTTTGTGCTGCCGTATTTTATTACATTGAATACATCGATATATCAGATGAATTGATGCCAGTTTGACTACGAATTTTAGCCTAAGATTAAATAGGGATAGAATGTTTATTTTCAAAAGCAAATTTATGTGGTCTATTCATACTCGATCCTAAATAAAAATGCAGTAAATTTAAGTTGTTTATAGACGCTTGCATGGATTGGTTATCGGTTAAGTATGTTTTGGGTTTTCATATTTGATCAAAATATATAGACATTCGATAAATAATGATACCTTACGGTGAGTATCTAAAATGTATTTATTCGGATGTCTTTTAAGTTATTGGTGACAATGCAAGTATCTTACGGTGAATACTATGGGTTACGTATAAATTTCCCTCCGCAATTGTCAGTAATCAATAATTTTGTATTTTGATCGTTTATGTTTACTTTGAAATGTTTTTGACCGTGAAATCTATGTAACCGGTCTATATTCAATGTGATAAACAAGCTTTCATAAATTTATCTGTGCGAACTTAATTAAAATGTAAAATTAGAATGTAATGGTAATTAAAGGTAAATTAAAGTCAAAAATCAAAGTTAAAAAAATAATGTTAAATGTTAAAATGTAAACTAATAATAAAATAATTTTAAATCTTATATATATGTGTATAAATAAATGTTTGTATGCTAATTACTGGCAGTGGCTTATTTTATTTATTTTTTAATGTTGAAATCTAATTAGATAAGATATGATGTTATTAAATCTCTGCTACTCCCTGAGCTAGTGACATGGGTTAACGACCGGAATCAAAATAAAAAAAAAATTTTTTTTTTTTGACTTACGTATCTGCCTACTTTATAAATTTTTCTAGGTTCAAATGCCTAGATGGCGCCCCGTAGTGCAGTTTACGTTAAGTGCATTTCTCCGGATCGTTACAACTGGCGCCCAACGTGGGGCCGATCTTTAATAAACCACAAATACCCTGAGCAAATTTTGTCAAAATGAAATATTTTTATCTGTTTACATAAAGTCGTATACTTTAAATCTGATAAAAGCACTGCCAGAAAGAAATAGCACATATATTAAACACGAGAAAGTATAAATAATTCTAAACTGTATTTCGTTAAAAAGAAAGTCAAAAGGTTGCGATTGATATGTTTTTTTGTTGTTGTAATATAAATTATACTTTAATGTGTATAGGTGCGCACAGCCACGTAAGTTTATGATCGAAATGTGGTGCCTTACGATGAGTACCTTTGGGAATTACTTCAGTGTAACCCTATGTATGCATTTCAATCAGTCATAAATAAGTTGGTGGTATCTATAATTGTGCTGCAAATATACACGCATAAACCCATTATCTTTCAAAATATATTTACTTCAATGCAACCTTCCTAAATAATTTAAATAATTTGCTTGTCATGCCGTGAGTAAAAATAAAAGGTATAAAATAAAATAGAATTCTCGGGGGGAGGAGGTGTAAACGTAAATGGTCCTTAGGTAAGCGATAGTCAACATTTTCTTTTTCTTTTTGTATATAGTCTTTTTGTAAAATTATTAACCGGATGTTTTGTAAATGTTTTCGTCAATCGTGTACCGTAATTACTAACCCTAAGTAAAAAGTTTTTTTTTTTTGATCATTTTTTTTTAAGTAACTTTACTGATATGTAACGAGCATAGACGTTCGTTACATTGTTTTTTTTTTTAAATTTATTAAACATGAAAGTAAATTAAAAAGTTCGCATTTAAAAATTTTCTTTAAGAATTAAAAATTGAAATTAAATATCATCTTAAACTCTTATATATTAAATCGCACAGATAATGAAAAATTATTAAAATAAAACTTTATTAAAGAAAAAGTATTTTAAAACTAAATTTTAAAAAGATTTGGAGATGAAATTATATCTTTAAATTTATTTTTAAATATATTTTTGATTTGGAAAACAGGTTAATTAATCAGAAATGGAAATGATTGTTAATTAGTTAAATGTAAACCAGCCTTCGGCATTTAAATGTAAAAACACCAGTCAGATAGGAAAACAATAGAAACGGTTAGCAAATAAGAAGAAATCCCTATGGAATCGGACCGCAGCGAAAGGACCATCGCATCGGTGACGTAATGTAAATTCAATCCTTCACATTAATATAAAAGGAAAATTTGGAAATTATTAATCAGTGACTGGAAATTGATTATTACGATGTGACTATATGTAGTAGTACAGAGTTGGAGGAATTGACAGACGCACGGTCAATTCTTTCAGCTGTTAAAGAAAGGAGAAATGAACTATCGTTTCCTACATTGAGGACCAACTAAATTAAAAAACCTCCGAATGAATAAATAAAACATCGGCTAAATGTATACCAATATCTTCAGGACGGCGTGGGAATTCCCGTTCAAACTTACAAACGACAGATAAAGATGAACTGTTTAAAACCGTAAGAACTTTACAATTAATGAACATTAAGTTAAAAACTTTTCGTATTTAAAATAATTGCATTAGTTTCCTATCTGACTAAAGTAGTTAAAATGTTATTTGATGTATTTTTTTATTTATTTATGTAAAATCATTTTCATTTATTTATTTTTGTATTCTTTAAGTTTTTATCATGATTTTTTTTTTTTGTTTTTCGTTAAATTAATTATATAAATGTTAAACTTAAGTCGGGCGTGAATGGCTGTATAGATTTGTAAAGTTATATTAGGGGAGGGTAATCTTAGGTTATTTGTTTCGTGGTTAGATTGGGTCAATGGATTGGATATATTGGTGTGATTAGTAGATGTAATATTGATTCGCTACGGGCAGAATCGCTTCATACGCCGCACACTTCCGTTTGCCTATGGAAGGAATTATAAGTCAGATACCGCAGTTCCTTTCTATGGAGTTTTTTGTTTTATTGCTCTTCTTTGCAGATAGATGTAATATTCCTATCTCATAAGAGGCAATTTCTTCTCTTAACCTTTTGTGCTGCCGTATTTTATTACATTGAATACATCGATATATCAGATGAATTGATGCCAGTTTGACTACGAATTTTAGCCTAAGATTAAATAGGGATAGAATGTTTATTTTCAAAAGCAAATTTATGTGGTCTATTCATACTCAATCCTAAATAAAAATGCAGTAAATTTAAGTTGTTTATAGACGCTTGCATGGATTGGTTATCGGTTAAGTATGTTTTGGGTTTTCATATTTGATCAAAATATATAGACATTCGATAAATAATGATACCTTACGGTGAGTATCTAAAATGTATTTATTCGGATGTCTTTTAAGTTATTGGTGACAATGCAAGTATCTTACGGTGAATACTATGGGTTACGTATAAATTTCCCTCCGCATTTGTCAGTAATCAATAATTTTGTATTTTGATCGTTTTTGTTTACTTTGAAATGTTTTTGACCGTGAAATCTATGTAACCGGTCTATATTCAACGTGATAAACAAGCTTTCATAAATTTATCTGTGCGAACTTAATTAAAATGTAAAATTAGAATGTAATGGTAATTAAAGGTAAATTAAAGTCAAAAATCAAAGTTAAAAAAATAATGTTAAAATGTAAAACTAATAATAAAATAATTTTAAATCTTATATATATGTGTATAAATAAATGTTTGTATGCTAATTACTGGCAGTGGCTTATTTTATTTATTTTTTAATGTTGAAATCTAATTAGATAAGATATGATGTTATTAAATCTCTGCTACTCCCTGAGCTAGTGACATGGGTTAACGACCGGAATCAAAATAAAAAAAAAATTATTTTTTTTTTGACTTACGTATCTGCCTACTTTATAAATTTTTCTAGGTTCAAATGCCTAGATGGCGCCCCGTAGTGCAGTTTACGTTAAGTGCATTTCTCCGGATCGTTACACTGTGTATATCAAAATGATTCATAATGACAGCCAGCAAAGAGAGGCTATTATTGGGCAAGCAGTGCAGAATGTTTGTGTAAACTTTTCAACAAGCAAGACAAGGCATGGTTTAAATGCATAGATACTACTAAACAATATCTATATGATAACAATATAATGGATACTAAAGAGAATAAAGAAAATTGTTTTGTTACTTTGCTTCAAAAATGCACACTGAAATCAATAAATTAAAATTTAAGCCACTAGATGCATACAATTTAAAACAATCTAAAGATAAATTTACATCCGCTGTTCTATGCAAATTTTGCAATAAAGCTTTTTCCAATCTTGAATACTTTAATCTCTACTCATCTGCTGCAACTCCATCTAGACTATTTGCCAATATAAACCCATATAAAATAAAATACCCCTTTCACTTAATGATAGACATTGGCAGTACTTATCAAATGATTGGCCAATGGCACACACACCAATTTGGCTTTGGCAGATTAATCCTCAAATCTTTGTTTAAATGCTTCCATAAAATTAAAAATATTCAATTTAATGAATGACACCGCATAGCATCACTGGACATTACCGAGCTGTACAGTTTCATCTCACACATTTTATCAATCCAAATTATTAAAGAGGCTCCCAAAAAAGCTGATTATAATGTGCACAGGACTGAATTCATTTTGGAATGTTCACATTGGATCTACAATAACATTACTGTATCTAACAATATTTTTTTTATAAAATGGACAACAGCTGGCTTATGGGTCTACTCATTAGTGAGATCATCTCAAGCCTAGTTTTTAATAAATTTGAGGAAGACATCTTATCTAAACACTTCAATTCCCCTCCCTTCATGCTATATATATATATGCTATGTTGATGATGTCCCTTTTTGTGCTGTTGACACACAAATCAACACAATGAACAAAAAAGACTCCTGTGTTCCCTTTTGAAAAAAATAACCAACTTAAACAACTAATTTGCCATTTAACCTTTTAACTGAGAGTTATGGAGACGCCACGTCTTTTGAAAAATTTTTGTCTTTATGAGACGCGATGTGATGCGTTTAATGTTTGCATGCGCCATCTCTTGGTCAATTTTGGTCGCAATTTCTTCATTTTAGACTTATTTGATAGGAAATTCATGCTTTCAATTTTAGTTCTAAAAACATCCGCATATAGCGTTATACTTTTTCAAATAAATCAATAATTTTGACAGCCTACTTGTTACACCCCTCTGTCTTTGTTCTCTGATTGGATACTACCAAATCTTCTAGGCGTGTTTCTAAATGACAGATTGACAAACGAGCAACACTAACAAAGACAATTCACGTTATACACATTCGTAATGATTTTGTTGTAATAATTACATTTATTGCAATTTTTTATGTTCACAAATAATAAAATATAGTTCTTTATCAAAACATAAAGTTTGACTCGGATAATTTTAAATATTAGAAGAAAAATACATTTGGAGAAATATCCGTAACAAAAAATAATTATTGCTACATAACGTAATCAGGAAATTCCTAAGGCGTGTTTCTAAATGAAGATTCAGACACGACAACGAAGCTGTGTATGTTCGTAATTGAAGTAAATAATAACATCTATCGTAATTTTTTACATTCATAAATAAGATTTGATGTTACTTTATGGAAATATAAAGTTTGATTTGGAAAATTTTAAATTTTTCAAGAAAAATAAGCAAACTGGAAATAAAAAGAGAATTACTCGACCGCTGTTGATCTGAATAACGGCACAATCATTGGTTGAGTTATAATTCTTTTGTTTTACTGCTACCTATTTTTTACACATTTTTCTTATATTTTTCGACAGTTATTAACATTATTTTTATTTTTTCGTTACATTTAACCAATTTGAATCTAAAATTATTCAATTTTTAGAAGCTGAATTAAAAAAAATTCTGTGTATTTTAGATTAATATTTTAACAAAAGAACTGATTGCAAATGACACAGACCAATCACATTGTTCTCAGATTTAAGTAGAGGGCCAATAACTAAAAGAATCAGTTTAAGTAGAGGGCCAATAGCTAAAATCATCAGTGAAAAGGTTAAATATGCTAATTACCTATTTTCATCTCTTTAATAAGCCCCACAGTCCTGTCAATGCCACGACTATGACAAATATAATTATAGATTCTTTCTTAGATGGTAGCAAACAATGTATCAAGTGGTTATGCATATAAGCTATTGTGCATAAATGTGAATAAACATTGTTTTCCTGAAGGTTTGTGATGATGGTGTTCTAGTTGTATTTTTATGTTGGATTATTTCCATCATCTAAAATGTGTGGAAACGTTGTGCATATATTAACCTGTTTGCTGTGATATTACTAACAGTTAGTGCATATATTAACCTGTTTGCTGAGATATTACTAACAGTTGTTGCATATACTAACTTGTTTGCTGTTATATAACTAACAGTTGGTGCATATACTTGTAATATTATTAACAGTTGAATGTATTTGGAATATTTACACAAAATTAAATTGTTCTAAAGACATTCAACACACATATTAGATGATGGAAATAGTCCAATATAAAAATACAAAGTTAATAAACATTATTTACAAAATGAAGTAAAAGTTCACAAAACTGATTTCTTGATAAATGCCTTTTTGGGTAGAATGAAAATCTTCCTGTGTGAAGACCAATCAGTCAGAAATTAAAAAAGATGAAACAGCTATCTGACATATATATATATGACAAAATAATGCCTACAAATATATATATTTTCATTCACATACAACTAAATTTACTACATAAAAAACATCAGTTTAGTTTTATCAAAATGTTTATTTATTTTAAAATTTTCTTAAAAGCTTTTCTATAAAACATTTTTAAGGTTATAAAATATTTAGATATTTAAACATTTTATTTACCAATAATGTTTTATTGTTTTACTATGTTTTTTTTCTTTTTAGCAAAACATTGCAGTAATTGGTAGATTAATGTAATGCTAAATAATATGTTTAACAATAGTTATAAAAAATAGTGTTGAAATCAGACGGCTAATATATATATATATGTCGAAAGACTCTTTAAACTCAAAACCTCTTAAATAATCATTTAAAATAGCAAATACTTTGGAAAAATAATATATATTTAGATCTATTATCTGCTTGAACAAATAAAGTACTAAGTAACAGTTTTATAACCAATTGCTAAAGACTATCCTAATATAATATTTTGCAAGATTTGAGCCCATATATCAATAATACTCTGCTATCATAAAATATCACAAGCAAATAGCAATAGAACTATTACCTATTTTAAAGCATTTAAATGTAGGTGAAAAGTTAAATAAATTTTAGATTTTTTTCTTTATAATTTTCAAGAAATTTTTAAAGAGCCATAAATAAAATAATAAATGAAATGCAATGGAAAATAATGCCATTTAAAATTATTTCAATTTAAAATAGTAATATTTACTAAGGCTGTAACCTCAAGCATGTGCGCGTAAAAATGCGATAGTAGGGACCTCTACAGGTCTTAACCACAAGCTTAGGTTCTTTTCTTCCAAAACGTAAGTAAATATTACTTAAGTAATCAATGTGTGTTTAAATAAATTTATAATTAAAAATAGTATAACATGTTATAATTTAATCCTGACTAGCTTGTACCCCTAAAAAAAAAATAATATAAAAAAACAAATTCTGAAATACTATAATTTCAATGACTTTAGTCAAAACACTGATTATGAGTTAAAAAGAATTATTGGACTAAGATAACTGACTGAAATTAGTCTTATTTTTATTATGTAGCATTCCTTATAATGAAAGGTAATGAAAGAATTTTAATGTTTAAAATTCATTTTTATAATTCATCATGTAAATTTTTCTGCATTTCTGAGAACTCAACATACAATTACTCAACATACAGTTACTCATTTTTTAACCACAAAAATCTTTGATTCAATAGAATATATATTTCTATTACAATTCTATATATACACTATGCATATATGTTTTGAATTCTTCCCACATATACATACACACACAATAAATTAAAATTTATAGGGTTCATTATTATCCACAAATTTCAGTGTCCAGAACAAATCTTGGAAATAAATGTAGCTATTGGGGGACTACTAAACACACACACACACACACACACATAATAAAGACTGAACAGATTGGTGAACTATGAAAACATTTATGAATAAAAAACTTCATAACCATTCTTACCTAATAGATTATGGACATTTTCACATTATTATCAACATTATGACATAAAACTGTTAAAAGAATTCTCAATTAATTAACAATAATCTAAAAGAATAAACAACAAGATTTTTAGCAAAAAAAACTATGAAGTGCTTCATAATAATTTTTTTTCCATAGTTCATTAACCTATTAGGTTTTTATACCATAGATATTTTGTATATAATGAAAACATCAAAGACATCTGTGTTAGGAACTATTTATATTAATGCATAAGAATATTATAATATTTAATTAAATCTATAAAAATATTATACTATTTCCCACTAAGAAAAGCTTAATATAATATGGATCTTTTATTTCTTTATGAACAGTCAAAATAAAGCTTAAAACCATTTAAATGAAATGATTCATTATCCTATGGACACTTTATATTTTCCCACTTTTTAAATAAATATTAGTCAGTAGGTATTATACAAAATGAGCCTCTACCATCTTGAAAGCTGAAAATATCACCTGGAATAAAAATTGCACATAGGTGAATTTATTCTCACAAGCTGCTCAAACAATCTGCAGTTATTATTTGCTAATGCTGAGAAATAATTAGACCAATGCAATAACATAAGAGATTTAACAAATTAAACAATGTTAGTTTTATTGCCATGTTTCACAGTTGAGAAAAAAAAAGGCTGGCTACTAGAATTCTTTAGATGAACATCAGATTTAAATCTTCCAATGGTATGGAATTATGATATGCTTTCCATTTTCCCACTATTTGTTTATGTTCTTAATGCTCACAGTGGATGTTTAATAGACACTAGAGTGCTCAAGTATGTGTGGTTTTCTACTGTGATTTATTCTGCTACACATTTGTTTTTGGCTACAATTCTTTGACAACTTTATTGTTTCCTCTCTGTAATCATCATTGCTGATTGATGATCATTATTGTCAGGTTTTGTTCTCTTGTTTTCTTAAGGCTATTATTCAAATAGTGATACTCAAGAACTCGAGCAATGTTTTTATATTAAAATGTCATATAATGCTCTGAACAATGATCTATTAGCTTGATGTGATTATTAATATTGCATAGTTTGATAAATTCTAAATTGAGTAATATAATTACAAAAGAAAGATCAATCTGATAGGGGGGAACATGGATATGACATTGCATCAAGAGCAATTCATTCAATACATTCATCATCTCAGTCTTATAAATTTAGATATATTTATTATTTCATCTAATAGACTTCTGAAGCTTATATCAACTTCCTCTTCACAAATGGGAAAAAAAAATTCAGTATGTATTTACATCATTCAGTTACATGGTGCTAAAAATATAACACTACTCGTATAGATGTTCTCTTATTTTGTAAATCCTGTTCATACTTACAAACTCACTTATTATATATCCTGTTCATACTTACAAACTCACTTATTATAAGCTTGAGTGATTTTCTTTGATCAAATTAATTTTAAAAAAATACATTAAAAAATATCAATTTTCTCACTATTTAATAATTTTCAATATAATTTTTTTTTATTGAAAGTAAAAACGCGAGATGGCGAATGTCAAGCTTTTCAGGAAACAAATATTCTTTATCATGCTTTAATTTGCATTTATATAGTCATCAAATATGATTATTTAAATGAGCTGATGGTTAGGTGAAGACTTTCATTTTATGTGAATCGCCTTGAGATGATTTTTTTCTTTCACAATCTTTTAACCACAGTAATGTATGAATGAGTTCAAAAGTGCAGAAACGATTTATGACTAATTTTAAAATATAGTATACATGTTGCTTTCAAATATATCTATTATAATAAATTGCTTTCAACATATTCTAAACCATTAAAACATGGAATAAAAATAAATTATTCATACACGTATGATTACTTATCTCAGTATGAAGAGTCTTGTGGTTCAGATGACTAAGGTTTAGGGTTTGAATCTAAATGAAATTCTTTTCCAGATGCTTATAATTTTTCTCTCATGAAGCTGGCCCACAGCTAACCTGGCTAACTATTTAACTCTGGTTGGTAAATGGGTGCTTGACAATTGATAAGCCTGGTAAGCTCTGCCTCCTAGCTATTTTTCTAAGAGGACTATAAAAAAGCCTTTGATCTAAAATGGGTTATTTATTACACTTTTTTTTTACTCGATTGAGAAATTATATGACATCCAAATATCTAAGTGGCAGACTGAGCTCAATAGTTCCATTCAAATGACAAGTCGATTTTTTAATTTATTTTATTTAACCAAAAGTAGGTATAAATTATATATAGTTTTATAGCATCATTGTTGGAGGAGGTGTGATATTGCACCACGTTGAAAAGTAAAATTCTATTCAACTGATAAACTGAAATTATATTTTTTTAATTTACTCGGATGAAAAATAATCCAACAATCCTTAACTTTCGAATTTCCACTGTAATACTTAGCTAAACTGCATGGAATAAAAATAAAATCGAAGATATGATAACTTAATATGGACAGTTCATATAAATTTGAACAAATCTCCAGTTCAGTTTCTGGTTTTTATTTTTATAAACGCTATTCTATTTCACTTAAAGATTTTTTAACCACTGTGTTCATGCATGTGTATATCATATGATTGCAGAATTTCCGATTATTTCATAAGAAATAGTGGAATGCCCTAAATTGATTAATACAGTGATAAAGTGGAGACACTGAAAGCCAATGCCCATAGATCACCATTGTTACCTCATGCTTAAACTTATCAATTTCTGATCAATAAACTATTTGATTATTTTATTTAAATAAATGTCATTCTTTTCTGTATTGCATGTAACAAATGGCATTGCCTTTGATAGAGATTAGAAGTTTTTTACACATATTTTGTACTGCATGTGAATTGTAATGAAGGAACATCAATGGAATATTTATTTAGACATTAACATAAACAATTATTTTGAGTAATCAATTAAAACTACATAGTAATTCTATTGTATCCATATCTAATGTTATCTACTCTATATCTCAAGACTAGTTTCTGGCTGATAACCTCATCAGTGAGGTGACGTCATGAAGCAGAAAAATCTGGAGGATATAAAACAATGCTGGATAAGGATATAGCAACACTGCTACCTGGTTCTACTGATTTCTCAAAGCTTACAAAAGTGGCTTTAAAATAAAGTGAAAAAGAATCATTCCTATGTTATATATAATCATAACCATATGATGTTTGTTGGTTTTTATTAAAGATTGTAAAGCTTACATCATGCAGATACCATCTTATTTACATATAAACTACCCTCTATTAGTTTTTTGTGAATTTATATTTAAAAAAACATTAAAAAAAAAAAAATTATCCAAACCTATAAGCTACTGAAAAAATAACACTAATATTTCTGTATCTTTTATTATTCCTATTGTAATGCTTTAAATCTCTATTCATGAAAAACACAAAATAATCAGTTGTGTAACAAAAATGGCTAAAAAGACATTATTTAAAAATGGTGACCCCGACACATATTTATATAACTCTTTGATCACAAAAAAATATGTAAGTTTACCTTTAATTTTGATCTTAAAAATGCCAAGATTCTTTATGAGGTGAGAAACCATAATAAAAAAAAAATTAAGAAGGCCGTTTTCATAAATAGAAATAGAATGTCTATAATTAATCAACAATCTGCTAATATTAAAATTTGGGAATCTTGGGATATGACTTGATGTTTACTTCCGCTATATTTGAATTGTAATAACAGTTGAAGAAGATTAAGTGATTAACTGAAAGTACTTTTGTGGATTATAATCATTTTTATAATCTATCTATTGCCATTATATTCACTATTATTTTTTTTATTACAATATTTATTACATAGTGGACATTTTATTTACATATATGAGGTAAAGATTGAGCACAACACTGCAAATGTGTAACCAATAAAATTGCCAGCCATCATCATTTGCAATCCTTAATCTCACAAGCCACAAACCCATCAAAATTTCATGGGCAAAACTTCCATGGATATGCATTGAAACACCTCAACCTACTTATAACAAATTATAGATTGATATTTCTGTATACATACTATTATTGCATACACATTTTAATAATATATAGCTATCCAGTTCAATCATGACATTTGAGCTTTAAAAATAACTATTGTATAATCACAGTGTTAATAAAAAAAAAGAACTACCACTTCCGGTAAAAAAATTCATCTGATAAATTTAGATCCAACAGTAATCAGTTTTTATTTTCTTTACAGGATCACTAGCTTATAAATTTATGAAAAGCAATTGGTAGCATTGTGAATTAATCTGATTGGTTGTATAAACATATCCATTCAATTGTATACTTTTTTTGCGGGTTTTTTTGTCCACAGAGTGAGTACATATATGTGACGCAAGAGCTATTCTAATCTCCTAATAGACTTATCCCTCTTTCTACAGAAAATAAATAACATTAGGATCAGAGATCAAACCATGCACTACATGGAATTTTATCTCATTAACAACAACGCAAAGGCACAGCTATTGAATATACTAATTAATATGCATTAGATATATATTGATTATTGATCAATTATATGAACTTTTATGTTATTGCTTTTCTATTTGAAATCTCTTTTGTTTCAATAAGACTTGTAAAAAATCTCAATCTATATAGTAAACCTAAATAAGTTAATTTAAATCTAAAAAAACAATAAAGAACTACTGAAAATAAAAATGTTATAAATCAATTGCTAAGGTAGTCATGTACATCTCAGTATTACAGTGATGAGTTGAGTATAATATTTGTATTCACCCGTCCTACTCGTTGGAATCAATGTAGAAATTTTTAGTTCCCGAGTCTACTACTCAGTAAAAAAGAATAACTTGATCTAACAAAGAGGTGACATATTTTCTTGCTGATCCAATTAATTTTTATTATCCATTTGTTTTCATATTCATTATTACAGTAATCTCATTCTAAGGGAGACAATTCCATAAGAAATGTATTCCACGCACACACAAACTTTTTTGTTTTCTTTTTCTTTACTTATAACAATTTATATATCGTATATCAAATTTTAAGTTTTTACCAAAATTCAATTTTTAAATATTTATAAAATATTATTTTATATTTTTAAAGATAAAATGTCTTTGTAATGTATCTGTTTAAAATAAGAAGCTCAACATAGACAAGAAAATTGATTTAAAGTGTTGAGAGGAATAATTGGCTTAAAGTGCTTTTTCTCTCCAAATAGCTAGATTCTGGCTAACATTTTAAAACTGACTCTACGTTTTTTTTTCCTTTTCAAAATTTGACAGGCAGGAGACTTTAAATTTTTTTTTCATTAACTTATACTATAGATTTTATTTTTTAAACTGATTTCTTATCTCCCATTTTATCATGAATAAATTGAAAATCATCAATAGTATAAAAATTTCTCTCCTTCTACCCAATCTTTTTTTTTTTTGGCAATTGCTGAAATTGACACAAATCTTGATGTGGTCTTGATTGAAAGGCTGCAATAACTTGGAAAAGCCTTTTTATGTATATCTTGCAGGGTTTTTTTTTTTAAATACAAAGTTAAAAAGTTAAATTTGTATCCCCTTTCAAATCTTAAAAGCTTTGGGTTTATATACATTTTATTTGATCTCATTTTCTTGTTTTATTTTTTATTTTTGAAAAAAAAACCCACACATAATAAAAGATGTATATAGGTAAAAGGGAAAAACAGCTTTTAAAAATAAATAGCCAACAGGAAGGCAAAGACCTTACCAAAAAAGACTCAGAGAATCATTGAAGTAGTTGAGTACAGAATTGCCAACTGCCAATTGGTCAAAGATTGTCATTACTCTACAAATGTTGAATGATTAGCTTGTTTGGACATGAGCAAGATACCTGAAAGAAAAATCCTAGTACTTTTGAGAGTTTTACTTAGCCCAAATTTAAATCTCAAGTCTTAAGCATGGCAAATAGATGTGCTATCTCTGCACCGAAAGACCATTTAAAATATACCACATACAATAATCATATATATCATTAACATTTAGCGTACACATTAGTAGTATTAGAAAATCAAATAATTAAAAAGCTTAAATCATCAGCATTGATACTAATAAACTAACTTTTTTATTTATCTGAACAATTATGAAGAACAATAGTTTCTGGCATAAAGTGCACTCTCTGACATTTTGATTTCTAAGAAGAGCCCCCAACACCACCTCTGAAAACAATCAAGCCCTAAAGGATATCATATAATACTCTATGCCATCAATATGGAGTGTTCTAATTATTTTGTTCAACACAGTTAAAAAATTGCAATTTTCATCAGAAAAACCACACAAACTGTCATAGAAATAAACATAGTCACATGACTGAAAATCCAAATAACTCAAAATCAAATATCAAAAATATTACTAATTAAGAAATGACAAAATGGCTAAAAAAAAAAAAAATGATAACAAAAAAAAAAAAATACTTAGTACATATTAGTAATTAGGAATCAACAAGAAAAATTGGCATAAAAAAATTAAAAACAATACTAAAGTATTTTACTTTAAACATGGCATATCAAAAAACAATATTTTGCAAATTTTAGTAATTAGGAAATGACCAAATATAAGCAAAAACAAATCAAATAATTTTCAAAATCAAATATCAAAAATATTAGTAATTAGAAAATGGTGCCAAAAATTAGCATAATCAAAAATTTAGAATAATACTGAAGTAATAAACTTTTAAAATAGAATATCAAATATATGCCAATAAAATAAATTATTAAACTAAGATTAAAAAAAAGTACTATCGCAATCAATGAAACACAAATTAGCAAATAATATTAGACAAATAAATAACTGCTCACATGAAAAATATGATAAACAGTTTAAAAATCACTAAACTAAAAGAATAAAACATGTGCTTATAGTGGTAGAATAAAATTAATACATCATCAAAATTATTTTGTTAAATGATATGTAAATAGTTAGTTGTTAGCTGTAATTATTTTCTTAAGCACACACACACAAAAATCAACTTTTGCAGGACAAATAAAAATGCAGGGAATAAAAAATTTCAAAAACAGTTAGGCAAATAATATTTAATAAAAATAAAAATAAATTAAAGACATGTAAGCTACAAAATAAATGTAAATGTGTTAACTCAACTTATTATTAATAACTATAATCTTAATTTATGTATACATACTACAAATATAAAAACTATCTTTGTTAGATATATGTACATGCTAAAAAATACACTATGCTTGTAGTTCAATAAACAATATATATTCTACTCTAATTAAAGCTTATCAATAAAACACGATGAACTATTATATGCTATATATGATGTACATGAGAGAGGCTTGATACAAAATATAACATATATTATGACTCCACTGTATTTGAAAAATATAAATATTATTTCTAAAAAATAATCTTCAAATGTAGACTTATAGATCTAAGAAAGAATTTGAAATTTGTGGAAATATAATAAAGGATAATAGTTAATTTGTTAGAAATAAAGAACTGGAACTTTAATCAACTGGTTACTATGGTAAGAGCTGTCAAAAATGTGAATAGCAAAAAGTTAAAAATTTCATTCCATTAATATAAACAATGAAATAAAAGCAAAAATTAAAGTAGTTTCTATTGTCAACTTGCTATTCCATTAATAAACAAATAAAAAAGAGAGAAACCTGTGACTAGTTTTGAATCTAATAACACATTTTTATAAAGAAATTGATTATTTTCAATAACAAATAAAAAATAAAATGTGACAACAATTTTAAAAATCTATTTATCATTAACATGAGAAACAACATAATTTTTCTTATATAACATATTTTTATCAAGAAGTGAAATCAACCCATAAGGTGTACAAATTTCTCAACTTTCTACATGGTCTAGAAATAAGAGATTTTATGCTAAAAGTTGTTTCTCAACAATAAATAAAACAGATTTATATGAAAGTAGCAGCTTCCAATGTCAGATTGTTAAATTAGTGAATTTTTAAGTGAAAATTGCAACTTTCTATACAGCAATTGATTCTATGTTAAAATTTATTATCAATAATAAATGGCAGATAAATTTTGTACAACCATTGTTTCTAATGTAAGATTATTAAATTATGTATTTATCTAGTGTAGTGTTTATTTCTAATAGTCATAAGGGAATCATCCAGAAATATGTGCTGTATAAATTTATAAAGCTGAGGAAAGCACTCACTTTCTAAACATAATAGTGTCTTTGAAAAGATAAGAATAAATCCATCTTATCTTTTTTAAAATCTAAATGAATATATATATATATATATAGGCCAATGTAAAGCACTTAGACATGATATATATATATATATATATAGGCCAATGTAAAGCACTTAGACATGAAAGCATGAAGATCTTAATTATTACATCAGCTAAGTTAAAAAAAAAGTGACAAGTTAATTAATACATACAACATATTTTATAAAGAAATTAGAGTCACTCACAAGTTATGTAAGAATTACAATTTTCTATAGTGATTAACTGGATTAGCTGTAAGTTAGTTGTAAAAAAAAAATTATAGGTTTGCTTCCTTCTGGTTCAGAATTCTTTTTACATGCATAGCGAATAGGTATTCTAAAGTATGAGTAATAGTATTTATTAAAATTTATTATAAACTCCACATCTATAAGATATTCAATGAATTTGTGAAATATTAATGAGGAATTATTACTAAGATATAATAAACCATTTCTATTAATAATAAGCAAACTTTCCATTTGATTAAGAATCTAGTAAATAATTATGTAATGAAGCATAAGTACTTCTATTTAGATTGTAGAGAAAATAGAAGACAAAAAAAATAGTTCCTAATTCTTACTACTTGTACAATGATAACATTTACATTCATTCAAGCCTCATTACTTAAGTATTAAATTATCAATCCGCACTACAATGAAATTAATTCCCAAAGGTTCAGATGATCCATTGCCTAGCTAATTGTCATTCATTCAGGCAGGAGAGCATTATTCTTATTCTGATAGCTCCTCCAGCCTGATAGAAAGTCAATTGGCCAGAAAACAGTTTGGGAATTTGTTAAAATTGTATTGTCATCTCTTAAACTAAAAGACAAGGCACACACACAAACAAAACTACCTAGTTCAAGTCCTTTTGTTTATGTCTTTATTCTCAATTCTCTTTATTTTATCCTTGAATCTATTTTATATATTTATATAAAATACCTCCTGCTATTCAGATCATAACAAAATCATCTTTAAGTATGAATCATTCATCATTACTAGGTAGCAGACACACTGATTGATATCA
Source organism: Epiperipatus broadwayi (assembly GCA_028023455.1). Classification (NCBI taxonomy): domain Eukaryota; kingdom Metazoa; phylum Onychophora; class Udeonychophora; order Euonychophora; family Peripatidae; genus Epiperipatus; species Epiperipatus broadwayi. The sequence continues at coordinate 1,603,155 of JAQFVV010012468.1, forward strand.
GATAGGTCAATTACAGTTATTAATTGTACAATATATAGAAACTAAATGAATCAGTATATTATATTGATTGGATTTTGTTTATTCATAATCTTATGTAATGTTCTCCAAATGAAAATCTTTAATACAATTATTTTTCCATTTTCAAAGTCAATAATCTATACAAAGATACATTCTTCAATAGTTGTAAGTGAAAAAAGACACTAATATGGTAAAAAATATTTGGATGCATTATTGTAACTTTATACATTCTATATATTTATTTTATATACTGCAGTTTTATCACAGAAGATATAATCAATTAGATTAAACAAGGTTCTCATTAATGTTGAAATTCAAACTTATTATCATTACACTACTATAGTTTGATTAATAGGTATACTCATCTCGTTTCCAAAATTTAAAAAAACCCACTTTTATTCAAATAAATCTTCAACTTTCACAATATCTGGTGTTCATATTTAGAAATAGTCTAACAATATTTCTAAACATGATTGATTATCCTTGGTTACATGATGTTTAGAATACTAAAATTCTTTACTTTCTAGTCCATTTTAATGCATTTATGTGAATAAAAGCACATATTTATTTATTTTTTATATATCTTTCTTTATTTTATACTTTTTAGTTTTATATTGTTCCAGAAATTATGAATGAATTAAAGTTTGGATAAAATTCAATATTGCGAAATGGCAATGCTGTAAACAGTTATGAATCTCATATAAAATTAAAAATTTTAAATTTTCTACTAACGTTTTACTAAGATTTGCAAACACTAAAAAATGTATATTGTCATCAGGAATAGATATGAATGCAATGTTTCAACTAGATGAGAAATTAGAAACTTGATGAAAAAAGGATTACAAAATTTCTTAGATTAAAAAAACAGTAATTTAAACAAAAGTGAGTAATAAAATATTTATGACCAATAAATATTTCTGAAGTGGACAGATTTAATATTTTACAACAGTAAACTAATTACCCTACTCATTCAATATACTTAATGTTTATTATAGTAAATAGAGGGATTTGAATTTGGGATTGATATAATGTCTACATGGGTATGACTACAATATCAAATCCACCAAGGGCTTTGAGCATTCCAATGTTGGTTTTTCAATGAAATGGAAGATTGAATTGTTGGAAGGGTGAGAAGATTGAAGCTTGCCCATTAAAGTTTAAGGAATTGCTATCTTAATATAAGACGAGCACTGATTGTGTGTATATATATATATATGAGGGAGATTAGGATCTGGTCTAACTGGTTCTGCATGAAATACATGTATTGGTAATCATTTATCTTTTTCCCATGTGTGTGATCATGTGTATCAGTTATTTGAGATGGATTGGAGGATGAATATAGGCTAAAAATCCTAAGTTCAAATCCCTTTATTTACAAAAGTAAACTACATATTTACATATTTTATGGTTCAAGAAATAAGATTGATTAATATAAATTCAACTTATGAGGTGTTAACTTATGGCTGATTTCACATTAAAGTGAGGTTTTGCAAAAGATAATTTTGTTTTACAAAAAGATGCACATTTTTATTTTCCTTTATCACATAAAATGACATGAAAAGAGGTAATGTTGGTCAGTGAATGTCCATTGTAAGTACTAAATTTGTCAAAAAAAAAGTGCAACATCATTCTTACACATAATGTAAAACAATAAATATCCCGTCTTAGACTCCTCTCTTCTCATTCACTTAGGAATTAAATCTTCAAGTCTCTCTATTGTTCAGCCAACATTTTAGGATAACAGTGGTGAATGAAAGTAGAAAATTAACCTGCAAATTTTAGAAATATACTTATACAGATATAAAATGGATGTTTTTTGCAAGCTGTAAGCAAAAGGATTTAAGATATATAACATTATAGGTTATTATAAAAATAATAAAATTCTATTAATAATTAATGGCACATGTTAAAAAATAAATAAATCTTAAAGTTCAACAATAAATGCTTTTGAATGTATGATCTATCCATTTGATTGAGGTACATAATACTCCTAATAAAAAAAAAAAAAAACTAATTGTAAAAAATAAAATAACCACATTCATTATTGAATATACAGCTATAAGACTGTATTAAATAAAACCAAGAACATAATATATTTTCTGATAAAAGTGATTTATTTAATATCAATTATTTAATAAAAGAATATATTGATGAAAACGAAAATGTACACAGAAATAAAAATCCATAACTAATGCCTGCACTTAATTTTGAAGATCACATTTATTACTGAATTTATTGTTAAAATTGCATATTAAATACAATGAAAAAAAAAGATATATTTTATAATAAAAAGCCTGTATTAAAAAAAACAGTAGCAAATTCTCCATACAGTAGTGCCACCAAGTGTAAGCCCCAGAAATCAATGAATTCAAGAAGCTTTTGACATAAAATCCCCAATCTAATATCTCCAGACTAGTCTTTAGCTTACAACTTTCCATCAGTAAGAAGCCATGAATTTAAGAGCACGTCACCTAGATCTTAGTATCTATTGCAACCCTCTAGCAGCCATCTTGTACCTATTTAGTTGACTATAAAGCTAGGAGCTCAGTATGAAAACAATAATGTTCTCAATTCAAGCTCTTTCACTTGTAGAGTCAGTCATATAGATCTAAACTCAGTTCAGCAATTATCCATCTTGATGTCTTGGATTTTTCAAAAACAGCAATCATCATTATCCCATTGGCAGGATAGGTATAAAACCATCAAAACATCATGTGATCAGCTTGAATTGAAAACATTGTGCTTTTATCTTGGGCTCCTGGCTTTATAATTAACTAAATAGATACAAGGTGGCAAATAGAGGGTTACATTAGACGTTAAGATCTAAATGCAGTGCTCATAAATCCAAGACACCACAGGGATGAAAGCTACAAGCTAGAAACTAGCCTGGTGATAATGGATGAATAGGCATTATATAAGGTTTTTATGCACAAATCTTGCATCCAGGGATTGCTAGGGCTTGCACTTGGGTAGCACTACTGTGTGGAGAGTTTGAAAACTATAATTAACAGCCTGTGTAAGCATATGAGATGGTGAACACGCGATGTTTTGACGATAAAAAAAACAAAACAAATGATAGTACCCACACATAATATGTATATAAAATTTATTCACTGTTATACAACTTGACATAAATTCATAAATAAATGCAGATATCAAAAAATAAATGTTTATATTTGTTATGAATTGGCATTTTTACATATACTTGAATTATCAACATAAGTATCTTTTTCTGTTAAATAATTGATATTGTTTAGATAAAAAAATTATTTTTCTCGTAAAATATATTATTTTCTTGATTTTATTTAATATCCATTTATTTTTCTTTCCTCAGTGGTAAGTATTATGAAGATTAATAAGTTGTTAAACGTACACTATATTAATCCCTGAATAATCTATTTCAAAATCTAGAATTCTAATCTCTTTTTAAATAACCATTTAATTCATTTAAATTAGATTTCATTTATTAAACATTGTTTTAAATATATAGCTGAAGATATTGGGAAAAAATGTAAACAATCACCCAAGATGCATTTAAAATGAATCGATCTCATTTAGGATAGGCTGTTCAATCTCCCAATAATCATTGCGACATTATTCGTATACTGTATATATAAAGAATTGTGTGTAAATTTTCATAATATATGTATGTTTATATATTATCGAAACCAACTAAATAACTTTTTAAAATCATATTTAAAAACAAAATCAGATTATTATTTTTATATATAACCTATCTCTTTAAATAATAACAAAAAATATTCATAAATATTAAACAAAAGTTTCTTTTAAATCTCATTATATAAAATCTAAAAAACTGTTATTAATTTGATTCCTATAAAGAATTTACCATTAATATATATCAAATTCTAAAGTATCTTACAAGTTTCATTAAAGCATCAATTATTATTACTCAAATGACAACTTTTCACATTTTCTCTCCTTTAAACAATATTACTTCCCACTTCTTTGGGTAATAAAAGAAAACTCAGTTGTGATAAATTTACTAGTTATTAACAATAAGACTATCATCATCCTACAGTTTCCTTTTAACACAAGCGACTATTCTTAGTAAATATAAGTTATTTAAAAACACCATTATAAGCAAAAGAATTATAGAGAAAAAATGTATACTTTACATCCATCATTTTTATCAAAACATTATTTTTGTTTGAATTTGTGCATTTAATACATTTTAAAAGTAATACAAATTATGACATGCACAACATAATAATAAAAAAAATAAGACAAAAAAATAGTTAGGACTGGTAATATGTGATATGTTGGACTATTTCCATCATTTATGATGAATGTTGAATGTAAAGAAAATTTTAAACTTTATTTAAACTTTCCAAATACAAACAACTTGTTAGTAATAACACACAAATAGACAATACGGGTTAGTAATTATACAACATTTCAAGTGTTATTATTCTCCACTCTTCTTCAGGTGTTGCTGACCTATATGCACAATGACAATATTCGCTTAGAGGTTGAACTCGCACCTTTAGATTCTTGAATATTGAATATTGTCACTGTGCATATAGGCCAGCAACACCTGAAGAAGAGTGGAGAATAATACTACTCGAAACGTTGTGTAATTACTAACCTGTATTGTCTATTTGTGTGTTATTACTAATAAGTTGTTTGTATTTGGAAAGTTTAAATAAAGTTTAAATTTTTCTTTACATTCACTCATAAATGATGGAAATAGTCCAACATATCACATCTTATAATATACCATCATTACAAACCTTCAGACAAATAGCAGGACTGTCTCTTAAAAACATGTGGGTCACCATCTTAGCATAAAAATATCATCACAGTTATTTACTATGTATACCCTTAAGTCATAAGCAATAAGATAAATGATAAGTAGACAATAGATAGTATAAGAAAGTAAATAACACTCAAAACATCTGCAGCAATGTAATGAGAGGTTTGGTTAAGTGAGAAAATGGTGAATTCCAAGTCCATGAATCATAGTCCAAATGTGTCACATTTGAACTTCTTATCAATTCCAAACAATAAACCTTTCAAATATTTTTTAAAATTATTATTAATGATAACTTATTTCAGAATCTCCATAAACTCTTTTAAAATATTAAGATTTTTGGGAGGGACAAATTAAATGTACAAGCCTTTATATTATTGTTAAAATACTAGATTCTTACAGCATTAAAAATAAAATCAATTGACTTTTCTCTACTCTATGTGCCATCTATTGTAAACCTAAAAAATCAGTAATTACAAGTTAGTAACCCCATATTCTCATTATAAAGGCAAAAACAAAAAAAAAAACTAGTCAAAAGATGGTAATTAAATTCACTACAACCTCTAAACAGTGATTATTCAAACTTATAATGCTTAACACTAAAGTAGAGAAAGCAGAATTGCTCTTATTTTATACATTCAGACTACCAATAATTTTGTCTGGACAAATCTTGGGTGATTAGGGAGGGGTGAGATTACAGTTTGACTACTTTAGAGATAAATTTGAGGAAGGATATTTATCCCATATGGCCAAAGTAAGAAATATATAAAGATAAGTAAAGAAAAAAATTACAAAAACAATCAGATGATGATAGAAAAAGATAGCAGGAAGTCTTTAAAAATCAAACAAGTGATGAAAAAGAAGTGAATTAGACTGATATGCAGGGTATGATTTTTCAAATAGTAATATGGTTTCATTTTGCATAATAATTCTATTCTAGCAATAAGAATCAAACATTAGCAGTATTATAGCTGAAAATACAACTACATTGCAAAAAGAAATAGTCGTCACCTATATTCAAATTCAACTGAAGTTGGCCTTTTTAAGGCAGTAAAGAATTTCAAAGCAATTTCAGATTCTTCCAGGTAATTGACCAAAACTCAACCCAATTCTCCAATTATTGACTGTCTTTACTTAAATTAAGAATAAAAAATATGAATAAATTGCTAAATACATCAACAGATAATTTATTTTATTATAATGAGTAATGAATGTTTTCTCACCTCACTGTAATGCTAGAATGGATTTTACTTTGTAATAAACTATTTGCAGTTGTTTTATCTTATATTGTATTATAAATAATAATATATGTTCTTCAGTCAACACACACTTCATGATGTACAAATTTTCCATCAGTATGCACTGCATAGTTTGGCAGAGTAGATAGAGCATTGAATTTGAGAACAGGAGGTTCCAGGCACAATCCTGGTGTTCGCAGGTTTGTATTCTGGAACTTCTTGTGAACTCCCAAACAATAAAGCCATACACTTTCTTTTTGCCCTGCTTACTTTGGTTCAGTTGGTAGAGGGCCCAACTTGAGATCATCAGCATAAAATTAAATATTAATATTGAATTACTCTAGAAAAATTCTTCTGTTACATTTCTTTGTCTTTTATCCTGATTTTGATCAGTAATGAAGGTAGAATTGTAAATACTGAAAAAAGAAAATTATATATATATAATGCTCTGAAAGATTGTTATGAAAATCTTTAAGACAAAGCAAAGGATATAGAAAATACATGCAGTAAATGGCGATGACATAAAAAGAGATATTTGCATCTACATGCATTACATGAATATGTTTTGATAATAGTTGACACTGGATTCAAAAAAATAAGAGTACTTTTTTTAACAAAAAAAAATGGAATTCGTTTATGTATTAAAAATAATGTATGATCAATAGTTCAATGATCATGTCAAGGTTAAATGAGTTCAATGGTCAAGTCAAGGTTAAATGTTATTTGACAATTTTAGTATGCTAAAAACTTTTTTCTCATCGGTGACAATTGTTTAGCTCTAGAGTTTTCCATTTCTACTACTGTTCAGGTGATTGTGAATCTATATAAAATTTTAGTTTAAAATTTACAACTACAACTTTTAAATGATAAGCTAAAAATTATAAAAAATATTTACTGTTGTATTGTGACTGAGGGGATTGGATTTTACTTTATTATATATCTTCAGTGTTTGTTTTAGAATAATTATTGGAGAAGCCTTTGCTGCACAGTGGCCTACTTAAAGACTATGTATGTGAGAAGGTTAAAATGATTTTCATAGACAAAAGATATAAATCGAATATCAATGGTTTCATCTGTGTATAGGGAATAGAACTATAATATAAATGTTTTCATTGGATTGCACTTACCCCACAGCAAACAACTATACATATTTTTGGTTGAATTGTTAATCTTATTATAAGTGGTATTGCCAGCAGAACCTATACAATGTTTTCATTTTTTAAACACTAACATTAATTATCCAGTCAATAATAGGTATGACACAGCTAAAATGTCATTATGATATAGTATGTTATATATAAATATATGTATAGTATATATATTTTAAGCTAGATGTAATTAGAGGTGATTTAAATACAGACTTTCAATCTCCTATAGTCATCCATTTCATTTTATACAACTGATACACATGACCCCATACATGTGAAAAAGACAAATGATCTCCAACATATGCCTTTTGATCTGAACAAGCATTCATCAGTTGGTCTAGCTCATCATCTCCTACACACACATATAATTAGTGCTCAGTTTATATTAAGATAGCAAATTCTCAAACTTTAATTGACAAGCTTTAATATACTCCACTTTCCAACTTTTCAGTCATCCATATCATTGAAAATCTGATAATGGTGTGTTCAAAGCCCTTGTTTGCCAATTTTGTTGTATTGTCAGAATACAGGCCAAATATGTAATATAAAAATACATGTATAGTATACATACATTAAGCTAGATGTAATTAAAAGGGATTTGAACCCAGACCTTCAAGCTCCCTTCAGTCATCCTCATACAATCGATACACATGACCACATAATGTGAAAAAGATAAATAATCTCCAATATACATATTTCATGCTGAACCAGCACTCACTAGTTGATCCAGATCATCATCTCCCACACATATATAATATAATCAGCATGAAATATGTATATTGTTAGATCATTTATCTTTTTCACATATATGTGATCATGTGTATTGATTATATAAGATCGAGTGGATGACTAAAGGAGCTTGAAAGTCTAGATTCAAATTCCCTCTAATTATATCTCACTTAAGGTGTATATACTGTACATCTATTTAAATATTACATTATTCAGCTTATATTCTGCCCCCTCCTCTTCTATGTGTTTAAATGGACTTAAAATCCTACATCTGAGGGGGCAGATTGACTTATGGTCAACACGGGTGCGACACGACAAAATAGGTAAACAAGGTTTTGAACACCCCATCATCAGGTTTTAAATGATGGAGGGTGGAGAAGATTAAACTTTGTTCATTAAAATTTGATTTGCTATTTTAGTATAAACTGAGTATTGATTATATGTATATGTGATGATGATGATCCAGACGAAATGATGAGTGCTAGTTTAGCACGAAATATATATATATTGGAGATCATTTATCTTTTTCACATGTATATGATCATGTGTATCGGTAGTATAATATGTAGTGGATGGTTTTAGTGAAGTTGAAAGTCTGGGTTTGAATATATATATATCTGAGCAAAAATGATAACATTTATGTATTGCAAAGTATAGTTTGCAATACATTTATTTTCTACATTTTTGTAGTCATTTTTGATCTTAATGCCATACTTTTTTTTTTTGTTTTGTTCATAAAAATGCTATATTTTTTCTACATTTAGAATAATTGGAAAGAATTCATTTCTTATTTGAAATAAAATATTGGCCATTTGGATTATTTCTGTTTGCTGTGATATCTACAGCTTGGTTTTGCTCTTGTATGGGAAACACCAGGTGTAGATTAATATAAGTAAGTATACTTGTAACTTGCTTGAGACAAAAGAGAGAAGAAAAAATGTTTGTGGTAAAATAACTTTTTTTTTTTTGATTATATAAAGAATATAATATAGCCATTTACTTTTAGTGATACAAATATATATATATACTTTCAATAATCGATAAAACGTTTTGCTAACAGGTGTGAAGTAAAAAATATTAAATTTTTCTTTTAATATATTGAAAAAAGAAAAGAATTCTAATATTAATTTGCCTAACAGTATGTTTTATAAAGAACTGGCTAATATAGCATGATTTGTGAATAAAAATGTCAGGTTCAATCCATACTTTTTTAAAAAGATCATTAATCTCAGTCGCAGTAAATTGATATATACTTTTGTTCTTAAGTAACCATTTCCCCTCTCCGTAGTATATACATTAAGCTTTATGGTCAGAAGATAAACTGGGGTAATTAAATTAAAAAGTATTATAATTATGTATCAATTATAATAATTATGTTATAGTATTTTGCTTCCGCATTGAATCACTTTCATAGTAATGACATTGCTATTATTATATTATGATGCCCATATTTGTATATGTATTTAAACATAACAAAAATATTGGGGAAAAACCTTTACATATGAGTGTGAATTTTTTCACGGATAAAATATTTTGTTAGTTGTATCATTTTCATTTAAATCTTCCTTGAATAGAGATGTTGGTCTACTTTATTTTAATATTTTCATAGGATTAATGTCATGTACTTGCATAAAAAAATGGTTGACATTAAAATGCATAACGGAGGAATATAATCTGATAATGTCATGCAATTTTTTTATCTTATTTTGTTGAAAAACTCCATATGTAAACACAAATTCATACCTACACAAATGTTTCTCACAATTCCATTTAAAGTTGTAATTCAAAGAATATATTTACTGCATTCATAATGAAAAGCATGGGAAAAGCTTTTTTTCTTCTTCTTCTGATATCTTCATATTATGGTAAACTGATGATACTTTGAAATTCATAACTAAAAATAATTGAAACACACAGGCTTATTATATACCTATGTCTATATATGTAATATATAGGGTATGAGCACAGACTTTCACACGACCCACCACTCTCCACACTATCTCATAACACTGATACACTTGAACACATATATGTTGAAACGATAAATAATCACCAATATACGTATTTCATGTTAAACCAGCAATCATCAGTTGGTCCAGATTACCATCAACCATCTCTACACATAAGTACTCAGATATATATTAAGATAGCCAATCCGCATACTTTAATGGACAGGCTTCAATCTACTCCATAATGTAATCTTTCATATTTAGTAAATAAAATAATAATTCTAGAATATATTTTTTTTACCGTTTTTCTGCAATAATTGTAATGGTCTTTTAATATTTTTTGAACCATTATAAATAAAAATAATAGCAAATGCATAAATCAGTTGGAAATTCTATCCAAGATATCCTAATACCCCCACGATAAAGGAGTCTGTAATTTGAAGATTGTGAAAAACTATAGCCAGATCTCTTTATTTTGTACATGAATCTTAATAAATAAGAGGAATGAAATTCTCAAGCAAAGTCTGTTGGTGCAAATATGGTATTAATCATAATATTTAAACCTATTCAAGCTGATAAATACTAAATATATTGAACTTAATACACTGAACAAATTTTAAATATCATTTGCATATAAATATTCACATTATTACGCCCAAATAATTCTTTATTACTTGTTACAATAACTACAATGTTTAAAGTAATCGTTAAATTAAACGTTAAATCAAATGGAATTACTATATATATATATTTGTTAAGTTTTTAAAACATTATTTGGGCTATTGTATATTGAACCTATGAGAAGAATGTGTCATTTACTCTAGTCATTAATTTTTAACAAATTTCTCCCATTCTTTTTTTTTCTACTTCCACCCTTGACTAGTGATAACTTTTAATATTTCCTTAGCTCTTTTTTTTCTTCTAAATGCCTGTTATAAAAGGCTTCATTACTTCTGATTCTTATTTTTAAAAAGGGGAACAGTGTTAAGAATTCAGGAAACCGGTTAAATAAAAAGGCATTTCACTAGAAACTTTAAAAGTCTGATGGCAAAACCCAGAATTAAAATATTTGTTTTCTTTCTAATTCTTAATTATTTTACTTATAAATGTTACAGGGTGATATTTATACTACCTTCAGTTACACAGTATAGCTCTTTATTATTCTGACGAGCGATTTTAATGTTAAATATATATAATAATTTTTTTTTTAAATATAATTTTACCTATATTCCTAAAATATATGAATAAAGATGTATATAAAAAAAGAAAAAATATAAGATACTTTTCTTATAAATTGACTTTAATCAATTGATCCAGATCTTCGCGTATCTTTATCATCGTTTAGTATTTATCCAAAACAAACTTCAACAATACAATTTTCAAGTTCGACATTACTTGAGTCAACATTTGACAACTTCGTCTTGTATAACTTAAAAGACTTTACAATCTTTTTATTAGATTATAAATTATTGTTCAAGTCTAAATTAAACTTTAAACACAGATAAAGATTAATAAATTATTTATTAAATCTCTAAATGAATATTAACCATTTAACACCACCATATTTTTCTATTCAGGTGTAGTATATTCCTTATATAATAAAACTTATAAATACTATATATTCCGAAAACCTATGGATAAAGACATATAAAAAAACAGATGAAACTCAAAATGCATTTTTGATAAATCCACCCGTCATGGGCCCAGATCTTTGTGAATACTTGACTTCATTCTGGCTGAGCATTTATCCATAACAAACTCCTACAATTTTATTTTAAGTACATTACACTGTTATTATAGTAATAATAATATGTGTTATATAAACAAAGGAACACACAAATTATATTTGTAAATTGACATATACATATATGAAATAAAATTAATTGCAAACTGCTAGCTGAAATTTCGAATATAGAAATAACAAATATCACACCTATCATTATCTGTCAAACATTAAAACTGAACAAAACAGTTCATTCAGATATAATGTATGTTTCATAAGCAACACTGCAGAAATAACGTAATGTAGGTGATTATGTAATTTATATGCCTATATAAATTAAAAGCAAGACAAGTTAGTAATAATTAATTTTTTTGCATAATTTTGATTATTTAGTGCATAATTAAATAATATATCAAAATTAAATCTTCAGACCATCAGCTAATTTCAAAATAAAACCCTACATAGTTTGGTGCAGTTAGTAAAGCATCCGACTTGGATCAGGAGGTTCCAGGATTGACTATGATGCTTGCAGGTCTGGTGCTCAAACTTCTTATAACCTCCTGGTCAATAAAGCCATTTGCCTTTAATATTAAAAATAGAAAGTGTGAAATCAAACAACAAACAATATAATATAATAATAATAATCATCATCATCAACCATTATCAATCCACTGCAGAATGAAGGTCTCTCCAAGTTTAATCCATCTTCTCTGATCTTTAGCTTTTCTTCTCCACATCACCCCTGCACACTTTCTTATTTCATTCATCCATGTCACATGTGGTCTCTTTCTGGGTCTTTTACAATCTCTTGGAATCCAGTTTAAGATTTCAATTGTCTATCTATAATCATCTCTTCTAGCAATATGTCCAGCCCAATTCCACTTCAATCTTTTAATTTTTTCAGTGAGGTCAGTAACACCTGTTTGTTCTCTTACCCATACATTGCGTTTTCAATCTCTTCTTGTTACTCCCAACATGCATCTCTCTATACTTCTTTGAGTGGTCTGGAATCTTTGTATTGCTCTTCTATTAAGTGTCCAAGTCAAATCAATTTAAATAGAGAGAAAATTGTAAATAATTACAAAAGTCAGTGCTTAAATTTAACACTTTCATTATGATGGAACTTGTATTTCATTATAATCATGTTTTTATTTTAATTATTAAACAATAATGGCTTTCTAACCTATTTCCATCTATTATAAAATTGATAGTTAGTGGTACTACATTGATTCCAGCTTTGAATCTCAAGTCCATAGTGATAGGGTAAAAACCATAGACCGCAATTAAAAATGTAAATACACTATTTTTAATAAGCATTCTTTACCCAAGCTCAATAGATGATAAAATGAATAGCTACTCTTATTTGTATATTATTGTAGTAAACTAAATAATCAAATAATACCGTGTTGGTACTTTTATATATATCTTTAGAATTTATAACAATTATATAATTTATAGCTTGTAAAAATTTTCAGGTAACTAAAAATACTTCCATCTTCCACCCAAAACTGAATACCACAACATGGAAATAAAATGTAAATGTGTTAGCCATTATGCCATTTTACACATGCATATATGAAATTGTATTACATACCTAATTCAAGTGGTTAGAATGTTTTCTGCATACATGTGATTAACTTAAAACAAAGATTGCTTCCCATGTATAAGACAATTCTTCTTTAGAACAGTCTATAAGAATATCTTCAGACCTTAGCTGAGAAAGTTATTATTTTGAATATCAAAAATGTAAACATATGTCACAAGAAGTATTTCAGAAACAGCCACTAGTAGCTTCTTCACTATCCTTTTATTGCTCACTTGAAAGAGATTTCTGATGATGTCTATAGGTTCAAAGGAAACAGTTAAAAAGAATGAAAATAAAATTACTTAAAAAGTGTAATAATTTGGACTGATCAGAATTGCATTCTTCATCATATTCTCATTATGGAAAACCAGATGTAAGACAGTTATTGGAAAATCAGAATCAGAAGTAGTTTAATTGTTTTGTAACATCTTGGGGAAAATCAAGAAAAGGGATGAAGGCTATTCATAAAAAAAAATGATAGAAGACACATAGTCATATTTGAACATTGCACACTTGAGACTAATATACTCTGGCCTTCATTGATTGTCTTATTCATAATTACACCTGTCAATAGAGTGAGAGGTGCTAGACCTTGTCTAATGATTGATTATATAACAAATTTTCATTATATATATATTTAAAAGTAAAAGAGATGGCATTATCATATAAATTATCATTAATGAGATTAGTAATAGATATTGACAGATAGGAATAAAAAAATAATAAGTACAGAGAACTATTAAATAATCAACTCTATAGTACATGGATCCTCATAGAAACAATCCACAATGATGATGAGCAATTAGAAATGTTAATGTCACAAGCAGTTTAATGCATTTTACTCAATGGCATTTGACATCCTGAGCAAATTAGCATACATTGAAAAATAATCAATCATAGAAACCAAAATGCCAACAGTCTTATTCTTCATTCATGGAAATGTGATCTTAAGATGTTGTCTTTGTTCAATATTAAACTCATGATCATAAAGTAGCCATCCTGTGAGCTTTTGTGCACCCCTCTCTTTTTCATTCAATTATTTTTATTAAATGTAGGAGAGGGATGGACAGTTTTTTCTACTCCTATCATCTGTTATGATTAAAAATAAATTACAGTTCTAAGTTCATTTTTCTGTACTAAAAATTCAATTTTTCAAAAGCTCTAACCTAAAGTTAAGTAGAAGAAAATCCTCTCTTCATCATTTGCTTTTGGCATGATTCATTTACATCAAACTTCAAGCTGCAGACAATTTAAAAAAAAAAAAATTATGAAAGTAGAAAAAAAAATCAATTTTAACAAAGCTTAAATAAAGGGGGTTAATTCAGTCATGGTAATGTTCTAAATATAATTTATAGCCAAAATATTACAACAAACATTAAAAAATTAGTAGAGACAATCGGGGTCAACTACTTTTAAAATTAAAAAAAAAAAGCTCTTAATAAGAGATGAAAAATATGAATGGGGAGGGGGTATGTATATTAACGCACGCGAAACACACAAACATATAAGTATTTAATGGTAATTTAAGTATTTTATCCTGCACATTTAACATAAGGGTGAAAATAAGGAAATCAAAAACCTAAGGACAAGGATTTATTTGGGGAGGGGGGGGATTTAGTCTTTTGAATAAAATGATTATGCTTAACCAGTCAAGTGTTGAAATATTACATGAATTCCCAAATAACTGACTATAAAATAATTATATTTTTGGAAGCATTTCCTAAAACTTCCAAATTATAGCTTTAACCAACTTGTATCTAAAATTATTCAATTTTTAGAAGCTGAATTAAAAAAATTCTGTGTAATTTAGATTAATTAATCTATAATTAACTTCGAAAAATGGTAATTTCTTTTTAGAATTTTATTGTTATAACATATTTCAACTATTTTAAAATTGTCAACATCGGGTTTTCAAAATATGTGGGCTACATCTATATCAACAAATTAATAAAACCTTTAAATTTATAAAGACTAAAGATGTCTATTTAAAAAAAAGACAAAACAATTTAAAAAAATTTTACAGCAATACAATGTAAATAATTGAAATCTTAATTAATCATTAAATTTAAATATGAGCTTAACTGAGAATTATATAGTTATGGAACAATTTAATTTTAAAAATGTATACATTTAAATTGTCGATAAAATATTACCTATATTTAGAATAATGTGATTATGAAAAAGACTGCAAATCTAGAGAGAAACAGATCACATAAAAAAGTTCTCAAGGCAAAAAAAATGGTTGATGTGATTGATGTTTCATTATTGTTTATGCTTGGAAATATATAAATTCAAATTTATGAATTTGCAATTTTTTATGTTTTATTGAATATAATTCCAAAGTAAAAAATATTAAAATCTATGTTTTTTTATTAAAGCATTTTAATAAAGTAATAATAACGAAATTATGCTTCTTAGAAACTTTAGCAAGAAACATAATGCCAGGTTTTATAAATCTCATAGGGGGGGGGGGGTATACAGAAACAATAAACGAACGTTACGGTACGGCAAACTAGCTAATTTCTAGTCGGTGAAGATTTGAGCATTTTTCGATTCTTGTTTTGCTATATAAATAAAAATATCTGAATAATAATTTACAGACTAATATTGGATAATTGTTAGTTAAGTTGGCTAGGGACCCAACCAACAAATAGTTTGAAATCGGAGATATTTATATGGTTAATAGTATTACATTCCAATCTGTAATTTATTCTCATTATTGTTGAATTAAATATATAGCACATAAAATTTTCTAAATAAGAAAAATAATCAAAATAAAGACACCGATTCAAAATGTTTTATTTAAAAAGAGTATTTTAAATAGATATTTAAAAATTAATGAAAGAACAAAGATAAACGACATTATTTTATTTATACGTTTCAAAATCTACATCTCAATACACATCACAGTTTAGCAACGGTAGAGTGTGAACAAGAGTTAAACATATTGGATCAAATGTCAACTAAGTCAAGTTTGTTAATTTAATAGAACTGTTATACCGAACTTATCACTTGTGCACTCAAATATCACAAGACATCTTTAAACAATTAATGATATTTGAGAATTATCATTATTTTGAGAAACTAGTCTAGACAGGATTGATTATTAATATATATATAAAAAACTGATTCGAAAAAAGAAAAATACAAATTTATTAAGATCCTATGTAGCTTTACAAATTTTATCTTTATTATAAGTATCTAATTACCAATTTATAATTTTAAATCTACTATTTGTAAGAACATGGTGAAAAGTCAGCATACCTGCATATCTACGATCTGGGATTCAAATTCAGGGCTAGTGATTTTTTTTTCTCTAAAAGATTAGGACTTTTTTCACAGATAGCCAATCAACTTAACTATGGAATTTTGGTCAATAAATCAGTATCTAGTTATCTTTAGCCAGAAGATAACATTAAAGATAAGAAAGACATTCAAAGCTTCACTCTTCAGCATTGTTAAGCTTAGAGATTATTGCCTTGCAGTAGACAGTATTAGATATAAAAATGACAGTTATTTTTGGTGGACACATTTTTATTTAGCTGAACTTTATTGACTATTTAATCTGCCTTAACATATGCAGTGGTGAAAACAAATAACCGTAACATTCAGTTTACGCAGAAACAAATTTAAAAATGCAATCAATTTTAAGAATTTCTTAATTCTTAAAAAAAAAAGAAGTTATTTTTTTATAAGAAATCTCTTCCCCCTAGAGTCTTCAATAAAAGTCATGAATTTATACGAAATTCTTAGTGCTATCTTTGGAGTTCAAATGAAAGCAATAAATAAAGATGCTTTTATTACATATCTTTAATTTGAAAATATAATAAAATGGATAATTATTTGGAAAGTCATATGAAGATTGAGCATACAGGTGGCAGCCTGGTTTCATTCAATTGGCAAAAAGAAATTTGCTTTTAATTTTCTTTACTTCACTCAAATTGAAAACCAACCTAGGAAATTCAATATTTTTTAAGCCAGTTATTCAACCATTATGCTAATCATTCAATATATTTGACAACCATTATATTCACATAGAAAAAAAACAATTGTAATTATATGATTAATATAAAATCAACTTTAAACAGTCAACCTTCCCAGCAAACCTCAAGAGATAAAGAGTGCAAAAAAATTGCCTTAATTACCAGGCTAGTCAAATTCTTATTGCGGAAAAGATTTATAACTTTCCTTACTTATTTTTTCCTTTTCCTAACTAAAAATGGCTATGGGAAGGTTACCTAAACAAAAAAAAATCTAAATCTTCTTGGAAATCAAGTTATCTAAAATAAATTGTACCATGTTTCACTTAGATTCAAATTCCAGATCAGAACAAATAGGGTGTTCATATGCTCCAGTTTTTCCGGATTTGTCTCAGTTTTATCTCTCTTGTACAATGTCCTGACATATTTTTTCACGACAGTTAATGGTCCTGGTATTCTTAACCACCTTTTTTTAAACTTTTAATTTAAAATTTTATAATTACTTTTTTGATTGGTTAATCAGTAATTTTCCCAAAATAGAAGTTATTCACCATCATTTTGGTATAATAGTAATAAATGATTTCAATTTGTGATTTTATTTTAATAAAGAATATATGTATACAAGCAATTGTCTTTTGTTTTTGCTTATATTATGAAATGAGTATATTATTAGTAATGTATATGTGATATGTTTTGTGACTTTTTATTTCATACTAAAATATACAGTAATCGGCAATGTTTGTTTATTATTTTTTTATGGTTATTAGTTCCGGTAATATTGGATACAATAATCATTATACAATAATAATTTTTGACTGTTATATAAGCAACTTATAATGGTTAATTTTCAAATATAAAGAGTCAACATCTTTAATACAAATGTTTTACTCTAATATAATTTAATGAATGAAATATATAATAGAATGAAACTCTGCCATTATTATATGTATTATTGCATGAAATAAATGTGATAAATTAGAGAGCAAATAATATAAATAAAGAGTTGAGTTTTAAATACAGCTGCTTAAAGTTGAAGCATTACAACTTACTTCATCCATGAATATGCTCTTACATAATGAATATACATGTAGACCTTTTGATATAAAGAATAAACTACGTACATTACTATAATGTTTCCATATTTAAATAATCATGACTTTAAATAGGTTTAAGATCACAAAACATCATCAATTAAATAACAAACTAGTATTCTCACACTGTAGAACTACTTCAGCTTACCAGTACCATCACCTGTACTACCATTCTTAAATGCTTACCAGCCTACCAATTAAGTTAAAGTAACAAGTGCTTGATATGTAATATCTTAAAGCAAACATTACAAACATTTTACTTTCCACATTGCATTCACATGTGTGATAAAACATTAAACACACATCAAGTAATCTAATATTTATCAAACAACTTAAGGCTGCAAATGTTTAATGTCAGCTACCAATACAGACACCATATGTACACATGTATTAATACATTCACACTCAAACAAAACTACTTTAAGATACTTAAATATAAAATATAGACCATTACACTAGAACAGACAGCAATCAGCATGCATATGTGAGAAGATTGGTTTATTTTACTCTAAATATCAGTTTACAATCTTACAACTTTTATGTGATAAAGTGATTAAATCATGGGAAATGTAAAAACAAACCAACAAACAATTATATCACGTCTAAATATTATAAACTGGAACAGCAGTATTTATTTAAAAGCAGGGACTCAATAAAAAGAGCAGTTCTCATAGTCATAACAAATATCACTCACCCATAAATTATACTAACCACAGTTAGGCAGCAAAGTGATACTATGTACAAATGACATTGAAATGTCTCAAAACTATAAAATAAAACTGCTAACAAATGAACTAGAAACAGTGAAATATATTTATTAAAACAATTGACCAACCTAGAAAATGACAGTATTAAATTCAAATCCTCGTAACTGTTTATTGATATGAAGAGCAAGATAACACTTATTGCATATATGATTACTCAAGGATGTAATAGATGTTTTTATATAAAGAGTCAATTACTAACTGCTCTGACTGCAAATGCTAATATTAAAAAGAAAAATGCATGTTATGATGTGATAAGGTTACTCCTTTGATATCAGAAATTTCTCAGCCACTATGCCCAGAGAACCTTGTTAGCCACCCTTATCTTCCCTTTCCATTCTCCAACTAAGTTTTTCCCATATTTCTCTCTATACTGTTCCATCCCATTTCCATAACATCATCTTTGTTCACACTATGGCTTTTATATTCAGATCCCCTTGCCTTTTTCCAAACCCAGCATAAAAACCCAGAACCCACTTTCTGTATAATCACCATGTTATATACTATTTGATATATAGTGCTAAGAATGGCAAACAAAGGCAAAGCATGCCTGAATAGTTGAATGTTATTGCTTGGTTATGGTACTTACTATATTTTCAAGTTATTCAATACTCTTCTGGCAGAGAACTTATCATACATAAAATGTAACAGAAAAAGCCAAGAGTAATCTCATACATAATTCTTAATTGGCAGATCTACCAAGCAGACACAATAATAGACTAACAACTATACTGTATATCAGTGTTCTTCAACCCTTGGTCTGCGGCCTGGCACCGGGCCACGGAACTTTTCTGCAGGTCCGCGTGCTAGACGGGCAGTAAAAAGTTTGTAATAATAAATAATAAGAGTTTAAACTTTTAATTAATATAGCCAATTTTTATTTATTTTTTCATCTCATTTTTACCTAATTAAAAAAAAAGAAAACAGAGCGAAAACAAAATCTAATCAATCATTCATAAATTAATGTTTTTCTAGTTGTCACAGATGTTTATTGGGGGGGGGGGGTAGAATTAAATTTTTTATTACTTTTCTAAAAAAAATTAAAAAAAAGTTTTTTATTATATAAACTCCATATATATATATATATAAAACTTTATCTTATATATTTAACATTGTTGTTTTGATCAGTTATAACAATTACGCTTATCTTTAAGAAAATTTATCTATAGACTTCTGCCAGTCTGCGAAATCTATCCTTATTTTTACTGGTCCGCGGAACCTTATCCTTACTTTTACAGGTCCGCAGGTGTGAAAAAGTTGAAGACCACTGCTGTATATAATAAAGGGTTACTTTATAGCAAAAGAAAGTATTCCTCGATTAGAGTGAGAGGGCTCTTTTGCTATCTAATAGCAATCACGTCATTTTTTAAATTTTAATATTAATTGTAGAATTATATTTTAAAATATCCATCTAATTTTTATTTTAATGGGAAAAAATGATTAATTTTACTAAATATACAATGACAGCAGACGGGATAAAAATTTTTCATAAAATAATTCTGAATATAAAAACATTAAAAAAGTGAAAAATTAATAAGAAAAAAATATGTACAGCAGCAGCCGCAGCAAACCTTTTCAGACTGTCCTCGATTTTTCTTTTTTTTTTCTCCATCTTTCAGCACCAATAATTAGCACCTTTGGATTTTAATCAAGCAACCTAAAGTTTCCACATAACCTCAGTCAACAACTGGAGATGACAGATAGAAGTCTGTAAACCTGAGTTATCTTCTCCAATCGATTTCTTATGTCTTTGTTGTTTAGGCTGTAAAGATGGTAAACAGAAGAAACTTACGGTAGAGTTCTATCCCCCTTATCAGCCACTCAAAAAAAGCTAGGCTAATTCTTACAACTCAACATCAGCATAGAGTTTAGAATAGCGACTTGTTCAAAATAAAAAAATAAAAAATTATGAAAAAAAAAAAGACTTTTATAAATAAATAAAATGTTAAAAAATATAAACAGATATTTTAAAGGAGGGAGAAAAATTGACATCAATAATATGAGGAAAATGTGCCAAGAACTCTTAAAAGATTATACATATTTTTTTATGACACGTATTTATTTCAAAATAATTTTTTACTGTTGACTTTAAACTAGCATTTACTGATGTAATAAAATTTCCAAATAATAATAATATGAAAAGTTGACCGTCATAATAGGCCTGAAATAGCAACTCGTATGATCAAAAATCTCAACAAAGTCAATAGAAGTAGAAGAATGACGCAGAGGTTCAAACATCACGTGATCTTATAATAAGGTAATCGGGCTAATATTGCCCAGCTCGGTTTCGCAGAACAGAGTCATAGATTCAAGAGCTACAGGTTTCTGGAACCATACTTGTGTGACCAGAACGTGACAAAAAGCTCTCAAGCAACTAACCATGTGACTATGTAGAGACAGTGCATAATAAACCTTTAATAAGTTTGTTAATATAAAAACTATCTTAAAATGATTTGGCGTAGCTACATCACAATTAGTAAAATATTTAAAACATTCATTAATAATGCAAGATGAATGATAAATTCTTTACATTTAATGTTAGTAAGATCTAAGTTTAGGTCAATATAGTGAGTGATGTTGATTAATTCATCATCCCTCATATGCCAAAAGTCAGGTTTCACAGGGGAAACCATACTATCATTTCCTACCTTGTTGATTATTGTTCTAATTTTCAAATAAAATCAGAACTATTCCTATTCATAAGATCATCAACTGATTTTTTTTCATATTTCATTACTTCAGACTTTCTAGAATTCCTTCTGACACATCACTATAATACTTGCTCAATTCAGTTTCTCTTCTTTATGATTTCATGAAAATTTAACTCTTTTTAAATCCGTGTAACATTTAAATTATGCTAATCATATTTTCCTAACTTATCTTTTCACTATTTTCTAAATTCACAATTTAGAAACTTCCAAATTTTTCCCCTTACTTTTCTTAAATATCCACGAAATATACTTTAAACAAAAAGTATAACTCCCTCTCCTAATTTTAGATCTAATATCTGTAACCCCACACCTTTATTAAAAATGATTTTGACATTGCGACCTCAAACTTCTTGATTACTAAATTGCACAATCATTAAACCAATTTCTAATTATTTAAAAATATTAATCTGTTCTATAACTTAGAATCTATTCTTCTCTCCAACTTTTTGCATTGTTTAAATCATATTTGCTTATTTTCCATTCAAACTTTCTGCAAATACCAAATCTGAAAACTACCTTATATTAGATCCTATATTAAAAAATTATTAAGACCTTGTATGGTTTGGTGCAATAATAGAGATCAAGATCTATGGATTGTGGTCTAACTCTAATTTCCAGTGCTTGGATCTTCTTATGAACTCCCAAGCAATAAACCATTTGATTATTTTATTAAGATTTATAATGGATAAAGTATATATATATATATATATTTGTGACATAATTACGTGGATATAAATAAATAAAAAAATCCAAATCATCATCATTACTTATCTTCCAAAAGCAGTTTTGATATATTTTCCTGAAACCCTATTACTTCTTGTTCTGCTAACTTCAAAAATGCATGGTTATATCTTCAAGATCCCCTATCAACAAGATTTCCTCATTTTCTTCTCATCTTCCTCAATCTCTTCCTAAAACCATTATACACCTCCTTCTCGCACTATTCCTCTCATCAAAGACTAATCTTTCTTCACTTAAATTGTTTCATAAATACTATATTGCTAATCATATCTTTTGAAGTAATATTCCATTGATTTAATCAATGTAATGTTCAATCACTTTTCTATTACAACTTATAATTTCTGTAAGTCTTTGTCCTACTTAGCTGAAAAACACTAACTTTTCTGTAATTTCCTCTCCTATTACTGTCATTAATAAACCATATAACGTTACTACTCGTGCTTAATAATTCTAGAAAAGCACTTTCTCTAAAAAGACTCAATTATCCCTGAATTTCAACATAGTATGTAAAGAGTAGTTTATCATTGCATCCTCTTAAATGAAAGATGTTTTGCTCTTGATATGGTTGCAACCAATCATCATCAACATCGGTCTAAAACGAAATAAAATAAGCAGAGGAAAACAAACAAAAAAAATGATATAGTAGTAATAAAAACTATAGAAACTTCATATAATACTATTATTACTGATGAAATTCTGTATATATTTTAGTGTAATTCAAAAAGAATAATCAACAGATGAAAAAAGATACCTAATGTAGCATGACACCTCAAGTTTGTCAAAACCATTGTCAAGAAAGTATTTATATTCGGAAGGGAGCATGGCAGAATTAAATTGTGGAATCTTACCCAAGAATACAATTAATATTAAAAACATTTTATAAAATTTAACTTTCAGTGGCCACTAATTCTGCAGTACTTAGACTTATATCCATTGACTTTATATAAGTATGGTCATAATCATTAATTATGAGCCAACAAAACTATTTTTAAAAAGGTTTAAATAATTAAATAGCAAATATACTACTTTGTACCAAATTAAAAGTGTCATTTCCAAAATTAAAAGTAAATCTAAAAATCTAAATTTAATTTTAACCTAAACATAATGAAAGAACTGCAGTTCATTTAAATTCTTCGGCTTCCTATTTCAAATATTATTATATAAGGTTCCTATCTTGTTCCTACACACATACATATTCACATTTACAAGTCACTGAAAATAAAGCTTACTCTTAAAATTAATTCCATGTGCATTATATTATCATGGTTTACCTAGTATAACTGCAAAATGATTTTCACATCCTTCTTTGTTTCTATCTCACGACATGATTAAAAGCTAAGAGCAAGTTGGCATGAGGCACTTTTAAGCAGAGGAAGTCCTAGATTTCTTCTAATAATGGAAACTAGAATAGTAAAACCCACATACAACCTGGCTTTTACAAAATGAAAAAGATCAATTTAATAGACTTAATTCTTTTAAAAATAATAAGTAAACAAATAACCCTTCATTTACTAAAGGTGTGTTAAAACGTGAATAAAATAAAATTATTCATCTCACTCCATGGATTACAAATATGACACATTATGCTGGTAGTTCAGATCTGTTTGATATCTGGTAGATATTTTTCCATCGTATTCTATTTGCAGTCCTACATTATCAACACATGATTTTAAAAAGTTGCAGAAAAAACAGATTAGGAAAAAGTATCAAGCATTCTTAGGCTTTTCGAACGCTTTCAATAAATCCAGATTTTTCATTAGTAGCATGTGGTGACTGAAAGCTTTGCTAAAGTGGTATTCAGAGATCAATTTAAAAAAACATTTTGCCAAATATCCAAATATATCTATTAATAAGAAAGTGATTAACTAAATTCCTGTGGCACCAATATTGTTTCTGACTTTTTATAAACTACAGAGGCAGAATCTGCATTAAAAAATCATGTGAATGATTTTCAAGATAAAAGAAATCCAAACATTTCTAAGAAGAAAAAGTTACTTAACACCAGACAAGCAGATTCTGAAGTGCAGTGCTTTTAATAAGCTAGGAATTTATATTGATAGCTATTGCCCACCCCCCACATCCACCAAAAAACCAACATCTTCAACCTCATCAATATCATTTATGATAACAATAACAAGTATTAGAAAAACACCAAATTACAAGTATTATTAATCAGTTACCTAATTATTGCCTTCAATAAGAGAGATTAAAATACACACACACACACATATATATATATAAGGTGAGGGAAAGAGATAAAAAATAAAAAAAAATATTAAAGGATATCTATAAAATGGATCCCAAAGAAATTTTCTGTTAACTAGGAGATCCTTTGATTCCTCTTGGAAGCCTTAATTGAATCAAGCAGAGCACATTCCTAATATCAACTTCATATGTTCTTGTCATTGTAGCTGTTGTTACTGTCATTATTCATATAGTATGTGGATAAGGATGGGATGCTAAGCAACATGCATTAGCCAGCATGGTGAGTTTATTGGCTTCTTACCTTTGAGTTTAAGATGAAGAAACACCATAATCTTTCTTCTCAGTTGCCAGATAGTTCTTACCTGAAACATCAGTTAAATTTTCTTGAAGGCAGAATGAATATAAGTGTGAATTATTTTTTTTTTCTAATAGATATTTACATCATGACAGATAAAAATAATCCTTATTTTCAGGAGGCTGTAAACTCACCAGCCAAGGTAGCAGTTGGAGGCTGAAAATGCTAAGAATCTCAAGATTGCAGACACAGACTACCAAGTTGAATAAGATTCATTATAAATAAAAAGTGAAAGAATAACATAATGGAGATTGATGGTGTATCTGACAGAATAACAAGATTATTTATTCAACTTAATAGCAGGTATAAAATGCAGACAATTCAGGTTTGTGCACCACCAAATTCTTATTGTAATGAAGTAGAGGAGTTTTATATGAATATACAAAAAGATTTTGACCAGACCAAACTACATTTAAAATTGCCATAGGAGAATTTACTGAAAGATGAAAGTGCTGTAGGTAAATTTGGTTATGGTGATAGAAATGAGAGAGAACACAGAGGTGTGGAGTTTGTAGAAAAATAATAACTTTATATTATGAATTCTTTTTTTGAGAAAAATGTTAAATGCAAAGGATATGGAAACATCTAAATGAGGGTACAGCAGAAATGGATTATGTTTTGACAAACAGAAAATACGTATTTCAAGATTGTAATGTTTTTAATAAATTCAACACAGGAAGTGACCATCAATTAGTAAGATGTTAGATACATGTTAATGCAAAACTAGACACAAATTATTATGAAAAACAATATTCACCTTTGACATTCATAATCTTCAGAAACATTCCAATGAATTTAAATTAAACCTTTCAAATCTTTTCAAATATTAATGGATTTTGAACATGATTCAGATTTGAACAAATTCAATAGAAATATAACTGATACATTTCTAAAAATTATGACAAAGATATTTTTGTACAAAAAGGCAGCAATCAGCCGTAAAATTTCTTCTGAAACAAGACAATTTATGAAAAAAAAAACGAATATGAAAATATATAAATATGATGCATTAAGGATTGAATATCTCAAATTTTGTAAAGTGATGTGAACTAGCATTGGTAGTTGAGAGGTCAGTGCAACTGCCTTACAAGCAGTTGTCCGGGTTGCGGGTTCGCGTCCCGGCCGATACTATGACATTTGAAAAAAAAAAAAAGCAATAGAAAAGAATAAAAGACTTAAGAATGTAAAACAACATCTTGATATTGATAGAAAATTATTTCTGCAACAAGAAAAAAAGATGAGACTATTACTAAAAATAAAGACGACAACATGAAATGTAAAAAAGAGTTCTATCAAGAATTATATATCAATAAAAACAAGGAAAAGTACCTCCTACACCTAGTATATCTTCTGAATTACTGGGGATTTTAAATAAAAAAATGAGGCATGAAATTAAATTTATGAAGAAGAGAGAAGCTTTAGGTAATGATAAAATTATATAGTTTAAAAGAAGCAGGTGAAGAAATAATTTTTTTTTTTTTTTTAGCAAAGTTATATATCAAATGTTTAAATAATAAAAAATGTATTAGATTATTGGATGAAAGTAAAAAAGTAGGATTAAAAATAAATGTTAAAAAGAATAAGTAATGTTCAATGGATTTTCTCAAAAGATGAAAATAAAGATTGAAAATAATGAGTTAGAACCAAGTTCACAACTACAGATACCTTGGCCAAATTATTGCCGCAGATGGAAATATAATAGATTAAATGAATCATAGTATTAAACTTAGCTAGATTTCTTTTGGTAGAAATAACTTAATATTAAAAGAAATATGCCTATGTTTTCGAAAAGGTTTTTAATAGATGGGTTTTACCAGTTCTTACATATGAATCTGAAAGATGGACATTTAACAGGAAGAGCAATACAGAGATTTCAGACCACTCAACAAAGTATGGAGAGAAGCATGTTAGGAATAGCAAGAAGAGTTCGAAAATGAAATATATGGATGAGAGAACAAACAGATGTTATTGACATTATTGAAATAATTAAGAGACTGGAGTTCGGCTGGACATATTTTTAAAAAAGATGATAATAGATGGACAATTAAAATTTTAAACATAATTCCAAAAGATTGTAAAAGATTTACAAAAAAAATCACATGTGAGATAGATAGATGAAATATAGAAGTGTGCTGGTGTGATGTGGAGAAAAAAGGCTAGATATAAGGATAATATGAATTGAATTTGGAGAGACCTTTCTGCAGTGGATGGATAATGGTTGAAAATGATAATGATGAGCTATAAAATAATGATAAAGATATCATGATCATTAGCAACCACTTATGAAACAAACACAATCATTTTAATTCTTTAAAAAAAAAAAACAGAAGTTGAAAGATAAATGACTAACCACAAATATATTTATGAAATTAAATGTTGGTCAATTGTAATACTTACTGTCCTTAAGATTCTACATAGAACTTTATTTTTTGGTTTAGTTGTAATTTTTCACCATATTCTATCCCCAGTTATACCTTTAGAATAAAATTAATTGCTTTTATACTTCATTAATGACCTTTATGATTTAAGCAGGACCTGCCTCTACTGCAAATATCATATTGCAGTTCATCATAAAATACTATTTTTAGGATATCTGATGCCATTCATTCACTCCACATGCCAAATCAAGTGAAGATGTATGATTACAATATTCTATATATTATTTTCATACAAAAAATAGAATACAATAAAAAATATTGGATGAGTAGGCACTAGATAGGGATTTTATGCACAAGCCTTTTTGGAATCCATTGATTACTCTGGTTGACACAGAGTGGCA
Organism: Epiperipatus broadwayi; assembly: GCA_028023455.1. NCBI lineage: Eukaryota > Metazoa > Onychophora > Udeonychophora > Euonychophora > Peripatidae > Epiperipatus > Epiperipatus broadwayi. The sequence goes on from JAQFVV010012468.1 coordinate 1,630,945, forward strand.
CTACTGTATGGAGAGTTTTGCCTGTTTTAATATAATGATGATTTAATCTTTAATTTAATGATAGTAGCATCAGATGGGGTTTCTGTTGCATATAAAGATTTAAATCCACCCTCACAATTCAAAATCTATCATGATATATAAACTAATTTGCATTCTAAAAATAATAATCATCAGTCACACCAAGAACACTACAAATACCATAATTTAAAATGACATAAATAAAACAATTGTCAACTTGATTTAAATTTGGGTCATTTTTTAAAAATTAAATCCAAAACTTCTGTATTAAATTTATATTGTTGCTGTAAAGTATTTGAAAAGACTATTATCATAAACATAAAAAGATACAGCTTGTATATAATCTCTCTCAACCCCAATTTTTATTTTAAATGGTTCACAATTTAAAAACCCTGGTTTACTACAGTAGGTAAAGCATCTGACTTGATATTGGGAGATCCCAGTATCAATTCCAGCATTCACAAATCTAGCACTCAACCTTCTTATGAAATCCCAAGCAATAAAGCCACATACCTTTCTTTTAACAACAATAATAAAACTCCTTATTTTATCATATGTTCTACAATATAAATTCCAGAAAACAACCAATTAATTTCTAACATTTTCACAAGTATTTTTGATTAAATGAATCAAATGTCTTAATCAAAAAGTATATACATACAAATCACATCTTTCTCATCATCATTTCAACTATTATAAACCCACTGAAATGTCACGTTTAATCAAGTTTCTCTGTTCTGTAGCACCATTTTCTTATTTCAATATTTTTCTAGTTTTATGCAATCACTTGAGATCCAATTTGTGATTTCAACTCTCAATCTATTATCATCCCTTCTACCAATATGTTCAGCCTAATCTTATTTCAGTTTAATTTTTTCAATGTCAATATGTTCATGAGAAAGACCATTAAGAATTGGGTTTTACTAGTTCTTATTTACAGATCTGAAAATTGGATATTTAAGAGAAAAGCATCACAGAAACTTCAGTTTTCTTAAAAAAGTATAGAGATATGTATGTCGGGGATAAAAAAATAGTTGGGTAAGAGAATAACCACATAAACATATATAGCATTTCAGGCAGTTAAGAAACAAAAAACTTTCTCTTCTCTGTAATATATAATCCGAGTTTGTACAAGTAATATACTGATTTAAAAATCAGGTTAGCAATAAGAATAAGCTCTCAATTCACAGTCAATAAATGTTGGTCTATTTCAAGAACAAACTCTTAAGTATAAGTGGATCATCTACGCTTTTAAAACATTTATTGATAGGAAAGTGTGTGTGTGAAGAGTAGGTGACTTCTACAATATTTTATATATAATATGATAGTTAGCCCTCAATGTGAATCAAAAAAAAAGATATACACGATCATTAAAATAATTTTTTTTCCATCTGTTATGTCTATTTGTTTTGTGCATCAAGTTGTTTTTCATTTTAAATTGTTTATTTTTTTGAAAGTTGTTGAGAATATAATCTTTTATTCACATTTAAGTGAAAAAGTTATTTTAAATAAAAAAAGTGGGGGGAGGGGTTTGAAATAAAATAGACAATTATTTCAATTTTAATATTTGCCAAAGAACATTTTTGAGCCAATATTAAAAAACAAGGGAGATATAAGATCTAAATTTAATAAAATTATATAAAAATTAATTATTTAAGTTATATTATTATCATTTTTTGTTAATATTAAAGTTAATTTTAGAAATAGTTGAATGCAAGACATTCAAAAACAAATGCTCAAGGTGTGTGTGTATGCAAAACCAATCATGGAAAATTTTTAGTGTTGCATATTTTCTAGGAGATAAACAGTAATTTCAGACATCATTAATTTTGCAGTAAGGGGGTTGTTTACCCTTACCAAAAAAAAATGATACTTAGTACATGATAAAAAACTTTTGATCCAACTACATACTTTTAGTTTAATAAAGTTTTGAAAAATGGCAATATTAAAGTTATTAACCATGATTGTCAGCTAGATAATGATAGTCTGACAGCAATTGTGAAGCCACCATTCCAGTTGACTACATTTCTGCCAAGTCTCTGTGGCATAATGTTAGAATAAAACAAAAGCCTATCTAACAAAACAGGAAGTCTATCTTTTTTAGACCTAAGCATTGAAGAGGTTACATTTTAGAAGATATATGGAGAGAGAATGTTACTTCATGAACCAATAAATAGTTTATCAACATTTCCAAGAATCCTAAATTTTTACATCCACCTGTAATAGTCTAAACAAGTTTCAGGAACAATAGATATTTTATCTAGAACTTTTAAAATTGAAAAAAAAAAAAAAAACTTTCTCTTGTCATCTTCACTTTCATATTTTGTCAACAATTATTACCCAGGAAACCTATACACATCAGGGTGAAAATGAAATTTGAATTCAGGACTTTAGATAAAAAAGAAAGATATTATTTCCATTAATAATAATTTTGTTGGGAATTGTTGCTATGCATTTTTTTCTGTCTTAGATATCCCAAAAAACATTTTCTTTTAAAACAACAAAGATAATATTAAAAATTTTTTTTCCTGCTTTATATGTAATACATGTTTGCAAACATCCCATATAACAATTTGGGTGTGACTGGTTATGGTTATTAAGGGTTACATAATGTTTATTAAAATTTATTATTGTTATAAAATGTAAATCTTATAAATACATCATTCCAGGATAAAAGGAATTGTGTTTATATTTAGTGAGTCATTAAGGATTCAAGTAATGGAAGTAAGGTGTTGGTAAATTTAGTGTTGCATGAATAATTTGATTAGCGGCCTTTGTATACTTAGCATTGTTATACTCAGTAATATATATAATTTTTGTTTGTATAAAAGATGGTGAATTCCTCTTATTACAAACTTGTTTTATCTGAGAGATGTAAATTCATCTCAAGGTGTAGCTATTTCATTTTTTATGTAAGAGATGATAAAATTCCTTTTATTGCATGTTAGATGAGAATGTACATGAGTATATGTAGTAATATGTTTACTTTACATTTGCCACTTATTAAATAAGCCACTACTTGTGATCCTAAGTTAGTTTGTTTAGAAGCTTCTTATATTTTATATCAGTAGATAAATTTGATGTATTATTAAAAGGAACTTTTACCTGTGAAATATGTATAGAAACTATATTCCAAATTAGTTATTTATTTTATTAGCTAACAATTATAATATTCTTACACAGCACTGAATATAAATACCACCATTTCACTTTGGATATTTTTTATTTGTTTTTAATACTTTGAAAAGCTGTAGTAACTTCATAAATAGGTTTGTTATTAATAATAATATGAAATCACTTAAATGTCAATAAAATGTATATAATTTTTATTAAATTTGGTTTTCCTACATTTTCATTATAAGATCAACACTTATCATTGATTTTGGGTCACACCTTGAGATATTCACTAATATTTTCTTTTGGCTAGCTATATTAAATTACTATTAGATGATATAACATTGTTATATAAAAAGGAAAAGGATAATGTATACATTAAAAGAAACTTTAGGATTATTTGTTTACTGATTCTAAATATATTTCGAGATCAATAAAATTACCTTTGATTTCAATGTATATTTATTTGAAATACTTGCATATGTAATAGAAGTCTTAGATGTAAGAACGTTTTATCTTTCATAAGTTTAGCTAGTCAGAAATGAGAGATTTATTATTATTGATCTATTATTTATAGTTACAGTTTTGGGCTTGATCAATTCATAAAGAATATTAAATAAAAAAAAAAAGCCAATCTCACTTTTCCACTATCTTTATAAGAATGGTACAGAGCCAACTTTCAGCATTATTTACCATTATAATATATATGTATTTAATTTTTTAAAATATTGGTATATAGTTGATGTAGGGGGAAATACACTATTTATAATAATTCAACTTCAATTTTTGTTTTTTGTATATCTTAATGAAAATGAATAGTCACTATATAAAACTTAGTGCTAAGGCTATTTATTTATCAAATAGTTTATACGGGGAATCTTTTTATCATCACACATTTAACTGGAAAATCTGTATATTCACAAATAAGAAAGTAAAATATCAAATGCCAATAGCTAAACTATTCATGTATCAGACTTTACAAGATCTTGTCAATCTTGAATGGAAGTACCTTCAAAAATTTTAAGGCAATAGAATTACTATGTTCAAGATTTCTATTGAAATTAATAAATTTACTATTGATGTCTGCTAGTCACTTTTGCAGGTATTCCATTACAGCTTTTAAAATATATCAGAATTAAAGTGCTGATAGTCTGAAAGTATTATCAAAGTCAATATCATATTTTGTTGACATCCTTGTTTTTATACACTTAAATTTATAAAATTAAAATTTTGATGTTTATGAAAAATTGTCTTATGGTCACAATGATTATATATGAAAAGTATTCCTTTCAGGTAATTTATAAACTTTATAAATATGTATTAATTTTGCGTGGTGTTTAAGTCTGGAATAAGTGTACTTTGAAAATTTTTTTAGTTCACAAGTTGACTTATAATTTTTTCTTAGATAGCTAGTCAAAACCCACTCAACTAACCATCCACGATTTATTGATATACATATCTATTATCTATTATATAATAGCTCCATGATAATAGCCTCACTTTTTGATATGGTTGCAAAATAATGTTCTCCACTGCTGAGGAATTGTTGTACCCCTATCAAAACTGAGCATTTATATATGTTTTTACTTTACTCTTTAGCACTATTTTGTATAGCACAGATTTAAAAAAAAAAAGACTGATTAGCACTCACATTATAATGAACTCCATTTGAATTAAAGGATTGATATCTTTTGATATCATATTACAATTTTCAATTAAGAATTATATTAGTTTCTTGCAATAGATATCTTTGATCAATGTGATATGATACAGACCATTAATAATAGTGTTATTAGCAATAGCAACTTTCTTCATTCAATAATGCCAGAAAGCTTTCACATTGAAATACATTTCAAGTGCCTACATATCCAATATCCCCAGACTAGTTTCTAGATTGTGGCTATCATCCATTAGGAGCCTTGGCATTGTTGTATGGAGGAAGTTGCTACTATTTTAAGGCATGTGTAAACATAAGAAATGACAGTCATGTGATGTGATGTTTTAGAGTTTCTAGTCCATTAAACCTTTTAGCATTTTACTTGTGATGTTGTTTAACTTGAGAAAATACCACTATAACTTAGGACAATTGCTTGTCACCATAATAATGTAATATAAAAGTTCTCTTTAATTATAATCTGATATTTTTTTCAATAAACAAAAAAAAAAAAAATGAAATAGAAATGAGGTATGTGGTGACAAAGTGAAAGAGGGACCAACTTTATTAGAGGTATATGAATTACAGCTCAACTCTGTTACTTCCAAGCCTTGAATTTGATATAAATTCCCCCAAGCAACAAACCATTTGTATATTTTATTTTATTTAAAAACAATTAATTGAAATCAACTATGAGAATTTCTAGGGTTGAAAAAATTAATTGACATTCACTAATGGAAAAGACCTTTACCCCCCCCCCCCCAAATCCAATTTAATAATGAATTGTTGAATTTTTTTTTTGCCATCATCAGAAAATGTAAAAGAAGTATAAACATGATTTGAAATTTAATTATGTAATTTGAAATATCCTGTTTACATCTATATCAGTCTGACAAATGGAAATTCAGAGCTTTATCATTAAGATGTAATTAGTTAAATTTGTTTTTCATTTTAATGATTTTTTTTTTTTTAATTAAAGAAATGAATAAATTGGAAATAAACATTTTACCTTTCTTTAACAAAAAAAAAAAAAAAAAAGAGAGAGAGAAAAATTAAACAAGTTTGTATTATACTAGACAGACAAATGAACTTATAAATTTGATATGTTATTTTAAAAAATAAAAATTCTATTAATGCATTTAAAAAACACTTCAAAATATTATATGTGGAAAAATATATATGGATTATAAGTTTTTCAGAGAGATATGGTGTAATTTGAGAATTATCTTGCCAAAATTTTAAATCACATTTGTAATCCTTTCACTTAGCCCCATAACATCCCAGCATAGTTATTATTTCTGCTTCAATTATTTACTCTTACTATTTTAGCATACTCATTTATTTCCATTATTACACTACTAGAGATTACGTTTTACCTGTATTAATGTTTTAAACTACAACTTTTGTAAATATATGGTACCTCTAACAACAACAAAAAAACTATCATTCACTAATTAAAAAAAAATACTAAACCAGTATAAATTTAAGTTGAACCACTAAACATCACATGATCACCATCTCATGCTAGCACATATCTGTTAGTAAACAGGCAAAAACTCTCCATATTGTGCTAACCAGAGTAGTGTAGGGAATGATGATGCAATTAAGATTAACCTTTTTTTTGGTACAATTTGGCATAAACTAGTACCTTTTTTATTAATTAAAACTTTTAATTTGGGACAAAATATAGACAAATAAATATAATTATATATATTGAACTATTTCCATCATCTAAAATTAAGTATTGAAAATTTTAACTCTTCCAATTCACATTCAACTGTTAGGTGCAACATTTTGAGAAGTATTATGCATGGCTCAATTGGGTAGAGCATTATCCTAAAATTCACTATTCAGGAATCTAAGGGTCCAGTTTTGATTCCCATGCTAGTACTGTCACTGGTCAGAACTGTAACACATGAAGAAGAGAGGAGAATAATACCTCTCGAAATGTTGTGCATCTACTAACTTGTGTGCTATTACTAACAGCTGAATGTTAATTGGAATATTTGAATAAAAGTTAAATTTTTCTAAAGACATTCAACACTGAATATTAAATGATGGAAGTAGTCCAATATAGAAATACAACTAAAATACAATCATCACAAAACCTTCAGAAAAATAAGTGTAATGTCTAAATCAGTAATATTAAAACTGCTTTAAAAATATTTGACTTTATTTTGAAAGATATACATAATATGAACATGTTATGAATATATTTATTAAAAAAGTACAATAACAAATTAGATCAAATTATCCAAGGGCATTATTCATTCAGCATTACTTTATAAAAGGGATAATTTAATTAGTCACTTCAACTTCTCTTCTAACTCCAGAAGTTGAAATGCAAGGAGTGATAAAATTAATTGACAATGCAACAGACTTCTATAACAAATTCTACTTGGTGATCATAAGATAAGATGTATGGTACTTAGTTACAAATTATTTCACTCGCTGTTTTTCCTGTTGTTACTAAAAGCTAGAAGAAAGTTATTTTTTACTCCATGTTATCACTGTTGTTTGATAGATTGTTATGCTTAATGTTCTGATCATTATCAATAGTTGTGTATTCCTAAGCCAATATAATATATTATTTTTCTTCCAACTTCCACAATGCCTTTACAAATTATTTTATAGCAGTAAATAAAATAATTGTGTGGTCAATTGTTTGGGTGTGCATAAAATGCTGAGCACCAAATAAACAAACTAAACACACCAATTCTATTCAAATGACCAAATTGACATTTGTTTTTTTTTTTTTTAATTTTTTGCCAGAAAACAGTATAGAAATCCACAGCCTTTGAATTTGTTATTCTTATTTTGCACTAAACAACACAGTGCATAGAACTACTGATATACATCATTTAATAATCTTAGTTACAGAAAAGTATTTCCATTTCAAAGCCTTCCTTCTTTCAAGAATCTGCTATATGTCTACCTTAAAAGATACTACCAGAGTATTCCAGATGTATTTTCCTCATTATTCTTTTCCAAAAGCTTAAGTTTAGATTTATCTCCTCACAATCATGAACTAAACTAGGATAAACTAATCTAATTACCAAGACAATTGTTTAGTAGGCATCTAAACTTATATTTATAAAATCTACTTGTGTAGCTTAGTGTCATAGTAGGATAGCAGAATCAAAAGCCAAAGGCATATGAATCAATATATGACAGCCACTATAAGAACTCTAAAATCTTGTAATCTTCTAATTGTCAAATCATTTTTTATATATATTCAATTCTTTATTAGTTATTGTATATATGTCTATTTAGGTATTTAACAACCCAAAATGGGTAGATAATAAACAAATAAATTACCAAAAAAAAAAAAATTAAAATTCAAATACCATTCTTACTTGCTATGTGTTCCAAAAACTATAACACAATGGATAAAATTAATAATAACAAATACATAAAATTAAAATCCTTGAAAAATAAAACTATTTGTGAATATATATATATATTTAAAAAAAATCTAATGGTTAATCGCTTATGAGGCCTAATGATTTTAAGCAATTGCTAAAATAGGATGAACTTAATAAGGTCCAAAAATTTAGCTCTCGAATTAATTATTCTATCAATGCATAAAAGTATGTAGAACTTTGATGGTTAAATAATTCAAATTTGAATACTGTGAAAATGAGAACATCTTTCTTTTTAGTTCACTAATAATTTTTAAGAAGTTTAATTTATAAATAATATTTTAAGTGCAGATGACCACTATATACTATTTAAATTTTACAAACTCTATTTGTAGAAGTGTGATTCAAATATTATGGACTTCTGCTTTGCATGGTTGATCAGTAAAAGAATATTCAATGTAATAAGTTTTGGTATTTTTTTTTTTTTAATTTTACAGTTTAAATTCAAGCTTTTTACTAAATAAAAATAATTTCTTCCATTTCTGCAACAGAACACAAACAATTATAATAAATCTATTATACATCAATGTCTGAATGCATTTATTGTAAGAAAGTGGACATAAATGAGATAGATTTGAGTGAAGGTGTGGTAGCATGTAGATTCTTATAATATATCATACAAAAATGTATTCATATAAAAGTAAAAAAAAAAAAAAATCCTGTAGGGGAAAAGGTTTCTTCAACAACCTCTCCTGAAAAAAAAAACCCTGAAAAATAGTATTTATAGGCTTGTCAATTTCTATTGGTGAAGATTTGAACAACTTTTCATCTTTTTTATCACAAGCAAAGAGTAGCTACATATCCATTTATTGCTCAATATTGAATTGTTAGCTGGGATGCTTTGAGAGGGAGCTCACTAGGCTTTCAAATTGCTGAATTAAGAGGATTTGAGCCATTTTTCATTCTAGTATATACCATCTAACTGAAAAAATAATGTTTACTAACAAAAGTTGATTGGTTAGCGATATTAGCTAAGAGATCTACTGAGAGATAAATCCAAAATCTTATGAAATGGAATTTATTTAATCTCTGGATTAAAACCTTAGATAATCATAGGCATGATAGCAAATATTCTATATCAGTAGTATAGAATCCTTAAGATATGCAACAAGTAATTATTAGTAATTTATTATTAATGTAACAATTTTATCTCTGAGTTGGAGTTAATATATACTATTTGTTTTCTACATTGGATTAGAACAGCTATTAAATGTATTCTTTCAATTATTGACATACCCAACCAACTTAAATAGACAATTTATAAAACATGTAAGTTCTGCTGTAAAAAGTTATAGTTTATAACTATTCTCCTACACCCCCATCGCTTTTATTAGTAAAAATAAGAATCAGTATTTTATTTAAAAACCATATCTAACAATGTCAGGGCCCACTAATAACAAACCATCACAACAGAAGTTCTACAAGTAATTGTATAAAGGCATTACTAATGGAGCAAATCACCATTAAACAGTATCTCTTTAAGGCTTAATACAATAAGAATAATAACAAATAATGAAAAATTAGTGACAAATTTATATATATATATATGTTTGAAAGTTAACTTAAAAAAATCTGAGTTAAAAAATCTTAGCTTGTAGATGAAAAAAAGCTGGAAGAGACTTTCCTAATAGGCCTTATTTAAAAGTGAATAGAAAAGATGATCTTACCAGGCTTTCCAGCAACCAAATATTGAGGCTAAAGTAATTTTCCATTCTTGTTATATTCTATTTAAAGATTCCATAATTTTATGTCACCTTATTTTACTTATAGAACTTTGTACAGTTTATAGATTCCAATAAACATTATAGAATAGTTATATACAATATACTGTCCACTATCAAATGGGTGTCTACATCAATTATGGAATAACTATCTAAAAGAAAAATCTCAAGGTTTTTAAAAAATTCAGTTAATTTGGTCCAAATTCAAAATCAGAGTAAATATAAACATTACGTTGAATGCCCTTGCATTCTAAATATATTGCCATCATTACCACCAACAGCATATTACTTACAAATAAACATGGTCACTCAAAATCTAAAAGTTAAAAAAGAAAAGGAAAATATTGCACTAAAGTTGAGTTTTGTGATGCTTATACAAAAAAAAAAAACATCCATGAAACACAATTTCATCTACATATTAACATAGTGGTCCATTATTCTGTTTATTTGTGGATGTGAGATGTTTCCTCTTGAGTTCTACAGCAAAAGTTTTTCTTCTGTAAAACTGCAACATCATATCTAGTAATAGCTCTTCAACACATTTTGTTTTCTGCCATAACTTCCCAATGAAAAGAATCAACATCACACTTATTTAGAATGTCTTTGAATAATATTTATAATAAAAATGAAATCTATCTTGCATACAAAAAAACATTGTCAAGTTCATTATAAAAGATACTGTACTGTTCGCTAGTTTTACATATCCATTCCCATTAAGATATGGTTTTACAGTAGTGGTTACAATACAAAATTCAGTAAATTTAAGAATACATTGATTGGACTTATGATTTTGCCATTACATTTTTAGTGTGTTTGGGAGTATCTTGAAATTTTTCTAATATCTTGATGCTATATTAATATAGTATTCAAATTCACTCCCCACTTCCATATTAGATAAAATAATAGTTCTTCTTTAATTACAGTAATTTTTTTTATTGAGACAAAATGCCTTATCTTTTAATTTTCTCTATGCTGCACCACAATATCTAACTTTAGGTTTTTACCTAAAAAACCATCAAGATATTAAATTAATTTAAATTTTCAAGTTAATAACTATCCAAATTAAAAGTTACTAAATATTTTGTTGCTTCAAAGGGTAATAAATGATTTGAATTTTTTTAAGCATTAATTTTTAAACCTCAAAACATTACGCAAAATCACTTATAAGTAGAATTCCAAGAAGATAAAACTTATTTTTAATTGACTCAAATTAAAAATTCCAATAACAAACCTATATTGTACTTTGGAACTGATTCAATAACCTACAACAATTCTAATGATCACTGTCATAAAAATTAATAATAAAGTTGGAGTTAATACAACATTCTTGAACACATGCATATGTGGATATTTTCCATTTATAATAATAATACTTCCTCTCGTTTCATCACACAGAATTATATAATGTAATTAAACATTCACGAACAATCAATTAATTCTTAATAATGTCAGATACCTATTTAATCAATTAAATAAAATGACCTCATCAAATAGATAAATGCAATATATAAATCACTCTTTTATTTCTGATTCCTTTCTTGTATTTTCCTGGCAACAAAACCATGTTACAATGCTTTTTGAATCTCTAAAACAACATTAAATCATCATTATCAATCATTATCAATCCACTGCAGGATGAAGGTCTCTCCAAGTTTAATCCATCTTCTTCGATCTTTAGCTTCTCTTCTCCACATCACCCCTGCACACTTTCTTATTTCATCCATACATCTCACATGTGGTCTCTTTCTGGGTCTTTTACAATCTCTTGGAATCCAATTTAAAATTTCAATTGTCCATCTATTATCATCTCTTCTAGCAATATGTCCAGCCCAACTCCACTTCAATCTTTTAATTTTTTCAATGAGATCAGTAACACCTGTTTGTTCTCTTACCCATACATTGCGTTTTCGATCTCTTCTTGTTACTCCCAACATACATCTCTCCATACTTCTTTGAGTGGTCTGAAGTCTCTGTATTGCTCTTCTATTGAGTGTCCAAGTCTCAGAGCCATAAGTAAGAACTGGTAAAACACATTTGTTAAAAACCTTCCTTTTCAAACACATAGGCATATTTCCTTTTAGTATCAGGTTATTTCTACCAAGTTTAATTCTATGATTAATTTCCTCCATTATGTTTCCATATGTATTAATAATCTGACCAAGGTATTTGTAACTGTTAACTTCTTCTAATTCATCATAATCAATCTTTATTTTCATATTTTGAGCAAATCGATTAAACATTACTTTAGTCTTTTTAACATTTATCTTTAGTCCTACTTTCATCTGATAACTCCTGCAACATTTCCTGCAGCTCTGAAGCATTATTTGCAAAAACAACTACATCATCTGCAAAATCTAAATGACTTAAATAATCTCCATTTACTTTCACTCCTTTAGTTTCCCATTTTAATCCACAAAATACTTCTTGCAGCACTGCTGTAAAAAGTTTTGGAGATATGGAGTCACCTTGTCTTACACCTTTCTCAATGTTGACTTTCCCAGTATCATTATGTAATCTAATTGTTGCTGTTGCATTTTTATAAATATTCTTTAAAATATGACAATATCCTGGATCTATACCTTGATGATCCAATGCTTTAATCACTACATTAAATCACACTTACCTATTTAACAAAAATAGAGGATATTAACGATATTCCACAATAATTATAATATATTTATTCCTTTTACTTTTAAAAATGTGATTAGTAAAGGAATAACAATAAATTTACATTTATGTTCTGTTTGATTATATCAGTACATTAGTAAGAGTATCAAGATTTCCTTTTATAATACATAATAGTTAGAAATTAATAGACAGAATCAGTCAGAAAATATTAAAATGTTGCTATATGTAAAATATTTATTTTATAATATGTTAATATATAACATGAAAAAACATTATATACATAAGAAAACCTTTTTCTATTAGTTATAATGTTTTTTATATTACAAATAAGCTGTATTTCTTTATCATTGTAACTTCTATAAATATAAGGTAGCAATAATCAGATGAGGTGGAAGATAAAAGGAAAGATATTAATAATTTAAAGTCATTAGATTGCAATCAAAACATTAATTATATTCTGTAAACAATCTTTTCAACTAGAAATATCAGCACAATATAAATTTCCAGAATCCATGAAAATGAATTGCTTGTTTTCAATTTTAATCAATTCAAGTTTAAAAATTCTGCTGTCAAATATAGTATCATATCTAATCTATGTTTTTTTTTCTTTTTTCCATATGTCATAGCATCGACCAGGAGATGAACATGCCAACAACCATCTGCAAACAATTGCTTGCTTGCAAGGCAGCTGTGCTGACCTCTCGGCTAACAACGCTTGACTAATCCATGGTTTTATTAAGCCATTTATAAACAGTACCAATAACTATTGCTAATAAAATTGAAAACAATGCAGAAGTAACAAAACATCTTTATTTAATACCAGTTTTCATTTCAAATGCTTCATTTTCTCATTTGTGGTACCAATACCATAGATTTATTCAGTTAATTGAGTTAAATGTCTTAACCAAATAAATAAGATCAATAGATAAATAACTTTTGTTCCTGACTTTTTTCTTATGTTTGCCTGTCAACAAAAACTATGTGTTTAGTGTTTTTTGATTCTCTAAAATCCCGCGAGTCTCTGCTATCTATTTCATCTATAATTTAAAGTAACCTATACAACAGTAATCTTAAAAGTACTTCTGCTGTCAAACGTTGTTAGCCGAGAAGTCATCGCAGCGGCCTTGCAAACAAGTAGTTGGTTGCAGACGGTTGTGGAATCGCGTCCCGGCCGATGCTATGACATATGAAAAAAAAAACAACTACTTCTGCTATTGTTGATAAATATTCAATGATAATTACTACAATCTTGTCTATTCCCTATATTTTTAAACATTTGAACAGTAGAAGCATCTTTAACATCAAATGGCATAACTTCATGAGTCCTTATATTTCTAAAAAAAATCTAATATTTCTGAAGCATATTTTAAAACTTTTCCAGGTATCCCACCAGAAACTGCAGCAAGTCTGAATGAAAATATTTTCAAATTTCTGTGTATAAGATTGTCATAAAATATTGGTTAAAAATTATTAACCATTATTCTAGAATTATATCTTCTGGTTAAGTTATTAAAAAAATAGCTATTTTTAAGCCATAAAAATCATTTATAATCATATTCATAAAGTGAGTTTCTTCAATCCATAATCTCTCTTTTCTACATTACACCACAAAACGCTTTTATTTCATCTACTAAAGATCTCATACTAAGTTTTTTTGCAATCTCTTGGTACCCATTTGAAGACTTCAGTTATTTCAAATGGTATCCCCCTTTAGCAACAAATCCCAGAAATTTTTTTTTCATTTTGGTCGATTAATTCTTTCAATCATGCCAGTGACTGAGGTTTGTTCTCTTTGCTACATATGTAAATGTCAATCTCTCCTATAAATAAACCATAATGCTTGTTTCTGCAGAGAATTTTCACTTGCAACACCCACACACTGAATGAATACCTAAAAGAACACATGTAGCGTTAAGCACTGGGAGATTAAAAATGATATGTTTACATTTATAAACACACAGCCATATTAAAAAATATTCAGAGTAAAAATAGCTCATATAAAGTACTCATCCTACTATATATAATTTTCATTCTATTGGATATAAAAACAAATCTATGCATATAGAATAAAACAGAAAAATAGATTTGCTGGTTAGTATGAAGTATCATCCCTGATACATAGATATATGGAAAAATTATGCCTCAAAAAAAAAAAAAAAGCAATTAAAAATAGAAATGGTCTATATTGAGAAAAGAATTGATAAAGATTAAAACCGATGCCAATGATTATAAATAAAATGAATAAAGTATATATATAAAAAAAATCATATTAATATATCGCTCGTACGAACCATTTATTTTTGCTATTCGCAATAAAAAAAAATTGAAATTATTTTTCTTATAGAATAGAACTGAACACACATTTATCAAAAGAAAAGAAGCCCCAACTGCAAGGAGAGCCTAATTTTAAATTAGGTCAGAGAAACAAATTTTTCAGTAAGGTGACATAAGAATGGGTTAAAATAATAAAGTACTTCCAATTCATTTTAGAAAGAAACGTCAGTTACAGATAGGAGAAAATGTCTATTTTTATAAATAACAAAATACTTGAAGCTCTTATTAATATAATTTAAATTTCGTTTAAAATTAAAAATTTCTCCAAATAGCCAATATTCAAATATAGGTGACAAGATTACATTTAGTGGTAGTAGTGCCAATCCTTTTTATTTTCTGGCCCCCTTTTTTGTAAAATGTTTAAAACAGATTTGTCTATTTGGTTATTTTATTCTTGCCAGGCATAGTACAAGTTTTCTTTCAACCATTCAACTTGTAATTATTACTACCTCCCTTACTTCTCACAGGGTACAAAAAGCAAGAGGAGGCGGGAACAAATTAAGATGAATCAGGTTGCTGAAATATTCTTTACCGAAGAATGAAAGTACCTAATAAAGATTACTGATTTTATCCCTTTTTAGGTGGAATTTTATTATTATTATTACAGATTTATTAAATTTTTATTCTTACTACCAATTAATTGCTATTATTACTATAAATGGGAGATATAACTTATCGAGGAAAAAAAAAACAAAACATAAATAGAATTTGTAGAATTAAGACAAGAACCTACAGTTAAGATAATGGTTAGTGAATAAAACGTTTCTAATAAAACAAAGTTAAAACATAGTATGTTTAATTGAATAAAGTTGATAATATAGGCCTTGCCACTTTCTATACATATATTAGGTGCTCAACATATCTTTGACAAAAAAAAACGCAAGTGTAGACCATATAATGAAACATTTGACATAGCATCAGTATTCCCAGAAATAATAAAATTTCGCGAGGATGACTGGCTGAAGAGTTGGAGGGTGGAGTGGATTGAAGCCTGTTCATTAAAGTATGAAGATTGGCTATCTTAATATAAATCTGAGCGCTTATTGTATATAAGTGTGGAGATGATTATTTGGACAAAACTGACGAGTGCTGGTTTAGCACGAAATACGATTATTGGTGATTATTTCTCTTTTAGATATACATGTGGTCAAGTGTATCAGTGATTATGAGAAGGTGTGGAAAGTTGAAAGTCGTATGAAAGTCTGAGCTTAAAATACCATATATATTACAGTGTTTGTGCAGGTATATATATATATAGCCTGTATGTTAGATATTAAAGATTGCATTTACTAAAAAAAATTAAGATAAAACAAGCACAATCTGCAAACATATCTTTAGTTATATATGCATGCACATACCTATAATTTAATCTATAAGCGCAATATTACATGAATATACAAATTTACAAGTACAACATTACTTGGATATAGACATTTAGCTGGCTGGTATAAAGAAGCAGCAATTTACCAAGAATTTTTCTGTTAAGACATGAAAATGTATGAAGAAAAGAATGACAATAAATATTTATAAAAATGATCCATTAAGCAGAACTGAATATCTAGAGTTTTGTAAAATAGTTAATAATGATATAAGAAAATATAATTGTGCATTAATAAAAAAAGCTTGAAAAAAAAGTGAATCTCAAAATATAAAGCAACATCTTGGTATTGGTAAGAAACTTGTTTTTTGCAATAAGAAGAAAAGATGGAACTATTACTAAAAAGAGAGATAATAATGTGAAATATGTAGAAAAGCTCTATCAAGAATTAAATAACAATAAAACACAAGAAAAAATATCCCATACAACTACTATACTCTTATGAAGTGCCCAGGATTTTAAATGATAAAGTGAAATGCAATTAAAGCTTGGAAGAAGGGAAAGATCCAAGTAATGACAGATTTAGGATATCTTAAAACAAGCAGGTGATGAAATAGAAAAATTGTTGGCAAAGTTACATAAGAAATGTGTAAATGATAAACATATACCAAACGATTGGAAGAATGCAAGAATGGGGTGGTTATATTAATATTTAAACAAAGGATAAAAATGATATTAAAAATTTCAGACCTAATGAGCTGTTTATTTATGTTGAAATTTAGTTAATTAATCTTTGAGTATAAAGCTTATACCTGAGCAAAAATTAAAAAATAAATATATATAATCTTAAAAAATAATACACCAAAAACAATATTGTTCAGAATGAATACATTCAAGTATTGACACAAATGTAAATTGAATTGTGGTAGTTTGTTATATTGCGGTGATGATAACAATCATGGTAAAGATCTATTCCAATGATGACTCATTTTGCAAGAAATGCATGTTGGAGATCATTTGCTTATTTTTCATGTTTTTAACGACGTTTTAGGAACAAAAAGAACTCACCAATT
This sequence comes from Epiperipatus broadwayi, assembly GCA_028023455.1. Lineage (NCBI taxonomy): Eukaryota > Metazoa > Onychophora > Udeonychophora > Euonychophora > Peripatidae > Epiperipatus > Epiperipatus broadwayi. Next base: position 1,648,227 of record JAQFVV010012468.1, read on the forward strand.
TACTGCCATCTATTTTAAACTTGAGTATTCAGTGATTTCTATCCCAAATATCCCCATCATCGGATTGGTTTTTCACACTAAATAGTAATAAAATAGAGAGCTGTTTTTTTATTTCATTAGTTTTTCTGATGATTTTGTGGTTTTTCATTACATTGCTAGCCTAGGGAACAAGGTACCTGCAATTAATAAAGAACTGAAGATACTAAAATACATAGTTATAGCATTAATTGTCAATTTCATATAGCAAGTTTAAACAAAATCATTTGAATTTAATACCTAAGGCTGATCTGATATGAATTACAAATTTGCAACAGTAAAGTTAGAGACGTTGAATGCAAATTTACAATTCTTTCAACTTAGAATTTCACACCTCACTGATAAAAACAAAAATTATAAACCAACATGAAGATGGGAGTCCAAATAATAATATAAATTATATACATATCACCATTCTAATTTGTAAAGTGGATAGCTGCTTCTGTTTTATGGATCAAGCTGGGTATTTTGGGGTTTTATGTTTTAAAGGTTTAAAGTTTATACGTTTGATTGTATTTAAATACATGTATAAATATAATAATGTAAAAGAATCATCATGGAGCAATAATTAATAATGCAAAATTGAATTATTTTCAGGCCAGGATGTAGGCAATTTAGCTAAGTATTCAAAACATATACTTAAGAGTATCCAAAAATACCTAAATGATCTAGACTTGTCAGGATGAATACTGATAAAGTGTTCATAAAAACAAAAAAGTAACTACATACTGAAGCGGCCTTAATCACAGAAAAAGAGAAGTCCCTCAGCCCAAATAAAGTTAAAAAAAAAAAGAACAAGCAAAAATATAATAGAAATCAATATTACAACTTTTAAACACTGTTAAACTGCAAACACAACTTTACCCAAATATGCCCATTCTAATGTAAAGTGGGAGTTGTTTTAATTTGAATAATCAATGGTTATTATAAAAAAAGGTTGAAAACCTTAACATTTGAAAAAAAAAATCATATCATTAGCTTGATAGGAAAAAAGCTAAATGTAGTTACCAGACATATAATTGCATTAGTTTTACCATTGAATTCAAAATATTCATTGATAAAGAAAGATTTTTATAAAAGGCAATCCATGAATGGAGATTAAAAATATGGCATTTACAATATGTAACTACTTATTACTCAACTTTAAATAGACAGCATTGGAAATTAATAGAAAAAAAATTATCATATTAATAAAAATGTCCAATATATATATATATATATATATATATATATATATATATATATATATATATATATATATATATATATATATATATATATATATATATATATCTGTAAGTAAATGATTATATATTTGAATTAAAGCAAACACTGGATAATATTTTACACAGAAGACTTATTCTGCATGTCTATTTTAACTCTGTAAGACATTCATTAAGTTTAAGCTGCAAATTCAAATACTTGAATACTGGACTAAAAATGTCAAATAGCAAACTATCACCTTCAATAAATATATGCTACTGTCTGATCATAACACTCTATTACTTAAACATCACATGATCACTATCTCTTATACTAGCATATAATTGTTATTGAACAAGGCAAAACTCTCCATACAGTAGTGCCACCCTGTGCACAAGCCTTCTGGCATCCATTGATTGCTCTGGTTGGCACAGGGTGGCACTATTGTATGGATAGTTTTGCCTTGTTTAACTCTATTACTTAGATATTAAATGTATCTTGGGTCAGAGAACATAAATATAATTAAAAACTTTCTAAAAATCCATCCAAATCTCTGTTTAGAAGCCTGTGACATATTTAAAAATAAGTTATACTTATAAATAGCTATTTTCTTAAAAAGACTTTATTTTAGAGAACTATAATAGATTGTTTTACAGAGAATAAGGGTACTTATTACGAAAATAAAATTCTTTTCAAATTTATTTTCTGTATATGCAGACTTCATTAAAATGAAAACCAGTATCAAAAAAAAAAAAAAAAATCTAGCACAATATTGAAAAAAAAAAAAAGATCACTCTATATTTTGAGCTGACATAAAAAAATTTGTTAACTGACAATAATGAGTAAGATAGAAGCAGACATCTCAAGATATCTTTAAAATTTTCTCATTTTATGCAGTCTACAAAAATTGATTTAAGAAATTGGAAGAAATTAATTACATTACATAGAGTGCTAGTAAAATCTTTCATATCTACGAATACAAAATATAATTATGGGCAAAACACCATTAATCTTAAATCCATAGTTCAAATATGCAAAATTTTCAGATTGCAAAAACAAATTTTATATTATTTCATTATAAAATCAGACTGTGATAAGATAGGTAAAAAAAAACAAAAAACAGACAGCTTTCTACAATTAGGCATCTTAATTTATAAATATTTACTGGATATTTTTTTTCTTTTTATTAGTAACTTTATGTAAAACAATTAATTTATTGTAAAAATTTAATCTCTTAGTAAATTTTTAATTTATTCATGGGCCTTGATTTAATTTTTAGATTGTGTGATGTGTGTGTTTTTCTTCAGTTGTATATTTTAAAGAAAAAAAATCGATTTCATCTTCACATGTTTTTACAAATTTTGTTAAAAATATAAATCCAAAATTAAAATTAATCTAAAGAATAAAACATCAAATTTGCAACACAATAACCAAAAGTAAACAATTAAAACATGACTTCTACCTAAAAAATAAATTTAACAAAAAAAATTTCTCCATCAAGAGAAATTTCATTAAAGTTATATTGAAAATATCTTTGAATATTACTAAAAAAAGAAAGAATAAAAATAATAAAGTTATTGAGAATATTTATTTCTTGTGTTAAAAATAAACAAATCTAAATAAAAACTAGCTATAAATATTAAATACAGATTAAAAAATAAATATTTAATAATTTTATCACAAATAAACAAATTAATGTGAATTAATTTTAGTTTTTACAATATTAACAAAAACCCATGCTGTGGAAATACAGAAGTGTAATTTCTCAACTTGGATCATTGATAACTGCTAACCTTTAGGTACTTTAGTTTAAAATATTAATGCATTAAGTGATATATATCTATCAAAGTCATGCAAAATCTTTTGTAAATTAACAATCAAGCAATTGTAACAATTCCTGCTTTTAAAAATGGCAGTACCAACACCATGAATGGATGAAAATCATTTAAGAATTTTTGATTGGATAATAAATATTTTAAAATAATACATATTTAGGTTAATTGTATCTTTGCCTATTATGCATGCCTGGTTGACTATTGCTAGATTAAATTGATTAATTTTTATTTCACATATAGCATTAACTTATTTTTTAAGAAACATTAGAAAACCTGCAGTCCTCACATTCTCATTGAAAATAATTTTTCACATTTTTCTTTACAATTCCTAACATTCTATAGTGTCCAAAACAAGTTGTTTTGCAAGTGTGATTTAGAATGTGATTCTTCTATTGACCCATGATTTCAAGTTGAAGTACAAATTTCAAAAATCAGTAGACTTTCCATATATTGATAGATAAACTTAGCAAGGCAAAAAACAACTCTTTAAATATATCCACCACAGAAAAAAATATAACAGCTCTACCTAGAAAAACATTGAAGAAGATAGTAAGTATTAATCAGGTTAAACAATGATCAAGTATTGGCTTTTCTTTTCATCAATATGATGATTAAATGGATCAAAAATGAGCCAGATATCTAAGGAAAACTCAAACCCATTGAGAAAAAAAAATCATATTTGTTCAACACAAATTCAATTCCAAATTATAAGCAAAACAGTTTGCACCCTGAAAGCCTCATAACATATTACAACTGTTAATAAGTAATAAATATTACTACCATTTTAATTTTTATTATTCTAAGTTTCAGTTGAAATATGATATGCCCATCAAAGTGGTAAATATAGTTTTGGTGAGAACACTTTACCAAAAGCATTCAATCTAACATTATATATCTATTATTAATGACCTTTGAGAATTTAACTTTTACAGGAGAAATAGATATAGCTGTTTTAGATTGTATTTTTTATGAATATTTAAAGTACAAATCACATTATGCTGCCATCTGAAGGATTAATAATTAAATACAGAGATATAATTGTGGAATTCTACACCACCATTTATTTAATTGATATAAATTAACAAGAGACTCTTAATCAAAAGCTAGATACTCATTTACTAACCAATATTGGATAGCTGTTAACACTGATATTGGGCCAAATATCTAAAGGATTTTTCAAAGTTCACTACATCTGGACTTTTAAACTTGACTAAAGTAAGTTAACCTGGTGGCAAGCCATGGCAAATTATCATTGATAGGAATCAAATGTTATAGGATTGTAATATTCCATTACTAAGTTCTCTTAACATAGCTATGGCCAAAAGAAAAAGATAAATACATACAGACATGCAAAAATTATTTTTAAACTGTCAGTTAATTCTAAAAGAAAAAAAAATATGCATTTTAAAAAACCATTTGAAATATAGTGCTATATATTTGGATATATGATCATTCAAAAAAGATGTATAATATTTTAATAATAAAAACTGCTTTCTTTCCTTCATGTTAAATTCTCTATCAAAGTTGACTAGAGATAATTAGGTAGGAGAATATTACAGCCAAAACTTGATCACTGCCAATGACGATTTGTTATTGCGTACTAGCAAGATTTATTCTAGCATCATGGCATATTTGGTGCATCTTCTTATCATATTCTTAATCCTGATTTGAGTTCAGCTATATAAGCAAGCAGACCCAGTCCAAATACTTTAGATATTTTTATAAAACTATTATTAGGCTAAGATAAATCTGTTATTAATTTACTTGATTATATAAAAAATGAAATACTACTAAAGACGAACTGAAGAAGTAGCAAATATTAAAACAATAGCTATCAAACAAATATTTAATCAGTATATTTTACCAAATCGAAGTTTACACAATTGTTTTTAGCTATACTGCTTATTTTAAGTTTGTTAGTGCATATTTATGTTTATTTTTGTAAAGATAAATATAAAAACATGAAAAAAATTTAAGTAAACATATTTTAAAGTAATATTTATTAAGGCTATAATTTTAAGACTTTGCACCTGAAAAAAACGACAGTAGGGACCTCTCTTGTGTTAAAGTTTTGCAGAGGTTCCTACTGTTTGCATAGTCTTAAGGTTATAGCCTAAATAAATATTACTTTAAGTAACGAGTATGCGCTTTAAAAATATAACTATTAAACAAGCTGAGTACTGATTATATATATGTGTGAGGATAGTAATCTGGACCAACTGATGTTTGCTGGTTTAGCATGAAATGCGTATATTGGTGATTATTTATCTTTTCAACATGTGTGTGATCAGGTGGGTCAGCAATATGAGATGGCACTGAGAGTGGTGGGTCGTGTGAAAGTCTGAGTTCGAATCCCGCATATATTACATATATAAATGCAGGTTTAAGCCTGTACAATGTATTAAACATATTTTAATAAATTTGTGTTTTAAATTTTCTTTAGACCTAGAAAAAAATCTCCAAATTATTATCTTTTATCTCCCAAAATCTCTATGATACCTAGACTTCACTATAACTGTTCTATCATTCTCAAACTTCTGATAAATAATTTTTATATTGAAATACCAAACTTACTTTCTTGGTGATCGCGCGACATATATATATATTATCTGAATGGATGAGGAAAATTAATTTAAATAAATTTGTTTATGGGGAATATATATTTACAATGAGATTTGCAGAATTTATTTTTTTATGGCTAATGATGGATAATTAATGATGGACCACTAAAGGGTTTCCGGGCAGAGGTCGCACCTAAGTGAATAATCAATCACTTATGATGATTATTTATCTATGACCAAAAATCCACCCTCGCATTTTAATGCAGTAGGGGATTTAAAATCCAAATATTCCAATTCTTATACCGATTCCCAGATGAGAAAACAAAAAAAATCTCAGGCAAATTAAATGGAACTGTTATATTAAGCACACCACTTTAGGGTCCTGGAATGTCTTTTAAAAGAATGTATTCATGCAATTATATTGAAATGCTCAATAATTTATTGATAGAATAAAAAAAAATTATAAATAGAGAAAATCCTATTTATGACTTTCTAGGCATAATCAAACATTATAATACAGATAATAATAAGAGATGATTATTAATGATGATAAAATGTACCTTAACGGTTGTCCATAATGCTTTTTGGCAAAAGACTATCTGAAGTCATAAAACCTGTTTTTTAATTGATTATGTATCATATAGCTAATAGCACATACCCATTAAAAATAATTGTATTTAATTTTAATAAAATATCTATTTTCATATTTAAACACTAATATTATATATTCAAAAGGTGTGAACATTTATATAGTAATGTACCTATAAATTATACATACATCTAAATGGAAGCTCAACTCCTCTGAACTAAAAATAAGACAAAAGCTGTATTATAAAAAGTGTAATTTTTATTTTTAAACTAAAATATAAATTTCAACAGGTAATTTTTTTTTCCTCTTCTTTCCAGAAACTATTTGAGAATCCAATTGTTTGCTTATTATCAACTCATTTCTCAGCTTGATTGAATTCAAGCATAATTTACCCAGTTCATCTTAAAAGAGGTTAGCAGCTCCTCCCAACCAATTACAAGTAGCATAAATGATCTAAGAGCAGTTAAGCCACACCTCCCAGCATCACATGACAATGCTTCAAAAACATCTTCAAATCTGCCTGCTGTCTGCAAACCTATTAAGCTTGCATTAAAGCAATTGAGAATCAAAACCAAGATAGGCTCTCTTCCACTTCTGTGGACTTCCACAAAACTTAATTGGAAAACAACCATTCCTATTCTTTATTTAACAGAATAATTATTTTGAAATCATCCAGAGGCCAATACAAAATTCAAACTTTACATTATGGAAAAAGAAAAAGATTTCAAAATCATATTCAACACAATAAAGCTTACTACAGCTATATAATTAACCATTGTTTCAAAAAAATATACAAATTCAAAATGGTGAAAGTAATCGTGATTAAAGGATTTTAATTATCAATATATATATATTTAAGCAGATGAAAGATCGATGTGTGAAATAAGGAAAATTTAAAACAATTTATTAAATAATTGGCTCAGTAAATTAAGAAAGCTATATATTCACCTCACTATTAAATCAACACATACAATATACTCACGCGCACAATATATACTCGATGCGTAACTAATGTACGGCAGTATTTTATCTACATGCTTAGATAAAAGTCAAAAGGAATCGTCAGTTTTTTAACAGCTGAGAAACGACAACAGTTTCTTAAATAACATACGTTCTATTAAACTATATCAGTTTCTATTTACCACGACATGCGATATTTACTAACCGAATTAAAAGAGTAAGTATATATATATGAGTGCGTGTTTGTTGTGACAAATTTATTAATACATGAGCTGCTTTTAATATTTATTTGTAAAACAAAGTTACAAAAATTTTTTTAAAGTGAAAACAACATATTGATTGAGTAGTAGATTGCGGCTGCCCGGTTAAACATTAAGTATTTCACCATCAAAATAAAATCATTCACATTCTATATATTTGTTTAAATGTATGTGGCTTTACATATACACCGTACGGGTATGACAGTGACTAATAAAAACTGAAACTTGTAAAACACCATGACTTCAGCACCTCTAAGAGTGACATTCCAATCAACAGTAAAGGCTGCATTATCATTTGGGCATTACTACATTGATATAGGCACAAGACAAGGTGATATACATGTCTTGCGTTGGTGGTAGGTCAGCGCGACTGCTTTACACTTGCAGGCAGTTGCCCGGGTTGCGGGTTCGCGTGCCGGCCGATGCTATGACACTTAAAAAAAAAGGTGATATACATGCATACATTATCATAAGAAGCTCTGATAATGGTCAGAGTTTTATTAAATTGTAAAAATAAAGTTTATAGTAAAAAGAGTTGGAATAAATTATGTTGAGAGAGTGGCAAACAATGTCGAAGTATCACAAAAAATATCTCTGGATATATTTAATAACTGTGTAATAAAAAATCAACACGAGCACACTGACTAGATTTATATTTAGTATTATTTCTTCATAGTGTAACAGTTACTAAATGTCTCTGTCCAGTGAGCAATATCATTTACTCCACGGCTACACTGTGGGACATGATAGGCAGATAGATATTCATAATTGCAATGGTACATTTAAGGCTAAACTTTACCATATTTTTTTATATACAAATATGTATATGTAAATATCGAAGTATAAAATTCACAAAACAGAGGTTGTGTTAAGAATTAGTTAAAGATGAATGCACTGATAGAAACTAAAAAACAAAAATTGCATATATATATATACACACACATAAAGGTTTCTACTATAATGGTAAGCTCATACAATTTGCTAAACACACAATCTGCAGCTCAGTTTGATTGAAATTAAATTTTTTCAGACTGATAACTTTTCCCCACATAGAGCAGTTAATAACCAACCTAACTTACCATTTAACTATTGGTTGACAAATGAGATGTAGCTATTCTTAGTTAAAGTAAAAAAGACTAATTCTTCACCATCCGGCATTTCATTTTCTTAGTGAATACCTTTGCCTTAACTATCTTATAGTATAAAGGGCTGTTTTTACATTTACATACATAAGAAATATCATATATATACCATATATAATTTCAATTAAACAAGTTACATAAAAATTTAAGTACAAAAATATCTAAATGTGCATTATTTATTAATTATGCTATATACCTAGGTGGTTAGCAAAAGTACAAATTTCTTTGATCATCATTGAGTATTCATCGCAGACCCCTCTTCTGATGACTACTTACCAGCATTTCTTTTTACTTCATTATTGCAATTGGAATATATTGTTCATTCTTTTCTCTTTATCTTTAATTTCCTCAATATTTTTTTATGGCTTTATATTCTATCTTTACATTAATACAAAATATAATAAATATTGAATTTTATTTAATGCCCTATGTGAATTAGTAAAGTAGTGAATAGTTGACTCAATTACCCATCCAGAAATATGGTGAAAAAATATCAGTTTGGGTAATTGAATGAAACTGTTATTATTAACTTGTCATTTCCGTGTTACAACATTATTACAAAAAACAAAAATAGAATTTGTTGCTCAGAAGGTCATGTGATGATGATTGTGCACCATGAAAGAAAAGTTAAACTTTAATTCAAAACTTTTTAGTTTAATTTTTTTTAAATTAATCATTACATTAGGCTGCATACCACTATTATTATTCACCCATTTATGACTTGTTCATAAAGTGAAGAGTTAAAAAAAAAACACCAACTGTTTCATTACAAACTGACCAAAATGTGTATTTTGATTTTACTTTTCACAGCTTAGCTAACTACTCACTTATAAACAACAACAACAAAAAAGCAAATACCTACCTAGTTTATCTGGGCCTGGCTTTGATTTAAGATTATACATTCCAAATAACTATGTTTTTCTTGAACTCATGACACTTAATATGCTAATGTAAGTTACTCTGAGACTATTTTCTTCCTATTTTAAAATATGCTAGAGTTATGTCAGCATATTAAAAACTGAATTAATTAAACTTATTTAATTCCCTCCAATCCTATCACCAATGCTTTTAATAAGCATTACATTTTCAACTAATGACCTTTCTTTTTAATTTCATAACATATTGTGCTAAGCTCTTCTATAAATAAAAATTGCATTGACTTGAAGTAAATTTCCTATCCATCCTCCTCTCTCTAGTATGCAGAAGCACCTTAGTCCTGATGCAATTTATATCTTTTTCAATAATCATTTTGTTAACATTAAAGGATTGTTTTATAACTTAGTACAAACATATATTGTAGTTTAATGTAACATATCTGCTATGTCCAAGACATTGGATTGGAATCGGGAATAGATCAATCCACTTTTTTATTTAAATTTCCAATCAGGTTTAGAGGTTTTTTTTTAAGGTATCCAATCCAGAGTCAATCTAGATAAATTGGATGGCAAATGGGACTCTAACTACTTTTAACTAAATGAAAAACTGCTAAAACTAAAAGCAATTGGAACATTTATTGAGTACATGTCTTCACTTTCACTGCTCCTCTATGGAGAGAGAGCGATAATAAAAAGTATTTGTCTAACAGTGGCTCTTAAAACTAAAATGACTAACTTATATTAGACAAACATATACATGTATGTTTCGAGTTATCTGCAAAAAGTCATATAGAATAAACTGGCGATAAATGCTATAGTCATAAGCTAGTTCTACATTAACTATGAATCTAGTTTACACTTCTTTATGTAGAATTTGCATAGTTATATTATAAAACAAAATATACATATTTAAAATGTAAACCATTGTCAACTATAACTAAAAAATAAATTACAATAGTAAAAGAATTAATTAATAAGCAAATACATTCAATCTCCATTGATTTTTGAACATTAACTAATAAATAAAAATTTCAATACGAAAAATCAAATGCTTTCAACTGATCCAAAAATGTATCTCTTCTAATCCTTCCTCTTTTTCCAACTGCATATCAGACTTGTTTTAATTTTAAAATCATATGTTGTGTATTTTTAATCTTAAAAACTGTCTTCAACATTTAGATTGATTTGTTACTACGAGGATTTATTATTAGTACATAAACATCTACACACACACACACACACACACACACACACACCCACACACACACACACACACACACACACACTTTAATTCGCTTCTGTAGATTTTTTTTTTTGATGAACTCATTTATGCACACCATATAGTATATGTCAATAAACACACACACGCACAAGAAGAACTAGATCTTGCACGAGTTGAGTATGTATCATAAAAATAGTTACATTTGAATATTTCAAAACTTTAAACAACAATCCCCAATTTTCTTACATTTAAATATAGCAGAAAAATGTGTAAAGAAAAAGAAATTAGATACACAAAATGAATTATAAAGACGACAGACAATTTTAAAGAAATGTTAATATATATATATTAAATATATTTTTAAGAAAATACATTGTACAGGCTTAAACCTGCATTTATTTATGTAATATATGCAGAAATTCGAACTCAGACTTTCACACGACCCACTACTCTCCATGCCATCTCATATTGCTGACTCACCTGATCACACACATGTTGAAAAGATAAATAATCACCAATATACGTATTTCATGCTAAACCAGCAATCATCAGTTGGTCTAGATTACCATCCTCATATATATATAATCAGAGCTCAGCTTTATATTAAGATAGCCAATCTTCATTTTTTAATGGACAGGCTTCAAACTATTCCAACTCACAAAATATTTATTAAAAATAGTTTTCCACCCTTAAACACAAAGGAATAATAATAATAAAAAAAGATTTAAGCAGCCAAACAAAACAATAACGATTTTTACTTAAAAAAAGCAGTAGAGTTCAAGATAAAGAGCCTTTTGAAGAGTAGGTATTTTTAAGCAATCGATTCAAAGAGAATTTAGCTAAGTATTTAATATTATTGTGACATAGAACCCAAACATGTATGTCACCCCTCCTCACAACTAGTTAAACTGAATCATAAACTATTATACTCTACTCAGTTTGGTTGGCAGAGTAGGTGGACCGTCTGATCTGAGATTAGGAGATCCCAGGATCAATTCTGCTAGAAATTCTTATGAACTTCCTACCCAATAAAGTCATATGCCTATATATATATATATAATCATGTCTACATTTTATAATCAATGCATTAAACCCAGGTATACAACCCAGATTAACCTGGGACCTATATTTCTAAAAACATAAGATTTTTAACATCCATTTACCAATCGACATATAGCTGAATTGGTTATGGACTAAGTACATTAAAAAATCTTAAGCCTTAAAATATTTTGAGCAAGCTGAATAAATTTTCTAATATGAACTCCAAATATAAATCACTAATGAGCATTGTGGGATATCCACTAAGTCATACACAACATGACTGAGGATTAAAAACAACTCTCACCAATTAGAATGTGACTAATCTGGTCAATTGTATCCATTCTACTGCGCTCAATGCTTGTGGTATTGCAGATGCTTTGGAAACTTTTAAAATGTACATGACAGAGGGTAAATGGTCACTGGAATAGTTGAGTTTGATAATATAGCATACTGATAACATGACAGATTTGGGAGTAAAGATTCCTGGATTAGTCCCACTCTTTGAAGATCATATGACTACCCAAACAATAATCAATTCAATTATTCTGTATCTATAACATGAGAAGATGCTCTGACTTCTCAGCTAATGGATGTTTGTGATAGGAATAAGTTAAAGGTAAAAGATGCACTGATAAAACTGAAAAACATATACAAGTATCATAATAAATTTATTTATATTCAATCTATTTTGAGCATACATGCATGTTTTTGAGTATAGCATGGTTAATGTAACACATTTATATATGTGAATGGCAGAGATGTAAATGAAAAAAAAAATAGCAAATTGTATATCTCTTAAGAGACAATTCAACAAAATTTTATTACATACTATTAAATAAACTATTGTTAAATAAAAGTGCTAAGAACAAATCCTTTGCTTCTCAATTCTAACCCCCAAAGACCTTATGATGAAAAATTCATTATGTGACTGTAGTTGAATGTAACCCATGCAGTTTTAATTACCAGTGATAGTAATTGCTGTTAGTATAGAAAATCTTTATAATATCCTTTTTAAATCCGAAAATAAATATTTCACAAAATATTGTAATAAAAACAATAATCATTTCTATTTATTGAGAGATGTTTCTAATTGAAATTAAAAAGATTTAATTTGATTGTAAATGCATTAAAGCTTTGAAATCAGGTAAAATCAGTATTTATAAAGAAAGTCAGGCTATTGTGTTTAGTGAGAAGGTCCAGATGTTGTTTTAAAATCCTAGCTCATCTAAAAAAAGATTTATTCAATGAAATGCACTTTTATATATACAGTGAGATGAGACAGTCTGAAGTTGTTTCCATTGATTTGACAGCTTATGATATTATGATTCAATTTAGAAATGCCGTGAAATAATTCCAGCAAAGGGTTTAATGTTTACACAGAATATAATTATTTTAAAGCAGTAAATAGTTCAATATTTTCGTGGATTTGTTTGGATGTTTGAGCTCTGTGGTTGTTTCAGTTTTTCATTGAATCATACTGCTAATATCTAAGGTTAAGCAGATATTTTTAGCAGCATATACTCTTTTAATTTTGCAGTGAATCTTATTTTTTTTTTGCTTTGCTAAGAAAAGTAAAAAAAAAAAAAAGGAGTTTGGTCAAATAAATAACTTTGCCTTTCAAATGTGTTTTTTCATACAAACGAAAAGAAAAAAATAATTATAAGATGATGCAATTAATGAATTCAAAGTAATAGATTCTAATCATTACATAGATGTCCTGTGTGTTTAATGCAGTGTTTTAGCCTCATTCTCTGGAGCATAAAGTCCTCAGATTAATTCCAATTCAGACCCTTCCAATATCCAAACATTTTATGATCATCCATAAAAAATTAGTCATTCAATTATTTATTTACATAGGTTAGTGTTAGCATGTGACTATGTATTTAATAAAAAGTTATGGTTGATTATCAATTCAAATCCTAATATACGATTATGAGGTAGCAACCATATGCTGTGCAGGAATCAAAACAGATCGTTTAATCTTCCAGTATATACAAATAACAAACAATATGACCTTAATATTCCAAAGATACAGTTTATTTTGTTTAATTGTATTTATTTATACATTTTCCAGTTAAATATAAAAACTGACAAAATAAACTACTAAAATAAATTGTAGAGAAATAAATTAATATCAATTTCAAAACAAAATTAGCTTTAACAAAACACAATTTTCTTAATTTGTCTTAAATATAAACAAGAAATGATTACTATTGTTTTAAACGAAATAAAAATTCAATCATAAATAATAATGAACCTGATCAAATCACTATTACAGTTCATTGAAGTATGAGATTTTTTAAAATGACAAATGCGTTCTTCCATAAACAATGCAAATAAGAGTTTCGAAATAAATGTTTAATCAAAAAACAAAATTCAGAATAATCAAATAGATTATGTATGCAATAGCAAAGGTGTTTGTATATACGTGCTGCGTTTCTAGCACATCTACACACACAATAAAAAAAAATCTCGCAGATATATGAAAACTGAGTTAAAATTTTTATAGCATGCAGATCTTAAAAATTTGCGCTGAAAGCAGAGCATATTTTTGTTGACTGAACGAAAAAAATTGAACTATCTACAAAGTCGTACTTACACATACTAACATTTCTTTTAGTATTTGATCTTTGGTTCCAGTAATAATTAATATTTCTTTACAATTTACTAAGATTAACTTTAATCAATGCAGGGTATCAAATAATTATAAAAACAATAGTTGTTTAGATAGACACGCGATCCTTGAATGGCCAAATAGCATCAGTGGCAACAGATCTTTTTAATTGATAAAAGTGTGTCATCTAGGAAGAAATCCAGAATTAAACAGCATAAGACAAAAATGATGGCACTTTATAAATCATCACCACCAACCATTCACAAATAGGCATGGTATTTCAACTTAAATATATATAGTGATGAGTTTTGCCATGAATGTACAACCCAATCCATCTACTACATAGAATATGTTAAACCACTAAATATCACAAGATCACCACCTAGGTGCAGTGCTCTCAGATCCAAGGCTCCGCACTGGTGAAGGCCACAAGCCAGAAACTAGTCTGGGGATATTGGATGAGTAGGCACTAGGTAGGGATTTTATGCACAAGCCTTCTGGCATCCATTGATTACTCTGGTTAGCACAAGGTGGCACTACTATATGGAGAGTTTTTGCCTGTTTACATAGAATATGATGATTCATGATTCTGTTTTTTTTTTTGATATTTCTGTGACACTGCCTTTTAACTTTTGCAGCAGCAAACTTTCTTTCTGAAAGACTTCAATATCCTTTCTACCTTAGCTCTCCATTGTATTCTATTGTCAGACATAGCTTCCCAATGAAATTAATCAATATTGTATTTTTTTAAAAGATAATCTTTATAGCATAAAAATATTCTGCTTCTCCATGAAAACCAACCATGTTCAAATTCAGTATAAAATAGTTTTTAGACAGTCTTATACTATTTACTTGTTTCACATACCCAATCCAATGAAAATGTGATTTCACAATTTTATATTTTATAATATCATATCCAGCAAGCTGAAAAACATATTGATTACTCTTAAGATCTTATCATATTTTCTAAAATTTACTGAGTACGCTTAAATGACATTTTCCTAATACCTTTATGTTACTTCAATAGGGATCTAATTCTCACTTTCATATAATAAATTGTGTTGGAATCACTATTAATTATTTGAAAACAACATTATGGACAAATTTATGTTTGACCATTGTCAATGAATAAATTAAGTCAAATAGCAAGCGTCTATATAGCTAATTAAATTGCAGCAGATCACTGGAATTAGTATTGAACTTAACATCTAAATCCATCAAAATTAATGCCATATATATATATCATTAAAAGCTAGTCAACACTTAGACAATCCCAATATCAATAACAACCAACAATTTCAAACTGTTGTCAAGGCAACATATATTGTGATAATATCCCACTATATCACTATCTGAAAATTCAAATACAAAACATTCAAATCACTCCCAAACGTTTTTTTAGCAGTATCATCTATGAAAAAATATAAAGTCTAAACATCAAAAAGCACAACTCAAAATGAACGTTCTGATCGCTATTTGAAATTCAGACTTTCTATTAATTCACAGAAAACGTTGCTGAAAAAAACATTTGGGGAGGGTGATTTGAACCATTTTTTATATTACTATGTGTATTAAAATGGGTATAAACTTTTATTAAAAAAATTTGTACACCTTTAATGACTATTTTAAAATACTCAATTCAGATATAAAAAAATATATATTATAAATTTATTTTTTAAAGAAAAGGTTGAAAACGATGCAATCCCTTTTATAAAAACTGCAGATAAATTTTAAAAGAAAAAAAAGATCGGATTAATACAGTTCCCTATATTATCTTTCATTTTAACAGAATATAATTTTAATTATAATATATATATACAAAAATAACGATTGTACTTTAAAAAGAAATAGTTAAGAAGAGAATGGGATTGTCTGCAATACTTCTTTATCACAAAGTTCTCACATAAGGCTAGGAATATTATTATGAAAATCTTACAACTTGTAAAACAGATAGTATCATAATGCAATGATATGGATGGATGTAATAAGTAAATTCCAAATTTTTATAATTAATCTCTTTAGCTCAAAATCTATTATAACAAAATTTTTCACCAGTGCATAAAAATTCTAATCTTTTTGATTATATTATTAATTCGTCTTTGAATAAGGTGCATAGAGCTGAACACCTTAAGATATTTAATGTTCTTGATACTTTCTCCATGTAAAATACTGATATAACTGCATATAGTTTACACATAAACATTTTCAAACTGTCTTTTCTTATGAAGTGAATTGGAGGTTTAAAACATCTGAACCTTACCACTCATATTGTTGTTTGTAAAATACATATATAATGAAAAAATAGGAACTGGAATGCTTTATATAGTCGACAGTTGGGACAACGAATTTAGAGCTAAGGATATTCGTTGTAGTAGAATACTGTTTGACAAAATATTACAAGACTGATAGTAAATTTTCTAACTCAATTTATACTGTTATTTTTTCTACAGTATATATACATATAATTTTTGTCATTAACTATTGCACACACATGCTCATATATAAGGCAATTGTTTTAGGAAAAAAAAAAAAATTTCAACTTTAAGTTTACAAAATTAATTATAAAAAAAATAATCCTCGTATAAAACAATCAATTAATAATTCCATTTTCACTTGTTTCTTAAATCCTATATTATGCATATCTCTTTTATAATATATATATATTAAGAAATAGACTTTTTAATTACTGTTATCTTAAATGTTTTACCCTAGTGTATTTATGTACTAAATATCTTTTCACATTTGTTACTGCGATCAAAATACAATATAAAAAATCACCTTTTAAAATTACATTTTGAATAGATAAATCTATGAACAATTGTAATTTTAGAACCATTTATTTCTAAAAATTATATATAAATATTTCATATTACTAACTTTATCCATGGTATTATTTAACGGGTGGATCGAATTCAAAGATATTACGTTTAATATATTATAATATTTATAATACAAATTTTACTTTTCATCTATATTTTTCTTTACTATTGTAAATAATGATACCCAAATCTTATTTTATAATAGCATTTTACTATTTTTATATTATATACATCACATTTTGATATTTATATTCATTATTTAATAGGCTGAAAACATAACTTTAAAAGCAGAATTTTTATCAGACTGCAATTCATGTAATTCAATAATTTCTCTAACATTACAGTAAAATTTAAAACTTTAAAATTGAATACAGTAAAATGTATGTTCAAGATATAAAACCCAATGCTTTCAATTAGAACCACATATTAACAAATACAACAGCAAAAACAACAATAACAACAAAAAATTAATCTAATTTATAAAACTAATAATATAAATCAAAATCAAAATTTACAAAGGAAATGAGTATCAATACAATATATATAAATAATAAATATCCAAAGAGACAAAAATATGCTCATTGTAATGAAAAAGTGAATAATTTAGTGATGAAAATTAATTTATTTTTTTATCAATAATGGCAATACACATTCTGAAGGATCCATGATGCTTAAAAACAATCAGGATGAGAAAGAAAAAGGGATAATTATTTATTACAAATATCAGACTACTGATAGAAATGAAAAGTTTTTTAGTGCAATGTTAGCTCCACTACCTTATTTCTCTTATCTGAATTCAAATCTAGGCCGAGTAAACTTTTAAAAAAAAATCAAGTCTTGAACTATTTCTTTCAGGTAGTCAGCACTTACACAAAGTAACTAACTTATCCAATATTGATTATTATATGGAGTTCTAGCTACCAATAGAAGATTAAAAAAATGATAATAAATATCAAATCTCCACAAGTCAAGTAAATAATGCTTTTTTAAAATAGTTTTTATAAAGGAGTTCTTTAGAGGGTTTTGTCCTACAGGGGACTATTTAAAGGCTGTTATTCATTGATATTTACTGAGGTTTTGTTTTTGTTTTAATTATATATATTTTAAAATAATATACCTGATAAATTTTAATTGCTAAGTAAATTATATTTATAATTTCTCAATAAAATTTTCTGGATTATCTACAGAGCATTTGACAATTATCTTTAGTCTACAGTCTCTTTTCTTTTTTATATATTTAAGATTAATGTTCAATTATAATGTATTATATTAAAAATAAATATTTTTTAAACCCACATTAATGCTCTCTCTATTCTAAAACCTGCTTTAAGAAATAGTAAATCAATAAATTTCCCACAAGTAGCTTCTCAAAAATTAAAACAGGCAAAACTCTTCATATAGTAGTGCCAACCAGAATAATCAATGGATGCCAGAAGGCTTGTGCATAAAATCCCTATCTAGTGCCTACTCATCCAATATCCCCAGACTAGTTTCCGGCTTGTGGCCTTCATCAGTGAGGAGCTTTGGATCTGAGAGCACTGCATCTCGATCTTAGGATGTAACAAAACCCTCCAGCAGTCATCTGATGAAAGCCACAAGCCAGAAACTAGTTTGGGGATATTGGATGAGTAGGCATTAGATAGAGATTTTATGCACAAGCCTTCTGGTATCCATTATCTACTCTCGTTGGCACTGAGTTTCACTACTGTATGGAGAGTTTTGCCTGTTTTAATAATAGTAATATGCTAGCATAAGAAATAGTGATCATGTGATATTTAGTGGTTCTCAAAAATTATTAATTTTCACAACAAACACATTTTTGTGCTGGCTACTTTATATCCAAACAACTGAAATACATATTCTGGACTATATACTTTTACAAGGCAGTTGTTTCTGCTTGAAGATTTTAAGGAAATGGTTTTCAAAATATAATCCACAGCATCTCAGGCCCCTTGAAACATTGTCAGGAGTTTTGATAAGCCAGACATATTTCAGTTTGTCCATATTATAAAAAGAAATTTTTAAAATATCTTAATATTAAATTTATATTCCTATGAAGTTCATATACTTTTCATCTATGTTAAAATATTAACATATCAGTCCATAACAATTTATTTATTTATATAAATTCTTAGAGAACATACAATCTAGTTTTCATATTTATTACATTTGAAAGAACTTAGATTATACCCTTCATAAATAAGCAGTTGATAAAAAAATGCAAATCACTCCTTTAGGATTTTATAAATTTCAATTAATTATCCTAAATAATATATATATATATTAAAAAAAGGACATCATATAGATAGAATATAGTTTTCACAATGAAAAAATACCAGTTAATAAGATACTGGTCAGAGAAATGATCTACCATCACTAATACTCTCTAACAACTAATGTTTATTTAGCTGACTAGAAAGTAGTTATTAGCTCATATATTAAATACGTCAATATTTATATGTGTACATGTTATATTATTTTATAGATATATGTTGTTTTCTGTTCAATGGCAGTTTAGCCTACCAAGCAAATAATAACACTGAATCAAGCAAATTATTTTACCACTTAATCAACATCAATGTTAACTTGCCACGAATTCGGGCCACTGGGAACTACAATCAAACAATAACATTAGATCATCAATAAGAATTATTTTCCATAATTAACCATCATTTAAAACAATTTATTTTAGCAATCCAGTTTCTAGTTAGAACATAAAATAATTACAACTATAAATTAAAAAAAAGAAAATCATCAAATACGTTAATCATTATAATCAATTTGTAATTAATGATTTTCTACCAACCATAATTTATAAAAGCTATCATGTAAAAGTATGTTTCATAAATTGCAAAACAAAAAAATCACGCAGAAATAGAATTTATAATTTCCTTATCCCATAATATATTAATTTTAGCAATAAAAAGAAAAACTGCAATTAAGTCTAGGAAAATAATTTTCAATAAATCTGGTAATATAACGTGTTAATTAGAAGAAACAACATTCACTCACTATTGAGAAAAAATATTTTTCAGTTGAGAAAATTTATTAAAACTCCTTAACTATTTATAAAATTAGACTTTACACACAGAGAAAGAATTAGAGGAGGGGAAAAAATCCTAAAAAAATGCAATTTTTTTTAAGTAATATAAAAAAAAAATTCTCAGACAAATTGTTAAAATACTTAGTTTGCGAACAAAACAAAGTACGCATTCATAAACAGCACACGCACAATTCAGTCATTTTACATTTAAAAATAATAAAGAAAAAAAAAATTAAGTTATTTTAAAATTACAAACTATGTGCTCACATAGTGATCTTTGTACACATACATATATCATTATCATATTCCTTCATAATCAATCCAATGCAGAATGAAGATAACTCCAAGTTTAATTCGTTTCTCTGATATATAGTCTCTCTTCGCATTAAATCATCAAATTACTATCTATCTTATATGTGATCTTTTTCTAGGCCTTTACAATCTTTCGGGATCCCATTTAGGATTTCAACTGCCTTCCTATAATTATCTCTTTTAGCAATATCTAGAGTCCAGCTTCATTTCAACCTTGTAAATTTTTTCGGTGATGTTATTGATGTCTGGTTGTTATTTCATCTAATTATTTCCACTTTCAATCTCAATTCCCTTTTTCTAATATATCTCTATATTTCAATGAATGATGTGAAGTTTTTGTGTTGAACTACTGTTAATCCCAAATCTAAGAAACATAAGTAAGAAGTACATTTCTTTTCAAACACATAGACATATTTTATTTTAATATTAAAGTATTTCCACCAAAAGCACTCCATTCAAGTTTAATTCTATGATTAATTTTAGCTTATGTATCCATTTATATTAATACATTGAAATAAATGCACACATATAAAAAACATCTTTAAAAGATAAAGAGGACAACAATAAATTAATGTTTCAAAGGGTAAACTTCATTGAGACTCAAAAATGGTTACATAAGGTATATTTGAAAACATGAGGTCTTAGATACATATTGATTCATAATAATACATATATAATAATGCTTTACAATCTCGATTGTGATAGGAAAGAAAACATGATTTACATTAATTAAAGAAAAAATAATTATTACACAACAAGATACATATGTCAACATAGAATTTTTAAATTTGATATTGAGAAAAATATGTTGGGACCGATGATAGTACGATTGAAAACATATGGAGGAAGAGTTGAAGTTAGTGTTATAGTCCCATAAAAATTGGGTTCATTTGGTGAGAGTACTATAGTTTTCATAGCTAAGTCTTATTGATTCATTTGTTGCATAAGTTCCATGTGAAAAAAAATGGAGAAATACTAGTTAGGATGAATTGTATCTTGGGAAAACACAAAAGCATGGGTTCAGCATGAATTGCATTCTGGGAGAATGAAAAACACTAGTATGCATGCATTGCATCCTGGGAAAATACTAGTTCAGCAAGAATTGTATCTTGAGAAAATGGAAAAAACAGTTGTCAGCATGAATTACATCTTGGGAAAATAGAAAAACACTAGTAAGCACTAACTGCATTCTGGGAATAGGGGAGAATATCATTTGAACATGGAAAAGTGCCATTTAGCATGCATTGAATCCTGGGAAAATGAAAAAATTACAGTATAGCATAAATTGTATTTTGGGAAAACAGAAAAAACTCTTGTCTGCACGAATGACATCTTGAGAAAATGGAAAATATTACTTGGCATAAATTGTATTTTGGGAAAACTGAAAAACACCGGTCAGCATGAATTACATCTGGAGAAAATGAAAAAAAAAACACTGGTCAGTATTGATTGCATCTTGGGAAATTGTATAAAGATTAGTTCAGCATGGATTGTCCCTTGGGAAAATGCCAGTTATTATGAGTTGCATCCTTTAATAATGATGGTATTGAGCAAATTTTTTGGGGTTGAAGCTTGAGAATTTGCAACTGTTATACAGAAAAGAAAAACCAAGATTTGCTGCAGGACTATAATTATACAATTTTTAAAACAAGGTTGCTATCTTTATTTCATTTCTCATGTTGGTCAAAAATAAATGTGATTAAATTTTTCAATGTGCACATATGGAATTTTTTTTAAAAAAGTATCCTATATAATCAAGTATTATTCTATCTTTGATAACGTGTAAAATTTACTTTTAGGATTTGAAGCAGGAGCTGTTGGAAGGACATGGAGACAAAACTAAGATTTACTGCTGTACTGGATAACAATAAATTTATCATACTTATTTGTGTACTACAATCTTAATGGTAATAAAGATTGCAACAAAATACATGATTTTGTTTAGGGTAGGATAACAACACTTACCTGATAAGACTAAATTATTTTATCTATATTTTGCAGACAGTGATGATTAAATAATTGCTTATGGACCAATAATGAATAATTAACAATAAATATATATCATTAAAATGAGATTGCCTTGACAACAGTTTGAGATTGTTATCTATATTAGGATTGTCTAAGTATTGACAGAATTCTAATGGTTATGTATATATGCAATCTTATAATTAAATATTTATAAATTTAGTAATTTGATCTATGTAAAGTATAACTTTAAATTTTTTTATCCACTTAGGAGCACTTGCGACTATCCTCATAGTCTTTGTCAACTAACACTTTGAAAGGCTAACTTTCCCACAATTCCTTGACCATAACGTTTGCTGCCTATCTGTTAATTAAGTCTTGTTTGCATTTGTATGTTAGCAAAGCTTTCTTTATTTTCCTTTTGTTGTTATTTTTTTTCAATTTGCAATATTTTTACATTTGTGATGTGATGCATTGTGACTGCTCCTTATACGGAGTCAGGAATCTCTCAGCAACTATGCCCAGCAAAATCTGTTAGCCACTTTGACTTCCCTTTCCATTCTCTACCCCAAGTTTTCCCATATTCTTCTCTATCCTGCTCCATTCCATTTCCACAACATAATCTTTATCAACTCCATGGCCTTTATATCTAAAACCCCCTTACCTTTTTCCAAACCCAGCATAAAAACCAATAAGCCACTTTCTGTATAATCACTTTGTTTATATTTATTCTTCCACAACTTTATTATTTGTACCCTTTCTGCTTTCAGGCATTTACATTCAATTAACAGATGCCTAATATTTTCTATGGCTTCCTTACACAACTTACAGACTAAATCACCCATATTTTTCCATTTATATATTCCCCTCTTGCTAAAGATCCCCTTCAAGCCTTAAACAGTAAACTACTTTCCTTGCTATTATCATAAATTAACTCACACCCAATATTCTGTTTACTTTTATATATATTTAAACTGTTTTTACTCTCCATACTAGTTCTCCATTTCTCCAACTCCCTATTCTTTATTAATGCATCTATTCTTCTATCCCATTCCTTAACACTATAACAGTCAACAATTCTCCTAACACAATTATCCCACCTTTTGTATAAGTATACTGACATAAATTCTTTATCTAAACCTTCTGCATACAGCATTACCTTTCACACCCATCTTGTTGCCGGCCCTTTATTCATAATCCAATTAAATACTATTTTGCTATTTTTTTATTATCCATAAACTGCAATCTACGAACATTTTAATTTTGCTTTTTGCATCTCTCATATAAAAACCTGACCATCCCATTTCTCCTTAAATAACCCCCTTTGTTGTCCACACTTCTGCATCTAATGCATATCTTCCTACTTCTCTTTGTACTTTTTCTAAGTAATCTAACACCCCTTTTCTAACACATAACACATCATTACCATATGTTAACCCTGCTACTGCCACTCTCTTCCATACAATTATACAAGAACACTGTTAATTTTTTTTTATCAATCTGTTTCTTTTCTTTGCTTCATTTATCTATTTTTTCTCCCATTCATCCAAGCAATTTCTCAGATTACTTAAGACAACTGTCGGATAGTCGAAAGCGCTCCTAAATTGATAAAAAAAATTTCAAGTTATACTTTACATATATCTAATTACTGTATTTATAAATATTCAATTATAAGATTACATATATTGATTTGAAGAAATACAGACATCGAATTATAATATATATATATATATATATATATATATATATATATATATTATATATATATATATATATATATATATATATATCATAAGATCATTAAGGCAAAAGATGTTTTAACACCAGGATTAAGAAATAAGATATCTCATTAGAAAAAACCAACAGTTTTTTTTTTATTGTACTCAATTACAAGTCCATCCAAGAAACTTTAGTTCATGACATGACAGCCTCAGTAATGCTCAGTAGTGCTTACTGAAGCTTAGCATATGTTAGTGGTATATTCTTTAGAAAACTGGCAAAAAATAAAATCTGGTTAATTCACATGTTATTTCTGTTAAAGTATAATAAATTCCATCTTTATTCAATGGATTTATAAAAAAAATGAATTTATACACACACGTGTGTTTGTGGCCTATGTAAACATAAGTAATCAAATAATATTGCTGAACAGATCTTAAGAATTATTATTATTATTTTTTCTTCCCATGTGTCATAGCATCAGCCAGGAAGCGAACTCGGGACAACTGCTTGGAAAGCAGCTGTCGCTGACCTCTCGACTACCATTCTGTTAGAAATATGTTTATTTAAGATTTCTATAATAAAATAAGCTGAAAGTAAAATTAAACAAATATTTTAAAATCTCCATAGGTCGCAAAATTAAGTTTTCTCTTTAATGAAAGAACAAATTACTAAAAACACTCTTGAGTCAAAAATAACCATATATTAATTCTCTTAAATTCTTTTTGCTTTAGTCATTGTGCTTTGCCACAAACCATCTTCACCCACATGACTTTTTTTCTTCCTTTAATTATTATGATTTATTATTTCTACCGTACAAATTACTTATTGAACTCTATCCCCTATAGTGTATCTGCTTTCTTTAGTTATACTTTACTATTTCTACCTCATTTAACTGACTGCTTTTACACAGAAACATTTTTTCTGCTACTTATTAAATCAAACCTATTTTATATTGCCATTCTTCTGCCTGTCTAAACTAATAACTCTCTTCTATCTTTATCAGTTTCATATTTTAGTTCATTGTTAAACTTTCTATAGTACACCTTTTGTAGAAACCAGAATTTTCAAATTATGACAATACTTTAGACTTTAATTAAAGATAAATATTTGTATTATAATTGAAACACAATCACCTATGGATAAATATCAAATATGGATAAGAAAAACGTTTAGATTGAGATCTAGGCCAATTGATGAATGCTGAATCAGCATGAAAAGCATCTTAGGAAACTTTCACTTTTTGAGGTCTTTATCCTCGTGATTAAAATATATAAAATAAAAATTATAAATAAATTCACATTTTCCTATCTTCTTTCTATCATTATGAACTCCATCCTCTGCTCTCTTACTTATATCATAAGCTATAGTCTTTATTGCATCAACTTTTAAATTTTCTTTGCGCAATTATTTTTTATAAGAATTGGGACTGATAAATCTACAAATCTTTATATACTTGACAAATAATGAAAAGAAAATTTTCAATGATCAAAATCTTTTTTCAAAGAAAAAAAAAATCAACTTTAAAATCTAATGGAGATTTATTTTCATTTGACCCATTATAAAATAAATGGAAAAATAAACATAGCCATTATAATCAAATCACAGACTTCTCCTCAACCAGGCATACGTAGCAACAAAAGAGAAAAAGACAACAAACAAATACAAAGTCAGTAAATAAATAATAACATATTAAAAACTTAAATACCTAATCAATATTTTATATATATAAATAGTGATGTATTTTTATCCACATTAAATTAAAAAAAAAGAAGGTTAAATGATAACAGCTTAATAAATATTATTATGGAACGGCTTTGACAAAATCAATAAAAAAAATTTGAGTTTTAATGATAATTTAATTATGAAGTAAAAGCAGCATTAAAAGGCATATAAGATAAATAATGAATCTAAATAGTGATTGGAGATTTGATATTTATGATGCGGTCTAAATTTAAATTTCTAAAATATTAGTTTTTTTTTTTTTTATTATTATTAAGGAAAATACACATACAATTACAATATAAATCTTGTTAGTATACATTTGTTTGGATTTGTTACACATATTATAACAATCATTAGTAAATAATTTTCCAAATTAGAAAATATATCCATTTGATACATTAGTTATTATTGTGACAAATTAATTTCATGATCAGAGCAAGAAGCTCATCGTTCAAACTTAGTCTATAATTATTGTGTAATAGTTTTATATCAGAACAACTGGCTCTTAGCCAGTGATCATTGTGCAGTCCATATTTTGATTGACAGTGATCATTTGTCATTCTGTATCTAACTGAACCATTTTGTAATCTTGAATTAATTTTTAATTAGCATGCCTGAGGATTGGCTCTTTATCCAGTGGCCTAAGTTGCCCCCAAGTGTCACCGAAGAGCTTTCCGGTGTTAATAAGCGATCCCTAAACATAATCCTTCGAATAAATTTTTTACACACCTCCCATAGTTCTTTACTTCTTCGTTTAAAAACGAAATAATATTAGTTTTCCAGTATTTATCAGTCTGAAGGAATGACAAACTATCATCAACGATGATTAAGAGTTATCTCTCGGCTCTTGCTATCTCAAACTGCCTTTGGGCAGAAAACATATAGCTATACAATTATATATTTATTTTCCCAATAAATACAACGCTAGAAATATGTAACATAGTAGGATGGAAAAAGTAATGAAAAAAGAATTTTGAAATGAAAAAATTACTAGTTAGAAAGATTTAGCAATGAGATCTGGGAATTAGATATTATTAAAAATTAAGGGACTGAAATAGAGTTGGGTTTGGTTATATTGCAAGAAGAGATGATAATAGATGGACAGTTGAAATCTTAAATTGGGTTACAAATGATTTGTAAACGACTTAGAAAGAGATCACATGTGAGATGGACATGAAATAAGAAGTGTGCTAGTATGACATGGTGAAGAGAGGCTAGAGATCTGAGAAGATGAATTGAACCTGGAGAGAATTTCATCCTGCAGTGGATTAATAATGGTTGAAAATGATGATATAAATATGTTACAATAGTGGAATTGAGAAGAGGAATATAGTGATTAAAAAAACTCTAAAATGTCTTTTCAAAATGAATAGAACTAGTCCACATCTTGTGTGAGTATAATGGAAAAGTGAACTTGTCAATCCAGGCCTAGATATTCACATATTTGATACACTTACATCACCTAATGAGTGAAGGTTCTTTACAAAATTAATGTGTAGTGAAAGAGGGAGATTTTATTTTCTGCATACCAGGATGGTTGTGATACTGACACACACCCCTCACCTTTTTCAAATTAAAAATAGTAAAAAGAATAGACAAAGTTTAGTAAAAAAAAAAACTTTCAATGAAAAATCACTAAAAAATATTTTAGACTACAGTAACTGTAATAGTTCTTTACACCAATCCTTAATAAAAGACTACTTTATAAAAAACCAAACAAAAAACTAATGTTATTACTATTTCTAACAATTATTAAAAAAACAAAAAAAAAAAATCCGACTCTTTTATAACGCAAGTATTCACATAAAGTAAAACATCATCTTCAAAAATTTGTTTTAATTTTAAGAATAGATCACTTCCAACTACAACTACCCTTTAATACACTTTACTTTTTAAAAAATGTAATAATTTCATTAGATTTGGAGAATTCACAACTCTTATATAATACAAAAGTCATTTTTCAACCATGTTATTTCAGAACTAATAAATATATGTATCTTTATTGTCCACTTCATTCACAATTAACTAAAAGATCAAAATATTATGTACAGATCAGACTATGAAGTATCAAGGAGTTGTTCAATAAGGAAAAAAGTTTAGCCATATATAAAGAGTGATTGGACTGCTAAATATCATGAAAAGTAATAAATTTATTTGCCAAATCTTTGAAAACAATTAAAAAATATCATTAAAGAATGTTCTTCTCAGGAAATGATAATTCAGAGAATGTTTTCCTGAAGGTTTGAGATGATGGTGTTTTAGTTGCATTTATATATTGGACTATTTCTATTATCCAATATGAGTATTGAATGTCTTTGGAAACATTTTAATTTTTTATTTAAATATTCCAAATACATTCAGCTGTTAGTAATGACACACAGGTTAGTATATGCACAATGTTTATGAGAGGTATTATTCTTCCCTCTTCCTCAGATATTGCTGATCTGACAACTTACAGTACTAGCATGAGAATCGAACCTGGACTCTTAGATTCTTGAGTATTGAAATTTTAAGGTGACACTCTAACCAAATGAGCCATCCTGACAAACGTAACAGTCAGTAGATATTTCATATACTTATCTATGTGGTTCCTCCTGATTTCTCAACTTTTTTCTAAGAGCAAAGTTGTTTAGTGGTTTCTATATACTAGTTAGTCACACTAGACTGACTTATGGAATTGTTTGCCATTGTCATGTGAGCAGCTTCTTTATGAAATTACTGACTTTTGCCTTTGGCATGATGGCTCAATTGGTTAGAGCATTACCTTAAAATTCAATACTCAAAAATTTAGGGGTCCAGCTTTGATTCCATGCTAGTACTGTTACTGGTCAAACCAGCAACACCTGAAGAAGAGAGTAGAATAATACATCTGAAACATTGTGCTTATACTAATCTACGTAATGTTACTAACAGTTGAATGTCTTTGGACTGTTTAAATAGTTAAATTTTTCTAAAAACATTCAATACTCATGTTAGATGATGGAAATAGTCCAACATATAAATATAGATAATTCAGAGAATCTTATTGATACTAAAAAAGTGTTGATAAATCTTATTACATGGCTTCTAAAAATATTATACTAGACAATCATCAGGGTGCTGAAATGATTTCTAAATTTACTAATATGTGATATAAGTTGAGATGGTTTTTCATTTCCATAACAAAATCAGTCAAACCAACTTCCACATTTGGGAATAAAAAAAAACGAAAGCCAACAGTTTAGGGATTTTTTTTAAAGCAAAGTATATATTTTTCTTTCAATATATACTGGGGTTTTGTGTAAAAAATATAGACATGAAGACATTTGTTTAAAACATATTTTTATCAAACACATTTAGATTTTGAGAATTTTTGTTATTTTTACAGACAATCTACCCCAAATCAGCTTAGACTAAGTTGACATATAACATGATTCTATAGCTAATTGAAATAGAAAATATAATGTTATACATGAGCAGCAATAACCAGTACAACCATTCCTACCTAAGAGGAAAAAAAGAGTTCAAAACAAAATAACAACGACAGCAATACTACTTTAGAGATAATTTTTGTGACTGTATAAACCAATCTGTGAACCATAAATATGCCTAAACATATAACATATAAGTGTAAATTATTAAAGATTTATGCTGGAATAATCAATATAAGCAATCCATGAATGCAAGTACTGAAATATGCAATGGATCAAGATTTTTCCCAGCATTCTTTCAACCTTTGCATTAAGAACAATAATTTATTTTGTCTTATTTTGGAGAAACCTATTATAGGATGGAATAATCAATGTACTCTAGAAGATAGTGCGGACATTCAGATACCTAGACTATTTCCACATACAACAAATGCTAATTAAGAATTTACTGATTCTAATACTACAGCTTGTGGAGTTTGGTGTGCAAAAGTAATCATTAGCCTAATATACTGTTATTTTGAAAAACTATATGTCAAACGATCGTTGCACATCATAGCTTAACACATGCATTAATAAACTAAATATTTTCCTTAAAACATTGAGAGTTAATTACTAATAATTATCATAACGGTATAGTAAAACAATTCATGGGAATTGGTGATCATCAAATACAATTTACATTAGTGACATTTACACTTCTCATTAGGAAAATCTTCACTTTCATAATGTCATTCTTTCTTCTAATAATAAAGTCCATCTTATTTCATAAATTCTACTTTATTTTCTTTTGTTTATAACTTTAAAAAGTTAATAAATAGTTAAAACTAAACGAAAGTGGATTATTGTTAAGCAAACATTAAAACAACAGATTTTGATTTGTCTTATTGATTTTTACAAACATAGTAAGTGGTTATTGATAAAACATTCATATTCCTATAATGAAGAATATCTATAAATCAATATTATGTCAGAGTTATTTAAGATGTAATAATGAAGTACACTTAAATGCTGTAAATTTTATATAACTTATAGCAGAGAAATTACTTTAAATAAATTAATGGAATTTATATATGAATACATTTTTATTATTAGTTTTACCGATCCCTTTACAATCTCCTTTCCCCCCTCTACATGTAAGTAAATGATAAAAAAAAAAACTCACTGGAGGATAATATATATACTACAAAGAAACAGTAATTAAATAAAAAGACTATCGAAAGATATCGCTAGGCTAATCTGTTGGTTGGAGAGAGATTACAACTTCCTTTATTTATATTATCTTTTAGCTAGAAATATTTAAATATCCCTGTATTGATTTATAAAAAACTGATTATAAATCGACTATCTGCAAAGAATTCTAAGTTTTGTTTTAAATCTAACAAAAAAATACTTCTAAGTTTCACTTAAAGTAGAACTGGGGCCAGGGGCACTGAAGACACATGCTAATAGTTATACCAGGAAGCTACTGCCCCGTTCCCCACCATCTACCTATAAATAAGTAGAATCATTTTTAGTAATGGTAGGAGTATAGTAGTACTACCGACAATAGTCAAGTAATATCAGTAAAATGTTATTTCTCTACGTAAAGAGAAACATTTCATTGAATTGAATGTTATA
The DNA here is from genome assembly GCA_028023455.1 of Epiperipatus broadwayi. Taxonomy (NCBI): domain Eukaryota; kingdom Metazoa; phylum Onychophora; class Udeonychophora; order Euonychophora; family Peripatidae; genus Epiperipatus; species Epiperipatus broadwayi. The sequence goes on from JAQFVV010012468.1 coordinate 1,679,175, forward strand.
TGCTAGAAATCTGTTAATCTAATTTTTACTGCTAAACATTAGTAGGTTTGTGGGGAAAAATGTTGAAAACGCTAAAAACTCTTATTTAGGTTATTATGTAACATATATGCAGTATATATATATATATATATGTATGGTGACTTCAATATAGAAATTTATTAGTGTATTTTTTTTAAAAAGATGTCATTCAAATTAATTAAATATATAATTCAATATAATTGAAGTAAAGAAATAAGAGATATTTCAAATCGACAGCATACTGAAGAATTTGGCCAAATGTCCCATTCAGGTTAAGCTTTCCTTGAAAATATGAAAATGTTGGATGCAAACCTGAATAAAAAATAATAGCCAAAAAATGTTGAAATATTATCATCAATCAATCTCACACATCAAATCAAACTTTTCTATCAATTATTCTATTTTATAAAACATTTAGTTATATCCTTTCTTTAAAATTAACAATTTGCTTCTTTTCCATTACCCTCATATCTTCTAATGTGCCTTCCAATACATTTGGATACACAAAATTATTTTGATACTTTTGAATTTAAAAAGATATACTCATGAGAATATATGTAGTTGAGAATGTATATATATATAATAAATAAAACTCTTCATATAAATAACAAAACATATGCATGTCAATGGGTAAATAAAAGTATATATATACTATAAAATTTCAATAGACAAGCATGCTTTCAGTTCTCTATGCCAGATTTATGATATTCAACTATCAGGAAATAAAATGCATAATAACATTTTAATTGATGGTTGTTATGCATGTTATTTTCTAACAGTGAATGCCATGAAATTGATGCAGTGCATCCATCTGTTGATATTTTAGATTATATGTACTTAACTTACGCATTGATCTATGATCTATGGTAGATGTCCTTTGTTATTCGTGTATATATATATATAAAAATAAAAAAAGACTTATAAATCCAATAAATAATATTATATTTCAACCAGAGGACTGGTTTTCTGATGAAAACCGGTCCTCTGGTTGAAATATAATATTATTTATTGGATTTATAAGTCTTTTTTTGTTTTTATATGTATTTCCTTTGGTTAGTTTGTTATATATATATATTAAGCATTTTATTGTTGATTTAGATACTCTTTTCTGAAGTCATATTCATGAAGACATAAAAAAAATATTTACAAAAAAAACAACAACAGCAACATATATTTGGGAAACTATTTATTGAAAAATAATACAGTAAAAAATCATTGTTGGATAAATTTGTAATGCTTAATTAAAAGGCAATAGTAAAAATAAATCATGGAATCTGCAGTCATGAACAGGTATCCTTATTAACATTATTGAAAGTTATATTAAAATTAGATCATTGTTTGATGAAAGCATTCTAATTTACAAGATATTCATTTAGTAACCAATAATTGAATGAATAACTAAGCTAACTTTCTTAGCAATCTGACAAAGATCCATCTGAATTTGGTTAGTACATATGACAGATATATCCCCTGAAACTCTTTCATTGTTTAATGACTTATTACAATACAATATTATTAAATCACATAGTTATCTTGGGTCATTTCATCTTTAAAATTCATACTAAAAATGATTATTTTAAATATTTAAACTATAATTAAATATTATAATAATTATTTTTAAAACAAATGTCTATTTAAAATAGTCAAAACATTTTATGATTACACAAATACAATAGATAAATTAGTAATGATGGTGAAGATGTTTGAAAGAGCTACAATGATGGGGACAACTGAAAAGGTTACTTCACAGAAAAGACATATTGAAAGATTATTTGATTTATTTCAAAAGTCTTTATTCATTTGTTTAAATTGTGATTGTGTTAAATAGAAGTTTTAAAGGTATGAAAACTAAAGAAATGATAGTAAAATACCATGATTGCATATAGTTTGTAAAAAAGAAATGTGTTTCCCTTCAACTACACTTAAAGTCTGCATCTGAACCCATAATAATATATCTAATGGTAATAATAATTATTAATAAAATTGATATATTTATCTAAAATGCTTTAAATGTTGTTATGATTTGAATTGTTGCTTACTGCAGTCCTATGTAGCTTTTCATAAAGTTTTATTTATAAATCAGAACTTTCATTATGCAAATGTGGCATCTGCATCTAATGAAGAAAAATATATTCTAGAATACATGTCTCTCTCTTTCTCGAGATGTTAATATTCCATCTTTTTCACAATTACATTATCTATCTATGTTTTTGTTAATTATTTTTGTTGATGAGATAGTGTAGACATTTTAAAAACTAAATTGTATTGCAGGTGTGTTTACATATGTCAAACATGTATGTTGTATAAGATTTATAACAACAAATGTACATAACCAGTCAATACACAACAGTTTCAAGATCCATTGAGGAGATTTAGAACAAATTGCAATAGATTCTGGGAGAAGGGATTATTCTAAGTAATATTTTGAAATGATTGACAATTTTATTACTAAAATGAATTTCATAATGTGGAAGTATTGGTGACCAGTAGATGATACTTTGTCCCCAAATCGGACTTTGCATTTGAGTTGATCGTTTGAAGTACTCATTCGTCAATACTCTGAAAGTCATCTTTTGAAACATAACATATTTAAAAAACATGCAATAAGACTTATAAATCAATTTTACAAAGTGATACTGAGTTATCTGCATACTGGAAGCCTTTATGAAAATGCTGGACATAATAATCTAAAACTTAATACTGGATTTAGTTAGTTCCAATAAAGCCTTGGAAAAAGCACTACTGTACTAACAATGAAAAACCTCCTCAAATACCAGGCATAAAGTCATCATCCCACCAGGATAGACCAACATTTTCTTCATGGAGTCATCATCCCACCAGGATAGACCAACATTTTCTAACGAAGCATTACTTTATTGACTTATAATCAATTAACATAAACTATTTGTTTTTGTAAATGTTTGTTATGTTTACTTTGCATACAATGATAACTATGTAAATCTTGTATGTAATTAGTGGCACTTGCCTTTTCCTGAATAAAAAAAAAATAATTTCATTATTGCTATATTGCTCAAGTGTATGTTCTTGTATTATACAATATACAGTGACATACAGATAGAGACTATTTTATTACTGGTGCATATTACAATGCATTTGTTTTTTAATGTATAGTTAATGTAATTTTAACTTTAATCTTTTCTTGAAAATTTGTTTGTGCATTATCTTGTGAGACAGTGGTGTACTGGTATTATCAACACAGACAGGAAGACCTCGGCACACTTCTGGCTTATCTGAGAAAAGATTTTTGTGAAATTCACATGAATTGAGAAGGATGGTCTAAGTTTTTGCACTCGTAAATATGGTAGAATTTGAAATGATTATGGACTAAAAAGAATTTTTAAAAAATTGAATTTTTTTACTTTACTTTTTGATTTTAATTTAATCTTAATGATGTGAAGAAGTCATTAAACTTTATAATGTAGCTTTGTATAAATTAAGAGACGGTGACAAACTACAACTAATAATGATCAGTTGTTATAGATAGTTGTTGTACTTTATCTCAACTTGCTTTAAGACAGCTTGACATATATGTGATTAAATCTACAATTATTTAAGGCTATGTTATGACGAAGTTGTATTTGGAAAATTCATAAAATTAACTGCAAACTTAACAGTTAATTTTTATTGATATTTATGAATAAATTATCATTAAGGAGTATGTTTTCAGCAGTTGAGAGAAATTGATATTTTTTTTTATTTAGAGAATTAATTACCATTTTTGAAAGTTGTTAAAATATTAATAAAATCATTCTATTAATAATTTAATGAGATTTTACTTACTGTCTTATTATTTTGACAAATATATATACATATTGTATTAAAAAAATTTTTTAAATTCATTCAGTATTGTAACTAATAGATATATAAAAAAAATGTCATTTAATAACAAAAAGTTGCTTGTCAAGTTAGCACCCACTATTGTATGTCTTTTATTTAAAATAATTAGATTTTAATTTAATTCGTAGCTAATAAGCAGTTAACCGGAATAATTGTTATGTTTATTTGCCTTGGCATTTTTATATTAAATTTTAAGATTTTGGTTTTATCTTTATATTTTTTTAATTATGTTCATCGCATTCAATTTTATTGCTAATTCTAAGAAAATAAGGGGAATATATAAAATGAATAATTAATTGGAGGAAAAAATATGCAAATTATTTTTAAAATAAATTTACATATTTTTTAAATCATTAAAATAGGTAATGAGGTTGAAATAAGGACATGAGCTGACATCCAGGCAATATAAATAAAGAACTCAGGAGCGGTAAATTTTTTGTGAATATAAAATCATAATTTTATGATTAGTTGGTTATGTGCCATTCGATTACCCATGTGGAGGTTAAGCTTAATAGTTTAAAGTTGTTTTTTTTTTTTGCTTATATACTGTACCAGTAGTATTACTTAAAAATGCTGTTGATGTGTTATAATTATGTGTCTATGTAAATTAGTTGTTTTTATATTCTGCTTCCAAAATATTCATCTTTATTTTTTATTCTAGAGTGAAAATAACATGTTTGATGTCATGCCTTTTAATGATATAGTAATTATTCCAATCAAGATCTCATATTGAGATTATATTGGGGTAGGTGGGTGAAAAAAACTACATAATAAAATAAAGAGTCAAATCCCAGTGAAAAAATTTACAATCCAGGTTTACATGGAAGCCTGTGCTTACTATAAATAATAGAATTACTTCTGTATATTCATTGTTTTGCCAACTCAGATAATCTATGTTTTCTGCAGAACTTTAGCAGATAATTAAGGGTTCACATGAAGACCATGAAATAAAACAGCATGCACTCCTATCTGCAATTATCACATCTATACAAAACTGTGATGCATCGATATAATGATCTAAATTTTTTATTTGGTTATATTATTTGCCTAAATAATTGTTATAATGTGTTTTAAAAAATATGGCTTAAAAGTAAAAACTTAATTAATTGTTCTACTTTATTCATAGCAAACTAACAGTCTGCAAAATCTTAGCATTGTTATAATATATAACTGTAAAATACCAGATTCACCTTATTTGGCTATAGTATTTGTTTTACTTTTAGTATTAGATTCATTTCAGTTATTATATCAATTAGTTATTTGTCAAATAGGTATTATAACAAATAGTTATTTTTAGTTTTTTCATCTTTAAAAAACAAAGTCTAAAGATGATAATTTTATATAATAAAATCTCTTTGAAATTTTATTATATTAAGCACATGTTTCATACCCCCCCCCTCCTTTAAACATAAAAAGAGAGTGGAAATGGAAACCATTTCTTAAAAGTAAACAAATAATATAAAAGAAATAAAGATTTAAAAATTACACCTGAAATGCATTCAAAGATTCCTCAAGTTTACAATAGATGGCATTAGAATGGACCACAATCAAATCAGGTTGTAGGTTTAATGATAGATAGTGGAAATAGCCTAACATATCACACATTAGAATAGGTGAGAAAGGAAGCTGCTATATTTATGTTGTAGTATATTTAAAGAATAAAGTGATATGTTGGTTGTAATCAAAATTATGAAAAAAAAAATTACAATGTACATGTAAAGCATTGCATGAAAGGATAATTTCACTTTTCCAAGACATGGAATTCAAGTCCTAGCAAAATAAAAATTAATATATTATTTTTCAAGTTTCAATCAGAATTTAACTTCATATAGACATTCTGTAGCTAGTAAATAGGAATCCAGCTTGATAATAATGTTTTCATTACTATTTCTCATGAATGGTCATTATAAAGGCCTTTATCTTGCAGTGGACTATTTGATAACTGTTTTGCTTATTTTAAATAATCCAAATCATTGTTAATAATCTGTATACAGTTCTTTTAAGGATTCAATACCAATATAGGTTACTATTTATATTTTGTTTTTTAATAAAATAATGCATAATGCACCTTTCATTTAGAATAATTTTAAAATAGGATATATAAATAATGGCACGGTTTTATTGATTTGGAGTTCATAAGAAGTTAGAATACCAAGTGATAAAGCTAGCCACATTCCATGAACTTTGAACCCCAGAGTTTAGCACTTTACCATTGAATCACTCTATGCAGAGCAAAATAGAATCATTTTCAGATGATATTATTTTTACATCTATTTATATCAATGTGAAAAGAATTGAAGTACAATTTTATAATAAAAAGATATTTTAACATTTCTTATCTGAAGGCATTTTTCTCACTGTCCCCTATTGTGCATATAGAAAAACAGCTAGAGGAACAAATGAATATCTTTAAATTCAATATGATTTTAATACATTTCAATTGCCTAACAAGTGAAATTATAATTTGGTATAATTATTCAGATTTTTTTTTTTAAAAAAGGGGTTAATCATGGTAATGGTTAATATGTCCACTTACTGGCTCATCACCTAGGTATTTGAATTCAAACTGAAATTGTTTTTTTTTAGGTAGATAAGAATTCCTTAAGAAAACAATGGTTTGCCCTCCCTCCCAATTAACTAGCCAGTTAGCTGACAACTCATTTGGTGAGAAAGAAATATAAACATGAATAGTACAAGTTTAATAGTGGTGGATTGGAGATTTAAAAGCAATTCAATTAAATGTCTTGAGTAAAATAGAATAAAAAAGTTATTTGTTTCAGTTTTAACTTCAGTGATTGAATGCAATAATTATTATTGTTAGTTAAATATTAAAACCAGAAGAAAAACCCTAAAAATATTTACTAAAGATAGATTCATTAATCTTTTTCACAATGCTTTTATAAAATGGTTAGCCTTTCTGTAGGCTGTTTTCTGTGTAAGGATGGTTGATCAATAATCAGAAATTTCTAGTTGCAAGGCAATTTTTATTCCTACCATTATAATTTCAAACACTGCTGAATATGTGTATGAACAATAATTATATTATTTACAGTTTTTGTATATAAACAAATATCTTGGTCAGATTATTACTATTGATGGAAACATAATGGATGAAATTAATCATAGAATTAAACTTGGTTGGAGTGCTTTTCAGAAATAACTTTGATACTAAAAGGAAATATGCCTATGTGTTTGAAAGGATGGTTTTTAATAAATGGGTTTTGCAGTTCTTACATATGGATCTGAGACTTGGACACTTAATAAAAGAGCAATACAGAGACTTCAGACCACTCAAGAAGTATGGAGAAATGCATGTTAGGAGCAACAAGAAGAAATTGTAAACACAATATATAAGTAAGAGAACAAACAGATGTTACTGACATCATTGAAAAAATTAAAAGACTGAAGTAGAGTTGGACTGGACATATTGCTAGAAGAGATGATAATAGATGGACAATTGAAATCTTAAACTGGATTCCAAGAGATTGTTAAAGACCTGGAAAGACACCACATGAAGATGGGTGGATGAAATAAAGTGTGCAGGGGTGATGTGGAGAAGAGAAGCTAAAGATCGGAGAAGATGGATCGAACTTGGAGAGACCTTCATCCTGCAGTGGATTGATAATGGTTGACAATGATGATATATATAAAATAATTTTTGTATGCTTCATAAATTTATTTTGTTAATAAGCAATACAACACTTTAAAATAAATGGCACTGTAGGAATTAAGCAACAAATCAAAGCAATACATTGTAATTTCAGCCGATAATAGAAGGATTTCAATTGTAGGTATTTGTATTAAGGACAGTCGACATATTTTATTTGAGATAGGATAATTGGGCAATTATCTCCAGACACATAACTGTTTACAAACATGGCTAAATCTTTCAGTTAATATAAGGCATAATTTGCATATAAAATCTAAAAAGTGTATTAACTGTCAAGCGTTGGTGGCCGAGTGGTCAGCGCAGCTACCTTACAAGGGTTTGTCCCGAGTTCGCTTCCCGGCCGATGATTTGACACACACACACAAAAAAAAGTGTATTAACTAGACAGAATTTTTTTTTTTTTAAAAAAAGGGACACCTTCATTGCATTATGTACACACATACATGTATATACATGTATGAAAAGTTCCGTCTGATTTATTTTACATTGTTACATCGACTAGATTCTCTTAAGGCCATTTACAAAGAGTTATATCTTTATTCTGCAGATTTTAATTTTTCTCCAATTACTTTCATTAGGACTTAGACATTAGGCAAAATTATTATAAATTGTTTGTAGATTTATATTGAGGAAAAAACCTCTTTCTTTTTTTTATAAAGAAGGCTAGAGACAGTATATTTGTTGAGAGAGATAAACCATTAATTTTATCCTTTTCTAAATATTAATCATAATACAATATCTGCTATTGTAAATAATACTACATATCCCTGTTTTTTGTTTCTATGGAAATAAAATAAATACGTAAATGGTATTTAGAAAACTTTATTAAATCTATTAGTTTAGATCAAATTAAAGTAGAATTAACTCTGTTTTTAATTATTTTTAGTAATTTAATTTTAATTCTGTTTTGATAATATAAATAAGTTTATTATCGATTTATATTATCTATTTTGAAAATATCTTAATATTTTTATTAAATTGAATCGGATTTTTTTAAAATCTTTTTTTTTCTTTCTTAAATCTGAGTCTGAGATTTTTGATATAAAAGGCTTGATATGTTTTTCTTCGCAACCACCCAGTTGAATTTTAAAATTTTAATAAACAAGTTTCATTCCTATGAATTCTGGGAAAATAATGTTCGGAGTTCGTACTGTATTAGAAACTCAACATTATTATTTTGCTGAGAAATGCATCGTTTTTAAAATAATTTTTTATTTTCATTTTTTGGAAATAAAATATATAAAATTTCCATGGAGAGTATGTGATTATTCAAAATTATTTTAGTTTTAGTTCTCAAAATTTATATTATAATAAATTTTACAATATATATATGTTCATTCTAACATTGTTGTTCACATCATAGTTGTGCGGTTGTTTTTTTTTGTTTACTTTTATAAATTTATTCTAAGATTTCTGTATTATAAGCAGGGAAGACAACTAGGCAATAGGGTAGTGTGACCAAGCAATAATAACTCTTGATCATTATCTGCTGTAGTCATTTCTTAGACTTTTGGTTTTTACCCTTTTTTAAATTAAAGAAATGATAATTATTATGTTGAAATAATTGAATATTATCTCAAAATAACATATTTGTAGAAAAAATATTATGATATATATGTTATTATATTTAGCTTGTTATGATTTGGGTGATAAGAGGATCTATTTTATGTAGGTAGTTCATTGGATTTTTTTTTTTGATTAATTAATACATTGTAAACCACCTGCTTTATGTTTATTTCTAGGCTTTTTCAGCCATTCAATATATCAAATTAATATTATATGTAAGTACTTTGCCATCCTGCTTGTATATCAACCAAAGACTTTAAATTACTTAATGTTTCAAGGGGCAAACAAATATTTTAGCCAGTCCAAAAATGTTTTTTTCATTTATTGATTCTGGATTTGTGAATGTCTGGATATTACATTTTAACGGAAAGAATTCTAAATTGAATTGTGTGATTAGAAGAACGTGTTAAGGTTTTGTTGTTAATAATGGATATGTTAAAGATGAAAGTAAATTATAAGTACATCACTCGAACACCTCACTTATCACTGGAGAAGACAGCACTCTTTGTTTTTATAGTAAGTGCATTGACACTAATTTTACTAATCCAGATTAATGTGGGAATTTTATCTCTGGCAAATACTAGCTAATTATTCTCCAATAGCATGTTCAATATGCTATAACTTCTGTTAGAACTTATTAAATTAAATAAAGTAACTTATAGCAATTTAAATCTTTTTCTATTAAAAGTCAACTAAGGTTTCTATAACATATCACAGTAATCAAAAAACATGGTAGCAAATAGGCAGTCATTTGAATGGCTTGTTGGGTTGGTTAGTGGGTAGCCATCACTCAGCTTATTTAAAAATCTTGTGATTAATTAGATTAAAACAACTATAGCAAATCATGCTCAAAAGTTAATCATGAAATTGAGAATCAAAATGTAGTTTTCACCAATGTAATTGATTTTGGACAAAATCACAAAATATCAAAAAAGATTATTTGAAGTAATCATTTTATTAATTTTTATGTAGTCTTAATAAAAAAAAATTTATGGATGAAGGATATAGTTGATTTGATGTGATTATTAAATCAGCAAAGTATATTGTATATATCTTAACATCCTGAAAACCTGCACTGTATATTTATGACATCATTCTTCACAGTCTTGTGTGCAATTATTGAAAATTTAACACCTATCAATAGCAGGACATTTGTCTTCAATTTTCATACATTTAAGTGAAAGATGATTTGTTAAACATTAGTAGCCATTTTGTATGCTTATGGCTTAAATAAGGATGTGGTGTAATATAGAAGTCACTATTGCATAATTTAATCTTTATCTGGGATATAAAACAACCCCAATAGTAATATATTCCACTATAGTACACATTTATATGATTTTTTTTACAATTTTATTTTATTAGTTTTTACTGCAATTTTATTATCCTCAATTATTTTTTAACACTCTTAAATAGTTTTTTTAATTTAAATTATGAATCAGTTTTTATTTTCTTCTAATTTTTCTTTACTACTTCTATGTTTATAGTTTATGCAACTGCATTTCCATCTATAATGTAATTAATAGTTAATCTTTTGTTAATTACTTTGTCAGAATGTTAATGTAACTAATTCTATTTCCTCAACCTTTTTTTCATTCATATTTATAATTCAAAAACCTTGTTTTATTCCTTCTCCTTTCTTTATTCAGATAATCACCATTTCTTATACTTGCTCATAACTGTATATTAAAACAGGCAAAACTCTCCATACAGTAGTGTCATTCAATGCAAGCCAGAGTAATCAATGAATGTAAGAAAGCTTGTGCATAAAATTCCTATCTAGTGCCTACTCATCCAACATCCCCAGACTAGTTTCTGGCTTGTGGCCTTTGAGCTAATGAGCTTAGATTGAAAATTAATTGTATTTTCAATTTCATTCTCATAGTTTTGTAGTTAAGTAGAGATAAAAGGTGGCTGCTGGAGGGTTGCATTAGATTCTAAGATCTAAGTGCAGTGTTCTCAGATCCAAGGTTCCTCACTGATAAAGGCTACAAGGCAGAAACTAGTCTGGGGATATTGGATGAGTAGGCACTAGATAGGGAGTTTATGCACAAGCCTTCTGGCATCCATTGATTACTCTAGCTTGCACCAAGTGGCACTACTGTATGGAGTTTTGTCCTTTGTTAATTATCAAAATCACTGCTCCATATTATAAAAAAATAAAAGCATTTAACAGATCTCTTACATATAAATTTAACAAGCCACAAAATAACACCCTAACTTTATTTGAGAATTACAATTCTGATATCTCTTTTGCTATTTTCACAATAGTTATAAGTTAACTACCATCTCTGTCATATTCGTTTTTATTTTTTGCTACAGATTCATTTTTTTTACAGTTAAATAAAATTTCATAAAGATCTTTAATGCTACTCTTGCATTATTAATAGCCAGATGGTTGTTATGGTGACTACTATTATTGCATTGTTATGTTTGTTAGGAGATAACTTTGCTTTCTGATATCTTTATTACCATTTCCATCATTAGACTAGTTAACAATCAAATAAAAATTTTGATTTTTTACTCCTGTTAATATTTCTGTTAAGAGTATCAGTAATAATTCTCCTATTACTATTAAATATAATAAGAGTGGTTGTTATGCTGAAAGTTGCTATGGTATTGATTACAAAACGAGGTTTATCACAGTTGTTATCATTGTTATTTACAATGTATTATTATTGCTTACTATTTGAAATTGTCACAAGTTTTATTACTGTTGCTATGACCAATGATGTCCTGTTACTTTTCATATTGCAATAATTGGTGTATAACATAGTTGCAAATAAAATAAATAAAACATAGCTTTTTTTTTTTTTAAAAAAAAAAAGGAATTTGAGTGAACTTGAGCCATATTGGAAATTGTCCTATAATAATAATAATAATATAAAAAAAAAAAAATAACATTAAGAACTTTATTATTTGAATTTCATGTTACCTAGTTGATAAGGATTATTTTTTTAACTATAGTTTGTTTTAAATATAAGGCAGGTATTTATTTTTATTTATTTATTACAAATCATTAATATTTAAAATTGACAAGGTTCTTATGTGTGCATGTTGAAAAATAATAATCAATATCCAAAACACACGAACCTGATAGTTAATAATAAATTCTGTTTTTAAGCTTTTTATTAAAGAAAGGTATATGCATATTTGTCAAGATAAAACAACTCTTTTAATAAACAGCCCACTGCAGGTTAATGGCATCTGTGAACAATCTCTCATAGAGGAAAGGTGATGAGAAGGTAGTACTCACCAGACTTGTTAATTGCTGAATGTGATGAGTTTCAATGAGAAATTTCTCATCCTTTTATACTCTCTAGCTAAAGATAGTTAGATATCCATTTATTGACCAGTGTTGGGTGATTAGCTAGAATGGAAGCCAGGTATTTAAAAGAAAAAAATTGAGCCTCCAGATTTTGATTTGAATCCCATGTTAAACATATGTATGTGTGCACATATATGTGTAAAGAGTGTACATTAATTCCAGAATCATAAGAAAGACTAGTGCTCAGTCAGTATCGTTTAATGTAATGAGAAGAGTGACGGATTTGTGATAAAAGTTTTAATTCATTTCCCACCCAATAAATGTCTTTTTTTTAAAAAAAAAAAAAAAAAATCAGTTTGTAATACATGCAATAGTTGTGATCGATCTATTATTTTGATAATGAAACATCTATTACAAACAACAATCTATATGCATATATATTAATTTTATAAAATTAATATCTTTAACTAACAAAGATGGATTTAAATAACTGTGCTCTCAGGAAATTGAAATCAAAAAGCTTTGTCAAAATTTAAAACCTACAGCATGAATGTGCATCATTAACATCAAATTTTGTTTGAAGAATTGCTGCACGTTTAACAAGAACCATATATAAGTAGATTTTGAAAATTGACTTTCAAGATCAATGACTATAAAGTTGTGTCATCTTATTCCTGTTGTATCAGAAGTCATAAGTTTAACCAGTAAACTATTTGCTTAATGAGAACATGTAGCTTTATTCTACTGAGTATCAAAACTCATCATTTGACTACAAAAATTTTGTAAAGAAGATACACAAATTTTATTCTTTTCCACTGCTGCTATCTATTGTAAGCTTGAATAGTTAATAAATACTATCTAATGTTTATTAAATCCACACCAGGGGAATATTGTGCATACTTCCATATCAGTTTCTAGTTTATAAGCACCTGGATCTTTTGGACTTAACACCCCTTTTATCCAGTAGCCATCTTTGCACTTTTTTTTTTTACTATCAAGTTATCTTTCAAAAGGAAATTTTATTCACAAACCATAAGAATCATTTACAAAAGGAAGGACAATTACATATTGATCTCAAATGAGACCAGTCAACACAATCAGAGGTTACACTTGTATATATATAAACAAAAAGCAATTAATTTCATGTCAATTACATTAAAACTTTATATTCTTTTCATCATTGGTACTACATTTTATTTTAAATTTATTAGGGCTCAGGTCTGGTTGAATGTCCACTTCTGAGAAATTTTTTGGTCTAATTCTTTTATTTCTTTTAGTAATTGTAAAGACATTTTCATCATGTCATATTCCTCTCCACTCTCGAAGATAGTCTTATTTCTCAAAGACCAAATGGAAAAATTTATGAATGTTGCCAATCTTATGACCCCAAAATGTCCATTCTTGAAGGCCTTAGTCAAATTTACACAAGCTGATTCTTTGTTTTTAATGAAAGATTTAAAACAAAGAATCAGTTTGTATAAATTTGACTAAGGCCTTCAAGAGTGGACATTTTGGGGTCATAAGATTGGCAACATTCATAAATTTTTCCATTTGGTCTTTGAGAAATAAGACTATCTTCGAGAGTGGAGAAGAATATGACATGATGAAAATGTCTTTACAATTACTAAAAGAAATAAAAGAATTAGACCAAAAATTTTCTCAGAATTGGACATTCAACCAGATCTGGGCCCTAATAAAACTAAAATATTTTATTAGCATGAAATTTAAAAATATATTTGAATTCAAGATGAAAAATAACTTTAGCTATAATTGTTATAAAAAACTGAAATCTACAAAAATATATGGTCATGGAATTTGTGACAAATCTATGTCACTATGTAAAAGAGTTGCCTGTGATTCAAAGCATTGATATTTTTCAATTTCAGGCTAGGAACTTAAAAGGTGATTACTGGATGGAAGATACATTAGTTCCAAATGATTTAAGTACTTTAGATCAATTCCCAATCTTCTCATTGATGAAGGACTTAAGCCTGATATAAATAGGGGGTCTTGGATGTAGTTTTAATATACACTACCATCTTATTTATTAATTCTTCAAGCTTACAATAAATGGCAGTAGGGTAATAGATTAAAGAGTTTGCCCTGTAAAGCACTGTGAAATTGTGAACTATTAGTTGAGCTCATACAATATGACTACATTACTAAATATCAATCGTTTTTAGCAATTAATATTTCTATGAGAATTTAAGAGGTATATTCCCACTATTAGTAGGAAAGTAGGATTAAAATATAAAAAAAAAAAAAAAATAAAAAAAAAGATAAATGTTAAAAAGATTAAAGTAATGTTTAATCGATTTGCTCAAAATATGAAAATAAAGATTGATTATGATGAATTAGAAAAAGTTAATGGTTACAAATACCTCGGTCAGATTATTAATACAGATGGAAACATAATGGAGGAAATTAATCATAGAATTAAACTTGGTTGGAGTGCTTTTGGTAGAAATAACTTGATACTAAAAGGAAATACGCTTATGTGTTTGAAAAGGAAGGTTTTAACAAATGTGTTTTATCAGTTTTTACTTATGGATCTGAGACTTGGACACTTAATAGAAAAGCAATACAGAGACTTCAGACCATTCAAAGAAGTATTGAGAGATGTATGTTGGGAGTAACAAGAAGCGATTGAAAACGCAATGTATGGGTAAGAGAACAAACAGGTGTTACTGACCTGGAGTTGGACTGGACATATTGCTAGAAGAAATGATAATAGATGGACAATTGAAATTTTAAACTGGATTCCAAGAGATTGTAAAAGACCCAGAAAGAGACCACATGTGAGATGGATGGATGAAATAAGAAAGTGTGCAGGGGTGATGAGAAGAGGAAAAGCTGAAGATCAGAGAAGATGGATTAAACTTGGAGAGACCTTCATCCTGCAGTCGACTGATAATGGTTGATGATGATGAATCCCACTATTGGATTTAATACATTCCCATAATGATTGCAAGAATGCATGGTATCTTTTTTTGTTGATGCTGGGTTATATGAGTTGGAGCAATGTTTTAATCTTTGCTTTATCTTCTAGTTAAAAATGGCTTAATATTCATTTTCTGACGAATATGGAATGGTTAGCTTTGGACATTTTATCTGAAAGAAAAATACTGAACATGATTAAAATTTGACAAATTATCCTTCATATGACCAGGAAAAAATGTGAGATTCTTATATATATAAGCACACGTTTTTGTCTAACAAAATTTGGAGAATAAATTTCAATGTTTTCTGTGGGTAGATGTCTGATAATGATTTTCATTTTATATACATGAAGTCCCACATGGGGAAATATATTTTCGAGAATCACTTTGATTCCATATTTAATATTTAGTTGTTTTTGTTTTTTTGTTTTTTTAAAAAAAAAGTACGTATCTGGAGTTTATTAGAAAAACATTTTAATTAGAAATGAGTTCATAAGGATCAAAGGTATTATGGGTATTACTTTACTTCTAATTATTTGTTTTGGTTTCTGATGGAATAAAATCTAAGATAAACAATAGATTCTGTTTATGAAATTTTTTTTATATAATAATGACTAATCTTTAATATAGTTAAAATGAATAGATATTATGCAAAGAATTTAATTATATCTATCATAATAGCTAATTTTTTTGTTCTATTTTGTTGTTACAGTTAAATGTTTTCTCGTATTCAAAAAAAAAAAAATATTAATAAGAATTACATTTATTAAAGTTTATTCTTAATTGCTATTTTATCAATAGAAGTTTTGGGAATAAAAGTAATCATAAGATAATTTATATATACATTGCTTTTTGTCTGTTTTGTTTGCTATCTATATCTTATTAACAATATCTGTAATTGGCAGTGATGATTAAGAATGATATTGGTGGTGGTTGTATTTTACCATAAAGCAATGGTTTCCTTAGATATCCATGGAAAAGTTCCAGAGAGTTTGAATAGGAAAAAAAATCAATTATATCATACTTATTTTAAATAACTATTTTTTTTTATATGTAAATAATTTCCTTTATTAGTGCAAGTATATAGCATGAACTTAATATGACTTATTTTCTGGGATGCAGTGGACAAATGTCTGCAAAGAAGTGGGTAAGGATGGTGAATATTTATAATACCATGGAATACTCAAATTTCTAATTGTTTGATGAAATTGACCGTTTAAATGGATTTTGAACTGTGTTAGGTTACTAAGTATTGAAAATTTTGTGAAAGTTGTAAAATGTAATTTTGAATAATCATAAAATTTAAGTTAAAAACATGCTAATGTTTTTTATTTATTTATTAAGAAACAAAAATAAGCATACAATTACAATATAAATCTTTTTTGTATACATTTGTTTAGGTTTATTACACTAATTACAACAATCCTTAGTAAATAATTTTTCAAATTAGAAAATATACCTGTTTGATACATTAGTTACAATTATTATGACAAATTAATTTCATGATCGGAGGCTCATCCTTCAAACTTAGTGTGTAATTATTATGTAACTAGTTTTATGTCAGAACAACTGGTTCTTCAT
This sequence comes from Epiperipatus broadwayi, assembly GCA_028023455.1. Taxonomy (NCBI): domain Eukaryota; kingdom Metazoa; phylum Onychophora; class Udeonychophora; order Euonychophora; family Peripatidae; genus Epiperipatus; species Epiperipatus broadwayi. Next base: position 1,696,075 of record JAQFVV010012468.1, read on the forward strand.
TTAGTGACTTAGCTAGAAATCATTATGCAGTCCATATTTTGATTGGGAGCAATTCTTTGTTATTTTCCATCTAACTGGACCATTTATTTTTAACCTTGAATTAATATTTAATTAGCATGCCTGAGGATAAGCCCTTCATCCAATGGCCTAAGCTGCCCCCAAGTGTCCCCGAAGAGCTTTTCCGGAGCATTATAAAACTATTTGCTGCTATATTTTGAAAAGGATTCATGGTTTTTCACTTATTGGATCAAAAAAGGTTAAGAACCGCTGACATAAACCATTTTCAACTGCATAAAAGAACACTATAAGCTAGATTTCTATACAATGTCAAAATTTTTATAAATAGGTTGAATATTATTGCCAGAAATCAGTAATGAGTTAAGACCCATTACAATAATAAATGCTCTAAGATTTTATTAAAGCAAATCTTAAAAAAAAATAGTATAGTTCTTTATAAATTGTTAGATACGTCCCCAATTTTTTTTAATTTTCCAGCTAAGAATGGCTAAATATCTTATTTATTGAACAATATTGGATAGCTATGTGGAATTTTTTAAACATCTTTCATCTTCACAAAGTGTTTACTTGGGATGTTTCAGTTTATGGGAAAGACTTATTCTTGAATACCAAAATATATTAAGAGATTTTGAGTAATTTTTAATTTGGCAGTGACATTTACTTTTTGAACGGATCCAATTAAATATGCATTCGAAGTCAAATCAAATTACCAGTAAAAATTATTAATAAACAAAACATTATATGCATACACATGTAGGTCATATGAAGTAGAGTATATTAGAGTGGAAAATGTTACATATGACTACTTTTTATCAATAAAATCAGAATTCTACACTTAACAATGATTCTATGATAAATGTAAATACTATTGGTCAATATTGCATGTGAATTATATACCAGGGATTCACTCACCATTATATTTGTTGCACATATTAGTTTAATTCAGTTATATGTTCATTTGCCTCTTTAGGGAGGAATTTTTTTTCTCCAATTATTCCACATAATTTTTAGCCATGTGCGGAAAGAAAACTAGAATAAAAATGAAAATTCCATTTAACTTAGACTTTGAAGATTATTTAGCTACTTTTAGGGGGGGGGGGTTGTTTTGCTACTATAGAAAGTTTGATGATATGACATTTTTGTAAATTTAGTAGGAAAATGTGATTATTGTTTTTATATGATTTTTATGATCTTATTATGGAAAGTTTGATTATAGTTTTCACTACAGAAACATTTTTTTATGTTTTTTATATTTACATGAGCAATGTATCAAAGTTAAAAAAATTATATTATGAAGATGCTTTTTATTTTGATTTTTATTATATTTTTTTCTGTTTTCATGATTGTGCTGGATGCTAATTTTATTCTAAGTTATGGGTTTGGATCTGATTAACCATTAATATATTAAATTATATTAGAAGAAACATATGCTACAATCAATGAAATTCTAGAACAGAAAAAAATTTATACATATTTTTCATCAAATTGCTTTATTTACATTAACAGCAGTTATTATTTGAATATTAATTTAATTGGACACTGGTGATTTCGTGTATGTTGTTAGGATAGGGTCAAAAAGCCATAAATAATTATGATAATTCTAACATTATAATGTAGTAAAGTATTTACCTATTAAGTGAAAGTTTTATCTCCCTTTTCCTCCGAGTGCTAAATAAAACTGATGCTCAGAGATATACTTCCCCTGATCAACTCCTTTTAAATCCTATACATCAACATGCACAACAGATATATAAGTAAAAAAAATAAAATAATATACACAAACTTGATGTTTAATTCAGATTGTTGGATTTCTTTATCCAATATATTGATCAGTTTGGATTTCAAGTCTCCTTTTGACTTTGGTTTTATTACTGACTTTGATTGGTTTGAAGCATACACTAGCTTTGCTCCCTTTGTCCTTTTACTATTTTTCAACCCGTTTTACTGATCCATCTGCCCTTTGTCTTAAGTCATCAGGCTTACCTTCTATCATTTGGTCTTTTAGTTTTACCTGTTGTGGCTCAATTTCTCTTTCTTTCAATAGTTTCATTTTAACTACTCCCTGTTGTTTTAATTCATCAGACTTATCTTTCACCATTTATTCTTTTATGTTTAATTGTTCTTGCTTAATTTGTATATTTTTCAGTAGTTTTAGTTCATATTCTTTCTCTTGTTTTAATGCATCTGGTTTATCTTAGACCATTTGTTTTTGTTTTTTATGTGTTCTTTCTCAGTAACTATTTCTTCCAATATTTTTAGTTCATTATCTTCCTTTTGTTTTCCTCAATTATTTTTATCTGTTCTTGATCTATTTCTATGACTTAATCCAATTGCTTTACTTTAAATCATAAACTAATATTCATATATTTGCTTATTTTCTATCTTTTCTTCTAATTGCTTTAGGTTATCTATCTTTTGTTTTAATTCATCTAGTTCATCTTCAATATGCCAAATTATTATTTAGGTCTTTTTTTTTACTTTCTATTTTTTCTTTAATTGATTTGAATCATCTATCTTTTGTTCTAATTCATATGATTTCTCTTCTAGCATTTGATGTATTATTTTCATCTGTTTTTCACTTTATATCTTTTCATCCAGTTACTGTGAATCATCCATCATTTGTTCTGATCACTTGTATCCAGCCTCCATCTTTTGAGCTGTTAGTTGATCCATTTTTTCATATTTTCTATCTTTTGATTGAAATGTGTTTCCAGCTACTTGAATAATGTGTAGTGATCATTTATATCATGCGCAACTGTGATGATATTGCAGCATTGTTCTTAGGGATTTTTACCTATGCACTATCTTTTTTTCTTTATAATAAACATATTATACCAATATAGTTCTGGATTTATCACCAACTGTATTACATCATCCCCTGGAACTGATTGAAATGCCTAAGTACTTGAATAACATTTTCTATCCACAAGTTCAACTGTGTTTTGATTATTTTATTAGTATATAAAAGAAAAAATATTGTCTGGTCATCCATACTATTTACCCATCTCAGACAAATGGGTGTTTATTATTGTTACTTAATAGATTCTATATCCTGCATTGGTAGTGATTAAAATTATACATATATACAAATAAAATTTGTGAATATAAATAAAATTAATTTATTAAATACTTATTCTAAGGATCACATACATAATTTATCTATAAAACATGCCTACTATCTAGTGTTCAAGTGAAAGTAAAATGAATCATGGGAATTTTTTCAGGTTACAAGAGACAGTTATTCTTTTATGTAGATAGCCTATATCCAACCTAGCTATTAGTTACACAATGTTTTTCCAGTTAATTATAGCCATTGAGGTATATACAATACTAATAATACTAAATCTGTTAGATTCGAAAAAATGTGTGTGAAATTAATTTGTTTTATAGATCCGTATATTAGAATTAAATAAAATAAGCAGTATTTAGAAAATGGAATAATTAATGAAGTAGTAATTTTATTAAATAGTATTACAAATTTAGTCATTTGATGAATGCTCTACAATTAGTTTTCATCCTGTCCACATTTTATGAAATTCATGTGATGTTGGTATAATGCATCTTCGTGACGATTCTATCTTTTTAAAAGTAAATTTATTTATTAAGGTTAAGGTATATCATCCCATTTAGATGTGCAATCACATAAAAATATCAGCTTTAGAAAATCCTACGCTTAATATATGGCGTCTTTCATTTGTTGAAATGTGACATCTATGCTTCAGATTTTAGTCAGAAAAGTTTTCATTTTGTAATAATTAATCTTTATTTTTTGTGTGACTTATTTTTTTTAAAGCTTATGATTTATTTTATTTATTGCTTTTATTATAATAATTACTTAAGCTATCCGTTTTTACAAATCCTATAATGTCTATTTAAAACAGACAAAATATTTTGTGATAACAATAATGAAAGAAATTAGTGCTTATTTTCATAGATTATTACTTATATTTCATTTTTTAAAAGTTATTTCTGCTAATGGCATAGTCAGATTTTAAAGTTACCGAAAGTTAGTACCAATCTCATGTCCCATAAATTTTAATTCATTATGCACGCTTATTTTGTATTTAAAATCAAAATATATATTTTAAATAAAATTCTATAATAATCTATAGAATTGAGTTCAGAAAGTTTTTCCAAGTCTATTATAATAAAGTAAAAAAAAATAAATAACGAGTCACTCTTTATTACACAAAGGAAATACAGAGTTAAAAAATTATTGAAAAGGTGCCACATTTGAAGAATGTGATCGAAAGGAGCAGTCATCTCTCTATTCCCCATATTTATACTTCTGACATTTACCATATATATTTTAATGTAATATAGGAGATTTGAACAACTTTCAAGCTTCCTTCAGCTATCACTCTACCTCATACAACCGATACACATGACCACGCACATGCATGTGAAAAAGATAAATGATCACTACTATACGTATTTCCTGCTGAACCAGTCATGGATATCTGTTGCGTGAGGTAGAATGGATAGCGGAGGAAAGTTTGAATGTCTGTGTTCAAATCCCCTATATTACATCTAAACTGCAAGCATATAAAGTATACTTGGATTCAGATATTATGCATATATTTTAATATTTATTGTCGTAGCAAGTGCATCTTTCAGTGAGAGGGGTTGCTTAAATTGATCCAAAAAGCATTTCTGACCACTCTACAGATAAACTGTTTGAATAATATCAACATCTGACTCACTTGTAAATTCAAGAAATGCAAAATAATCTCACTACTTAAGGTTTTGTATCTAAAGAATATAAACATATTGAAGCAAAAGTCATTTGTCTTTTATTTTTTAAAAATGCACTCTGACATGTGTCAACATCTCTGCTAACTTATTCTTTTAAAATTTGAAATTTGTCAGTACGATGTAGATATATTTAACAAAAAAAAATGAGCATCATTCCACAACATGTGGTTTAAATATATTAATACAAAATAAGTAATTTAATAATTTAAATAATAGTATATATAATTATCTTATATTTATCCGTGGCAATTATAATAAAAAGAATGTATATACCATTATATTTGATCAAGATTTAGTCTAAATATTTGAAAACCAGGCACTCTTCACAAACCTGGGAGCTCAATTGTAAGTATAGGGGATTTGAACTCAGATTGTCAAGCATCCTTCAACTATCCACACTATCTTATATAACTGATACACATGACAACACGTATGTAGAAAAAATAAATAATCACCAATACAAGTATTTCATGCTAAACCAGCAATCATCAGTTGGTCTAGATTATCATCTCCCACACACACACACACACACACACACATATATATATATATATCAGTGTTCCGTTTTATATTAAGATAGCAAATCCTCATACTTTAATGGACAGGCTTCAATCTACTCCAACCACCAATTTTTCAGCTGTCCATATCATTGAAAATCTAATGATGAAAACCCAAATCCCATGCTGATGCCAATATTATTGCCATGCTCGCCTCAAGTCACTCTGACCCCTCATGTATAGATCCTTATCCATTTAAATACATAGAAGAGGAATGCGAAGGAGACATGCTTGATGTGTAAATATTTGAAAACCAGGCACTCTTCACAAACCTGGGAGCTCAATTGTAAGTATATGTGTGATCATGTGTATCAGTTGTATAAGATAGAGTGGATAGTTGAAGGATGTTTGAAAATCTGAGTTCCAAGTCCCAGGTTTGTGAAGAGTGCCTGATTTTCCAATATTTACACATCAAGCTTGTATCTTGCCCATTCATTTTCTATGTATTTAAATGAATAAGGTCCTATACATGAGGGTCAGAGTGATTTGAGGTCAACATGGGCATGGCAACAATATTGGTATCAGCATGGGATTTGGATTTTCATCATTAGATTTTCAATGATATGGACAGCTGAAAAGTTGGCGATTGGAGTAGATTAAAGCCTGTCCATTAAAGTATGAGGATTTGCTATCTTAATATAAAACTGAGCACTGATTATATATATGTGTGGGAGATGATAATCTGGACCAACTGATGATTGTTGGTTTAGCATGAAATACATATATTGGTGATTATTTATCTTTTCTACATATGTGTGGTCATATGTATCAGTTGCATAAGATAGTGTGAATAGTTGAAGGATGCTTGAAAATCTGAGTCCAAATTCTCAACATTTAGTCTTTAACTCCACTGTGTAAATGATATTTATAGCATTTTAGATAAATATATACATTTTAATAATTATTTATTAGCCTAGATACTATTATTAGTTCAGATACAGACTTTAAATGTTTTTGAACGTAAATATGTTCCTTCTTACAAACTATAAGTAATCATTTCTTTGGTTTTCATACTTTCATAAAATTAAAAATATGTATATCTTTGAAAACTTCTATTTAACACAATCATTGATCAAACAAATGAATAAGGACATTAGAAAAAGGCAAATAACATCCCAAGATGTCTTTCTGCTGAGGTAGTATTTTCAGTTGCTCAAGCTAATTATATCCCTCTCAAACAACTTCATCATCATTAATGATTTAGATACTATATTTTTCATTATTTACTCTTTATAAACATAAATTTCTACAAAATCTTATTGACAATAACATAGTTTTAGATAAATAGATCAACATTTATAATGAGTATTTATTAGGCTAAGTTCTTATATTACTATAACCCTGGGTATTTGTTAAACTTAATTATATGTCAAAATATTCTTTTTACAAACCATATATATATATATATATATATATGGGATATTATTTTATCATCAGTTCTTGTTTTACTTAATATCATCACACTTTGAAGTCTCTTATTTTACTGCAATTATCTATCATTAAATATATAAAAGATTACACATTTTATTAAGTTTGCAAAATTTGTCTTTACTTTAACTCTAAGATCTAGGTAGGCGCAGTGCTCTCAGATCCAAGGCTCCTCACTGACAAAGACCACAAGCCCGAAACTAATCTGGGGATATTGAATGAGTAGGCACTAGATGGAGATTTATGCACAAGCCTTCTGGCATACATTGATTCCTCTGGGTTGCATTGAGTGGCAATATGTATAGAGAGTTTTACCTATTTTAATAAGTTATAAGCAAGCATAAGAAATGGTGATCATGTGATGTTTACTACTTTATCTCTACATATAAACTTTAAACAAAGTTCAAATATCTGCAATAGTTTATATAGATGAATAATAATCTCAATCTTTTAATGTCTGCCTTTTGCAAAATAAGATCAATAAGCAATGCAAAAAAATAATATTCAAAGACATTGATTGTCAATTGTTTTGTTTCCCCTTTAACACAATAAGTTTAGAGATATGTTATAAAATTGTATTGAGTTAATTAGTATTTAGAATATTATTTTAAAATAATTATCTTATTGGATTTATGGTCTGATCATCCATGATATTCATCCATCTCAAACAAATAGGTGTTTACTTTCAAAAGTAACCTTTATTAGTAAAAAGATTACAAAATTTTTTGGGTACACTTACCCATTGAGAATTACAAAGTGTTCAATGTAACAAACAAGGTAAAACAATTATTGATTATATAAAGTACATATGCTTAATAACAATTAGATCCATAAAAGGGTTGCTATAATGTTGATTAATGTGTATCTGAACATGAGTATCTATACATAGATCTACATGGCCCAGCTGCTGAGAAGCTATCCATCATCCAATGATTCCACTCCTGGGGCCCTGAAGCGAAGACCCAAATGCTTCAGCTGAATAGGTGGACAAGTCCAGCATTATGCCAACCACAACAACAGGCAGCAAGGTCCAAGGCTCAAGTCCATTAAATAATAAATTAACAAATAGGTGTTTATTATAGCTAATTAATAGATTTCTGTACCCTGCATTGGTAGTTTTATGAATATAAACAAAATACATGAATATAAATAAAATTATTATACACTTGTTCTAAGGACTTATAAAAGAACAATGACATTTTACCTGCATTATGAAAATAATCAAGAAAGTTTAATTTAAAACAAATAGTTTCAGTACTGAGATACTTTACAAAAACAATAAAAATCATTGCTTGATAAATTTGTAATGCTTAATTAAAAGGTAATAGGAAAAATAAATAAATCACGGATTCTGAGATCACACCTGTACTATATTAAAATTAGAATATTGTTTTAAGAAAGCATACTAATTTGCAAGGTGAAATTCAGAATAATGGGATTTTTTATTCATCTAAAAGCAACAAAATAATTAATAATTGAATTATTTATTAATTAATAATTGAATGGATAAATGAGCTAGCTTTCTTAAATATATTAGATCACGGAAAGATGCATTGAATTTATATGTTCAAATTTATGAATTTAATTTGTTTTTTTCTTCAGTGGGTTACTAAAAATCACAGGCAGTAAATTCTTAAATACAGAGGAAGTAATATATTTGTTTTGTACTTAATATTAAATAAGATGGAACAAATGTTCAAGGTTGCTTCCAATCTTGAAACAGAGTTAGAATCATTTTTTCTCCTCTTATTAATGCATATAAAAACAATATTTATGAAATTAAGTAATATTTTTTCTTTCGTTTAAATATGCGAATATAAAATAAATTTTATCACTTATCATGCAGATTAATTATACATTTTTATATAGATATATATCATTCTACTTATTTTTATTCTTTTTTTTCCCACGTGTCATAGCATCAGCAGAGAAGCAAACCCCTAACTCGTGACAGCTGCTTGTAAGGCGGCTGTGCTGATCTCTCGACCACCAACCATTGACAATTATTTATTCTTTTGTCACTAAGTTTTTAATATTATTGTTTCCCCTTTATCTGCTTATTAGTATAGATAGAATATCATAATACAAATCTGTACTAATTTAAAACTTCCAATATTAACTATTCAATTATCCATGCACTTTACTATTGTTGCACAATGATTTATTTACCACCCTCTTTACAGTTTTGATTGCTCCAGCAATTTGAATTTAACAGTTGAAGTTAGGAGATATAAAAGTTCTGAAGAATATTGCTGGGGCAATCGAAATTGTAAACTGTAAAAGAGGGTGGTAAATAAAGTATTGTGTAACAGTAGTAAAGTACATGGATAATTTAGTATTATATGGTATGTATTTGGCAATGCAATAAGAAAAAGTAGTTATTATACTTCTTGAAGAAGATGAAGGAATACTGGAAATAGAGCTTGGATAAGAAGAAATTTTTAAAATTTGAATTTAACAGTTGAAGTTAGGAGATATAAAAGTTCTGAAGAAGATTGTTGGGACAATCAAAACTGTAAAAGAGGTTGGTAAATAAAGTATTATGTAACAGTAGTAAAGTGCATGGATAATTTAATATTATATTGTATAACTTCCAATATTCAAATAAAAATTTTAAATGATTTTTAATCTTTTACAATAAAAAAAGTTACAATGTTAAAACAAAACATTCAGTAAATAAATTATCAAGCTCAATAGCATTCAGTTATCTGGTTTTTTTCTTATTGCAGCAGAGTTTAAAGTTTACAATGAGAGATGAAAAATCTATTCTTGAAATTTAAAAAGAAAGTCTGAAACCAGGGATTTAGGAATAATGGCACTCTATCTGGATTATGAAAGATAGTCAAGAATATTTAATAATTAAAACAGGGTTGAGTTATTTATCTTATGTGTCAAGTATGGAAAAAAATACAGAAGTTCCATGACACCTTGAATCTGCTGGAAATATTCCATTATTTGGAATTCTTTTATTTATTTATTATGGAAAACAGATTTACCATCTAAGATACTCCAAATCAAAATCTTTCTGACATTTAATGAGTAATCTTTTAAAGAAGGAAAGAATTATGCTTTATTAAAGTGGGCTTTTTGTAAAATGATAAATATTTTTTTTCAGATTATCAATAAAGCCTAACATTATTGCAATACTATTTTCCATAGTTATTCTGCTTATATGAAGAAGACTGCTGGTCAGTCGAAGCCGTTAGATTGATTAAGTAAAAAAGCATTGTTATAGTGATAAAAGAAAAGTAGATTTATAAAATTGTTTTATAATTTTACCAATGCATAAAAAAGTTTTAAGGTGAAAGGACGGATATAATACTTCATAAACAAACTTTTGTAGTTGTAGTAAGCACAATCTATGAACCATATAGTTACTGACTGGTCAATCTATGCAACTGATGATAGGATTGAAGATCCCATGAAAGTCTCTAATGACTTCTCCTAGCTAGAATCAGCAGCTTCCTTTTTAGTATTTATAAATTGTTAGTTGAGCAAAAAAAAAAAAATCTATACATTCAATATTTTCCAATCTTTTTTAGACAGTCTATCTTCCTTTATAATAACCACATAACCAATGACTTTCACATATTTGCATACAAATACATTTTAATATATTAATACCGTTAGAAAATTATCATTTTTTTAAAATTGTATATTTACTGAAAGTAATTTTTTGATGTGAACTTGCTTTTTTTTTAATTTCTAAAAAAAAAATCATTAATTTTATGTAAAATATAATCGGAATTAAATATTACTCAGCATGGCATATTCTATAGCTAATTATATATTAACATTTATCGTTCACCTTAGGTTTTGGAATAAAATATTTCTCTTTTATCTCTAACCTGAATTCAATATTTTGGGAGCGTATTACATAGAAAAATGAAAAAGTATAAAAAGTTCCACAAAAATAACAAAATGTTTAATGTGCACAAAAATGGTGGGTTTTCAATAATTTTTAAGCATCCATTATGGTGGACATTAAATTTGTTTCAATTATCAAGTCATTATTGCAACATCTATTAGAATACTACAGTACTGTCATATTGAAATACTTAAGTGTTGATCATTTCCTATAAAAATAATTGCAACTAAAAATAAACATGGTAAACTTTGTGATTTGCTTGAGATTGCATGTACAAGTTGTGCATATGAACACTAAATAAATAGATTATATATGCAACCAATGAAACATCTTTTTTTATAGTACATTCTAATTCTTTATAATTCTAGATAGATAGTTTATTACAGATAATCTTAATATGAGACTCACCTATTAAACACACATTCAACAGCCATTGGATGCCCCCCACATCCCATAATTTATTCTATCATCTCAATATAAATGCAACTTCATATCGTTTGATGACGTAACACCATTAATTATGCATTGAAAAAAAATAATAGAAAAATTTATAGAAAATAAAAGAAATTAATGAATATAAGAGCTCTCTAGAGTAGAAATAAAAAATGATAAATATTACAAAAAAAAAAAAAGGAAGAAAACAAAATTTATTTAAAAGTAACTAATAGACATTAATGTTCAGTTCTAACTACTCTATGTCAGTTATTACTTAAATAAAAAAGCCCCCACAAAAAGTAATATATATATATCCCATTATAGTTTGTGATCTCAAGGTTATTTCAATTTTTCGTATTTTAACCAAATAACTTTCTTATTCTATCAACTGAACTCAAGACCTTGAACTACGATGATATATTTACTTTAATTTCAAATAAGTATATTTATAAAGTTATAACTGAATAAAAAACAATTCTAATGCTTTCAACCGCATTTTGTAACAAATAATTTATCTATTTAAATTATATTACAATAAGCAAGCTGAAAGACTAATAGATAATAATAGGGTCACTGTATTATATTCTCTTAATTGATTTTAACATACTAATTAAGATCTACCATATATTTTTTGTTGCGATATGATGACCACAACCACTTAGAATAAATATAAGCATTATAATTAAAAGACATCAAGAACAAATACAAAATCAGAAATTTTCAGATCATAAAGTTTTGTAACTTGGATTCTATATTTAATCCAGAATCAGCTTTTTTTTTTTAAAAAAAAAAAAAACAAAACAAATAAAACAGTGCTAAAATATTTATACAAAAAAAAGATATATAAAACACCTTTACAATTTCCAGTTGAAGAAGTTTATAAACAAGAACAACTGAAAGTTAACAAATACATAGTGATATTGCATATCACATGATAGCCACTATTCCTCATTAGCAGCAGCAGTCATTCATCAAAGCATAGGCCTGACAATACTGCAATCTTCACCCAAATAATTATAACCATCTTCAATTAAAAAAAAAAAAAACGTTCTCAGTTATTCTTTTTACATTATTACTAGTTACTTCTACATCCTTGAATGTCTTCTGTGAACTTCAAAAGAAATTTCCTTTTCTCCTTTTTTTTAAAAAAAAATTTTTTGATTAAACAATTATTACCCATGTCATAAACCTGACCTACTCCTTCCACCCCTTCAGAACTCTATACATATAAAATAGCTCAGCCATTTCACTCCCAATCCAAGAAAAACCAAAAAACATTTAACAAACCCCTCCACACAACCCTGCACAATTCAACTCAATGACAAAGTGACCAGCTTAAGAGCGAAAGGCCTCCAGATCAAAGTCCAAACACCTCCTCTACCACCTCCTAAACAACAAATCACAAACATTCCAATCCCCATTCAAACTAGTCAAAAAAATCCAATTAAAAAACTTGTTTTCTTACCATGACCAATTCCAATTCCCCTCCTGTTAACTTCAACACCACTTCATCTGCCCTTTCAACATTCAAAAACAATGACACCTCCCAGAAATGCACATACAAGAAAAAGTTTGCAAAAAAGAATATGAAAAAAACCAATGGGCACCAGATGACAGCACAAGTGATTCCCAACCTCAATATGGAATAGAGCCCCCTGATGAGATAGATCTCCCTCCCAATCATGTCAAATATAAACTCTGAAAAATCACATAGTCAGAAAATTAATCAAGTGATCAAGTACTCAACAACAGGTCAACCGAAAGTGCTCCAGTCAACTGCCAAAATTGAGTTCCCCCCTCTGTCCAGGAACCAACTAAGCTCCCGAATCCATCACAATATTCCAGCACTGTTCATACTGCCTTTCATGCAATAAGCATAATAAAAATTATATTAACTCTTTTTGAATCTGTGATTTAAATATATCACAAAAAAATTTTGGTAGCTTTTTAGGTAGAAAGATGAACTTCGATGCTGAAATACAATGCAAACACAAGTGAATTGCAGCTGCATTTGACAACTTAAAAAAATAAAATCTTTCACCATAGTGATATAAAATTGCAATTATATTAACTAAATATAAAAGTGAAATGGAGCCAGACTGGACATATTCTTAGAATAGATCATAATCAATGGACAGCTGAACTCTTAATCTGGATTCTAAAAGATTCCAAAAGAGCTAAAAAAACCCATGCAAGTTAGAAAGATGAAATAACATAGTTTGATGGTGTGTTGTGAAGATATTTTAGGGTTTACAGAAAATGGATTAAATTCAAAGAGACATGCAGTGGATCAAGTGGTTGAAAATGATTTTTTCCATATGGAATGGGACCTGGACATCATATTTATGTAACATAAAAACCCCAATAAGTTTCCATATAAGATTGTCCACATGATTCTAAAAATAGGGTGGCAAGATTATGAGGGAGGACCAAAAAATAACCAGAATCATTCAGTGATAAGTTGTACCTGTTGTAGTTTATACTTTTGCTGCTATATATACATTCTGCATCAATTGGCAAAATGCTATCACTGGATGAAATCATGGTGCGATGTAGCACATTTTTTGTAAAGTGCATTTCGCGTACTTGTCAATTTTTGTAATGGCTGAAAAGTTAAAACAATGTGAAATTCTGTTTTCTTTTAGGGAAAAAAGCAGAGAAAACAGTTGTAATGCTTGAAACAGATTACAAGCAAGCTGTTCTAAAAAAAACAGAAGTTTATGTGTCGTTGAATAAAAGTATCCAATTCACCATAACTTCCAAAAGCATGGTGAATCAAGTCCCATGTCAAGACAATGCTGATTTTTTTTTGACACAAATGGAATTTTTCTCTCATAATTACTTCATAACAGTCGGACATTTTATTTCATATTTTGAAACATTTGCACAATGTGGTAAAACAAAAATGTCCCATTTTGTGGCAAAGTAAGCTATGCAAGTTTCACCACAACATGTCAGCACACAAAACTTTGAGCATGAAACAACTTTTAATTAAATTGAGGATGACACAGATTATCTAACTTAATCTTATTTTTCTCGATCTCATTTTGTACAGCTTTTTATTCTCTTGAATGAAAAAAGGCTTTTTTTTTTTTTGCAGACTTAGAAGTCATGAAAAGAATGTTTAGATCAGTGCATTGCATCAAATGGACAGAACTTTGGAGATTAAATTTACAACACTTAAAAATAAATAAACAACTTTTTATTATAAAATTCCAGTTACTTTTGGATACTACATTGTAAAAAATAAATCAGCATGTCTGTTGTTATGTTAGATGTGATTTCATAAAGTCTGTAATTGTAAACTCACCTCATTATTGGAATTGGCATACAGAATGAATGAATGATAACAGACTCAATAAAAAAATAATTATGGCTAATTTAAGCATCTTTTCTTAGAATTGGCAAATTCTATTTACACAACAAAAATTATTTCAAAAATATTCCAAAGATGTTCAATATTAATTGATTTTATTGGAAATATAGAGGACAGATTACAAGGAGACTAACAATTAAGCAAGAAGTCAAAATATTTGAAAAAGTAAAGTTTGTTATGGAAATTAAAAGTTAACACTGTAAGCCAGTTTTTCAGCAATACAACTTATTTGATTATTATAAATTCTTATATCTATAGTTATTAATAATAGTATTATGTTAAATAGTCTTCCCAAAAGTAGACTGAAGTTACTAGACAACCTAATATTATGATCAAGTGATATCACTTAATTTGATTTTTAATAATTTATTCTAGGTCTCAATTTTAGAGCTACGTGTTTAAATGTAATCCATTTCTAGAACATTCCTTTTCTAAAGCATTAGCTATATTATATTCAATACAAAAACAACTAATTAAAACAGGCAAAACTCTCTATACGTATTGCCACTCAGTGCAAGCCAGAGTACTCAATGGATGCCAGAAGGCTTGTGCATAAAATCCCCATCTAGTGCATATTCATCCAATATTCCCAGACTAGTTTCTGGCTTATGATCTTTGTCAGTGAGGAGCCTTGGATCTGAGAGCACTGCACCTAGATCTTAGGATCTAATGCAACCTTCCTGCAGCCATCTTTTACCTCTACTTAACTACAAAACTATGAGACTTAAATTGAAAACACTATTTTCAATACAAGTTCATCAGTTTATATAGCCACATAGGTCTGAACTCAGTTCATTACCTATACATTTGGCATCTTTGGTTCTTTAATAACCATAGCTACCACCATTAAGCATCCATTGATTACTCTGGCTTGTAATGAGTGGCAATATGTATAGGGAGTTTTGCCTGTTTTAACAACAGTTAAGAGCAAGCATAAGAAATCATGATCAAGTAATGTTTATTGGCTTAAAACCAATCCTGCCTAATAGGATGGTGGTGGCTATGATTATTAATGAACCAAGATGCCAAAATGTATAGGTACTGAAATGAGTTCAGACCTATGTGACTATATAAACTGATGAGCTTGTATTGAAAATATTATAGTGTTTTCAATTTGTCTCATAGTTTTGTAGTTAAGTAGAGATAAAAGGTAGCTGCTGGAGGGTTGCATTAGATCCTAAGATCTATGTGCAGTGCTCTCAGATCCAAGGCTCCTCACTGACAAAGACCACAAGCCAGAAACTAGTCTGGGGATATTGGATGAATATGCACTAGATGGGAATTTTATGCACAAGCCTTCTGGCATCCATTGATTACTTTGGCTTGCACTGAGTGGCAATACGTATAGAGAGTTTTGCCTGTTTTAATAAGTTAAGAGCAAACATAAGAAATGGTGATCATGTGATGTTTATTGGCTTAAAAACAAATAATACAATTAATGTTATTTCCTTATTTTTAAATTTATGTGTACATAATTAATATAATGTATATATAAGACAATGCACAACATGATAATATGGTGCATTTTTACATTTGTTTATTTACAGTTCTGAAGAAAGTTGCTGTATAATCGAAAATGTTAGCACAAATATAACAGTAAAAAACTGCATGACAATAGACATATAGTGAAGAGCTTTACTATTTGTAATGAAACATCAAATCTAATGAATTCCATATTATAAAGGTGCATAAAACCCTGCATAGTTTATCATAATGGCAGAGTGCCTGCCTGTAAAATGTAAGGTCCTTGAATCAATTCCAGTTCTTGAATTTCTTATGAACTTCATGTGATTATTTATTTATTTTTAAGATACATAACTAATTAAAATATATATTATTTGCATGTAATGCTTAGAAAAAAATGCTTAAAAAACTAATATTAAAGTATAAAAGCAAATCTTACTAATGCAAGATGCACATTAAAATTATAATGTAGCCAAATACAAAGATAATAAACTGACTATAAATAACTCTAAATGATCAGTAATAACAAACATGACAACAAATCATTCGTTTCTTCAGCTGACACAATAGATGATAAAGGAATAATATCTCTCTACTCTAGCATCATCTACAGTAAATTTGAATTAATATGATAAATCATCATTTACATACTGGTTTTGTGTGACTTATCAATGAGACATACTATTTAAACTGAAAGTAATGCAGCTTTGCATTTATATAATTATATTATTTAAGTTAAAACCTGAAATTCAAAAACCCTAAGGTTTTTGAATCCAATCTAATAAGTTGACTATAAAGTTCCTTTTGTTTAATCCTATTTAATCATTATTTTTTTATAATAATTATCAATAATTTTAGATTTCAGAACTAAAAATAAAACAAAAAAATTCATGTAGTTAATTGTTGAGGAGTTCATGTGATGTTAAACACTTTATTAACAGTTAAACATTTAAGAGTTCAGCTCAGTTAATCTGAATCAAAACTTAGTTTTTCTGTACTCAACTGAGAATCAACATCAAATTCTAATTCATAATTTCAAATACAAAGTGTTAAAAATAAACATCTAAAGAGCATCTTATAATCAAAAGGGGTTTATATATATATTGCATTATAAGTATCAAATAATACATTAAAAATGAATTACATCAGTGATAACTAAATAATACTGATTCTGTTACAGAGATAAAAATATTTAATTAAATGATAAAAATATTGTTAAGTAGATAAAAATAGTCAGTTAATTACATCACAAGTGTTTTTAATATATATTTTTTACTTTTTATCAAATTTAATTTCATGCTTTTCAAATTTTACTTCACTGGTTAAAAAAAAAAAAGGCATGTATTTTAAGATTATTTATTAATTGTGGTATTAAAAAAAGAGTAAAAAATAAATAAATAAATTGTATATAAAAAAAATAATTAAATTATAACCTTACTGCTACTACAAACATAATCTAAAACACCTGTCTTTGAGAATTTATAAATGAGTGTTATATATATATCTATAATTATTATACAAGTACCAGCAATAAATTTAAGAAAGAAAAAGTTTGCTGCAATTTATATACAAAAATAATAGAAATTTATTTCTTTGTTTTCATTTTCAGTATATATTCATTCTTTAAGTAAAATAATATTAACCTTCAATGGATTTCTAATTGACAATTTATTTCTAGCAAATTCCAACATGCTTCTCCATCCCCCCCCCCCCCCATAAAATTATTTCAAAAATGCTGCATATAGGAATTCAAAATAAATGTCAATCAAGATTATTTTTATTAGTCATTTATTAGATTAAAGAGTACTTTAGTTCGGCAGTGATGAAAGTGGCCGCCACACACAAAAAAAAGGACCAAATTACACACACATTTACAATCTTCTAAAAAAAAAAAAAAGAATTAATTTTGGAAGTGAAGATTAGATAATATTCTGATGAGGAGAAACTTATTAGTCCAAAAGTTGATTTTGCAGATAATTTTAAAACAAAGAATGGCGGTGTTTCATTCACGATTGTCGAAAGAGAGTAGTAGTATTTCGTAACGTAACGTGATAGGAGATAAAAAAGTTCAGTCCACAGCAGTAATGCTAAGAAATAAGATTTTGGAAATGGACAGAATTGCACGGTTAAATATATATTATTATTATTTGGGTTTGGTTACTACTTGTAATAAATTTAAATTGTTAAAAGTTTACTTGTTGGAAGATCATTTCTAGTAAAAAAATGTGAATGAGTGTTTGTTTGATTTCCACTAAATAAAATTATAATTGGCCATTTTTCAAAATAAAAAATGTTTATAAATTTATATAGTGGAAGATAATTTCTCACAAAAAAAAAACAACAAATGCATATTAGTAGACATTTATATCATTTCCCAGTAAATAAAGTTATAGATCGTCATTAATACAATTAGTATGATTACACTACAAAAATATTATCTAATGTTTTGTTTTCATATAAAAATGTATTTCAAAAACAATTTTTTATAATTTTGATAAAAACGCAATAATAAAAAAAATGCCTACAGAAAATCACAAGATGGAATGAAAATTAATGCTTGTAATTTTTAATATTAAAAATTAAACGAGAAGTAATTGATATTAATGGGTTTCTTTAAGTAACAATTATTTACTTTTGTAAAATAACCTATTAGTAGCTACAGAAAAAAGATAGTATTTTAATTATATATATTTAGAAATAAATTATTTATTAATCTACTGTACTCTTCCCAACAAAGTTATATACTAACATTTCCGTACTAAAACAAATCTTAATTTATTTTTCTAGTTTTTATTTATTATATTATTTAATAAAAGTTTTAGTGTTTACTAATCACATTAGTAAAAAAAATTATAGATGCAGAAAATATTCTACTGCTACAAAATATGGCTTAAATCAATTTCTCCAGGACATTAATGAAGATTTACTACTATTTGATGATAATATACATGGGAGAATTTTTCTAATGCTTGATCGCTATTTGCATTAAAAATTTTACCTTTCAGCAAATCATGTAATAAACACAAATACATTCCAACACAAAATGCTAATTAATAGAATAATGATTTAAACTTTAATTTTCCATGAAAATCAAGATTTTATTTTCATGCTCAAACAACTGACTAGATTATTACTAATTTATTAATTAATTTGATGAAAATGTATTTTAATTAAGTGAAAAAGCATAAAGTTATACCTTTTATGCCACTTTATATACTGTAAATTTATTTCTTATCCTACATAAAGATAAAATAAACCATGGATGTACCTGTGTAAATATAATTTTCCGTATTAGCTATGAAGACCAAAACATATCACAATTATATTTTTTATTATTAATATTCACATACAATTCTTACCTGACTAACCTTGATTCACCTGGAGCCATTACCTTTTAGTTAACAATATATATGTACTCATTTATTGGCTGATATTGAATAGTTTATTATGTTGATTACTTGAAAGAATAAGTTAGAAGATTGTCTACGATGACAAATGATTTTCAAGATTCATTCAGTTTAGATTCAACCCTAATTAAAAGAAAAGCAAGCAAAAGTGCTAACCATTATGCCTTGATACTTAGCCAATAAAAACAACAACACTAGTAGTTGTATTTGTGTGTAAATGCAGTTAACCTCCCACATAAAAGAGCAAAAGGTGATATAATTATTCATGCTAGTGTCAAGCACATCTTCAAGGAAGGCTAAATATGTGGACTGTTAAAATCTAGACAATAAAATATCCTCTCAAACATTAGATTAAACAATTGTGATTGTTCAAAAGTTAAGGTGACCCAGTTTCATGTAAAAATAGAATGAAAACAGTGTTAATAATATTTTTTATGAAAATAGTATTTACTATTTTTATTATTTATAAATTTTGATGAAGTATTTAGACTTTGAAAAATATGGAGACTAAAAAAACATTCATTAATCATTCCCCAACTGAGGAAGATAAATAACAATTTCACTTAAATGTTATTTGACCTTCCATGCATCTTATAATATACATAAAGTACTATTAATTTGAAATGCCTGGATCTACAATCTTTTTTTGAATTTGTAAAATTTTAGATATCAAGCAAAAATGTGTAAATCCAAACTCAGCTATAATATATATAAATAAAGACTTTTTTTGTGTTAAACCATGTATATTAACCATCTGTTTTTTTTACTTTTAAGGATCATTAGGGCCCAAAGTCAAGAAATTCAATTTGCATCTTTGGATTATCTATTGAGAAATTTTGGCTTTTTTTTAAAAAAAAAAACTTTAAAATTTACATCCCCCCCCCCTAATATGCTAATTCCCAAAAAATTCTGAAGATGTCAGATAATCAAAAAAGTGGAAATTTCAAAGCTTGGTAAACTCCACAATAATGAGAAAACATTGTATTCTTGGCAGCCTTGAACTTTGTGATATTATTTCAAGACAGTATTATAAATGACTAAAAATGGATTGTTTTGGAAAGTTTATCATTATTTGTGATAAAAATTGCTTAATTATTAGGAATCAAGAATATGTATATATATTTACATACTTATTTCTCACATTTCATTTTAAAATATAAAAGATAATTTTTTCTGAGTAATGCTAATATAGAAAGTATGGTGATGGTGATAAAAATTGCTTAATTATTAGGAATCACTCTACTAGATATTAATAATTATTCATTCACATTTCAAAAACTAATATCAAAACAAAAAGATTTTGTTCATTTTTTAAATTCAATCTGCTTCTCCTGAAGTCGAATGACAAAAGTGCAGTTTGTTATGATTAAAATATAATTAAAATAATTCTGAAAATCAAATGTGATTTTTTAGGATTTAATTTCTAGACAAAAATATCTATCAAATGAAGTTAAATTTATTATTTTCCAATATATAATAATGGTTTAATATTAAAATGAATGTTAATAATTAACCATTAAGTAAATGCATATGCGCTTTGTGGATTTTAATTATAAATGAATACTCTCACTTTTCAAACACAAGATAAAATCTTTGTGAAAAGATAGAATGAATTCACAAAGACTTTATATTGTGTTTGGAAAGTGAGAGTATTCATTTATAATTAAAATCCACAAAGTGCATTAGGTTAATGGCTAATTATTAATATTACAGTTTATACAACATAGTGCTATATAAAATAAATATCTTATTTAAAATGAAAGTTGAAAGCTTATAGAAAATGTGAACAAAGAAAAGTATTAGAGTACAGGAGGGTTAAATTTTTGACACTTTCAAGAAATATCACTCACTATTGTCAAGGTAAAGTCTTAAGAACTGTTAGATCTTAAGTAAACAAGATTGAGTATGAAATAAATAACAATCATTCTTATATATATTTGACAATTGATTATTCAAAATAATGACAAATTTTTTATCGGTTTCAGTTTTACAATTAACTGATTTCAAGTTGATTTTAGCAGAAAGAGATAAAATGAGTGGTCTTCACAAGGCGGACATACACTATGCTTCATCAGATTTATTTAAACCATTCAATTTTTAATATTTCAATAGATTCTCTATCAAATCACATTTTTCCAAATTAGAAAATATTCTAGCATTATCAAAATCAGATGTGTGACCAATTTCTAAAAAATGCAAAGTAAAAACTGATGTATTTTACTTTTCAATGAGGCATTTTTAAGCTCTGTAATTCTGACATTAATTCTTCTATTGGATTGACCTACACAGTTTTTAACCTTAACTTTGACATTGATGAATGATATTTCATCAAAAGATTGGAAATTAAATAAACAAAATAATACACAGTTTAATACAAAAAGATTTTATTAATATCATATAACTGAAAATATTAAATATAATATCATTAAAATCAGTCAATACTTAAGATAATCTCAATATCAATAACAATCAACAATCTGAACTTGTTGTCAAAGCAACCTCCTTTTAGCAATATATATATATAAAGTAGACCATTTATTGCAATTAGACTTATTACTTTATAAGATAAATGTGGATCCACATACTTATATCTGAAATGTTCAGATCCATTATGGTGTAATTCTTGCAACAGTCTGAACAATAGTAGATCCCTCAGCAACATTGTCTTTGATCATATCCATAAGAATAAATGTTCTATATGCAAAAGTTACAATAAAGCACCCGCCAGTCTCTTTGCACAAAAAGCCACCAGTCTCCCTTGTTTGCCCCCTCCCCCCAAAGACTTTTGGTAAACATAAAATAATCATGACAATCTTCACAATGGTACATTACAATATACATTTAAAAAAGAGATTAAATCTTGTAAATAGAATTTATAATCGATTTATTAATATTTTTTAAAGTTAACAAGTACCACATGTTTGATAAAATCATTTTGGAAAAAAATCCACAAACAAATACTTTGAAGCCTTGGAAATGGATAACTGAAACAAAAACTCCTGACAAGCTTCCAGCTTATGGATAATAAAAAAGTACCCTTTATAGATCTTTGCTGAATGTTTTTTTTTTAAGTACAGTTACAAATTTATTTTCATATTACAAAAAATTAGGACACATTTTTGAAATTTTATGTGGATAAAATAAGTGTTGAATAATAGAAATTAACAATATTTTATCTGAATTAAGAGTATTGCATTAGACTGGATCCTAAAAATTGACAATGTTAATAGTGGGTTTAAGTAGAAAACAATGGTGATCTATGGCAGTACTGTGCATTGCAGAACTCAAGATTCATGTATTGCAACTTCATTGGATCATTTTCTATGCTCAATCGTTATGTGTATTATTATGTGATTTAATGAGCAACAAAGTATTAGATTTTATTTTATATAATTGAGTGTTTTTTTATTGTAATGGACATGTAAACAAAGGTAGTAATTCTCCCCTCCCCAAGACTAGCACTCTAAATGTTGAACAAAAAATCAAGAACAGAATAAATACATCTATAAATAAATTAAATTTCACTCTGAGTTATCAACAATATTGATAAAGATATGTTTATAAACATCAGAGCTCCCAAGAATAGGTGGATTCATTCTATTCTTGATCCTTTGTTCGACAACGTTTAGAGCACTATTCATATCCTGGGATAGAATGAATGATTTTCTTTGTTTATATATGCACTGAGTTATGTTTGATTTAAAGTTTATTATAGTGGATGTAATTTACTCATTCCATACTTGCTAAAAACATATTTTGGAATCAACAAACTTCTTTCACAGCAGATGACAACATAATTATATATAACACAATAGATAATATATAAAATAAAGAATATTACCTCGTGGGTTTGTGATAGCATGATATAACTTTCTATTATACTCATAATCTGGCTTGGCTTGTAGATTGATTATTTGAAAGAAAAAAATCCAATTCCAATTGGAAATTGAAATAAATATTCTAAGCTTTGTATGGGTTAAAATTAAACTCAGACAAAGTTTGGATATTTTTCCTGATTCCAATCTAATGATTTTTTTTTTTTTTTAATGATCACTCAATAACTATCCAATATTGGTTGGTAAATGGAATGCTAGATATTCTTAGCTAGTGGATAGAGCATGGAGGGAAAATTGCTCAAATCCCTAGGACCTACTGCGAGTTACTGAAAGATTATCTTTTTTCTTATATATAAAATATCTGAAAAATGACCAACCAATAACGAATAAATAAAAATATAAATTAAATTTGCATAAATATATACCATCCATTTTACTATTAAATTATCAACCTGCCAATAAACTAAAATAAGTGAAGTAATTTATCTTTAAATATTGAAAGTAACAGAAGATTTAATTTTCCAATATATTTCTAAAATTATTAAAGAACATTTTTTTTATTTTTACAATTTTAATAAATTAAACAGATTATATAAATATATAAAATTTAATCAAAATTTGCTTTTTTTTTCCTTTAGAAAAAAAGATATAAAATTAGACTAATTTATTACTGAATATAAATTTTATTTAGTGTTACGTAATGTTGTTTTTTTTTTAAAAAAAAAAAGAAAGAAAAGAAAAAGACATTGTTAAAAATAATCCTTCTCAGAAAATGGGTGAAAGTTTATTTTAGGACAAGTATAGCAGCACATATATAAATGCTAGGAAATACCGGAGTTGTTTACTATTAGTAAAGTTTTTTTTTTCTAATATTAAGAAAAAATAAATCTCTCTACCATCCCGCGACTCCATTTATTAAAACGAGTAAAATAATGAATCTACGCTTTAAGACAGTTTCTACTAATTATGGATAGAATAACTTTCATCTCTTCAGTCTACTGAGCAAGGGATGAAGAAGTAAACTGACATGTGACATACATCTTTCAGCTTGTGTTCTTTAAAATTCAAAGCAACGATATAAATAATTTCAAAGAGGCAAGATGTGGCATTTGCTTTAATTATAAAAAAAGTATAATTAGTCTTTTCTTTAAGGTTAAATTAATTTCTCAAATATGTAACACAAATTCAACAAACAATACATTTCTAAAAAGAAGAAGAAAGACATTCTGCCGGTCGATTTAAAAATGCAATTTAGGTCTCAGTGATTTATGACCTTATTTCTAAAATTATTTAAATTGTTTTCATATCTTTACTGATGAATAATTTTCATATAAACCAAAAACCCTTGAGTTCATGGATTCAATATATATTTAAACATGTTCAGTGATTTGCTCTGAATTCAAGTATAGTTAGAGGATCAAAGATGCATTGAACAAAGCAGTTCCATTTAATTAACTGATTTAGACTTATCCATTCGTCTATTTCGTTTACTTTCTCAGATAGAAATTCAGAAACTCTTAGCTTTACAGTCAGAAATTCTTAATATTGCTTTTATTAAAATAGCTTTATAAATAAAATACTAGTATTTTTAAACTAGAAATTTCTTCGAACTTTATATTCAATCTATATTTCACTGCCAATTATGTATATTTATAATTAAAAATAGGTAATTTATAATGCAGCGTTTCTTCTGAATTTATTTATTTTCAGAGAACGAAGTTTTTTTTAGCTTTCATCACATTTTAAAAGAAGTCCAGCTTAGAAGAAATTGGAGGGAAAACCTCATATAAATTGTATCTTAATGTATATATATATTTTTTATCACTTATACAATTATTATTTAGATAAAATCCTATGCTGATTTAGAGCAAGAAATAATAGAACAATGGATTTGATAATTACAGATTCATGCATGATTCACAGATGAAGAAAGTAAAAATAATATTCTTAGTTTGGTTAATTAAATGGAACTTATTCTTACTCATTAATTTAATGGTGAAAAGTCAAATAACTTACTGATATAATAAAAGTCATAAAACACACACGCACACATCAAAATAAAAATATTTGATTTACACATACTATCAATCAAAGGTCAAAAGTGGCTGGAATTAATTATAGAAGTGGGATTATTAAAATGTTTAGGGGATGAGGTGTGTATGCAATGTGATTTAAATACATTAGTTTAAACTATTAGTCTTGATAACAAAAATATAAATAAATCTTATCAACAAGACCTTAAGACTTTCTCATATTTTTCCAAAAGCAAATATCTTTATTCTAAAGTCATCTACTATAAATCTGAGTAATCAAAAGGGTGCCAGATGGTATAGGCTATAAAATTCCAACCCCCAAACTGATTTCTGGATTGTGCCTTCATCAGTGAAGACTAGGATTCAAAGCAGAAACTTATCCATTTATCTAACTAACATCCATTTTTATTTCTTTATAATATAATATTCAAGCTAATAATTAAAATACAAAAACATTAGGATATGAATCCAATATAAACTGTTTGTACAAACAAATCTACATAAATATGCAGCAAATTAGTTTCAATTAAAACTTAAGATTTTTTTTAAAAAAAAATCCTGGATATTAGCAGATACAAATATATATAAATTAATCTATGCAAAGAGGATTATAGATGTGATCACCATGTTAACTGTATCAATAAAAACTTATGAGTAATCTCTTAAGACAATAAAATTTAATTATCTATCCAAAAATTAAAATTAGGATAAGTAATAAAGAATAGGTTGAAGGTGTTGACAGCATATATGTGTATATCTTAAGTTCCTTGTCTATAGGCAAATTATATAATACAATAAAGTAGAATAACCAAGTAATAAAACTTGATCACCATCAGATTATAGTTGCCAATACTAGTCATTCCATTAAAAAAAATTCACTTCAGCTTATCAATATTATAAACTTTAGTCGGCACACTTTTGAAATATCTTGGTAATGTATAATTTTATTAAAAATGCCTAAACAGAACATTTAATGATCAATTTACTTCAAGACAGAACAATATTATTATTCTATTTTACTACATAAAAATGTTTTTAAAATCATAACAAAGAAAATGAGTGATGTTATCAATGCTGTAATGTGGCTTTTATTAAACTAGTGTATTCACGTATGTATTGTATATTGGTAAGTATAAATTGACTGCAATTACATATTATTATTCATTCACAGAAGTCCATGCATAAAAATAATAATCAAATGATTTATTTCTTGGAGTTCACAAGAGTATTTATATAAAATTTGAGTGCAAACATCAATACATAATATTCAAGTGTATACAAAAAACAAATTCACATTCTTTAAATTACATAGAGCACCATGACCTCAAAAAACACAGAAAAAGTGAAATGTTATCCTAGACAACATAATTTTAAAAGCATAACTATGAAATAAATAAATTATATCAACACTGCATCACAGCTAAGATGATTTTGATGTATGCAGCCAATCCCAATTCTACAATGAAAGTGAATTTTATTGTAGTTAATATGCTTTAATTTATTAAATAGAATACTGAAATAACACAGTTTTAGCAATATATATATATATATATATTGTACCATTTATTTATATATAAAACGTTACAATATATATATATATATCATCAACCATTATCAATCCACTGCAGGATGAAGGTCTCTCCAAGTTTAATCAATCTTCTTCGATCTTTAGCTTCTCTTCTCCACAGCACCCCTGCACATTTTCTTATTTCATCCATCCATCTCACATGTGGTCTCTTTCTGGGTCTTTTACAATCTCTTGGAATCCAGTTTAAAATTTCAATTGTCCATCTATTATCATCTCTTCTAGCAATATGTGCAGCCCAACTCCATTTCAATCTTTTAATTTTTTCAATAAGGTCAGTAACACCTGTTGGTTGTCTTACCCATACATTGCGTTTTCGATCTCTTTATGTTACTCCCAACATACATCTCTCCATACTCCTTTGAGTGGTCTGAAGTCTCTGTATTGCTCTTCTATTAAGTGTCCAAGTCTCAGATCCATAAGTAAAAACTGGTAAAACACATTTATTAAAAACCATCCTTTTCAAACACATAGGCATATTTCCTTTTAGTATCAAGTTATTTCTACCAAAAGCACTCCAACCAAGTTTAATTCTATGATTAATTTCCTCCATTATGTTTCCATCTGTATTAATAATCTGGCCAAGGTATTTGTAACTATTAACTTCTTCTAATTCTTCATAATCAATCTTTATTTTCATATTTTGAGCAAATCGATTGAACATTACTTTAGTCTTTTTAACATTTATCTTTAGTCCTACTTTTCTACTTTCATCTGCTAACTCCTGCAACATTTCCTGCAGCTCTGAAGCATTATTTGCAAAAACAACTACATCATCTGTGAAATCTAAATGACTTAAATACTCTCCATTTACTTTCACTCCTTTAGTTTCCCATTTTAATCCACAAAATACTTCTTGCAGCACTGCTGTAAAAAGTTTTGGAGATATGGAGTCACCTTGTCTTACACCTTTCTCAATGTTGATTTTTCCAGTATCATTATGTAATCTAATTGTTGCTGTTGCATTTTTATAAATATTCTTTAAAATATGACAATATCCTGGATCTATACCTTGATGATCCAATGCTTTAATCACTGAAGAAATGTGTATCGAATCGAATGCTTTTTCATAATCTACAAATCCAAAACATAATGACAACTCATATTCATTTGTCCTTTCTATGACTTCCATCAATACCTGGATATGATCTATTGTACTAAAACCACTTTTAAATCCAGCTTGTTCTCTTGGTTGGTGGAAATCCAAAGTTCTCTGTAGACGAGTTGTAATTATCTTGGTAAAAATTTTATATAAAACTGATAAAAGGCTGATAGGTCTGTAATTTCTAATATCTTCTTTATCACCTTTTTAAAATATTAATATTATTACTGCATTCTTCCAATCTTCTGGTACATCTTTATCATTTAGACATTTGGTATATAACTTTGCTAAAATTGTTTCTATTTCTTCACCTGCTTCTTTTAATATATCAATTATAATTCCATCATTTCCTGGAACCTTTCCTTTCTTCATACATTTAATTGCATGTCTCACTTCTTCATTTAAAATTCTGGGCAATTCGGAAGATGTAATAGATATAGGAGGTACTTGTTCTTTATTACTATATAATTCTTGATAAAAATCTTCTACCAATTTCATGATGTCATCTCTCTTTTTAGTAATAATTCCATCTTTTTTTCTTATTGCAGATATAAATTTCCTACCAATACCTAAATGTTGTTTAACATTTTTGAGACTTTTATTTTCTTCTACAGCTTTCCTTGCTATTTCACAGTTATACTTTCTTATATCATTTTCAACTCTTTTCCGTACCATTTTACAAAATTCGAGATATTCAATTCTTTTTAATATATCATTTTTGTATATCTTCATATTTCTTCTTTTCTTCATAAATTTTCTAGTCTCAGTAGAAATTTTATTAGTCAATTGCTGCTTTTTTCTACCAGCTATCTTTGTTGCAGTTTTTAAAAGTGTATCAGTTATTTTCATATTAATTTCATTCAAATCTGAATCATGTTCAAAATCTTCTAACATTTGAAACCTATTTGTAGGTTCTAATTTAAATTCATTAGAATGTTTCTGAAGATTAGGAATATCAACTGTAAATATTGTTTTTCTTAATAATTTTTGTATCTCTAGTTTTACATTAACACATAACTTACACCTTACTATTCGATGATCACTTCCTGTGTTAAATTATTAAGAACATTACAATCTTGAAATATGTATTTCCTGTTAGTCAAAATATAATCCAATTCTGCTGTACCTTCATTTGGATGCTTCCATGTCCATTTCCTTTTAACATTTTTCTCAAAAAATGAATTCATAATATAAAGTTTTTCTTTTTCTGCAAACTCCACAAGTCTATGTCCTCTCTCATTTCTATTACCATAACCAAAATTACCTACAGCAATTTCATCTTTCATTTGTCTACCAATTCTAGCATTAAAGTCTCTCATAACAATTTTAAAATGTTGTTTACTCTGATCAAAAGCCTTTTGTACATCTATATAAAAATCTTCTACTACTTCATCACTATGAGAACTTGTTGGGGCATAAACCTGAATTATCTGCATTTGGTATCTGCTATTAAGTTGTATAACTAATCTTGCCACTCTGTCCAATACACCATCAATCTCCACAATATTGTTCTTCCACTTTTTATTTATAATGAATCCTACTCCACTTGTATTTCCAATATGTGTGCCTTTATAATAGAGTATATGTCCACTTTTTAAATCAATTGTTTCTTCACCTTTTCTTCTAACTTCACAAAGTCCAATAATGTCCCATTTAATATAAGACAGTTCTTCTTCTAATTCTTGCAATCTTCCTTCACTTGAAAGTGATCTGCAGTTGTAAGTACCTAAATAAAGTCATCATCAAATGGCAGCCTGGGTCCGCAATCAGAGGATTCTTAGCACCCTCTGCCTTCAGCCACCAACCGCTGCCTTGGTTGGTGACTTTACAGCCTCCTGGGAATAAGGGCCATGCTTTATTTTTGTCTGTCATAATTGTATGTATTGGAAAAATATTTATCATTTACACAAACATTCATTCTGCCTTATCAGGCACTGAGAAGAAAGACCATATTTTTTCTTGATCTTAAACTCAGAGGTAAAAAGCCAATAAACTCACCACACTGGCTAATGCATGTTGGTGAGCAGCCCATTCATGTTCGTATACTATATGAATAATCACATAGTAATAACAGCTGCAACGACAAGAACGTATGGAGTGGACATTAGGAATTTGCCCTGCTTGGTTCCTTTAAGGCCTCCAAGAGGAATCAAAGGGTCTCCTTTCAGTTAATAGCAAACTCCTTTCTGCAGCCTATATATATATAATTACATAAAATAAAGCCAACTGTTACAAAAACTGCTATTTCACTTAACTATCAGTAATAATTAATATAAATTGTATTTTAAAATATAGTAATTTATAGATTATTCTATTTATTAAAAATAAATATATTAATAAAATACTAGGTATTAATAATTTTAATAATATTAGTCAGAAAACATTGTTACAAATTTCAATTATAGAAAATAATATTTTACTTAACCATCTGTAATAGTTAACCTATTTTAACTTTCAAAATACAATAATTCATAGAACTGAATATTATAAATCTCTATTTTAAATTAACTTTATTTTATTTTTCTCAAGGCAGAATCACCTACTACATCCATTTTTAATTATCTTAAAAAATATCCATATCATGTCCAAGGTGCAATATTATTGGAAAAAATCCAAACAAAACTAATGGAAATGAAGCTGAAATAATTCAGCTCGAAGAACCCTCATTGTTACATTTTTCAATGTAAAATCTGTTTTCTACATAACAACTGAAGCTATAAAAAGACCAGTTATACCTTTATTTATTCAATATTTTGGGTATAATAATGTGAGGATTTTAGTATTGATGATGTATATTATTATGAAGTGAATATTTCGATTCTGTTATATAATAATTCTTGAATCATTCTACTTAGGATAATAAATACACCATTGTATCACGTGATTTATTACAGTGTTACTGAAATTAGTTTCAAATAAAAAAAAGTTTAAAAAATCTCAGCCACTCGAGTGCAAAAACTGGACAATCAATTTCAGTGCTCATTTTAATATTATTGAAATGGCTACAAAAATATTCTAAAGAACAAAGCAATCAATTTAATAGAAAAATATATATACAATAAATAATAAAAATATATATTAAATATATTAGAAGGATTTGAGTTCAGACTTTCAAACTCCCTACAATTATCTACTCCATCTTATACAACTGACACACATGGTCACATACATGTGGAAAAAATAAATGATCACCAATATACATATTTTATGCTGAACCAGCACTCATCAGTTGGTTCAGATCTTTATCTCCCAATATATACAATAAATGCTCACTTTATATTAAAATAGCAAATTTTCAAACCTTAATGGAGAGGCTTCAACCTCCCCCCCTCCAACTCTTCAACCATCCATATCATACAAAATATGATGATATAGGAAGCTTTAAAGTCTGAGTTCAAATCCTTAATTACATTAAGTTCAATATAGACAAAATCTTTGGTATTTAAATATTATTAAATGTTTTATTTTAGTGCCAATTTATTTTGAAGCCTAAGATAAACTGTCTCTCTGCCTCATCTATGGGAATAAATTCGCCTCTCGGGTTCTTGTATGTTATATGAAAGCAATAAACTAGCAATAATTTATGTTAATAATTATAATTCATCAGTTTTATTATATGAATCAAAACAGCCGGTTAATAATAATTTAGATAATGCTAACTTCAAAAAATCACTGCATTTTTAAATATATATATATTGTAAAACTGTAATAAACTTTTATTTTTAAAACAATTATTACTTTATATTTAAAACATTTCTAATAAAAAATATTTTATGCTTATTTCCCTCATGTTGTAAAATAATTTTATTATTAAAACAATGAATCATGTTTAGTGTGTATTCACTAATCATCTTCACAAGATTCTTAGATACAATGGCTACTTGACAATATGAACATTCTTCTCTCCACTAGCACAAAAATAAAGGGTACTATATATACTCACCAAGGCCAAGACAATCAATTTTAGCATTTAAGAAAGGCTATAAACACTGTGCGTTTTAAAATTATTGAAAGGATATTTAGTTATTAGTACTTATTTAAAATGTATTTGTATATTGGACTATTCACATTATCTAAATTATTGAATGTTTTTAGAAAAACTTAACTATTTAAATATTCAAAATACATTTAACTGTTAGTAACAAGCACAGGTTAGTATATGCACAATTATTTCAAGAAATATTATTCTCCCCTCTTCTTCAGGAGTTGCTGACCTGACCAGTGATAGGACTGGCATGAGAATCAAACCTGGTTTCTTAAATTCTTGAATATTAATTTTTTTAAGGTAACAGTAATTAACTGAACCATCCTGTCAAAGGCAACAGCCAGTAAAAATTTCATATATTTATCTATGAGGTTCCTCATGATTTCTCTACTTTTTCATAAAAGCAAAGTTGATTAGTGGTTCCATATATTATGTATAATCATACTAGATTGACTTATGGTGTTGTCAAACATTATCATGTGAGCAACTTTAATTTTTTTTTGTATCTTTTCTCCTCTATCCAATATTTTTGTATTTTACCAATTAATAATATGTTCACTGGTACATACATGGTCTGGTACAAAGAAGAAAATTTAAAGAGGCTGCCCACATGACAATGTCAAACAACCCCATAAGCCAACCTAGTGTGACTATACATAATATATGAAAACCACTATAATCAACTTTGCTCTTAGAAAAAAGTGGAGAAATCAGGAAGAACCTCATAGATAAGTATATGAAATTTCTACTGACTGTTGCCTTTGGCAAGATGAATGTTAACTTAAAAAATTCAATATTCGAGAATCTAAGGGTCTAGGTTCGATTCTTATGATAGCAGTGCCACTTGTCAGGTCAGCAACATCTGAAGAAGAGGGGAGAATAATACTTAAAAGTTGTGCATATACTAACCTGTGTGCTATTACTAACAGTAGAATGTATTTGGAATATTTAAATCAAGTTATATTTTTTTAAAGACATTCAATACTTATTATATTAGATGATGGAAATAGTCCAATATATAAATAAAACTAAAATACCATAATCATAAACCTTCAGGAAAACACTTAACTTAAAATGGTTTATAAAACAAAGCAATAGATTTAATAGAGGAAAAAAAACAACATATATTCTTTATTTTAAAAATATGCTAAATCTTTTTTTTTAAAGTTTTTTTCAGCTACTAATTAAATAAAAATATTTTTAAAATATCGACTCATTTTGGCGAATGAATTCTCTCTCGGCCACAATTATGGGATTAAATCCTGATATACACAAACATACATGTATAGGCATTATGGTTATTATTCGATTATTGTTAATTATAACAAAATAATTTATTGTATTTAAATCGAAAAATTATGAAGAATTAAAAAGAGATGTCATAACAAAATTAAAAAAAAAAAAAGAAAGAATGCAAATCATTTTTTAAAATGTAGCACGTCTTGTTTTTTTATATATCATTTTATTATTAGAATCAACAAATAAAAATTAAGTTGTAATATTTAATCTCCTTATGCACTCACACAAATCCAGATATAAGCCAATTTATTTTCAAAAACAGAAATTTATTTTAAAATAAGAATTATAACTTTCTTTTTTATTCTTTAAAAGAAAACGTATTCTCGTCTTTGCAATAAATTAAATTTTCATAAGCGGTCTCCTTGTAATTTAGAATTTCATTATTGTAAAAATTATATATATAAAAGCTAAGTTTTAATTTAAAAAAAAATACAGTGCATTAACTAAAAAAAAAGAAGTAATTTTTAAATTTGTTAGAAAAAAAAAAAAAAGAAACTGAAACGTATATGATTGTGAATAAAATTCCCTTTTATGCAAAAAAATATTCAAATTTGCAGATCCAGAGATCTTTGCAAATGGTGGACTCAAAAAGTAAACATTCGATTCAAAACAAAATAAAATAAAAACATCAGATCGATTAATTCAATGAAACATCCATACCTAAACTGCCATTTGGCTATTCCAATGTCTCATAATCTCATGAGCCAAGTAGTTAGATACTTTACCATCTAAGCGCTTGAATCTGTGTGGTTAAGAGTGGATGGTCGAGTGTTAAACGCTGGCGCCTAAGATCCTTCTATTAATTCCAGTTATAATGCTTTCTACACTCAAATTTTTTATAATTCCGGAGCAAATTTATTTAGTGCTTGAAAATCGCATTAACTCATCAGCAATTATTATTATTCCAGAAATTTTGAAGCCAATATGGCTTAATGGCAAATATTCCCTCTATTCTAACTACAGAATAAAATTATGGGCATCCATATTCTAAATGCCATTAATAAATTTCTTTGCCCCTTAACTTATTTTCATTACTATTTACTGACTATGCTAAAGAGATGTCTTCATCTCTAAAAAAAATATCGCAACAACAATTTAAAAATCAATGCTTTGGCTCTAAATGGCAATTAGGTACATAAATAAGTGAATGGTTTCACTGTTTGGGAGTTCATAAGAAGTTCAATTACTGAAAGTGCCAGAATTAGTATTACTCCAAGGATCCTCAATTTAAGAGTTGATACTTTATCACTGTATGAAGTGATGCAGAGGAATAATTGATGAAAAAGATAGATTACATCCACATCATCATTGCTATAGCTTTCACTCATATCCTGAAAACTATAAGAACTGCAAAGTGTCTTTACAATACAAAAAAAT
Organism: Epiperipatus broadwayi; assembly: GCA_028023455.1. Taxonomy (NCBI): domain Eukaryota; kingdom Metazoa; phylum Onychophora; class Udeonychophora; order Euonychophora; family Peripatidae; genus Epiperipatus; species Epiperipatus broadwayi. The sequence goes on from JAQFVV010012468.1 coordinate 1,730,600, forward strand.
AGTCAATCCTTGAAAAAAGTAGTTTCCTCTTTATGATAACAGCATCAAATATCTTCCAGGTAATATGATCTATCAAATATGAATCTCCCTAATTAACATCTACAAGTTGTTGTATATATTAAACACATGTGAAAATATTTCTACAGCACAGATTATGTGGCCTTCCACAGATGTTAAAAATGGAGATAGAAATCTGCCCCTATCTTGTGAGAGAACGATTTGAGAGTTTGAGCTGAAGGATGACTGCAATATGATAAATGTTTGAGACAATAAATAAGCTGATAGGAAATTTAAAAATACACAGATCAATATTTTTATCTTTGAACACATTCACTACAATGTAAACGAGAATCCTCAAAACAAGGTTATTTTTTTTTAAAAGGCTCGTTCCAAAAGCATTAAATCCAACATGACATGAATTATCTCAAAATTGCAATGTTTGTGATTACTCTGTTGCCAATCTTTGGACTTATGAATTGAATTTTCCAAAGAATAAACATAAGTAAGTTATTTGTAAAAAACAAAGTAAAATAACAACAACAAAAACAAATATTGAAAAAAAAAATGTTTAAATTATTTTTTTTGTGCATATGCTTTAAACAAAATCATTATTTTTTTTCATAGCACAAATGTAAAAATTTAACACAGGACAAATACTTTCTAATACATTTTGAATACAAGAAGCTTGTTTGTTTTTTGTTAAAAGCAATGAAAACTTATTTCTGAGATGTTTAAGAGATTTACAGTACCATTTAGCAAAAAAATTTTAGGAGTCACAAAACTTGCTTTAATCAATATACTTACATTCTTACTATATATGGTAAAGCTAGACATAAATATTTCTTGTTTATCATGTAGTTCTAAATATAATCCCATTAGGGTAAAACAGGAGCAAATTGCCACCAAGTTAAATTTTATGTATCATGCCAGGTTAAGTAATTGGCCAACAGAAATTGAGCAAGCCATAATGCTCGTTTAATCGGTAATAGTAATTTTCTATTGCTTGGTAATGTCCACAACACAATTTATTATAACTTTTTAACATACAAAACTATACAAATAAGATAAATTGGATTGTTGATAGATTGGTAACAGCAAATTATCACTATAAATAAATGTTAGGACTATAGATTCCTTAAATAATTCTCCATGAGACAAAAAAATACAGAACTTTACTTTGCTCCAATAAATGAAAGTCATACTCAGACAGTCACTTCAGTGTTCAAACACTGTATGACTTCCAGAATAAATGACTAGAAAGAGAGGAATAAACTGATTACGATAATCTTAAAATCTTCAAAATGATTCATTGTAATCTTGAAATATGTTTTGAGCAGATCACTTAACAAACATTCTGAACAAAAGTTATGTCATCTTCTCGGCCAATAAAAAAAGAGATAAACTATGTTATTCAATAACCATAGGAATGGGTCTTGGATGATGATTGGATATTATCAATGGAATTTTTTTTATCAGTCAGCACAACTCAGATTAAAGAAGAATCTTTATTTTCAAGCAAAATATGATGACATTTCAAATTATTTAATAACGATCTAAAAGCTACTTGGAAAAAAAATCCAAGTTTTATTAAGATTCAAACTCCAGTTACTGTGAACATTGGGCAATTTATTTAATTATTACAAGGTATTTTTTCATTAAAAAACAACTTTAATAAAAAAATATTGACCAACAAATTGTAATTTATGAATAAAGTAAAGGGATATTTTTTTTGGATTGGAGAAAGGATAGTATATATAAGTAAATGTTTGTCAATGTTTTATGGACTTTGAAATGACTCAGAGAGCAAAACAACAATATAATATTTTTTTCCTGCTTTTAAGTCATTTAGCTTGAATTATTCTGAAACAGAATTACCTGTTTTACATTAATATGTTTTACAACCTAATTTATTTTCATGTTTGTAATTATCATCCATTATTATATTATTAATTTTATGCTAACTTTTTAAATACCACTTTATAACAAAACTATTAAACATTCAATGGATGTCTATCATGAATGGTTTAGTGCAATGGTAAAGTGACAGTTTGGAAGATAAAATTTCATGAATGATAACCAAAATATATCATTTCTAATGTGTGAGCATCAATGAGTCTTCTGAGGAATAAAGTATTTAATGGGTATCTAAGTAGTTTTGATGGCTAAAAGTACATTCCCAGTCAATCTGGATTGGTCATGTGAATGTTAAGAAACTGTCTATAAAAAAATAAATAAATGTATATATTGGTGGATGTTGTATATCTATAGATATCAAGGATATTAATTTATTGTTACCAATCTTTTTACATATAAATATATAGTTGAGTTTATTTTAATTTTTTGTCTCATTTCTATCTATTACAAAGCACTATCCTATTGCTATTTAAAACTTCACAGTTACCCCTTTTTCCCCCATGTGTCATAGCGTCAGCCGGGCAGTGAACCTGCTAACCCGGGACAACTGTTTGTAAACCAACCATCGCTGACCTCTCGACCACCAATGCTTTATGCAACTTTTATTCAATAAAAACCAATTTACAGAGCTATATTTTATATTAAAGATCCATCCTAGTTTAAAATGCATGACAGTAACAAAAGTGAAAGTAAACTGTTCACAAGTATTGTGAAAAATTGAGCAAAAATTGATGATGTGTAATGATGATGTATGTACCTTCTTTCTATTACAAACAATTTTACATTTTAAAAAATATTCAAAAAATCACTGTAGCAATGTAAATGAAACCAAACTCCAGGTAACCACAAAAATATCTGCTACTTCAAGGGTTTGACCTCTACTTTTGACATTAACACATTCTACCGAAATTGCATTAAATGTTTGCAAGATGTAAGGTTAAAGAATTAGAGTGGAAAAAAATAAAAATTGGTGATTCTCATGTTCATAAATAGACCATAGTAAATGGTACCTTATGAATGAAATACTTTTTCTGAATATCTGTATTCATATATACATTCATCATATAATTTTGACTGTTTTTAAAAAACAAAAACAATAATCAGTTAGATATTAGGTAATTATCAAGAAAACTATTAGAAGTTATTAAAAGTTTTTTAAAAAAAAAAAAAACATGTTTTAGTACTGTATACATATAGACTATGCTGAAAAAATGAAACGCTAAAATTATTTTAATAAGCTTTCATTTATAAAGCAGTACTTCGATAATTAAATTATGAAATTTTATGATAGCAGGAAATATTAAAGAATAATCACTGAATAAACGTTTAGTAAGGTTTTAGTTTTAAGAATTACTTAATTTTACTGACATGAAAAATTATCCAATTGATTTGCTATTACTGAAAATTTCTGCTTCATAACTTATCAATCTTAATTTCCTGTTTGAGCAAAGTGTGTTAGAAAAATGGTTTACTACAAGTCATAAAACTGAAAAATGTTCTTACACTTATTACAATAATGCACTAGAATATTTCAAAAACTGAGCATTTCTAATTGCTACGTTTTTAAAAAGTCTTTTGTATATATATATTTAAAGGGTTTAGTAGCTAAGCAGTTAATGCAGTAAAATTTTGAAGATTGGGATATTACTTACAGATAGCTGACTTAGCTAGCCATCTATTTATTGGTCAGTAAAAGAGTAGCTAGTTATTCTTAGCTAGAGAATAAAATGAGACACATTAACAAAAAGCTCTCACTAATTTCATTTAACTCTTTAAAAAAAGTCAGAAAGATAGACGTCCTATTCATAGATTGTTTAAGCTACACTATTCTACAACTTGAAAGAATTCCATGCAGCTTATGACATCTAGTGGTTATATACTGAGTTTTAATGCTATTTTTTCTTAAGTCCCTTTTGTATAAATAAAAAAGGCAGCTTTTCATCATTTCTTTGCAGATTTATGACAATTAAAAGTACTTGAACCACATATGTCATCATCTAATTCTGGATCTTACCAAATGATATCTAGCTTCAGTTCTAGTCTTCAATGGTAATGCCATGATATTGAAAACCTAAAAAGAATATAATTTCTACTAAACCTAGGCAAAACTATCAGAACTCATATTCAATTTTTTTTCTTACTGAAGCAAGTATTTTGACACAATATACAAACAATCTAATTAAATGGTTCTGTTTAAAGATGTGCCATTATAATATCTGAAGAGATTTCTCAATAATATATTTGTTAAAAAAAACTGATACATTACTGTTGCTATATATATATATATATATATATGTTAAAACTTGTAAAAAAAAAGAGAATTCTTCTTTAACAAATTGATTATCAGTTGCATGATATTATAGAGTATTGTTAAAGAACTGCTGTCCTTTGGCTTTAACCCACCTTCTTCCCATTATTTTTAATGGTAGGTTTACTGTTCTTAAGCTCATTTGAGGACTATATTGGAAATAAAGAAATATTGGTTTATTATTTCCAAAAAAAAAAGAGAAAAATTTAAAGATATTAATAGTCAACAGAGAAAAACTATAAATGAGCCAACAAAAGCATAGAAGATCATTGATTGGTTGATTCTTTGATCTTGGAATGTATAAACAAACTTATAAACTTTTAAATTGTTGTTAGCAATATGCAATATATATATATATATAGTAATTATTAAAAAGGAAATATATTCATGTTTACAGTTGGATTTTTTTAAAAATATATTTCATTTCAAAAAATACAAGTTAAGAAATATGAAGTAACAATTAAAATAAAAAAAACTATAATCATTATGTTCTATCAAATCCCACAGCACAGAATTTTTGTGATATTTTAATAATAGTAAAAACAATTTTTAATTTTAGAGAATTCCATAGCTTTATGATGACTTTATAATTATTTATTCATGTTCATAAAATGAAATTCATTCAACAAAGGTTTCATTAATTTACTTTCCCAATAGCATTACTATAATCAGTCAATAAGAAAAAGTAAATTATTCTCATTATGATTTTATTTTATTATTTTTTCTATACTAGTAAAGTTCAATTTTAAGGACTTTTTATTTATAAATTTATATTACTAATAGATCAAGTAAAAAATTTTGACTAATAATATTAAATAAATATTTTAATATTACAATAAAATGTTGAATTATCAACTCAAATTGCCAATAGGGAATAATGGAAAATCATTGAAATAGAGATGGGTTGTTTTTTTAAAAAATGTATTTTAAATATTTATAAGTCTAGTTTTTAAAAAAAAAAAAATGTGGAAAGAATTATTCATTTATATAGGAGAACACTTTGTTAAATGATGTGAGCTATTTAATCCTCCATCTTGTGTGGACAAAATGCTGGATTTGAAAACTGAAGATTAATAGATCATATTGTAATTGGCACTTCCAATGCTAAAAGTTCAAATGACCCACCAAGCAGCTAATTATTTGATTAATTTTTTACTTACTATTAAAAATTATAAATTATATTTAATATAATACAATTTTAATTACAATCAGTCTTTTCTGAATAACAAAATTAAAAGAAAACTTTAACAAAGCCTCGTATAATAAATATGTTTTTATGCAAAAAATTTAATGCAGATTGGGAAAAAAAATTACAAATCAACTAGTTATTATAAAGTACATCATAAATTACAGATAAATAAAGTGGTGTGTAAATTATAAAAGATACATGTTGTAAATACATAGTAATAGCATATGAAAGTTAAAAAAAGGAGGTGGAGGGTTATGTACTTATAATAGGGTTGGAAGAGAAACCAGGCTCCAAGTAGCATAAACAATCTCTGAAGAGGCAAGCACCTTCCTGGATGTAGGGTTGAAACAATTTCCTGGATGTAGGATTGAAGCAAAAATGCATCTTGGGAACAAAGAATAAACATAATAAAAGTAGTATGCCTAATTCAAGGAGGAAAGCCGTTCAATGGGAGTGGCTATAAAGGAAGTACACAATTTACTAATTGACTCAATGATATTTCTATAGGTAAGCAGAAAATAATGAATTGTTTCTTAAGACTTATGACAAAGGAGATCAATCAATGTTAGTATGCACCATTCTCTGTGATAAAAAAAACGACTAGTGGGTAGCTATGAAATTTGTTCTAGTCAGGTCTACTGATTCGCCTCCACTGTACTGCTGCTTATATTGATCTTAATCATCACACACTTTCTAAAAAAAAAAAAACTCTTTTGGGAGGCATACAGCATGAGTCGCAGTGATAGACAATTTCAACCATCCCCATCTCTCCTAACCTAAAATTCAAATTCTGGTATCTGGAACTAAAATATCTTAATTTTCTTATCAAAATCAATTTAAAAATAATATTTAAGGGGGGAAGTATATGATTACTTCTTGTATTTTTTCTTTAAATATGCCATATTTATTTACAAATTAGTAAAATACTTTATTCACATTTTTTATTGTTACTTTTGTAAAACGTGAACATATCTTCTTACCATCCAATCCTATTTCTAAAAAATATATGTGAAGAATAAAGTGTATGTGTAAAAATACCTAACTTTTTTCCAAAGCTCATAGTATCTCAACCATATTGTATCAATCTATCAGAACATAAAATGAGATCATTCTCTCTCACTATGCATGCACTTTTGAAACACATTTCAAATGAATAATATAGTTTTCAGGTTTTTCTACTTGTGTGAGTGCATTATTTCAGCAAATCTTACTTGCAACTAAATGATTAGTATGATTATTTCAGTAATTGTTAATAGACCCTAGTACAAAATAATTTAAAGATTTGGTTGTTAATTACTTCATCCAATATAAAATTTATAAAAAGCAAAATTAAATAATAAAAAAATGGCGGTAGGTGATTAATTAGATAATTTAAATTTTTGATTGATATTTAATAAAATGTTCCCCATCACCTAGACACCTTGAAATGCTGAAGCCACAATAAAATTTTTAAGCAACTGGATGCATAAAAGAATCCAAATCTGTATTCATGTCTTACACCGGTAAAAACATTATCTAAAAATGTAGTATGTATCCTCCACAAAAATCCTATTATTGTTTAATTGTTTATGTAATTAAATCTTTATTACAAATAGTATTAGAAAATAAGTGTGATATGTGCAGAGGAAAATAATATTATGTTTAGGGTAATAGTAGAATAATAGGTTCAAGAAATAAAGCTCTCTGAATTGAAGTTCAATCTATGACTTCTGATGTTTCAAATATCAAATGACATCCTAAGCAATTAAACATTTAGTCATTTAGTATTTACGATAGAATGACAGCCTGTTAAGCTAATTGCGCAGACGCTGTGAGAATGTTATTAATAAATGAATACCTTCGAACAACCTTTTTACTCTTATATAAATACTATATCATGTGGTTGTTCGAAGGTATTCATTTATTAATCACATTCTCACAGCGTCTGCGCAATTAGCTTAACAGGCTGTCATTCTATCGTAATTATAATCGCACGCAAGACGTTATAAAATAAATGCTTATTCATTTAGTATTTGTGTATTAATACTCTTTCAAATTACATCAAAGGCTATATTTTGATACTCTGATTTATTAAGAATTCTATGTTTTGCAATCTTATAAATTGGGATATTTTTGCCTATAACAGAAAGGCAACCATTCTATTAAGACTAGAATCATTCAGATTTAGAATTATTCTGAGTTAAAATTATAAAATTCATGTGTTGATTTTATACATTTTGAATTAAATTTTTTATTGAAATGTAATGAGGGAGAATAATAATGAAGATAGTATTAATAATAATCATAATTCTAAAAAACAAGAAAAACATGAAAACTGAGATGTAACTTTTCTCTTTGTTGTTATAATTTACATCTGGCCCTCATTAAAAAATAGATCATTTTAGATTAAATACTTCTCCAACAATCCTATATAGAAAAAGAATGAAAGAGAAGGCAGTCATCATCAGGCTAGCCATTGCTAAATCGTGAAAGTTTGAGCAATTTCCCCATTGGCTTGGCTAATGATTAGCTAACTGTAAGCAAAATCATCCTATGGGATTCAAACCCTGAGTCATGAGTATAGTAGGCTGATAAACTTCTCCAACATGACAATATATTATTTTATAAATACATCTTAAATGAATTTTCTTTTTTCTCTCCAACTGTTGGAAGTAATTTTGAAAACTGAATGAATATATTTAATATAGTAACAAAACATAGCACCAAAAAAATAGAACTGGATGTATAATCTATGGACGTAATATTTACTAAGGCTGTAACCGCAAGAATGTGCACATAAAAATGTTATAGTAGAAACCTCTATAGATCTTAACCACAAGCCAAGCACACAAAACTGGAGGTAATCTATGGACTTTCATCTCCAGAATATGCTAGTTTATCATTGCATTAAATCATGCAGGCCATAAAATATAATGAATAATCTACAATGACATTATATAGGAAATATATAGTATAACGACCACACAATTATTTTAGTAATATTGATAAAAATATGTTTTAATAGTAATTTAATTTTTTTCCCAGTTTAGCAATTTTCAAATTGTAGACTTTATTATTAATAGTATTCAAGGGAGGATAGACACTATTTTTTTATATTTTTAATTAATAAATTTTTGATATACTTAAGTCTTCTGCTTGGTAAAGTAGATTACGTAACAAGAGATTGGGTACTAAATCCCTTAACACTCGATGATCATAAATAAGAATTCACCCTTGTTTTATAAAGGCAGATTGATATAACAGGCGATAGGACACAATAATCAACAACATTCGAACGGCATCAGCACTATTTACCATCATTTATAACTATTTATTCTAACATTTAAGTTAAAAGTTACGTTATAAAATTAAATGAATCATTTATATTACTAACATAAATAAATGTATAATTAAAAAAAACTTTTATACATAAATTAATTTACTATATAGAAAAATTTTCAATCATAAATACTCCTCCATAAAATTTCTCTTAGAAAACAACAGAAAGTTATCCAGCTTTTCATTTATATATAAACGGATAGAGTTGTGGACATGAATTTTGATTTATGAACTTACACCACAAAAATTAGATTTAAACTCTTTAAATCATCATCACTTTTATCTCTAATAATATCATGAATAGAAATTAGTAATTTATATATACATTAAATCTGTAAAGATCACATTTCAATTTTTCCCAGTCCCTAGCTTCTTTTATCCACAACACACCAACAAACTTCCTTATTTCATCCAGCCACATGTTCTAGGCCTTTTTCAATCACTTATTATTCAATTTTATGATTTCAATTGCTCATCTATTATCATCTCTTCTAGTAATATGTCCAGACCAGTTTCACTTTGGTCTCTTGCCTTTTACAAACTCTTATTATTCAACTTTAAAATTTCAATTGCTAATATATTATCATCTCTTCTAGTAATGTGTCCAGATCAGTTACACTTCAGTCTCTTAATTCTTTCAGTTATGTCAGGAATATCTGTTTGTTCTCTCACCCATGTATTTCGTTTTCGATTTCTTCTCAATACTCTTAATATAAATCTGATCATACATCATTGAGTGTATCAATATAAACAGAATAATAAATATTTCGCTTCTAGTATCTTTTAACAAACAGTTTACGACCAAACGGATAAAGAAAACTGTGAAACGGATGTGAATTCAGTGAAATAACAAACTCCTGGTTTATTGCAAAGGTAGAAATAGTAGACATCAGAGCTCAAAGTCCACAAAGCACATCTAAATGAAAGAAATATATTTTTCAACATTTGCAGCATTTTTAAATGATCCTTGTCAAGGTACTTATAATTTTCTTATTCTTTTAACTCAAATTTTGATTTTTTTTTTTTTTTTTCGTTTTAGTGAAATAAGATTGTAAAGAAAAATGTTGTTACGGATTATTTATAAATAAATAAATAAAATGATTACTTTTGGAAAGACAAATAGAATTTTGAATTTATTAATTTTACGTTTACACAATATTTATTTCGTAAAAAGATGCAAAATCCTTCAATATGCTGTATATATATATACACACACAGACATTTTAACTTTATCACTTTCTCAATATTATTTGCGCTACAAATATATATCTTAATAAAATTTTATTTATTATAATAAAATAACAACTAGAATATAATTACACATGCATAAAATCAATAATTATACATTGCTTTAAGAATGGTGGCTTCACAAGCTAGAGGTTGCTGATTCAATTACCACTTGAGAAAAGTAATATATATATATTTAGGACTGTGCTCAACCTGTTTACTTTGCAGTTCGATTCTTCCTGAAGGACAATATCATAATCTTTTTTTTTTTTAATTAGGCTTTAATAATATTTATTCTGTGACTTCATATTAATAAAACTGTTCATAACAGTTTACGTAAGCAGTAAATTGGCAAAGCATTGAAGAAAAGATTCCTGAATTTATTCATAAGAAAAAAAAAAGATGGAAAATATAAGTGTAAGAAATAATCTGCATTTTGGAGCTTGAACGTCATTTAACTTCTACACTATTTAGCATAAAATAAATAAATAGTGAAATATTTTTATAAGTTATATATGAATAATTTCGATAAAAAAATCGTGAAAAACAGAGGCACCTTAGCAATATATATATAGTAAATATAATAATAGATTTGAGTTATTTTTCACAATTCAATATCTGCACCAAAAGAATGTAAGATATTTTGATATTCGTATTTAATTGAAAGTTTGACTTGAAATGGGGGAAGGGGGAGATAAATTTTAAAAGAATCTGGCTTCCCAATAAAATTTAGAATATTTAAAAAAAAAAAAAAAAACAGCTTGGGGTGGAAAAAGTCAATACATTACATAAATTTTCTATTGTATATATATATGTACTAACAATATTTACATTTCTTTATTATTCTTAATATGTTTCAAATCAGTTAGCATCAGCCAAATAAGATTCAGTGAGCTGATCATAAAGAAAAATCAGAAAATAACAGTCTCTGCGGTTGAGAAGGATGTAATACCTCTACAAATTCTTCAATAGCTTTTGCTAACAGAAGATTTTCCCACCACATTTAATCCAAACTTTTATGTACATCCTTTCTATTAATGCCACTTTTTTTTATTTATTATCTAATGCCATACCATAGGTTTCTCTTGCTTTTTTATCTATTCATTTCTCCTTCCTTGTATTATTTCAAAAAACGTTGGTTTCTTATCCTTTTCAATGCCATAGTTTACTTTTACTTTTTATAATGTTTCCAATGTAATTAGAAAACATTTAATATATACAGTAGTTGCCTTATCATCAAATTTGCCACCCATAGTCTGGGACAATAAAAAAAAAAATCACACATGAGCACACCAATATGAGATCAGGAATTATTTCTCTTTATTTATTTATTACATACTGATCATTTCAAATTGTACTTGCTGATGTTTTAATTAATCTATACATTTTTAATATTAAATATGACCCTGCCGACTTTAGTGCAAAGGTAGAGCTATGATCCTAAAGATAAAGATCTATGGACCATAACTTAGTCCTTTCATTTCCTATATACAAACTTCACATGATCTCATGCAGCAAATCATGTGACTATTTTTTTAGAATGTTAAAAAGTACTGGAGATGAGTGTATATATCTACTCAAGGTTTGCTTTTATCTATGGTGTTAGATATTCACTAAAAAGATTCAAAACAAATGCAGTAAATAGTGGATAAGAAAGATATGTATGTGTAAAAAAAATAAACAGCTTTAAATAGCTGCAGTAAGGCAAAGGCTTATCCAGGATTTTTCCATAGAAAAACAATAATGAAGAAAATACTAATCAGACAATTCAACAGTAAATTTTCTATCCATTTGAAAGTTTAAGTCCACGTGTTTCTAACTTTTCCTCCTATCCCACACTCTTCCCATAGCTAATAGTAACTGGTTAGTCACATTTCCAATAATTCGTTGGCTAGTTAGAAAAGAATATTGTTAGCTAGAAATTGTAGCTAATTTTAACAAATGTTCAAGTTTCAGTTGGATTCAAACTCCAAATTATGGCCATTGCAGATAGATCGACTTATCACCTTTTTCAATTTTTAACTTATGAAAAAAAAAAAAGTAGAAAAAATTTAAGTCAGGTCAATTAGAAGAATCTAGTGTTCATCATTCACAATTGTGATGTTTGAACATTACCTGACCTCATAAAACTGCTATCGATTAAATAAAGTCCTTGAACAATAATTTACAGCATTACATAAAAAAAGCAGTAAATAATAATAATAAAAAAACATTATAGATTTTTATAGCTGTATATTTAAAGTTCTTTTACTAATCAATTCAATTGAGTTACGCAATTATTTTTCAAAATTATTATTGAAGTAAATATTTTATTAAATTACAAACAACACGAACGATTTGTAAACAGGAATATTCTGACAAAAGCGTCTCTATGAAAGTATTAATTGTGGAAAATACATTTAACCTTTTCTTTAACACAATTAAAATTGCCAGATTTTTTTTTTCTTCAGCCAAGCATGTCAGTTGAGAGCAAATATTGTAATGAATAAAGCAGTTGATATAAATTATGAAAATCACTGCCCTCTACAGTGTAATGTAATAAATATACGTGACAGATGAAGATGGATAGTCGTCATTGTGAAGTTCTTATTTGAGTGAATTAACAAAACATGCAAACAAAACGACAAAATTAGATTCAAGATTCATTCAAGCACAGCAGACTTTCAAATAAACATTTTCCATGCCTTACTTTTTGAAATATCGCAAATGCATGAGGAAAAAAAAAAACTATTCCTCCATACAAAATTAAAAATATTTAATAAAAATTACACGCACAAACACATAAAATTGACGCAATACGTTTATTCACAAAAGAATATCAAATACCGTCATCATTAATTATATAAACAGGACGTAAAAATGATTTCAGTAAGCGTGAGAATATTTCTTCTTTATTAACTATATCTATGTATAAAAAGCAGTAAAAATATATATGCCAAATTCTTAAAACGGTGGCTGCTTATATAACCAACCATAAAATAGAAATGTTATATATTTTGAAAATACATGAATAAATTTAAATATGGATTTCTTAAAATCTCGTGTATCTGCTATGTATATTAACTTCTGCGCTATTGTTTGTGGTAAGATGGGAAACTTCATATAACGTTACATAAAAGTATACTCGCAGTCTCACTCGTGCGATTTCTTATCGTTTTTCCATTAATTATTAGTGTGTGTCAAAATAAAGCAGTTGTAATGATTGATGGATGATAAAAATTAATAATAATAATAGAATGAGTATTTAATTTCAAAGAAAATAACAGAGAATCACATCCTGATCATAATCAAATTTTAGCAACAAAATTTTAGTTATAATTTTCTATTAGTTCCAAATTTTTATTTATCTTCTATATGCTGTCGGATGGTAAATTATCAGAATATAAAAAAATATTGATTTTTAATACATATCTGTATAGATTTAAATTTGGATAGAATACTTTTGTTGGGAAATAATTTCCTATTAAAAGAAAATATGCCTACATATTCGAAAGAGAAGTTTTTTAATAGATGTGCTTTACCAATTCTTACATATGGATCTGAGATTTGGATACTTAATAGAAAAGCAATATAGAAAGTTTTACATTCTCAATAGAGTATAGAGAAGTAAGTTGAAAATAACAAGAAGAGATCGAAAATTAAATATTTGGATGAAAGACAAATGAATATCATCAACCTCATTGAAAGAATTTAAGGACTGAAAGAGGGATGAGATAGTCATATTGTTATATTAAATTCCAAGAGATGGTTAAAAGACCTAGAAAGAGACCATAAGTCAGGTAGATGAAAGAAGAAAGTTTGTTGGTATGATATGGTGAAGAAAACTATGGATTAAAGAAAGTGGATTAAATTTACACATACCATATAGTGTATTGACAATGATTTAAAATGATGGTATTTTTAATATGTTTGTTCAAAAATGAAACATATCTAAAAATACTATGCACACATGTCATGACTTTTTACAAATAGGTAACTCTCTGTTACTATGACAGATTTAATTGTTCACCCCGTGAAGAGTTTTGTAAGCTTTGAATATTTGATTTTAGTATTAAATCATTATTTTATATCAGAATATAATAAATTAAGCTTGATTTAGTGCAAAGTAATATTTACAAGGAAAATAAATTCTAAAAAATCATATTTGAACTTTTCAAATAAATTGAAAAAAAAAAAAGATTGTAATAAAAATAAAAAAAAGGTTTTCATTAGTCAATAGTCCAGAGGAATGGATTGATTTCATAAAATCAATAAAATCTTTTTTCATTGATATCTGTTTAAAATATGAATAACTAAAAGTCAGTATTTGATAAATCTATAAAATTATACTTTAAAATTTTACAATGTTTTTTATAATTTTACAACATTGAAATAAATCATAATAGAGTATTGGTAATGATGCTTTAGCAATCTGTTTGAACTATCATGTCTATCAGAACTCCAAAATTTGCTTTGATGTTATGGTAAACTTATTCTATTTTTAAAAATAAAACATAAGCATATAAGATAAATATGTAATCATGTATACTTTTAATTTTTGATAATTATTACACAATTATTGTGCAAAAATAATTATGTATATTAATAACTTTCACAAAAAATCAAGGTTTTAGTGACTGAATTTTTTTCCTGAATAATTTCACAAAGTATTTGAAATCTAAAAATAAGGTCAGATACATCAAAACTTGTTTAAAATTGTTTGAAGTCACTGCAAACACACAAGGCGCATGTACTAAGGTTATAACCGTATATAAATATTACATGCAATGTCACATGTACTAAAGTTATAGCTTTATATAAATATTACATGCTAACATTGTGCTTAACAAGAATTAATATTTCAATTAGAATAAAATAAATGTCAATTTTAAGATAACAAAAAAATTAGTGAAATATCTCACTAGATAAATGTAAAAGTGATTCCAATGTTTTGTCTTGATTACTCCTATAAGATATCTCATTATGATGAAGCATATAGATAAACCTAATGTTGCAAGTATTTGTAAACAAGTATTTATAAAGTAAAACAATAATGTATACAAAAACAATTTGGTGTGAAGGGAAGGGTTTGTAATACAATGTGAAGATTATCAATAAGGACACTATAATCTTTGTTTATTTGTTGTTGTTTTTTTTTTTTTTTTTTAAAAAAAGCATATTTGTTAACCAAAATAAAAAAATTATATTCTTTTAAAAACTTCCATAGTTCTAATTATAATATTTTTCTAATATGTTGACTAATCAAAAATATTTGAGCAAGCTATTCTCAAAGATCACCTGAATTAATTTATATCTCTATTTATACCACAATCCCTAAAAAAAGATTATTTTTTCTTAAAAAATATAAAAAACCAATGAATTATCTCATGGTATATTATCATGGTGGAAACGGAAATAGAACTAAAACTGCAAGAAATAAAAACTACACAATCAGATTTATTTATGAATGATTAAATAATTAATATACCATTTCTGATTTGTACAAAAGTAAAAAAATAGTTATATCTAGTTTGGGTCAAGAAAAAGAGTACTTCACACAAATGTAAAATAATCTATAAATTTATATTCCGATTCATTTACAAATGAGCATAGGCATAAAACATAAATCAATGTAATCAATATAAATATTATGATTTATTTATATAAAATTGAAATTTAAAATAGACAAAGACTAGCAAAAATATAAATAAATCACAGTTACTAAACTAATTACAAAGTAAAAAAAACATCTTAACTGTATAGTTAAAAACAGTTTTTTGAAACATGTAACTTAGCCTTGAACAATGATAGAGTGATAAAAAGCTAAAAAATTCTGGTTTAAGCCTATATTGTGACTTCTGTTGCTTGAATATCACATGGCCGACCAGATAATTAATCATATAAGAATTTTTTAAAGAAATAAAATATACATGTAAATAATTTCTGTATATATTGCTTAAATGTACTATTAGAAAAAAACCCTAACATTTAAAACACAAATATTAATTGGATCCTCACCAGTTACTGATTACTTCAAACAATCAATTTCATTTGCATTTTAACATACATTAATACCACTTGTATTTCTTTAAAATAACCTATTGTCTGTTTATCTTTTCAGTCTTCTAAGTGGTGTTCTATCTGATTTCCAATCATCCTCTTTATCTTTTACTTTTTTTCATAATATGTTAAATCAAGCAAATTGAATAAGTATTTTTAAATAATGTTGATAATAATTCGCTATAAGGAGTGACTGGAATTAAATGGAAATAATAATCATGCATAAATTAGTATATGTTTACAATTTTTTGAGCATATACATAATAAAATAATGCCTTTCAGGATATAGACAATGCATATAATAAATAAATCACTATTTTGACAGGATATAAATATGATTATGCCGACATGAATTTTTTAAGTTTCATTAAATGCATTGGTATATTAAATAAAATATAACCGACGTTAATAGATAATTCGTTTTATTTAGTATATAGAAACTGTGACTTAAATTTTTAAAAACGCTATTTCATTTTTAACTGAATTGCGAATAAATTAAGTTGATGTTTATACTAAAATATTAAATAAATAATAGTAAAAAAAAAAACATTTAAAAAAATAAATTGTATTTTGCATTAAAATTCAAATATCCTGGCAATAGTGAGTAGTATTGTTTCAATTACAATACTCCAGAGATCAAAGGTTAAAGGTCATTAAAATGTGACAATAAAATGAATGAAATAAAATAGACTATATTAATACAGAAAGGATTTTTTAAAACTAAATATATATATATATTGTTTACAGAAAACATCTAAAATAAAGTGATGGACTCAGACCCTCAAGGAATAGGTCATCCCAGCTCTTGCTCTGCATGAATTAACACAGTAACAGAATGGTGAAGTCCGAAGCGCAATGTTCATGGATGGTAACTTAAAAGTTATTTCTGGTGATGGAACTAAATGTGAACTTCCAAGCAATAAACCACTTAATTATTTTTGATACAATAAGGGAACAATAAATTAGATTAGGTGCTTATTTAACATAGATATTAGAATATATATATTAGTAGGTTTATCTGCCATAACCTCAATTTGAGGTTCAAGCTCAGAGTAAGACTAAAAAAACAATTAGACATAGCAAAAAAATACTTAAACTCAGAATATTTAAAAATGATATAAACCATAGCAAAATAATTAAAATCAGAGTAAGCTATAGGCTAAATACATGCTAAAATACTACCTCCATCTCTAAAAGTGTAGGCAACATTCTATTCCTTATTTTTACAGTCAATACATTGACAACCATCACATTAATCCAGATCAATCTTGGATTATACTCTTAGTGAATAACATCTAGACACCTGCTTACCAATCATTAGCTACATGGCTAACATTATATATATATATATATAAATCTATTAGTGACTTGGAAAAAAAATTCATCCTACCTGGATTCAGAACCCCTATTATAGTCATGACAGGTGAATGTACTAACCAATAACTATCCAATAATAGGCCAGATAACTTTCAGCTTTTACTAGCTGATGGCTGTGCAACCTTCTTTGATCTCAAACAAGTTAACACATTATCTTTGCTTTGAAAAAAATTTTTAGGAACAAGAGTAAATTGATAATTACTGATTTTATATTGAGTCCAAATAGGAAGCAGAAAATAATTAGAAATTAAGTAACTACTTCTTTCCTTTTCTTACTTTTTTTTAAAATTGACTTTAAATATATCAAAAATTTGAGAATGTGTGTCCATATTAATAAGTGATGCAATATAATATGCATTTTGGATCTCTACAAATGAGAATTACAAAGTTAAGAAAGCAAATCAATTTATAATGCAAATATTAAAAGTGAATTTAATTTTCATCAGAAGGGAATTACATTCTATGCACATGCATCGGATTGTTTTTAATAAGTCACATGATGTTTTATGTACGAATGAAGGATACCCTCAAACCAAGTCACAAGATAGAGACTTTGGAAAGATAAGAAAGACTGTCTTGTCTTTGTATCTAAATTGAATATTGTGATTGTTAATAGATGGAATAAAAGTGAATGGATTTAAAATGACTAATGGAAGACCTTCACACTCTCATATTAAGATGCTTTAGATTGGCCTATATAAGTGAATTTAGATACAGAGATAAGACAACTGTTCTTATCTTTTCAAAGTCCCTATCTTGTAAATTGTTTGACAGTATTCTTTTTTCATACTGAACATAACATCGGCAAGTTATTAAAGATAATACTGCAAATGTATATAGATATAAATCCCTTCAGATGAAAATTACTGTAAGGATAATGCATTTAAAAATTAAAGTAATTTAGATGTAAATTTGTATGTTTGATGTTGTATAATTGTAGAATACATAAGTATTTGAAACACCAGAGATACTTAAGCTAATTAAAAAACAAACAAACATGATTTACAAATACAATAATTATTTTCTGCAAATTTCAGTAATTGATAGAAACCATATCTTAATTTTAATACAAGAGTGCTCTATATTATATCATAATTGACAGTAATATAAAGTATTGTAATATAAAAAACTTATATTTTAAAATTAACTAAACAAAAAATCAATATTATATCTCTTTAGAACAAAATTTACAAACTTTTTAGCTATTTGAAGACAATTTATTTTTTCCTAATTCCTCCTTTTTATCTATACAAAAGCAGACATGGGAGACAAAACGTTTAAATAAATTTTCAAATTTACTGTTTTGTAAATGTAATTCCAATATTTTAATTTTTTCATGAAAAAATGAAATTCAGTACAATAATACATACAACATGTATATTAAGAAAAGCTTGTCTAATAACTTTAAAATAAAAATATTAAATACATCAATATAGTATGTTAAGTATGTTTTTGACTAATCAAAAGCATGTTCAGCATATCTTTACGTATTTAGCATCTTCATTTTAAAGTTACTAGACAAGCTTTTCTTAGCATATGTGTTGTATGTATTATTTAAATTGAATTATTTTTTTAAATGCCATAATTAATAAAGTACATAATAAAGAAAATAATTAAAGAGCCTTATTGCTGAGAGTTCATAAAAGGTTTGGACACTGGAATTGACAATCGAACCATCAACCCTGAGCATCATAAGTTTGCCATTTTACCAATACCTCAAACGTATATAGCTAAAGCACATATAATAAATGCATAACATTATATATTTAATTTTTGTCAAAAAATATAAATACATAATACATAAAATAGACAAACCTTCTATTGATTTGTGGTCTCAATTAAACTTATTAAAATTGTTTTGTGAAATTTTTACCCTCACTATTATCAATTCAGTTATAATATATTTTTCTGGAACCAATTAACTATTACAAAAGTTAATCTGCATAATGAATTTATTACAAAATATTTTCGTATAAATTACAAAACGATATAGTGATACTACATATATAAAATCATCTTAAAGAGAAAAAGTAATCAAAAGATGAGATAGAATGATCTAGAACAGGAGTGGCCAACAAGTCGGTAGTGATCCACCGGTCGATCACAAAGCCAATTTTGATCGATCGTGAGATCAATCTGGCAAGAGCTGACGGGGTAACAAGTGAAACAAATTAAGTCAAGATTTTAAAGTTTTTTTTTTGTTATTTTTGTTTCTGTTCTAATTTTTTTTAAATTCTAGATAGGTGAAGTCCACTAAGTCGAATGATTATTGAAAATAATATTTTTAATCTTGACTTAATGTAGCTAATTTAAATTAATAAATATTGTTAATAATTACTCACGTAGCTTTAATTCCCTTGGACATGAGTTTTTTGGCCCATTAAATAATTGTTATTTTTTACTAGTTAGATATATAACAATAGTATGTATTTCACATCACCCTCCACTTAGCCTACACCTATGATAACAAGTCGATCGCAACA
The DNA here is from genome assembly GCA_028023455.1 of Epiperipatus broadwayi. Taxonomy (NCBI): domain Eukaryota; kingdom Metazoa; phylum Onychophora; class Udeonychophora; order Euonychophora; family Peripatidae; genus Epiperipatus; species Epiperipatus broadwayi. The sequence goes on from JAQFVV010012468.1 coordinate 1,750,455, forward strand.
CATTTTAAAAATAAAAAGTAGATCTTATGAACATAACAGTTGGCCACCCCTGATCTAGAAGACAGTACTAGGCATAAGTTATTGTTAAAATCATTTAAGATGTGTGTCTTTAGGGCATTATAGAGCTTACACCTCAGTGATGATTCATTTTATAAAAGAAAATGCTATAACATTAAAAAAAAAATAATAATATTTTATAATTTAATATAAATACACAATGAATTGCATTCAGTTTGATTATTTATTTTCATTGGGTTATTACTTTTTAAAAAAATATAAATATCAAGTACTTTTCAGCAGTAACTATGAAAAACGAACAAGCATTGACCTGGAAGCGAACCCGGCCAAATGCTTGGATAGCAGCTATGCTAACCACACGGCCACCAACGCTTGACCAAACAATAGTTTTATTAAATAATTTCTAATAGATGTAAAATCTTCTAAAAGCAACATTTTCAGTCAAAATATGTTATTTTCGCTTTTAATTATAACCAAAATGAATCACTGTTACTGTTTTGTTTTACAATGCCACAAAAATAACATTTTGAAAAATGATTACCATTTAATTTATATTTCAGTTATAATATAAATAAATAACGATACATGTGAGTTTTCCTGTAAACCAAGATGGCAGCCCATATTTTTGATAAATCTAGTTTCAAGGCCCTCAAAAAATGTTTACAAAAAATGTCTGTTAGGAAACATCATATTTAATATTTAAATATAATTTTCTTTTGGGGGGGGGGTTAATTTATTTATTAATAAAAAATGAAAAAAAATATAAATACAATATTTACATTTTATTCATGTCAGCAGCATGCAATCATATAGGGATCATTAATGCAAACTTTTTGGCATGGCAGGAGTCTGCACTTTTGAAAATAATCCATTGCATCACGTTCAGGAAGATCCCACATTTTTATCAATATGACAATTTATCAAAAAGAAACTGCTGAATATGCTTAGAGATGAACCAAAGTACGATAATGTTGTGTCTTGTCACTCCCCACATTATAAAAAAAAAGTAAAAAAGAAAATTGAAATAAAGCTTACTAATGAAATTTATCAATTAACTCTTTTTTTTTTCAATTTAACAATCAATTTATTAATTTTGTTTTAATTTAACAACTAACACATCTTTGACAGATTGTCTGCACTCACAACTATATTTATCAAAAATAGGGCGGCCATCTTGATTTACAGGAAAAAGTCACAAGTACTCAAATAACCCTAGTTGTCAATATATATTTGTTTTTCAGAGTAGAATATCATTTGAGATTATTTCAGAACATTCAAATGATATAAATATACAAATTTCTTGTGGAAAATAATTAACACATCTATCCACCTTGGACACAAATTGGTGTAGATACAGGTTATATACATTTTTGATTTTTTTTTTTCAATTCAAAATAAGCTTAATATTTTTGATTAAAGTAAGATGGTCAATTTATAGTCGACCAAGCTTGCTATCAAAGTGTACTTGGTAAATGAGGATCTACTAATTTTTAACTAGAGTAACATAAACCATACATGTAATCAATCTAGTACAAGATCAACATTTTCTCTTTTACTGTTTCTCCAGAGCAAAGATCCTATAGTAGGCTGTTTTATATTTTTTCATAGATACATATAATTTTTTTAATATAAGAAAATGATTAGAAGTAGCTTTGATAAAATTCCAATTTCATTCTTAACAACTGCTTATATTTATTGACCCCCCCCCCACAGTAATATCAGATTTAGTTCTATAAAGTTTATAAAGAAAAAATAAATATTAAAAAACTGCAACCATTTTTCTAAGTCTGTACTAGCAAATAGGATTCAAAATAAATATTAAAATAACCTAAACAATTGTATATATATTATTTTACAAAACAGATCTTTTATCAATTTGTATATAACAATAATATATATATACATATATATATTTAATATATATATATAATGGTTTTAAAAGTATAATAGCATTAAAAATAAACAACAATAATAAATAATTCATAATAAATATCTTTGATTACATAGATTGTAATTATTATCAACTTAATTTATGCAGATTAGTGCAACATAACTTTCCAGAACTATACACACATATATAAGCAAGTATATCACAGAAACATCGAATTCTAGTAAGGATTTTCCTTCACAACAATTTTATTTATTCTGTCATATATAATAATTTGAATTACAGCTCTATATAGTTTAGTGCAAAGACGGAGTGCCAAAACCAAAAGCTTCTTGTATCAGAATTCAACCTGTTACATTTGAACCTCAAATCTCAAAATCTTCAGGGCAATACATTATTACATCACCTACTATTATTTGAAGTTCTATTCTGACTAGTTCATTATAATGATGGTAATGGAGGATTAGCAAATAAAAGATTTTGGACCAAGTGCCCAGACTATCACTTTGATGTTAAAATGTCACATGACTTCCCAGGTATCTAATTATTGAAAGTGAGAATATAAAATCCTTAAAACAAATTTAAATTTTGGACACATATAAAAAATATTACAAAACAAAACATAATAAATAAGAACAGATAAAAATGAAATGTAAAACTTATCCATGAATAAATATTTACTTACATACTTATGTGCAAGATATATTTATATAACATATACAAACATATACGATGTAAACTTCAAACTAAAAAAAATGAAATGATGTAAAATCTTATTTGTTTCTTCTTGGATTACCAAATAATAAAGCATTATTAAGGATATATAAAGTTTATAATGCAGATGTAAATATTAACCCTTCTACATTTCAATGTTTTCTGATCATCCCCTAGTGGCATGATTTGAATTAATAGTTCAGCATTTGAATTTTAATATTAAAACCATTATTCAATATCAACCAAGCTTGATTTATTAAAAATATAAGTTTAGAAATGAAAAACATTCTAAAAAATCATATTTGAACTTTTCAAATATTAAAAAATAATGCAAAATACATAATACAATTAATTACTTTGGCTAATTGTTGTAGTGTTATTAAAAAAAATAATTTAAGGAAATCTCTGTTGAATGAATGCAATTTTTTAAATGTTAATGAACAATTATGAATTCATCATAAAGCTATGAAATTCTTTTCTAAAATTTACAATTACATTTATATTTTTCAAACTATCATAAAAACTGAATGCTATATAGTCCTGAAGTGTAACAATCATGGGTTTTTGTTATTTATAGTTACTTTACTTTTTTTGTATTTTTAAAAATAAAATATATTTAAAATAAGTATTTGTAAAAATAATTATAAATATTTAAATTAGCTACAAAATTATTTATTCCTTCCTCATTGCTAAGTGATAAATAGGCAATTTACAAATTTATTAATATCCAGTATCAAAGAATCTACCAATGAGGAATCATTTAGACTTTTGTCAACTCATTTATTAAATTTATCTGTGAATTAGTGACATCTTCAGATTTTTTAAAAAACTAATGTTCAATATTTACTTTATTTCCTAAGTTTTATTATCATGTGAGCAAAAAAGAGGCAAATTAATGCTAAAGATAGACACAAAAGTTATTAAAAGCCAAAATATAGCAAGCCATCATAGTGTTCTATAAAAGATCGAGTATAATTAGTCCACTAGAGGGAGCCTGGGACTCCAGTTTTCACTGTTTCAGGCTACCTGTTCTATTCACCAAAGTCATAGTCCATTGTTGAATTCATAAACAAAAAGGTTACCAAAATGTAAGTGAATATTTGTTTTATTGTTTTTTTCATCTTTAGAAGAAATTTTGAAACAGTTTTCATTCAATGATAATTGAAATTTATCTATCGTTCCTTTTTATGCAAATGGATGCCATTAGAAGCTAGCTTAAATAATTCTTGGAATCATTAAAATATTATAAACCTTTTAAAAATAATTTTAAATGAATCCAAATATTTCTAAAAAGAATAGACACTAGAAATCCTAATTTTATTAATAGAATAAACAGGAAATTCATTTGCACATCAAATCTCATAGAAAATATGGAATATAATATGTTAGCAATGATGACTTTAAGAATTTTATCTTTCCATCAGATTTTAGCAGTGTTAAACAAGTTTCAATTATTAATTCAATCTCAATTTTGGAAGTGAACATTATAGAAAATAACCTAAGCTATCGCCCTGCACAAAAATCAGATTTCTCCGATGATCAGGACAGAAGTTACCACTCCTTTTCCGGTGGATTGCCCCTCCCCCCTAAAAATATCAATAAATAAAAAATTTTCAAATCAACACAGAACTACAATGAAGTGATTCCTGAGCTAAAAAATAATGATCTAAAGACAAAAATGAGTACAAATCATGTTTTAGACCTAAACAGAAACTTTGAAGCTACAAATTAATCATACTTTTTAAGCAATAATTATTGAGAATTTTCCAAAGTTTAACAACAAACTTTCAGATTATACTTGTATCTTTCATTACTAATCAAAACCTAAAATTCAATCAAAAGAAGCAGGATCCAACTAGTATCGACAAATAAAAATCATTGTGAACCCTGAAGGACTTTGGTTGGTGGGTTTAGCAGCTGCTACGAACATTTGCAGACACAGGAGTCTGATGATGATCAAGGGCAGATGTTCAGCTTCATTGACCTCAGTGTGCAAGATGATATGAACAAATGATTTATTCCCATGGTGTGCAAGTAAATCGGGTTTGATTTCAAGACTACATGAATTAAATGTTGTATTGGTGGGTGTGAGTTTGCACTCCTTTTCCTCAAGTGTGGTGATAGTGGTCATAAGGGGATTGGTTCATTTGAGGGGATGGTCGACGATCATTGTCTAGCCCGGGAATACCTGCCGGGAGGGTGAAAGTCACTACCTTCACATGGACTTTGCCAAGAAGGGCTACTGCACCCCTTGATGGATCATTTGATAGGTCAGTGTTGATTTGCACTCACTATCATTAGGTTTCATTTGTTAGCTTTAAATTTAGTGCATTTGTAAAGTGGTTGGTCTATTTTGAGCCACCACCATTTTTTTTGTAACATGAATGGAGTTCTGTTTTGTGGGCATGGGTCTGAACTTCCCCCTTTTCTTTAGGGATGGCTGGTTGTAGACATTAGGTATCTGGTTTATGGTGTGGGCTGTTAACAATTTTTTCACTGCCCAGAACACCTGCTGGGGGGGGCTACATGGTCAAAGTTGGTGCTATTCCTGCTCTGGTTGGCTGCTGTGTCCCTGATAGGCTGGTTTCGGGCAGTGTCGATCTGGTTCTTTACTTATTACTTCTTAGTTTTTACCCAAGTTGGCTTTCCAATTTTGGGCAGGTAGACTGATTGTGGTCCCTGCTCTTTTGGACTGCTAATTGGGAGGCAGAGGTATTCAGAATGGTCTTGACATGGCTCGGCTGTGGTTCGAGAGTCTATTGCTTGGTGAACCTGGGCCTTGGACCTCGCTGCCTGTTGTGGTGGTTGGCACAATGCTAGACTTCACCTATTCAGCTGAAGCATTTGAGTCTTCACTTCGGGCCCCAGGGGTGGGATCATTGGGTGATAGTTAACTTCTTGATGGCTGGGCCATGTGGATCCACATACAGATACACATTAATCACATTACAGCAATTTTAATGGATGTAATTATTTTTGAACATATGTAAATTTTACCTTGTTACATTGAATCACTGTAATCCTCAATGGGTAAGTGTACCCAAAATTTTTGTAATCTTTTATTAATAAAGGTTACTTTGAGAAAAAAAAAGATCAAGTATAATTGCCGATAAGTTAATATTCTAAATTAAGTTGCATTAAAAGATTGAAAAGCAATAGAATATTATCAACTAATTATGATCAAAAACATTTACAGTTGTCTTTCTTTGAATCCCAAAACCATATTTAAAAATGAAGACTATGTATAAAAACATATTCATATATTAACTGAATTAAAATATGTTCACATCAGAACATCAACAATAAAAAAATTAATATAAAATAATGCTACTTTGAAAATAATAGTAATAATAAATCTATAGAGAAAGCAGTCCAATAACTGATCAAGAACACAAAACTGGTGAACTCATAATGGTCCACATATAGGTGATTTGCATTGAAAAGTGATCAAATCTTGAATATTTTAAAATGTTGGTTTATCAATTGAGCCATTTTTTAAAAATTAAAATGATGAAAAAAAGACCAGATGAAGCATAAGAGATGTTTAAATTCACATTTTTGAGTAAGACTTTGGGTAAATAATGTTTTCTTTTAACTATTTAGAAAGATCAAAATAATTTTTGTCATTGGTTCATTTAATAAGTCAAGTGGGGTTCAATACTTTGTGTAACAGGCTGACATCCCACTTTACATCTGTTTTCCATCATCTTCAAAACAATATAATTATTTTTTAAATATAATAAGTTACTAATTTACTACCCTGAGCACGGAAGCCCAATAATGAGAGATGTGAATTCAAGAGCTAATTTTTTAACTGATTAATGGTTAGACAAAAAAAACCCATTATAGCTTGATCCTTCAATAATGGAATTGCTGTGCTTAGCACATAACTGATCATATAACCTCAAGTATTATATTGACTGGAAGATTTCTGAGCAATGATCAATAGCTTTCAATAGTTATAACTATACGATCAGATTGAGAGCTCATGAGATGTGATTTGAAGGACAAGTGGAATAGTTCTATCCAATTGATATAATGAGGTTTTATTGGAATTATAAATTTAAATATCACACGTTTTAATGATTTTTCTACATAATATACCATCAATCTCCTCAATATTCTTCTATTAAATATTGATTCTGATGATTCCCACACTACTTGTGATTCCAATATGTGTACTTTTATAATAAAATGTGTCCATTTTTAAAATCAACTGTCTTTTCTCCTTTTTCAACAGTTCACAAAGTCTGACAATATTTCATTTAATATTAGACAGTTCTTACTCTGTTTTATGCAATCTTCCTTCACTTAAAAATAATCTACAGTTGTGGATACCTAAATAAATGTTCTCATGAACTCGGATCTGCAATCAGAAAATTCTTAGAATCCTCTGTTTTTGGTTGCCAATTTTCACTTTAGTTGGTGACTTTATAACCTCTTAGGATAAAAACCATAATTTAGTTTTGTCTGTCATGATTGTAAATATCTATTTAAAAAAAGAAGTGATTATTTATATACACATCCTGCCATTCAAAAAAATCAACTGATATTTCAGTGAATAACAATCAGACAACTGAAAAGAATGATCATGGTCTTTCTCAATCTTAAACTCAAAGCAAGTCAATAAACTTATATCATTGCTCCATAGGTGTTGGTAAGCAGCCCATCCATGTTTATTTACTATATGAGTAATCATAAAGTAATAACAGCTGCAATGACAAGAATCTATAGAGTGAACATTAGAAATATTTGTCCTGCTCAGTTAATTTAGGACCTCAAAAAGGAATCGAAGAATTTCTCTTCAGTTAACAGTAAATTCCTTTCTGCAAATACATATACTTCTCTCAGCTCTGAATTAATCCAAAAATATTTAGCTTGTGAATTACCCAATTAACCAGAACATTAAATCACACAGAGCAAAAAATATTATAGAATTAGTTGATCAATATACCTTATGACATATATGCATCAAAGTGATAAGTTGTGATAAAAATCAACTCATGAATCTTTCAATCTCAAATCTACCACAAACCATGCAGTTGAAGTCATTACAACTATTCTATCTATTGAAAACACTTTAGGGATTATTGTTTATAGTATATATAACAAGTTTAATACCCCAACACTGGTTTATTAATTAAGTAAATGAAATACTCTCAATGCAAAGCACAAGATAAAACTTTTTGAGAGAAAAATCTTTGGATTGAGAGTATTTAATTTACTTAATAAACCATTATTGAGTTATTAATGTTGATTATTACATATTAAGAAAATTTATATTTAAATATACACACACAAACAGATAAATTATAATAAATATCAAATAGACAATAAAGAATTTTATTGAATGCATAATTATATTTGCTAGAATTTTCATCGTAATGTTTAGTTTTCTTAGATAAAATCATAATAGCTTGAGCAAAAATAAAAGACTTCAGTGTTATTGACAAAACCATCACTTTTAAGTTTTTTTCAGTAGAAAAAGCATTGGCAGAATATGTTTTTGGAATAGTTGAGAAATTTACTTTTATATAAATCCGTATGTATATATAGAAATCACAATGTTGTGAATGAATAATGCATTACCTGCTCACTCCATAGCCTAGGTTTCAAATTAGTTAAAAACATTTCAGACAAGTATGATTTCCAATATATTTTTTCACATATCCAGCCAATAGCTATCACAATTACACATACAATTATAGCCATCAAATGATATCTGATTAATAGGTAAAGCAATGAAAAAAACTATAAAAACTCCAACTGTTAGTTGACTAATTTGGATCAAATGTTTTCTCTTTCTTTGATCTATGATAAGGGATACATTTACCCCATAGTAGAATAATTAGAGAGGCTTCATATTTAGTTGTGCATTTATATTTGCTTTTAAAATATAAATTTTCATATAATCTAATACAGTTACATAATAATAATAAAAGACATGTGACTTTATTGTTTGGAAGTGCATAAAAAGTTCGAATATCAAACCTGCGATCACCTGTACAGAACAGTTACATAATGAGCCATAGAGACCAAAAATTGGCTTTTAATGTAGACATTTATCTTTCATAAATATATACCTGTATGTTTATGTACACAGAGGCACTGTATAAATATATGTTCATACATATTTATCTATCATATGCAACAGAATCGAAAAAATTAAAAGGCTGAAATGAAGTTAGGTTGGATGTGTCTCAAAAAGAAATAACAATAGATGAGCAATTGAAATATTAATCTATATCATAAAAGATTCACAAAGATATCATCCCATATGAGAAAATAGATAAAGAGTAATTAGAAGAGGGCTCAATTAAATTTGGAAAGACTTTTATATTTCAGTACATTGATGATGTTTGAAACTGATGATAGGTATATGTTTTTACATTTACAGACAAATGAGATAATATACTGGTAGAGTATGGCCTAAAATACTTTGATTTAATTAAGAACAAAAAATAAAAGAAATGTGCTGACATTTAATTCTAAAAATTATTCAAACCCTGATAAAATATATAAAAGATTAATTACAGATAAATTGTTTAAAATTCTTTCTATTAAGTGTATTCGTAATTCACTCACATATTTTGAAAATTGCAAATTATTTTCATCAGGGACATCAAACATTAACATCCTGGTAGTCACATGAATAACATTCTTCAGTATTTTAGTTTCCTCAATAGTATATTCAGTAATTCGATAATGGAGTCTACCTATCTTATTGCAGGTCACCCTTTTCTACTTTTAGTAACAAGTTTTACATACCAACTCTATAAAAGTTAAACTTTGAAGTTGGATAATTCCAAATATTAATATTAGAGAGATCAAACAAAATTAGTAGTATATCTAAAATTAACACATCAAAAAAACAACAACAACAACAACAACAATAAATTCAGACAATAGGTAGAAAAAACAGAATATGGTGTATATCTTCACACACTCCGCTCCACGTGATAGTGTGATTAATGATTCTCATGGCTGGTTTAGATTGTTATTTAGAAGAGAAAAGAGAGAACATAAAAAAAAATCCAACATATTTATAAGTTGTGTTCAAATCCAAATGCTGCTTATGGTTTTTTTAGACAGCTATGGCTTTTTAGTCAACTATCATTTATGAAAAATGGAGATCGAACCATTAATATCAGAAGTGTAAAAAAGGCTTTTACTGGGAGGTAAGAAAATAGATAATGCCATCTATACTATTTTGTCTTTAATCTAAAACTTTTAACTCTAAAAAGAATAATCAAATTATTAATCACTTAGGTGGTCATGTGATGTTTAAATTCCACAGTTGCAGTTCAATGCAGAAATCTTTAGTTCTTGTGTCCATTAGTCTAATATTGTAATAAATAGAGAAACCAAAACAATCAAAGTTCATGTGATATTCAAACATTCTAAATTACAAGTTCAGCTTCAATTCAATAACTATTAACTCTGAAATCTATCACTCTTCCACTCTGCCAAATTGTATAAAGCAAATATATGTTTATGATCCAATATTTAGGTGAAATTGAGTTTAAGTACTAAATGTATATTAAAAAACTCCAAACTTATATTAGAGAAATTCGTAATAATATAGCAAAAACAATAATTAACAAAATAGTATTAATCGTTGCATTTAAAATGAATTAAATGTTGATTAAATAAATATTTTCACTTCAGTAAAAATAATTTAATAATTGATACAAGTCTATATTTTGTTTCAGAGTAACAGAAAAGGCCTCAGGCAATCTTTATATAACAAATACTTTTAACTTCTATAATTAATAAAAGTACCATTTTTACCCATGGCTAGTAAATCAAAACTTTAATTAAAAATTTTTACTAGGGAAAAAAGAAAGAAAGAAGGATTAATTTGATCCTATTTATAACTACAAGAAATATCCAAATAACAAATGTATTTGTCAAAAATAAAATTTTACAGCTTTTCAAAGAAAAAGAATTATGATAACAATTGATCTGACTTGAGCTGAGCTGTGATGTTAGATGGAAAGATAGGGGATTTAAAACATTTAAGAAACAATTGAAATAGTCAAAAATTTATTTAATGATAAACTCAACATATAGCTACATAAGCACAGATATTTATATATATTAATAAAGTATTGTGACAGGTAAAAGATGACTAATGTTCTTTTGTTTTTCCCCCATGAGAAACATTTCATGCGAAGAAAAATGAGTACAAGGCCGATCGTCTTCATTATTATACCTAAGCAAAGTAGCGAAAAATTGCTCTATGACATTTCAAGTATATCTCAATTACTGAGATCTAAGAAATATTTTTCAATACAATAACAATCAGTATCATTAATATAATCATCCTTTTTGCAAAGAATGGTATCGTGATGATTTTATGAATAAGTTGAAAGAAAGTATTTGACACACATATATGTATGACTTAAATAAAACATTGTTTCATCTAATTTACATTAAGTGTGTATTTGAGGACAGTATTCATTTTCCTTTTATTTCAGAACCAATGATATAATCATGAGCAACCAATCAACATACATTCGATAGCAGTATCAATTATATTCCTAAAACAAAATTCTGGTTTATTGGTCTATTTCTGTGGGAAATGCTGGTTTTACATTATACTTATCCATTAGGTATTTTTGACTTATAATTTTCAAGATATTTTGAATCCAAACAAACTTAGTTATCCAGCAATAAAGGTCTGACATTGGTTGAATTGTGTGATATTTATCATTATCCACTTGTAGTCAATGATTATCCATGCTAGTAATAGTAGAAATAAATAATCAAATGTGTATGAGAAGTTCTAAAACTCTTGAACACTGCAAGTATTTGAAATGGAATTTCACTCCAATAAATCTTGAACTCCCAAGTGTTCCATTATGCTATTAAATGATATATGATAACATGTATTTTGTTTTTTCCCCTATATCATCAGATATATGGAAGATTGCTTAATGTGCAAACATTTAATAGGGTATTGAACAACAATTTGAATTCTATTCTGAAATCCAAGTTAAAACTGAAACTGCAATAAAAATATGAAGCTTGTAGTAAATTTACACAACTCATATAAATAATTTTCTCATCATTTAAGTTAAGTTTATTGCTGACAAAGTATTTATAAGGAAACCTTACATGTATATGGTCTGCTTCTAAGTTGTGTAACTGAATACTTAAGTGACTATTTACTATAACAACAATCATTCAATCATATGCTAAAACATACGATTGTAAATTATAAGCATTGTAAAGTATATACAAAGAATTGCAAAGTATAATTATTTAACTTGACCATTGAACTAACATTTCCAGAAGACATTTTTAAAAATTAGAATCATTTAAACTTTTAAAAAAAAGTGTTAGAAAAATATGTCTATTTATAAATGAATATGTTAAGAAATACTCAAATAAAATAATAAAAATATAGCATATATTTTTCCTTATATCTTGAAGAATACTATATGCTTATATTCTACATAAATATATAATGACAAAGTCTCTACAATTTCTAGCAATATTTTTTATTTTATTGATATTATTTTTAATAGTTCTGGATGGAATAATAAATTGGTTTTATGTTAAATATATATTTGAACAAAACATTACTTTTAATTTAAAAACAATATTATACTTTGTTAAACAAAATAAATGATCAGACATTAATTACAAAAAATAAAAATATATCCTTCATAAAAAGTGTCAGTTATGAAATATATTTATAAAAAATGTATGAACGCCATGTATACATATTATTTTAAGAGATATCCATTTAATACATCTCTAATTTGAAACTGGATGAGATATAATTTGGATTTTTTAAAAGTCCAATCAGCCTAAGAGTTTTTCTTTCTGAGAGCCAGCTATCCCATTACTGCAAATATCAGTTTGTAAATGGGTATTTATCTTTCTTAGTTAAAGGAAAAGCAAGGATTAAAACTGGAACAAATTTTCAAGTCAATTGCCAATCCTGTTAAGGATAGTTTTTCTTTCTCTATTTCCTTGCAATAAGTCATTGGAAAGACTTCTGCACTAAGCTGTTTGAAAACTGCTTTACCATTAACTCATAGGCTATTTAAAGTAAAAAAAAAAAAAACATTATGAAATATAAATAAGGATTATCAGATGCTGAATGCATAAATAACATTATTAAAAATCTAGAAGATGAAAAACAATAAAAAGTTTTCATTCAAAATTCAAATTTCTGTTTGAACAATTTCATCTGATAAGCCTCAGAACCAAGTGAGAGCAAACTTGAATAAAGATTAACAATCTTTAATATTTAATGCAGTGCATAAACTGAAAATTGGAATAAAAATAATTGAGAAATGTGAGACCAGAATTAGAATAGAACAATTACAAAAGTAATTTAATGCCAAGATGTGATAAAATTATTTATCAATATTTAAGTGATTTTTTTTGCCCCCAAAACATATTATTAATATTTAAATACAAGTATATCGTCTATACTAAACTTAATATAATTAGAAAGAATTTGAACTCAGACTTTCAATGTCTCTATAGCAATCCATTCCATCCTATACAATTGAAACACCTGACCATTTATATGAGAAAAAGATAAACGATCAATATAGTATTTCATGCTGATGTAGCACTCATTAGTTGGTCCATGCAATCAGATGTATAGGTTGTATAAGATGGCAATGGATATCTGTAGAGAGCATAAGTTTGCGTTCAAATCCCTTCTAACAACATTATTAAATAAAGATGAAACAACACGGATCAAAATTCCTTAAATACTTTTTTCTTATGCAATGCAAAAATGAAGAAGAAAAAAACAATCATAGCATTAACCACAGAAAAAATATCATAATGATTCAAGATGGCAGTCACTCTTTAGAGCCAAAATACCAACAATGAAAGAAAGTTCTAAGTAATTATGAAACTATCAATCCCTATAAATATTTGTATATTTGTTAGATCGCTCTTGATAAGCAAGTACAACAATCAAAACAACATAATGCCACAATCAGACCAATGATATTTCTGATCATCTTTGATGATGAATTGTCATTGTTCTATAACCTTTTAAATTAATGACATCATAAAATTTACTTAATTATGATGTTTAGAGCTTTTTTTAAAGATAAAATACTCTTGACAATATTAAGATAATTAAAGTATAAAATTTTAAGAATTCTATAAGCTAAGATGTATAGAAGTTAAGCAGCTTTCTTAAAACAATCTAATAAATGAAAGAAAAGATGAATAAAAGATTAGAATATGTATCTATTACTTCCATATCACAGAATCTCAAATCTGGATGGAACTTGGATGTCTTTCTTTCAAAAACAGTTTATGTTCAAATATCAAAATTACAGATAATCTAGCCAGTCAACCAGGTATTCATCAGTATCTCGGTATTTAGCATTTCTTATCTGATGATAAATAAATAAAAAAACTTCCATAAAAATTTACTCAGATTGGAGTTTATAAAACCTGTTGAATCTTCACTGTTCACCCTAAGGTGGCATTTTGTGAGAGGCTTTAGATAATGTTATATGTGTTATGATTGGTGTTTATAGATACGTAGATATTAATGATCTCAGAAGAATCAAGTATGTCACATAATATGCAGATCTTAAAAAAACCTAGTCTTCATTATCAGTGGAAAAAAGTATCAGTAGTTCTAAAGCAATATTTTATAGTTTGCCATTATCTTTATATATGAGTTCTTTATCTGAATGGCTGGTGGAATCTTATCAAAATATCAGAATAATGCTAATATTAATAACAAGTTAATGTATATATGACCAAATCCAATATATATATATACATATTGTCATTTTTTGTCTATGAAAAATCTTTAATAAATATATATATATATTAAATTTGAGTTCAAAATGCAATTTTCATAGGTACTTTTGGATAATTCAAAAGTAGATATTTTGGATTAAATGTTTATGTTACATTAAAAGTACCCATGATGCAAGTGATCATGAAATAACTATTCCTTTTTTATAAACCAAACGTTCTTTACAAAAATAAAATAAACCATAAACAATAATAGTAAAAATTTAACTTACAACCATGGTTTCTCTAAAATAGACCTCTAAGTGGAGTTTGAAATGAATTATGGGAAGGTTTGTTTGTTTGTATATATTTTCTTAGGTTGATTTTACTGAGAAGGTCTATTGTAGTAGATGAAACCATGGTTGGTAGGATTGGATTTTGATTTAATCTAGTTGTATTGTTTTATGGTTTTGCATATATATATAATAACATTTTGTCAATTCATTAAATTGTTTTCTGAGTTAACAAAAGTCATTTATATTATTTAATCATTTATTAACAGGAAAAATGATTTGAAGAATCAAAAAATGCAAATATGAAATTACACAGAGCATAAAATTTACACAACCACTTGCACAAAGAATAATTCTAGCATCATAAAAAAATATTGAAAATGGTTTTGGTCATTTAGCTGAAAGAATGTTATTAAAGTATTTCATGCTGAACTAGCAGTCATCAGTTGGTCCAGATCATCATTTCTGAAACATATATAATCAGTACTTCATTTAAATTAAGATAGCAAATCTTCAATCTTTAATGGACAGGCTTCAATCATGTCCACAACTCTTCAGCCATCCATATCACTGAAAATCTAATGACGGTATGTTCAAAATCCTTCTGTACCAATTTTTGTTGTGTCATATCCATGTTGACTACAAGTCAATATGATCCCTCATATGTAGGACCTTAAGCCAATTTAAATACACAGAAGAGGGATAAACAAAATGTAGGCTGAATATATAATAATTGAATACATGTATAATATTTATATTTTAAGCTAGACCTAATTAGAGGGGATTTGGACCCATACTTTTCTCCTTTTAGATATCCACTTCATGTTATACAACCAATATACATGATACCATACATACAAAAAAGGTAAATAACCTTCAATATACATATTTCTTGCTGAACCAACACTCATCAGTTGATTCTGATCATCATCTCTCACACACATATATAATCAGTGTTTGGCTATATTAAGATAGCCCAATCTTAAAACTTTAATGGACAGGCTTAATCTTCTCCACTCCCCACCCCTTTAATCATTCATCAGATTTTCAATAATATAAATGACAAAAGAGTTGAAGAGTAGAGAATATTGAAACCTATCCATTAAAATTTGAAGATTTACTATCTTAATATAAATTGAGTATGTGTGTAAGAGAGATGATGATTTGGACCAACTGATAAGTTCTGGATCAACATGAAATACATATATTGGAGATCTTTTTTTTTTTCTTCATATATGTGGACATGGGTAATGGTTACATAAAACAGAGTGGATGACTAAAGGGAACTTGAAAGTCTTGGTTCAAATCCCTTTTAATTACATCTAGCTTAAAATATATGTACTATACATGTATTTAAATAGTACATATTCAGCCTGTATTCTGTTTAACCTTCTTCCATATATTTAAATGGGCTTAAGGTCTTACATATGGGAGGTCAGATTGACTTATGGTCAACATGGGTATCACACAACAAAAACTGACAGACAAGGGTTTTGAACAGATTTTCAATGATATGTATGGCTGAATAGTTGAAAAGTGGAGAAGATTGATACTTACCTATTAAAGTTTGAAGATTTGTTATCTTAATATAAACCGAGTACTGTTTATATATATATATATATATATATATATATGTGTTTGAAAGATAATGATCCGGACCAACTGATATATGCTGGTTCAACATGAATTATGTATATTGGAAGTCATTTATCTTTTGCACATCTATGTGGTAGTATAAAATGGAGTGGATGACTAAAAAGGAGCTTCAAAGATCTTGGTTCAATCCCCTTTAATAAAATTTATTTTTATAAAATTGCTAACAAATTTATTACATATATTGTAATATTCAGAAATAAGGTTCTTTATATGTAAATGCATAAGCATGTCAATTATAGCATCAGTATTTTATTTCTCTGTTGAGAGTGTATAGTTTTATTAAATAATTATGATTCTGAATACATAACATTTTAAAGCAGCTTTTTCTCATTGTTTTCTGAATCACTTTTTTAATATTTATTTTTGACCTGAAAAATGATGTCCCAATAATAGAAAAAATATGCATGTGTGTAAATATGTTCAGGAAAACAAACAATTCTGGCTATGTTACTAAGATAATTTACAAAATAATGTCCAAATAGCCATTTAGATGATCTTATACACAATACCTTTATCTAATTTATTTATTACTATTTAATAACCAAGCATCACATTAAAGTGATTAACTTTTACTTTTTACAACAGATTGGTATGTAATAAAAGATGGGCATTATTTTCAAGTTCATTTAAATGATTCTTTATTTTAATGATATATTTGTAATTGTTTGTTCTATGAACAGATTTATCTACTCAGTGCTACATATTTGACAAACCATGAAATCATTTACATAGTCATTAAAATTAGTAGAATTATATATATATCAAACTAAATATGCATAATACTATTCTGGCATATTATACATAAATTAAATCTGGCTACATTCACATTTCAGCAACTATGCATTTTAGTATTCTTTATCATAAGACAAAATAGAACTCATTTTCATCTGAACATGAGTATTTAAAATTAGAATGTGAATCAGATAATAACATTAGCTGTAAAATTTCAAATAAGCCTAGATGTCACTGCAGTACTCGTATCAACTTATATATTCATTCACAAAGCAACATTAATTAATAATATTTTTAATAATCTTCTAAATCCCTGTAATTCACTATATATGCTATACTAATGTACCATAAACAAATTAATGCTAACATAGGTTTACATTTCATTAGTTCTGATTCATGCTATTTGTTGTAATAATCTATAGACAAAAATAAAATTTAATTTCACTTGCACTTCTAAAATCTTAAATAGACTCTAAATTATTAGGTATAAAATTAAAAATAAGTCAAGATGTTATCATAACCATTAGAAAACAGTCAACACTTAGACAATCTCAAAATAGAGATAACAATCAACAATCTCAAATTGTTGTCATGGCAATCTCCTTTTATCAATAAAGGTGGAATCCCACCTCCACTTCCACCTTTATTGATGGTCCCACATATTTTTCCAGACACTAAAGATTGCAACTTGACCACAGATATTGAACATTATTGATACAAAAAAGTCTTAATAAACCTCCTTAAACAGGTAAATATAACCAGTTCTTAATGCAGACAATTAAATAATCAATTACAAAGTTAGAAATTGCAATTATAATTTTCAAATTGCACCCAAAGTACTAATTAAATGATAAGTGTAATAATGCTCAAGGCTAAATGGATTTATAAATAATCATTAGAAATCAATCAATACTTAGACAATCACAATATAGATAACAATCAACAATCTAAACCTGTTGTCAATACAATATCCTTTAATAAAAAAGATCTGTCTTGCATTGGTGGTCGAGAGGTCAGTGTGACTGCCTTGCACTTGCAGGCAGTTGCCCAGGTTGCAGGTTCGCGTCCCGGCCGATGCTATGACACTAAAAAAAAAAGGTGGAAACCCACCTTTATTTATGGTCACACATATAAATAAAACAAAACAATCTTTAAAAAACAATATAGTCGAAAGGTCAGCACGACTGCCTTACAAGCAGTTGCCCGGGTTGCGGGTTCGCATCCCGGCCGATGCTATGGCACTTAAAAAAAAACAATATTCTACAACTGCAAATTGTTAAGGGTTTTCATACTTGCTTTTTTTTTGGGTGTTTTACACTCTAGAGATTAACAACTAAATATTAACTGAATGATCAGCAAAAATGGGTTATTTATAATTTTAAAAAAAAAAAGTTCACTTTGTTTGGGAATACTCAACTGCAATAAAATGTCCAAGTAACTCTGACATATAAAAGCCAGATTAGAATGTATGAAAGATGTTAATCTTTTAACCATAACTGTATAAATAAATTTCGTATACAATATAAAAATTAAAATATTTTAACAATATTATATATTTTTTAATATTACAAAAACTGCCTTTTTTCTTTGCAAACTTAATATAATATCAAGCTTAGTAATATATGAAGCAAAGTATTCATCTGTTTTCTAATTTAAACTTCGTAACCACTGAATTACATTATATCCACATACACACGTTTATTTTTGAAATATTTGACTTTCCAAACATTCATATGTATGCATATGGTACATATGAAATTTGTTCATGATAATAAAAGTTTAAAAATTAAAACAAAACAAACTGTGTACTTATATATATATTAAACATAATTATGATTCAGGTTTTTTTAAAAAAATATATATTTTTCGTAATACTATTAATTATTATTTTATTAAAAAATTCACATGATGCTTCTTACTTTTTAAATGTTCACAACAGATTTCAGAACTCCCCCCCCCCCTTACAAACAGTTTTGGTCATTGTAATTACTATCTCCTATTGCTAAAATTGTGGTTAAAAAATATTTTATTAATAAACTGTTCCATAAATATAAATAAAAAAGAGGCCCTATTTAATTTCCCACCTAAATAGATGTGAATCAGGATATTCAACTCTCAAGTTTGGTAAGCTCATTATTAATCTATAAATTGGAATGAGGTAATAAATAAAAAATAAAGAAATGCTTTTACTTACATAAATGCAAATATAGGGGATTTGAACTCAATTATCCACACTATCTCATACTACTGATACACATGACCACACACATGTAGAAAAGATAAACAATCACCAATGAACGTATTTACTCATCAATAATATGAGATATTGGGGATAGCTGAAGGTTGCTTGAAAGTCTGACTTCAAATGACTTATATTTACAATTAAGTTTCAGGTATAATAATGCCAGTATTTCAAATCTTATATAAATGCACTCAAAAATAATAATTAAAAAATTCCAGTTTTCATAGCATTCTTGATATATGTGACCAAAAATGTTTTTTTTTTTTTTTTTTGCTTTCTACTTTTCAGTTATATATGTAAATATGGGCATTGCACATAGTTAATAGTTGCTGATTTTTGTGTGATTTCATTTTCATTTCTGTAAGTATAGCGATCAATCTGGGAAAAATAATTTTATATTTACTTAGTTAAGATGCATAAAATGAAACGTTATGAGGAGACAAATTTATTTTAATTATACTTTGAAAATGTTGAACAAAATTATATACATTTCAATTAACCACTTAATTTTTAAATTTAAAAAAGTGCCATTAGAATATCAATGATAAATATATAATTGTTTGCAAACTCGAAAAATGGACTGTAACAAGAAATAAATATGTAAACAGAGTTTCAACTAGATAAGAATTTGGGAAGTATGTGAAAACAGAGTTAGAAGATTTTAGGTGGAGATTACAAAAGTATTTTTATATTGACTAAATAGTTTATTTTATATCTAGCATCATGTGTGCATCTGTGAATGGGTATAGAGATATCTATTATTGAAGTCAATATAATTTTCTTATTCTTTGACAAATCAAAAATTACTTTCGATATAGTATTAAAAAAAGGCTTATAAATATCATAGCATATTCTAAAAACATTGTTTAAAAAACTAAGTTTGCCTAGTGGTTTTAATAATAATTATAATATATAATTTAAAATTAAGGTTCTGTAAACTCTTCATATCCATGCATAGCTTTACATGGTTTAGGGTAGTAGTAAAGTGGCCAATTCTAGAGCTACAAGGTCTAGATCATGGCTCTAGTTCTATCATTTCAAGTGCTTAAATTACTTACAGGTTCGTTATAACTATGAACTAAAATTCACATTTTTATAATTATATATATACTGTATATATATTTGAATGAATTTAATGCTTAGGAATTCATAAAAAAAATTGGGCACTGGGAATACCAAAATGAAATCCCACTCCTGAGTCTGAAGCATCAAATCATGCACAATTTTTTTAGTTGCTCATAGTTTGAAGAAATATTTTTTTAAAAAAATACATATACATGACTATCTACATAAGTATCATCTTAAATCAGCTGCTTCCTCATCATGGGCATTTAGTTAGCCAATAAAGGCATTGTCTTCTGCCTCTCTAGATTTATTATTGTACTACATTTTCATTATTTAAATAATTCACCTTTCAAATAATAATTAAATTGTATCATAGGTGTACATATATACTAAATATGCATATTGTGCAAATGTCCATGATTTTGTTATTTGTGAAGAGATCTAGAACTAGATGAGAGTAACAAAATTTGTAAAAATTCTCTAGTTCTGTCTTCATCATCATCACTACTGTGAGAAAGCAAGTTAGTTTTATGTCACTTTGAACATAATACATACATGATCACAAAAAAATTTCTGTATATATTTCTAGTCACTAAAAACAAATTACATGCTTTTGAGTATTATTTAAAAAGGCTTCACTCTTTAAAATGATATTTAATAAAGAGTAAATTTTTGGCACCAAAGATTGTATCATTTAATTATAGCAAAGTATTCATTAGCACTCTTAATTCACAAATACATATAAATTTTTAACACACATTCTTTAATTATTTTACATTAATCTGCATTTGAAACCACATGATTGTAAAGATATAAAAGACATTGAAAATTCAAACTGAAATAAAGTTTGTGAAACAATTTTAATTGAGGGATTTAATATTTAATTATTACAAAATAAAAATAATAATTCCTAGAGAGTAAATACTGGATAAATAATTTATCAAAACTTTGCCCTTCACATATATTTTGAAAACACATTAAAGAATATAAATGGTATGACAAATAATGAGAGAAAAGATAATAATTAATGCATGTGAGATTGGTACTTGTGCACACACACACACACACACACACACACATATATATATATATATATATATATATATATATATATATATATATATATATATATCAGGGACAAAGCATACATGCATTGAATGGAATGAGTGCTTCCATAGAAAAATTCATTAAAACTTTCAAAAGCTTTAATTAAAATTCAATTTAAAAAATTCATTTTCAATTTTTTTATCAACAGTTGAATTGTTTTATATATGCAAAGAATGAATTTAACTAACACATTCTTGGTTAATTATAAGAAATTCAAGCAATGCTATGATCTAATTTACAGTTAAAACTTTTAAGAATGTTAAAAGGATTTGGAAGATAAAAATATATTGATAATATATTCTCTGATTTACAGATAAGAAAGTTTCAGATTTTTCTAGATGTGTCTAATATATATATATTAGGCTCTATTGTATAAAAATTGTGGCAAGTGAAATAAAAACATTATAACAAAAAGTGTGCTTCTGCTTAGCCACTGATATATATATATATTTTCTTGCTGATGAAAACCAGTCCTTTGGTTGAAATATAATATTATTTATTGGATTTATAAGTCTTTTTTTGTTTATATATATATATATATGCATATCACTTCAAGTGAAGGAAGGTTGTAAGAAGTGACTCATATTAAATGGAAAATTATTGGATTTCATGAAGTTAGAAGAAAAGGTGAAGATTCAATTGAAAAAATGTACCCTACTATAAAGGCACAAATATTTGGAAATACAAGTGGAATAGGACTCATTATAATAAAAGTGGAAGAACAACATTGTGGAGATTGATGGTGTATTGGTCAGAGTAGTTTATTCAACTTAATAGCAGATACCAAATGTAGATAATTCAGGTTTATGCCCCAACAAGTTCTCATAGTGATTAATTAGTAGAAGATTTTTATATGCATGTATAAAATATTTTTGATCAGACAACATCATTTTAAATTGCTATGAAGGACTTTAATGCTAGAATCGGTAACAAGTGAACAGTTGAAAGTCATATATGTCAATTTGTTTAATGGTAATAGAAATGAAAAAAAGACATAGACTTGTAAAGTTTGCAGAAAAAGGAAAAACTTTATATTTTAAATTGTTTTTCTGAAAAAAATGTGAAAAGGAAATGGACATGGAAGCATCTAAATGAAGGTACAGCAGAATTATATTATATTTGACTAACAGAAAATACATCTTTCAAGTTTGTAATGTCTTTAATACAAATTCAACACAGGAAGTGATCATTGATTAGAAAGATGTAAGATATGTGTTCATGCAAAATTAGAGAGACAAAAATAAATAAGAAAAACAATATTCACAGTTGATATTCTAATCTTCAGAAACATGCTAATGAATTTAAATTAGAACTTGCAAATTGTTTTCAAGTAGTAGATTTTGAACATGATTAAGATTTGAATGAAATTAAGAGAAAAATAACTGACACATTTTTAAAAGCTGCAACAAAGATAGCTGGTAGAAAAAAGCAGCAATTGGCCAATAAAATGAAGATATATAAAAATGATACATTAAGAAGGATTGAATATCTCAAATTTTCTAAAATGGTGTGAAAAAAAGTTGATAATAATATGAGAAAGTATAATTGTGAGTTAGTCAGGAAAGTTGTAGAAGAAAATAAAAATCTCAAAAGTGTAAACCTACATTTTGGTATTGCTAGGAAAATTATATCTGCAATAGGAAAAAAAGATGGAACTATTACTAAAAAAAGAGATGATATTATGAAATGGGTAGAAGGGTTCTATTAAGAATTATACAGTAATAAAGGACAAATATCTCCTACCTCAATTGTATCTTCTGAATTGCCAGGATTTTAAATGAAGAAGTGAGACATGAAATTAAATTCATGAAGAAGTGAAAAGCTCCAGGTAATGATGGAATTATAATCAATATATTAAAAGAAGCAGATGAAGAAATATAATTTTTTTGGCAAAGTTATATACCAAATGTCTAAATGATAAATGGGTACTAGATGATTGGAAGAATGATGTATTAATATTAATATTTTAAAAAGGTGATAAAGAAGATATTAGAAATTACAGGCCTATCAATATCAATTTTATACAAATTTTTTAACACGATAATTATAACTTGTCTACAGAAAACTGGATTTCAACCAACCAAAAGAACAAGCTGGTTTTAATGTGGTTTTAGTACAGTAGATTATATCCTAGTATCGAGAGAAGTTATAGAAAAAAGAAATGAATATAAGTTGCCATTATATTTTGGATTTGTAGATTATGAAAGGCATTTTATTCTATAAGCATTTCTTCAGTGATTAAGTCATTGGATCATCAAGATATAGACCCAGAATATTGTCATATTCTGAAAAATATTTATAAAATGCAATAGCGACAATTAGATTACATAATGATACTAGGAATATTAATATTGAAAAGGGTGTATGACAGGGTGTCTCCATATTTCCAAAATTTTTTCAGCAGTGCTGCAAGAAGTATTTTGTGCATTAGAATGGGAAGCTAAAGAAGTAAAAGTAAATGGAGATTATTTAAGTCATTTAGAATTTGCAGATAATGTAGTTGTTTTTGCAAATAATGCTTCACAGCTCAGTAAATGTTGTAAGAGTTATCAGATAAAAGTAAGACAATGGAACTAAAGGTAAATGTTAACAAGACTAAAGTAATGTTCAATGGATTTTCTCAATAGATAAAATTAATCATAGAATTAAACTTGGTTGGAGTGCTTTTAGTAGAAATAACTTAATATTAAAAGGAAATATGCCTATGTGTTTGAAATGAAATATTTTTAATAAATGTGTTTTACTAGTTCTTACTTATGGGTATGAGACTTGGACTCTTAATAGAAGAGCAGTAGAGACTTCAGTTTAGTCAAAGAAGTATGGAGAGATACATGAGTAAGAGAACAAACATGTTACTGCCATCATTGAAATAATTAAAATACTGAAGTGGAGTTGGAGTGGATGTATTGCTAGAGAGATTATAATAGATGGACAATTAAAATCTTAAACTGAATTTCAAAAGATTGTATAAGACCAGAAAGAGACCACATATGAGATGGCTGGATGGGTGCTGTGGAAAAGAGAGGCTAGAGATCAGAGAAGATGGATTGAATAAGGGAGAGACCTTGATTCTGCAGTGGATTGATAAAATTGACAATAGTGATGATTATGGAATTAAAAAATAGAATTTTAACACTGCTTTTTATCATATGTAATAATGTTTATATATAAAATATGAACTACTAGAACGGAAAGAGAAAATAGCCAACAGCTATGAAATAAAACAATATCTTAGGTCAGTGGTTTCAAAAAAGCAGTCAATGACACATCATCACGATGTCCACATTTGCATTATTTATTTTGCAATCCACTCTGACTCTTGGCTTGTGATAAGCTTATATTTTATGCAATATTTTATTAAATTGAATATGCAATTATTCTGTATTCTTTAAGTTGCCCTTTTTATTTCTTCTACAAACTTTACTTTTCATTATTCCATATGAATTGTTTTTCGTATCCTAATGTACCAGTAATAATATTACTAATTTCAACAACATGAAAATAACTTTTACAATGGCTTAAATATGTAATGTTTGACTAAATAAATGGGTATTGATAAATTAAAAGAGAAAATTATACAAGTTTATAAAAATGATTCGTTATGAGTCTGCTTGAAAATAATTCTGAGTAATGTACTAGAATTAGAATGTTGTGTGATATGACCAATAATACTATATATGGAAGTGTATAAATAGATAATCTATAATTAATTAACAATCTACTAACATTAAAATTTGGGAATCTTGAGATATGATTTGAAGATGTTTGCTGCCACTTCATTTGATATTAAATGGTAATTTAAGAAGGTTAAGTGATTAACTGAAAGTACTTCTTTGGATTGTAAGATTTTTTTATTACTGTTATATTCATTATTATTTTTATTACAATATTTATTGCATAACGGATATTTTATTTGCATATATATATATGTTTAATGTTTTCACAGTTATATGACATAGATAAAATAATATTTTTGGGTACGAATCGTGTATTATTTTGCATTACAATCCAATATTTCAACAGACTAGCAACTGCCATTATCAAGGTTATTTTTATTATTTTGCATTACAATCTGATATTTCGACAGACTACCAACTGTGATTATCAAGGTTAAAGTTAACCTTGATAATGGCAGTTGCTAGTCTGTCGAAATATCGGATTGTAATGCAAAATAATACCAGTTCGTATCCAAAAATATTATTTTATCTATATATGTATTGTACTAATACTATATTATATTTTCCTAATTATAAGCCTTGTTATGTATTGAATAAGCAATGAACTGTCTATAACATTCTAATGTCACATATAAGCTAGCAATCTGTATTTATATGTAGACAGAAAAGAGGTCTTTAAATTGGGAACCACTGTACTGGACATTAAGGCAGTTTGTTTATTAGTTATCAGAAAAAAGTTCCTAGAAACAAACCTAATTTGAGATGAGATCATAAAGTTGTCTCTATCATTATAAAATATCCCCAGTGCTTATTTAAGACTGGTGATATAACTTGTTAGACTTTTATAATAAAACTTTAAAAGCTGCAGATAATATAGAGAAGAACAAAATGGCAGACTATCATTATCAACCCTTAATTATCTGCTTTAGCATTATTTGTTTGTTATCATTGTCTGTTGATGAGAACATAAAACATTTCTTTTGTCTACTCTCCATCTGTCATGATAGTTTTATAAAACCTAATTTAAAAATTAATACAAAGTGAGAATGATAAAAGTCACACTGTTAGTCCTCGGATATGGCAAATATTCTTCAATAATTACTTAAGGCTTGCCAAAAGTCATTTCAAATGAGTGAACATTTCCACACATTTCATTAACTCTAAAGTTTAAAATAACTAGATTACCATTAATATTGGATTTAACTGGATTAGCAATTTGGTGACTTATGATCTGGAAGTACTATATCATAAAATTTTAAATTTTTATGTGAGAATAATATTTATATATAAATATGTGAAAGTAATTAAAAATAGAACTTAACTCTAATTTTAATATTATATTCAGCAATATATATATATATAATAATACTGTATTATGCAATTCAATGTAACAACAGTCGTGCGTATTTTGGAATCACAGTCTAATATATCATTTTGAAACTCTAACATCTCATGATTTCCTAAGCCAATAAATCTTTAGATTATTCATCCAAAATGGTTTTGTGCAAAGGTAATGTAAGAGAAACAAAACAAGAAAGATTTCTAGATTGAAGTGCCACCTACTTTTTTAGTGCTAAGATATCACCATACAATTACTGCTTAATTACTATATATTACAGATACCAAAATATTAGTACAGTTTATAGTAGGTCATATTGTTAAGATGAAATTGAATTTTTCTGGTTTTCATGTTGGATGTAATGATAGTTTATTCACATGCTTACACATGGGGTCAAATGCATAGTCGAGTTAAGTTTGGCTCCCATTGAAAACCGATTTTACTTTTATTATTTCATAATTTTTTTAATTGCACAAAAATTTGTAATATGACAGAAAATTTTATCAAACATTTTTATTACTTATTTTATTACAAATTACACTACGTATATACGTACATACTATTTTCAAATATAATGGCAAACTGTACATTAATGACATCTCATCATTAATAGTATTTTTTCCCCATGGAAAGGTCCAGAGAATAATCACATCATTAATTCATCCATTTTCCACTCCATTCTCTACATCGGCCAGCTCTTCAATTCCATGTAACTCTTCCCATCTCTTATATCACACAACAATGTCAATCTTTATTGTCCTCCCTTCCTGCTTCCACTCATTATTCCCTACAAAACATTTTTCATTAAAATATACGTTTTAATATATGTCAAATCCAGTTTGCCTTCCTCTTTCTATTTTCTTCAATCAAACTTCTTTTTTCATTTACACTTTTCAAAACTTTTTCATTTGTTATTTTATTCATCCAACTTATTTCTCCCATTGTTCCCCATGTTCACATTGCAAAGACTTTTATCTAATCCTAATTATTATTCATTGTCCACATTTCACAACCATATATTAGTACATTCCACACATAGGATATAATTAATATTTTTCTTAATTCTCTCTTCAAAGATCCACAAAATCTTTTCATTCTTTTAATAAATGCTCCCTTTTCCAATGCTATTCTTCTTTTAACTTCATCTTCACTTCTTCCATTCTCATTCAACCACCTACCCAAATATCTAAATTCCTTTATCTGTTGAACTATGTTGTCATAGACTTCAATTTGCCATCTTTATGCATTTGTCCCTACCCATAAATATATCAATATTAATCTTCATTTCCATATTCCATACATCATTCTTCCAATTTATTCAACATATTCTGAAGAAACTTTTCATCTTCAACTATAATCATCTGTAAATCTTATAATTTTATTATTCTACTTCCAACATTTGTCCCTTCACAGTCTAAATAATTATTTACCAAGTGTCATATTGCATCCTTGCCTGACTCCTATCTCTTTCTATATTCACTTCATCAGTCTCACAATTCTCTAATCTAATATTTATCTTTTTGCCAGTACACATATTCCAAATCAATCTTCTCTGTTCCAAAATGCTCTTTTATTTTTTAAGGCCATAAGTTTATTTCAGATTACTCTATCAAATGATTTTTTCAAATCCATAAAACATATACCAATTCCTTTATCTTTTTCAATATATCTCTTTGCAATTGTTCCAACAACACCAATAACATCTCTTGTAATTTTCTTTCACTGGAAGTCAAATTGTTCTTCTCCAATATAATATTCTACCACCTCATAAATTTTTTGAGTTAAAACCCTCAATAAAACTTTATAAGCAAATCAGATAACAATTTTATTGTCCTGTAACTTTCATATTTAACAACCTTCTTCTTTTTAGTTATTGAAATCATTATAGTCCTTTAAAAAATCTTCAGGCCAAACTCCACTGTTATATATCAAATTGCAAAGTCCAACTATTTCATTCATACTAAATTCTTGCATTTTCTTCAAAAATTCTATAGGTATTGCATCAAATTCAACTGCCTTATTTTTTCTTTTGTGCAATTAACTTTATCACTTCATCTGGCAATATATCCATACCATTAACATCTACTTCAATATCTTTTTCATTTTCAAGTTCTTAATTAATTGAATTATTTTCTTTTCTAAATAAACACTAAAGATATTATTTCCATCTTTTTAATATATCACTGCTATCAGTTAATATCTTTTCATTCATATCCACAATTTCACTTGTAAACCATGACTTTAACTCTCAAGTGACATTTTTAATTCTATCATCAAACACTGGATCATAAATTTTGACCTGTTGAAGCATTTCTATCTTTCTACAGTCTTGTTGCAACCATTTTTCTTTTGCTAAATCTCTTTCTCATCTTAGTTTATTATTAATTTTTCTATATGCACTTTATACTTCCTCGATACTTCCCCCTTCCATGTGTATATGGAATGATCACAAGTGTTTATGTATGATTTGTGCAATTTTGTGGTTATATATTTCAGTGTTAGTTGTCCTATCATCTAAATGTCTTATTTCATATTTTTCAAAAAATCTGGTAAGTAGACTGTTAAACTTGTTTGTGTTGTGTAATTTTTCTGAGGCATCAGAACAAGCTTTCTTAAGACATTATGTACAGGTTAAGAAAATTATTTTAATTGTTTATAATTAGAGTTTCATGTCTTTTAAAACGAATATATATATATAAATCTTACCAATAAAACTGGTAAGCATTTCCTTGATTTTGATAATGTTTCTATTTTTGGTAATAAATAATCATAAAACAAACGTTTAAGAATTATCGGGAAAATATCAACCAAAAATAAATATAGTTCAGTCAAGCGTTGGTGGCCGAGTGATCAGCACAGCTGCGTTACAAGTAGTTGTCCCGGGTTCGCTCCCTGGCCGATGCTTTGACACATGAAATATATATATATAGTTCAAAATTGCTTTTAATTATTCTAAATTATTTCTATTCTTATTTTATTATAAGAAGCCTTGTTTCTTCGTCAAATTGTTGCACAATTTATGAATCTTTTAAAATAAGAATTAATATTTAGACATTTTTATTTTAATTAATTAATTATATATTTTGTTTGAATTTCAGACTTTGGAAATAAATTTATTTAATTTTTTTGTTCATACGATCTTAGAAAATATCAAAAAAACAAAAATAAGAAAATAGAAGCTTTCCGAAAAAATGAGTAGAAAAATTTGTTTTTATTGACAATCATGGAAAGTTTTTTTTTTTTCTCATGTGTCATAGAATTGGCCGGGAAGCGAACCCACTAACCCGAGACAACTGCTTTTAAAAGCAGCTGTGCTGACCTTTCGATCACCAACACTTGACTAAAGTTGTTGTGACTTATTTGTAAAGTTATAATTGCAAATTACAAAGCAAGCAATTTATATCAACATTATGAAGTAAATCATCCCTCCTTTTCAATTTAATATCCACACAATTCAAAATTGTGAACACAGAAACCTAAGTCATTGTAATCAGATCGTCATAAACAACAAGAACTCTTGTTTTCTTTTAGTCATGAAGATGACAGAGCCAACAAAGCTACATTTTTTTGGTAGCTTGAAACATTGCTCATGGCAAATGTTCTTATGGACAAGGATAATTTATTAAAAGAAACTTGGAAGAAGTGCTTAAAATTTTGGATCCAGATAATACAAAACTGCATAAATTGATTACTCAAATTCCTATGTCACACCATACAACTGAATGTCATATTAATGTTGGAAATAGTTTGATGTGTGATTTGAAAAATTATACAGCATTCAGTTTAGCTCTAAAGTCTACAGACATACAGGATGTCCCACAATTGGCCATTTTTTTCACTATGGGTTTGCTGATGTAAATATGAAGAAAAAAATGTTAGCCCTACTAGCTTTTATCAAAACAACTCACAGTATCAATGTTAAAAATGCATTTCATGAGGTAATGATAAGGGTTGAATTGCTGCATGATAAACTTATGAATGTTGCCACCTACAAAACCCTTGCAATGATAGGGGGAAACCTATTCTAAAACAACAATGATCCTAAAAATCCATCTTTTGTACCTCTTCACTGCATAATTTACCATAAACACCACATAGAAAAGTACTTAAAATACAAAAATGTGTGGAAGATTGTTTTGCAAATTGTGAACATACTTAGAACAAATGCTAAAACACATCATCAATTTAAAAACTTAAATGTGAAACAGATGAATTGTCCAGTGATGTCTTCTTGTGATGTGTTATAAGATGGATGTCAACTTGCAATGTTTTGCACCATTTTATGGAACTCCTCAATCCCAATATAACATTTTAAAAGAAAAGGGGAAAAAATACCCAGAGTTAGAAAATGAACAGTGACAAACTCTCCTTACAGTACTAGTGATCATATGATGTTGAGTAGTTTAATTAAAAAATAAAATTTGGTTTTCTGACTTAATGTTCCAAACAGACATTATAGAGCATTTATAAACACTTAATTTGACTTTACAAGGGGAAAAAAATGATTAATGATTTGTGACAAACAGTATTTAGTTGTGAAGCTAAACTTCGGCTTTTTGAGCATGATCTTAAGACCACGATATTTAAACATTTTCCAAGAGTAAAAGCAAACATAATTAATATCAAGGAAGAAAAATTAGGCAAATAAAAGAAAAATTGGATTGCAAGTGAATCTCGAATGTAGGTTTGAAGATTTGAAAAGTTTTAAATCTACATCTGCATATTTTGTGAATCCATTTATTTGTGATGTTATTGAAGATGGATTTCCACTTTCTGAAATAAAACTTGTAGAAAAAGCAGTAGGGAAAGTTATTAGATATGAAAGAGGATCAGGCATTGCAAATGCATCACAAATTGAGCTCAGTAATTGAATTTTGGAAACTCATGTCAGAATCAAAATATCCATACTTAAAAAAAATTGCTTGCGATTTAATTTCAATTTTTGGTACTGCTGTGAATCACTGCACTCCATAATGAAGCTTGTGAAGTGGAAATAGTTATTCACAGTTGACAAATCAGCATCTCACGGAATTGCTGCAAACAGCTTTAAAAAATTATACCCAACATTTTAATGATTGGACTAAAGGTCTTCATTAAATATACTTTTTAGTAATGAATTTTATTATTATATTCTAGTTTTATTATTAAAATTTTGAAATAATTATTTTATATTTTATTTCTTTTTCTTAATTATATTTTTTATATACTTGTGTAGAATATGTCATCATATTAATTAAGTTAAATAAAATTTGACTATATGTATTTATTTTTGTGTACTTAGATAATATGATGTGGCTCTTCATAATATATGAAACACTGGCATGCGGCTTTCATTGACCCTCATGTTTGGCCTGCCCTGCACTATGTAGTGTTATTTTGTAGAAAAAAAATACCAAAATAATAATAATAATATCAGTGCACTAGATGAAAAGAAAAAAAAAAAACATTTTAGCTATATTCCGTACATGTTTGCACTTATTTTTACAAAAAAAATACACATGTTTGGTTATCTCTATATCATAAAATTTTATTTATGATGTATTTAGATAAACCAATTTCTTGAAATGGGACAATATAATTCAGGAAGTTGTTAATTAAAAAAACTTCAATAATTGGAAACAAAATTTATTGTATTCTTGAAAATTATCAAAATGAAATTCATTATGTTGCTTTTACATATATTTCAATAAATCATATTATATAATATAAAATACTTTTATATAACAGCAATAATTGTGTGTATATATATATATAATAACAACAATAATACACAAAAGGACTTTTCAGCATATATTGATATTTGGTCTTCATAAAAATAATAGATATAATACAGATAAAAAAATATAACTACTTTATAAAAGGAACAATTTATTGAATTACATACTAATTTGGATAGAACTCTAAGAGTATTGAAAATATACTTTTTAATTATAAATTACATAATTTAAATATTAATAATTATATTATAAATAATAATAGCAGATCTAAGAATAATAAAAATGTATAAAACTTTCATACATCCTTCAAATTTATCATACATTACTAAAAAAATAAAAATTATATAGATAAAGGCATTAATATAAGATGGTCAAATAGTAGAAATCTTGACAAATTAATATGTAATTATAAAATAAGAGATAATATGACATATAAAAGGAAATTGTATATAAAATTACTTGTGGAAATTGCAATATGGTTTACTATGAACATACAGGAAAGCAATGAGATGGAAGAGCAAAAGAATATAATAATGCAATTAATAGAAGTGATAATAAATCTACCTTATATATTCATTATTTTTAAAATAAGGACCAAAAATAGATTGTGTAAAAAATATAAAATCTGTAAACAATATTAAAGAAACTAATAGAATGAAGATATATGAAAACAAATACATTAATTGCAACAAACATATTTGTATGAACACGTATAAAACATCAACTAATTTAACTAATAATTGGCTAATAAAAAATTATATGGTATACATTTAATTTTTTTTTCTTCCTTATACATGTTACATTATTAGTTATATTGCTATAATAGATTCTATTTAATTTTATATAAATAAGATAAATGCCACATGTATACAATGTAGATTGTAACTGTAAAATAGTTCCAACACATTGAAAAAGGCAAAAATTATTTGTTGAAAAGAGCTTTTATGTATTATCATTGTTCACATGATCACTATCTTATACTAGCACATAATTGTTTATAAACAAAGCAAAACTCTCCATACAGTATTGCCACCCTGTGCCAACCAGAGTAATCAATAAATGCATACACAATTATTATTGTTATATACAAATATTTTATATTATATCATATGATTTATTTAAATTCTTGAAAATCTAGATTAAAGTAAAAATGTGTGTATTCCTACTATATAAAACATTTATATATATACATTTATCATCATCATCATCATCATGAAGTACTGCACAATGAAGTTTTTTTCATTTTATTGTCAAATTTGAAATATATATTTTTTATTTTCCACATCACTTATAATCATATCACATATATCCCATTTCTATGTCTCTTAACACTTCTTGAGATATAGTTTAGAATATCAGATAATTATATATTGCATTTCTCTCAACATGTTCTTACATTTAATGATGTTCTCTATTAATTGTATCACCAATTGTTTTTGTTTATAATTTCTCCTTGTTCATTTTAATGTAAATCTTTATATGTTTTGGGATTTGCCACTTCACTTGGACTCTTAACAGATCTACAAGCAACAACTATTTATTTAAAAAATACCCCTTTCAAGCTTACATTTCATGTTTTATGTTCCTAATAAATTATTTCTACGAAATCTTTCAAAAATGGATACATAATAATTTTCTATTTGGCTCAATTCTTCTGTTTCCTTTTCATATTTCTTGTAATATTTTTCTCAACGTTAAAACATTAGGGATGAAAATAAAAACCATGTCCTGATGACTTCAATGATATTAAGTTATTTTCCGTCATTTGAATTTTAAAAATAATCCCTTTAAAATTTCTGAAAAAGATTTAAATATAATCACTCTTCTAGATCTCTTACCCATGTCTGACACTTATATTCCTTCAGTTATTATTCAGGAGTTGATAATATCCTAGGCCCATATCCTAAAACTTTAATCATAGCAGAAATGCTTATTTTTTGTACTTATATAGCCAATGCTAAATAAAAACATAGACTCATTGTTTGTTTGTTTTTTATAAATTTTCTCAATAGTAGGCTGAAAAATCCAATACTATATCTAATTCTAAGGTTATCCACCAATTATCTTAAGAATAAAATTCATTAGAGATGATTTTAAAAGGTCTTCATATATATATATATATAATTGCTATATCTATAATTACTATAATATCTTTTACAATTTCTTAAATATTAAAATCACTATTTCATTGTACAAGTCATTTAATATTACTTGAGTTATTAAATCATTTAATATATATTCATCATTTAGAATAACCTTGCCAATTGTATCTAAATCTCTATACACTTCTTTGAAAATAGATGTAACAACTTCATTAAATATGGAACCTTTTCCATTCTTTCCAGACCTGATGTTGTTAATATGTAGAAAGTAATTTGTTTTCCTATTATTTACTATTTTATATATTTTTATAAAATTTTTGAGCTTCATATCCCACCCCACCATTTTTCTTAATATTGTGCCCCCCCCCACACACACTATACCAAGGTAATATCATCAACAGTATCATATGACCCTTTTATATACTTAATTTTATTTTTCCAAGAACAATAATCATTCTTTTGTACAATCATCTGCTGTAAGTTTAAGTTGTGAGACACCAGATGATATATGATTAAAAAATCATCATTTCTAGGCCAGTAGATAGTATTCCAGCTGGTGAAATTAACTGCTTACGGGTAATATAATGTAATATTTTTTTTGTTTTTGGATAGAGGAGACTTACAATATTCCATAAATCTCATAATTTACAGAATTCCATTTATTTCTTTTTAAATGGTAATTACATTAATCATATAGACTTTCTGAAATGTAGAATAATTCATTGCTATTATTGGACCATTAAGTAATTTTTAGTTTCATTAGCTTTTTGTTAGCAGATATCCTGCCACTATCTTCCCCCAATAATCATTTATCACATTCTATGTGTATTTGCTATCTTAAAACACATATTTAAAAAAAATAAACCTTCATTTAGATGCTTCCCATATCGACTTCTTATTAGGGACTTTTCTTAAAGGAAATAAATAATCATGTAATAAATGTATAATTTTCTTAAATGTTGCAAATTTTACACACCTGTATAGCATCTCATTTTAACCTTCGTATTTAAATTTACTCATAGCACTTTCAAACATTTTCCAATTCTTGCAAAAAAAATTTTTTATAAAAAATTAAAAATATTATTTTACTCATTTATATAAAACTCCTTCAAATTTCATTGAAAAAAAAATTATTGGACTTGAATGATTTGGATAACTCTATTAAATTCAATACACAAATTCTACCACTGTTATATTTAATATTTCGATAGATAGTCATTTCAATTTATACAATCAATTTTCCTCTTATGAAAGAAATAATTTGCAATTGTAAATAACTAAAGAAATCGACATCATTAATTGGTAGCATAGATTTAAATCCTGAAAAATTTTAATCCCTTCTGCCAGTAATTGAAAATGGTGGTGAGGGCATAATTTTTTATAATTTGTCTGGATTAACTATATACAACATATAAACATAAATACATTGTTTTGCTTTGAAGAAAACTCAGTGTTCCATGATAAAAAAAGTCTATATCAATTCTTGGTCTTATATTGAAGAGTGAAAACTCATCATAAAAAATTGTCCATAATTATTATCATGAAAACATTGGCTGGGAATTAATGTTTATGTGGTAATAACATATGTAAACATTCACAAGGCGTTAATGTTTGAGTGTTATTGACAAAATCATATGGAATGGACATTAGTGAATGGGGGGGTATTTTGCTTCATGTTCAAAGAAAATAATGAAAATATTATACGAAATCTTAATTAATGCAGATCATGTTTTCAATGTTATCTCAAATATGAAGTCATATTAGTAATGCTTTTAATTTTGGTCTCCTTTCAGCTAAAAATAAGCTCTTCTTTGTAGCACTCCCCTCACCATTCATACCTTTTATTCATGAAAATTGGATAATTTGAATGCTATATCCTCTTTTTTTTTCTCTTTAAAAACAAAATTAGACATAACTATGTTATTAAAATTTTGTGCACCAAGTTGATAGAAAGACATGTTATCCCATGTTCATTGCTCAATCATAAGATGAAAAGAAAATCTATTGGATATTTATAGTGATAATGTTGACTTTTACCACAACTTTTTAAAGACTAAAAACCTGCTTCTCAATAAGTTTAGGCAAAATAATGTTTTAAGCATTTATTTTATAACGTCTTGCATGCGATTATAATTACGATAGAATGACAGCTTGTTAAGCTAATTGCGCAGACGCTGTGAGAATGTTATTAATAAATGAATACCTTCGAACAACCACATGATTACTCTTATACAAATACTATATCATGTGGTTGTTCGAAGGTATTCATTTATTAATAACATTCTCACAGCGTCTGCGCAATTAGCTTAACAGGCTGTCATTCTATCGTAAAAATAATGTTTTGTAAATTATAATTTATTGGAAACAAAAAAAATAGATACTTTTCATATAGTATTATTTTAAAAATGTGAAAATAATAATAATAAAAGAGAGAGAGAGAAATTGATGTAAAAATGCATAAATGTCATTCTGTGAAATCATAAGTTCAGTATAGTTTGGTGAAATGGTAAATGCCAGACTTTATAGATCAGGTTCCACCGTTTACAACTCGGCTTGATCAATTCCAATACTGAACTACTTAAGAACTTTTAAGTAATAAACCATTT
The DNA here is from genome assembly GCA_028023455.1 of Epiperipatus broadwayi. Lineage (NCBI taxonomy): Eukaryota > Metazoa > Onychophora > Udeonychophora > Euonychophora > Peripatidae > Epiperipatus > Epiperipatus broadwayi. The sequence goes on from JAQFVV010012468.1 coordinate 1,787,347, forward strand.
GATTATGTATTATTATTGTTAAAAGCATTATAACTATATAAGAACCATTAATTATTATACAGCTAGATCTTGTTAGCAATCAAAATGCAAAAATGCTACATCGATTCAACAATGTATAAATTTAGATAGTTTAAAACACATCAAAAAATAAAACAATGAAGAAGATTTACTAAGCAAGTTACTACTAAAAAATTTTTTAAGTAAATAGCAAACATTAAATTCACACTACAGTAATGTATAGAAAATTAACTAGAATTGATTAACTGCAAAATAAATAAACAAACCTATCCACTTTTATATCACCAAACTATACAAAGAATAAAGTTACAGTTTATTCTTTGTGGTTTTATTCATAATAACTTAGTTTGCTAACAGTGATAAGATTTCAGGGTGGAACTGATATTTAAGTCAGATTTAAATATGGTAATATTAATTATGAAATAATAATCAATTCATTAAAAGATAAACAATGGATCGATCTCATTTGAAATAATCTTTGCATTGACAATCAATTAGTCAAATAAATAAATACATATGAATTATTAAATTTTCACACTAATAATGAATGTAAAAAATGTATTGGGATTGACTAAAGTCTTTTTAACTGTCAGATAAAGAAACAAAAACACCACTATGAACTCTGCCAAGAATAACAGCTTTCTATTCCTTGTTTTTTCAGTACTTTCAAATTTTGATAAGTTTAATACTATGGAAAACACAAGAAATAAATGACCACATTTCATTATATATTTGATCATGTAAAAGTGGTTTGTTTGTTTATTTATTTCACAGCTAGAGGGAGTTTAATGGAGTCTAGTTCAATTTACTAAAGATTTTTATAAATATGAAAAATTTATAATTTTTAATAATATTAAAAAAGCAATTAATACAATGATTACAATATCTGAAATTTTATTTGCAATCAAATAAAAGGCTGCATTTTTCTAAAGATTCAATCATTTTTGAAGAATAAGAAACATAAATACAACCTGTTTCCTTAAGGCAAGACTTTTACTAATAATCAACATACTAATTCCAGGAAATCTACTAATTTTATTATAAAAATTTCCACTAGCACTTAAATACAAAACATTTCACAAAATGTAAACAGTGCTTAATATAAGCTGCATATTTACACATATTATTTAAAAAAATTATTTTAATAAAGAATATGTTGTGACAATATTTGGAGAGAAAAAAGTGATAATGTTTTGATCAAAATCCAATAGGTAATTGTTTAAAAAAAAAAAAACATCCACAGTCTTAAATAAACATTTCTTAAATTTTCTGAAATAAGTCCATTTAATCCAGTCAATCATTAAATAGGGGCTTTATAAACAATCAGTACTATCTAAGTAACTATTGATGTTTGCTTGTAGTCTTTTGCTTAAAAGACAAAGATGCTATATTACTATAGGATAAAATGATATACATTTAAGAAAAGTTTTCTGCATATATATTCCCTTATAGTAAATGACTCCAATTATTATAGAAAAATATTTTTCCAGTATTTGAAAACAACTTTTAAATAACTTTCCAACAAAACAAAAGCTATCTTAGCTAAGAGAATATAGTGACTTAAAAATTTATTTAGGCTCAATGCTTCATGACAAAATTTCAAACACAAGAATGGTAAAATATCATGTAACAAAAGAGTTAACAAAATATTAGCAAATTGAAAAGATAAACTGCTTTTGTTTAATCACTATGTAAACCTAATTTTAATATAAGGAAGATTGTGATGTCCTGCAGTTATGTTTTTTTTTAATTTTGAGTGTACTGATATTAATATAATCAATTCAAATTATTCTAACAATATTCAGCTGCACAAAGACAAATATGCTTTTATTTACTGATATTGACTGACAGCTACATTTATGTTTCAAGACAGTTGCTCCAAAAATCTGAATTACCACACAAATATCTCCTCTCAGAATTCTAAACCAAATCATGAGCACAACATGCTAATAATGTGCTAAAACATAAACCAAGAAGCACATTTACACACACAAACTTTTATTTATTAAAAGTATTGTTTACAGATGCACACGAATATACCATAAAAATACATTATATAAACTAAAAGATTAATATTAACAATTGTTTTAAAGCAAATCCACAGTATGAAGTTTCACTTACACACATGTATTTTTTAACATTGATTATAAAATTAATTTCTAAGTAACTTGGCATTGAAAACATAACAAATATCAAGCACATGAAATTTCTAAAAGATTTCATCAAATAAAATACTTCTAGAATATTATATTTTACAGTATAAATTGGTGGTCATCTGAAAGTGTTAATTTGGAAATAATAAAATCAAAAATTAAACTACTATCATTATAGTAACTGCTTATAAAATTATATAAAAAATAAAATATAGGAGAATCTAATACATATAAAATATGTGCACATATGTTATACATGTGCATGTGTAAGTAAAATCATCACAACTATGCACAAAACCATTGCACTTTTGAGAAATGTAAACCTTAATTTGAGGCTGTTATCTGTGTTAATTTGGGATAGTTAAATAAAAATCTTTTTAAAAATATAAATAATAAATATATTAAAATTATTTTCTTATTATCAGAAATCAAGATTTCCCAAAGAGCAATAAAAAAATCTGTGTGTATTGAGAAGTGAGAAAGCACTTTTTATGCCCATATTAACTCGTAATTTGGTTTTTGGTTAGTACTTACGATGCATTTACAAATTTTGAAAGCTATACAAAAAGAAATCTAAAATAAGTCATTTTAACAAATGATAAAATTAGAAAGTTAAAAATGAAAATATATAAAGAAACCAATGATAAACTTTTATGGAATGAATTTTTATTAAATTATACAAATTTTATATACAAAAACCATTCATATTTTCTTTTTAAATTGCAGTCAATCCACTTCTCTATATTGTGAAATTGTTCTTTTTTTTTTTTCAAAAATTCAAATTCAAATTATTTTGCATATTTTTGAATATATTAGCAAACTTAAAGTTTAACTAAACAAACTTATTTATCATGAAACATTCACTAATTTTATCATTTAAATTCTATTTAGTAAAAACACATTATTTCAAATGTTCAAAAGTACTAACATGTGCTATACATTCATTATACTACGTTGAAATTTTAATTTAATCTTATTAATAATTAAAAAGCAATCTTTTAAGTTTAAGTGTTTCAAACTTCCTAAAATACTTTAGTATATATATTTGATAAAGCAATATTTTTTAATAATAAATCCAATATTAATCTCTGAGTATTTGTATTACAATAAGATAAAAAAAAAATCCAAATGCTGCTTGTAATTAAATGAAAAGAGCCCTACATATGTGAGTTATATTAAAAATATATATTTAAAATATCAATAGTATTATCCTGAAGGTTTGTTACGATGATATTTTAGTTGTATTTATATATTGGACTATTTCCATCATATAATATAAGTATTGAATGTCTTTAGAAAAATTTAACTTTATTTAAATATTTCAAAAACATTCAACTATTAGTAATAATATACAGCTACCTGTTTGCTATTACTAATAGTTGAATGTATTTGGAATATTTAAATAAAATTAAATATTTCTAAAGACATTCAATACTTACATTATGCCATATAATACTAAATTGTCCATGCACTTTATTACTGTTAGATAATGCTTTATTTACCACCCTTTTTACAGTTTACAGTTTCGATTGCCCCAGCAATCTTCTTCAGAACTTTATATCTCCTAACCTCAACTGCTAAATTCAAATTTATGAGGATGGAAATAGTCCAATATATAAATATAATTAAAATATCAATAGCTTTTAATTAAAAAATGCAAATATTAAACTGACAACACTGTGTGATTCTATCAGTATAGACTCTAGATACATAACTACTTACAAGTATCTATATGCAATAAGACTATTTTAAATAGAACATAATTATTTCTATTTATTAAATAGATAATACAATGGTAATTTTTCTTTTATGAGTTTTATTTTCTTTTTTAAAAAATATGATATCAGACAATTTATCCACTAAATAAATACGTTATTAACAAAACTTGTTTAAATATATGAATGCAGTAATATTTAAATAAGAACCTTCACTATAGGTTTGATGTGATGATACAAATTATTTACTTTAATATTGTTTTAGAATATTACCTTCTTTTCTTTGACTGAAATTCACAGAAATTATACATAATCAAAATAAATATGCAAATATAAACATATATATAAATTTATATATCCACGCACACACATATATACAAGTCGAAAACAATCTTAAATACTTCAACTACAGAAAAAAAACATCAGCAAAAACCCAAAAACGACTCTACAACGAAGTTAGTCAACTGCTAATTAAAAATGGGGGGGGGGTGCTTTGTTTGTTTAAGCGACAATAATCCTTTATCCATTTATGGACAATAATTAGATGTCTAGCTAGGCATGCTATGAGACAGATACCTGAAAAAGTCTTGAGCTCCCATCAGATTCAAATCCAAAGAAAGGGTAATGGGTGAGTGGATGTACTAACCATTAAGGTTTTTCCAATAAGTACGTGCGCGTGCATATATATTTGTGCCTCATTTAATTTACGTAACATTTTAATGTCCAAAAAAAAAAAAAAATCCAAATGAAACTATAAACCAAAAATATTCGTTAATATTAGTGGAATAAAAAATATATATTAAATATTCGCAAATCTAAAAATTGCTTTCTTGAAAATAATCTATATGTATTTTATTTGCTTAAATTAAAAAAAAAAAAAAAATGAAAGTTTTTCCTTTTTTATCTTCAATATACTGAATATATTTTAAACAGAAAAAAAAAAACGTTCGATCAAGTTTTTATAAGAAATTCAACTGGTATTCCATTACAATCTTCATGTTTACACACACCCCCTTACTAGCCCCCATCCTCTTTAATCTAAGCATTTTACGATTACAAACTGATGATCAATTCATCATCATTACCACTTTTTATGTCATAAAATTTCTATATATTCTAAACGTGGTTTTTTCTTTTGAAGTCACAGGTTCAAAGAAAGGTCAAAGGTATCATGTGGTCTGACTACAAATAAACACATTCAATACCAAGGTCATTGAACAAGGGAGTTCTACCAAGGATAATGGGAAGAAGAGGAAAGCTTTACATCTTCATCATGCAGGGGAAAATGGAAGAAGCCTGGAGGTGGAAGAGGGGGGGAAATCACTTTCGATTTATTAAGAAATATTTAAATTTAAAAATATTGTTGATATTTTTATCTTAATTGTGAAGCTATTTATTATGTAAACTTTGAGAATTTTATACGAGCAATAAAAGCAGCTAATGAGAAAGAAAAAAGAAAGGGAGGAGGGGTGGAGAAGGGAAGAAGAAAAATGTGATAGACAAGCCACCGTAAGAACTCAGCAGCTGCGAGCACATTGTTATATCTACCAGTGGATGAACATGTAATAAGATACAAATCAAGAGCCCAGAAATGTAAAAGGCACACATACCGGCAATTTTTTTTTTTTTTTTAAATTTTGGAATGATGTCATTCCAATGGTAGGAATTGCATTTGATATCGTGGATCACCCGATAAGTTTAAAATGCTTGTAAATTTATTATGAATAAAATACACGGGGAGGGGAGGTTATGGCTTAAAAATATAAAAATGTTTAAATATTTACACACACACACACACACACATATGACTACCAGATCTTAGAAAAGATACCACCAATATGGCTGACTAAATAAAATGATTCAAACAGGTACATACACTATCTTGAACACACCTGAAGTTTTATAAATAATCAGTTTGACAAATTTCATTTTCATCTGAGATTGTGAACCGGATTTTTTTTTGCTTATTTAAAACAAAAAATAATTAAAAGATGTAAAACGTAATAAACAATACTTATTTTACATTTATAAACACACATACATATGTTTACATGTTTATATATAAACATTAATATTATAATATTAAATAAATATTATTTTCTTATATTTATAATCAATTTTAAAAATTAAATATTTGATATTCTAAAAACGTATATTTAAAACTCAAATAAATAAAATCATACACACTCACTTTCGCATATGCACACGCATAAAAAAAAAAAAGACCTACCTTGCCCTGCATGATAAGCCGTATCGTTAATGTCACCGAAGGGCCATCATTGGGCAGTGGTTTGCTATCTGTAGACGCCATGGTAATACTCAAATGTGCGTATTTTGCTCTAACAATAGACTGGGCCTTGATAGATAATAGAGGACCAGCTATAAAAAATAAAACAAAAATAAATGGTAAAACTTTAGCCAATTAAGAATATGAAAGGGTAGAAAAAAAATACAGGTGAATAAAATAACAGAAGTACAATATGACATAAAAACGTGGCATACACTAGAATGCATTAATCAAGGAATCAGGTAAAAAAAAGGTATGAAAAACACATCTGATATATTAAATTCATCTACACGTTTATTTAAAATCTATAATAAAAATATAAAATTTATCTACGAATTGCTTACATTAAGGTAGGCTTATCGATATAAATAGAGAAGAGGAGGAAACATAAAATTCCGTAGTGGTGGAGAAATAATATGCTCACTCTAGTTAGGGTCGAGAGAATTTAATTACTGGAGACATGGGCTTGATGAAGAGAAAAAAAGCCTTATTCTTAAGATAGCAAGCAGGAAGGGGGGGATGGAGAATTCTCTGGTTTCTTAATAAAGCTCCGATTAGCTAGTAAGTGGGTCACAATCTACTACGGAGTCAGCACTCATGGCTGGAATTCTGGACAAAGCTGCTGAAGAACCGTGTATATGCACTACAGATCCAGAACAGAATATGATTGACAGGTAGCGAGGACAGAAACGCTTCCAATGAAAAAACATGTATTCTCGCCAACTCTACGTACAGTAAAACTTGATAAAGAAATTTAAAAAAAAAATAAAAAAATAAATAATAATAATAAATCTAGGTTACTAACAACTAATGACTCTTTCTCCCAAAATAAAATAAGGGAAATCCAATAGGGCTGCCACAAGTTTAAAATATCCTCATCACTTTACTCATCTTCCCTAGTTTAAGAATAGTAAGACTCAGAGTAACAGTGCAATGGCTGAGTCCATGTCAACAGAGGGAAGGTAGAAATAAAAAGGTATTTAATTATTATATACTTACAATATAATACAATAATAAATCACAGAGAAAATTCATTTAATTATAAATAGTTGAAAAAAAGAAAAAATCTAAGTTAAGATTTTAGTTTATATTAGACCTAAATAAATAAACAATTAACCAAATATTTAACTTCCACTAATTGAAAAATTTAAATTGTTGGATTTAAGGGATTAAATATATCGCATTATTAGAATGTATACTTAATTATTATTATTTGGAATAAATATAAAGAATTAAAATAAAATATTTTAAATATTATTAAAATGAAAATGTAGACAATTAAAAAAAAAAACTTTATAATTTATTATCAGTCCTTTCCTACCTTAAAAGAGATAAAAACAAAGTTAACCCTCAGATAACTAGAGGAGTTTTAAATAAAATAATGTATAAAATCAATTAATGGTGGATGTATGGAAGAAATACGTGGGTGCATATTTATTGCTGTGCTCAAGATTTGGAATTCGAATCCAGATAAAGCTTCCCTTTTTCTTCTCTGGATACAAATTTTCAAATAACTATAAAAATATTTCTTTTTAGATAGCTACTCATAGCCAATCTAGATTACTATTTAATTGTCATTGTTATTATCTAGAAAAGCAAGTCGCAATCTCAGATCTATGCACTAACAAGGGTGCGAACTAGAATATTAAGAGATATGCAAAATAAATTATATAATGAGAGCGAAGCCACATGTGTTGATTAATTAAGGTAATGCAAAGTTACTTATATAATCTATGATGTAATTAGAATAAATTTATTATGTTTTAACTTATGAACGTAAATATATTTGAACAGAAACATATGCACTGACTATTTATCTTATTACACACCCTTTAATTTCCTTACTATGCTATTAATTTAGAATTAAATACTAGCAAATATCTTATTTAAACAAACAATTTGATAATATAATATACACAATTTATGCCATTAGAATGTCAATGAATAAACAAGTAAAAAAAAAGTTGGATACTATTGGTTTAGAAATATAGTCTTCTTCACCATTATTAATTGCAAAGGGATCCAAAAACCTTCATCTTGCAAGGAACTATATAAGAGGTATTTACTGGAAAACTTAATCTGCAGATAATAATTATAATAAATAGGTTTACATTCAATTTTGAGAGTATATCAAGGAGAGAGAGGATAATTTAAATTAAATCATTCAGGCCCACTGGAAAACTTAATCTGCAGATAATAATAATAAAAATTGATCTACATTCGATTTTGTGAGTATATCAGGGAGAGAGAGGAGAGTTTAAATTAAATCATTCAGACCCATCTTAATAATGATAATTACACAGATGAGCCTTGCTTTCCAATGGTATTTTCAAAGACAGATGGATAACAAAGAAATGCAGTAAAGAATATTAAGCTAGAGAAAGACATAACAGCACTTCTATTATAAAATGAAGATGGCCAATATTTAGTAGACAACAAAACTTAATATTATTATAATAAAATGCGAATGAACAGCATATCTAAATGGCAATACTAATGTAATGAAAACAGCAAGAAAAAGTATACATATCAATATTCCAAAAAAACATTACTTCTTAGCAAAAAAAAAGGTTAAAGAAGGTCTTGGAATGACAAGACAGTAAAAATACTAATTACATCTTCAACTCAAATGCCAATCAATGGCATATGTGTAACAATTTTAAACTATCTATCTAAATATTTTCAACAATATATGCTGTAAATTCTTTTTAAATTATAAGGAATTATTTTTTCTTAAAATAGTTTTATTCATCTTTGAAGAATACTTTTTGAGTTGTTAATGCACGTGTGTCATGTTCAGCATCTGAAGTTTGAATCCAGATAGAAGTTGAGTTTTTTTTAAGTAACTAAGGATAGTCAAGCTTGCACAGGATTTAGTTTCAGGTAAGATTCCTATAGTCATTTCAAAAAATCTCCAACTACTACTTGGTAACACACAAAAAATATTTCATCATCCAGAAATTGACTGTCCTAGAAAGTACCATCTTCTCTTTCAATATCACATTTGGAAAGATACGGGAGTAATCTTTATTAGTAATCTATGTAGGGATAATTACTCTTTAGTTATACTATATATAATAAAATCTCACCTGATCATTTCCATACAATTCATCTATCCTTCATATTATGGCTGGTTTTTTTTGCACTGCAATCAACACAATAAATAGTACTTCTTCCTCCAAATTTATCTATTTCAAAGTGTTCCTTCATATCACATTGATCCTTGATAAATTTCAAACTTGCCTCAACAGTTTTCTTGTGGTAGTCTTCTAGAAAACTTGATAACAATTGACAAAAATGTTTCATTAATGACAATTCCAAGCACGTAATATGGATATATGTATGTCCCTTTCATCTGAGTCTCTTATTTGTTAAATAACACAGTAGGCTCAATGTATTCCTGCCATTTGGTTCTAAGCCTTTACATGAGATCAAAAATAATGGATAGTAATGGAGACTATGTATGTGTTCACTTAATTGTTTGATTTTTTCCTTTAAAATTTAAGCTTACAATCTATATTCTTTATGGCTTTTCTTAAGTATGCCAAAATTACTATCTTCATTAACTTTTGTATAATTGGGTTATGTAAAACAAAATATTAATTTTCTAGTTCATGGCAATGACGTAATGATTGAAAATGATTGTTAGTCTAGAGATCACTATATACATTATTTATACATTTATAGATCTAAAAGTTAAACTATATATTTTTTTTTACAATTATTGTTGAAGTGGTTTCAATAAATCCATTGTTAAAGTTTTTCATAGAATAAACATTACTACTTACTGAAACATTCATGTTATTTTTTCTTCCAATAAACACATTTAATACATTTCTGTAGGTGTAACAGTTTCAAGTGTAGAACTAACCTTTTTCCTTTTTTGCTATTTAACGAATTGACAATTTGCTCTTACTAAGCATCCACTTAGCACATGATTGACTTTCAAAAGTTAATTAATTATTTTTATACTGCCAGATAAACAAAACATGTTATGACTTTTCTTGAGCATTAAGAAATTATCATCACTAATTTTGCACTTTAAACCATTTTAAAGTATATACAATGGTCAAATATCTTGTATAAAAATTATTTGTTTATAATGTTGTTATACACATATAATTAATATAATAATGAATCTAAATAAGATTGAAACAAACAACTAATTATAATTACAATTATTTAATTATCAACCCAGCTTTCATCTCTTATTGAGATCATTTCAAGATATCTTGAAAAGATTTCAATAAACAGTCTCAATAGGAGATAAAAGGCAGTTTGATAATTAAATAATTGTATTTATGATTAGTTGTTTGTTTCAATCTTATTTAGACAGATTATTACATTTTAAACTAATTTTCAATTCACAGTGAATATTATAATGAGAGTAAATGGTTATAACAATAAACCAACGATTGAGTCATGAAAGAAGAAGAAGAAAGGTAGAAAATTTATAAATTCCTAATTTTCTTATATTTGTTCCTGTTACATTGCATTATATATTATATAAACTTAAAAGAGGAGAAAAGCATGGTGTACTATTATTCATCATGTTGATGAAAAGAAACACTTCCAGGAAGCTACATTAAATCATATAAGCAAATACCATATGTGAAGTTTAGTAACAGTAGTTTTGAAAAACTGCACTTTGAATTAGGGCATAAATCATTCAGGAAAATATTTTTTATGCAATTATTACTTTTTGTAATGCATAAAATCTGGACCTATGATTTTAAAGATAATTTTACATATGTTTTATTATCAATAAAATTAGAATCCAAGATTCTTTCAAATAACAGGTTAAAATGACTTGGATTATAAAATCTGAGTTGTATTTTTTTACAAAATTTATGAAAAATAATCATTAAATTGTTCTCCAGTATACATTTAACCTTATATCAGGTTGATATATTCTACCGTAAACTCTATTGGTAGTTTTTGTTAATGTTTAACCTCTGACTTCAATCTAAAATATTTATACCAAAACTCAATAAATTGGATTTGATTTCTTAAAAATCTAAGCTAATAAGAGAAATTCATTCTAAAATACTGGATAAAATGAGAACAAAGAATATTTTTTGTCATTCAACAGTAGGCAGGAAAAGAGTTTAAGTGAGTAATTTCAAAAAATCAACAAAATTTTTTGTTAACTAAAATTTATTTTTAATTTGCAAATGAATAAAGATTAAACTCTGGTAAATCTATAAAATTTTGCTTTGTAATATTAAAATTGTTTATAATCTTTAGAATATTTTGAAAAATCCTAATACAGGGTCAGTAATGACAGGTAATAATGTTATACAATAAGTATCACAAGGCATGGACATCTTACTGGCCACAATTTTTTCTTTGATGACATTATGGTCAAATTTATTAATTTCTATTTTTAATAATAAAATCAAAATGTATAATTTATTCTTTTGGTTTTAAATAATTATAATACAATTATTAGAAAAAATAATCAGGAATATTGACTAAAGTAAACGAAAATCATATTCTTTGTTACTCCAAAATTTTCTTGAAGTAATCTTACAACTGCTTTAAAACAGGCAAAACTCACTATATGTATTGCCACACACAGCAAGCTAGAGTAATCAATGGATGCCAGAAGGCTTGTGCACAAAATCCCCATCTAATGCCTACTCATCCAATATCCCCAGACTAGTTTCTGGCTTATGGCCTTCGTCAGTGAGGAACCTTGAATCTGAGAGCACTGCATCTACATCTTATGATCTAATGCAACCCTCCAGCAGCCACCTTTTAACTCTATTTAACTACAAAAGTATGAGAATGAAACTGAAAACCCAATAATATTTTCAATCTAATCTTGTAACTGCTGTGGAAATCAGTTTACAAACAATCAAAACTATGAAAGCTGTTAATACACTTGGTGATATTTACCAACACTCTGGAAAATCTAACGTTTTCAAATTTTTTAAGAATTAATAAATGAATATTTATTAGTTTGTGGTTTACCACTAAGATTGTTATAGAAGAGTAATTAAAACAGCAGAACAACCATACAATCCTTAAAGAAAACAGCTACATTAAAAAAATCAAGTAAAAAAAAAAATCTCATTACTACAAATTCAAAGTATATAATAAAAGTATACAAAATAAATGTTAACCTAGGTAAATGAGAACATTACAATTGATGTTTTTCTGAAGGTTTGAGATGATGGTATTTAAGTTGTATTTTTATATTGGACTATTTCCATCATCTAATATCAGCATTGAATGTCTTTAGAAAAAAATAACTTTATTTAAATATTCCAAATACATTCAACAGTTAGTAATAGCACATCAAACAGGTTAGTATATGCATGTTTCAAGAAGTATTATTCCCCCTGCTTCTTCAGGTGTTGCTGGTTCTTAGGAAAAAGTGGAGAAATCAATAGGAATCTCATAGATAAGTATATAAAATTTCTACTAATTGTTACCTTTGCCAATATGACTCAGTTGGTTAGAACGTTACATTAAGATTTAATACTCAAGAATCTAATGGCCCAGGTTCGAATCCCATACTAGTACTGTCACAGGTCAGACCAGCAACACCCAAAGAAGATGGGATAATACATCTTGAAACATTATGCATATACCAATATGTTAGATGTGCTATTACTAACAGTTGAATGTCTTGGGAATATTTAAATAAAGTTAAATTTGTCTAAAGACATTCAATACTCATATTAGATGAAAAGTGTAAGACAAGGTGACTCCATATCACCAAAACTCTTTACAGCAGTGCTGCAAGAAGTATTTTGTGGATTAAAATGGGAAACTAAAGGAGTGAAAGTAAATGGAGAGTATTTAAGTCATTTAGATTTCGCAGATGATGTAGTTGTTTTTGCAAATAATGCTTCAGAGCTGCAGGAAATGTTGCAGGAGTTAGCAGATGAAAGTAGAAAAGTAGGACTAAAGATAAATGTTAAAAAGACTAAAGTAATGTTTAATCGATTTGCTCAAAATATGAAAATAAAGATTGATTATGAAGAATTAGAAGAAGTTAACAGTTACAAATACCTTGGTCAGATTATTAATACAGCTGGAAACATAATGGAGGAAATTAATCATAGAATTAAACTTGGTTGGAGTGCTTTTGGTAGAAATAACTTGATACTAAAAGGAAATATGCCTATGTGTTTGAAAAGGATGGTTTTTAAAAAATGTGTTTTATCAGTTCTTACTTATGGATCTGAGACTTGGACACTTAATAGAAGAGCAATACAGAGACTTCAGACCACTCAAAGGAGTATGGAGAGATGTATGTTGGGAGTAATAAGAAGAGATCGAAAACGAAATGTATGGGTAAGACAACAAACAGGTGTTACTGACCTTATTGAAAAAATTAAAAGATTGAAATGGAGTTGGGCTGGACATATTGCTAGAAGAGATGATAATAGATGGACAATTGAAATTTTAAACTGGATTCCAAGAGATTGTAAAAGACCCAGAAAGAGACCACATGTGAGATGGATGGATGAAATAAGAAAATGTGCAGGGGTATTGTGGAGAAGAGAAGCTAAAGATCGGAGAAGATGGATTAAACTTGGAGAGACCTTCATCCTGCAGTGGATTGATAATGGTTGATGATGATGATGATGAAAAATACACTTGCAGTTAATGTTTGTTTTTAAGAAAATCGTGATTTAAACATTTTACAATCCTTATTTTGAATCAAGAACATAGTTGATATCTTGTTGAATAATAATTTCTTAAAATAAAATTATATATTAAAAAATAAATCAATATAATTTACATATTTAAATTTATTTCTAGTGCAATATATTTTATGCTATTTTGTAATTAACTCACAAATAAAACTTGAAAATTATTATTATTGTCATCGTCATCGTCGTCATCATCATCATCATCATTATTATTATTATTATTATTGCTGTGCTACATCATTTTGGATAATAATCTATCTTTCGTTTTATGAAAATGCAGTGTAATTTAAAAAAAAATTAGATTAATGAATAACTGATTATCTGTGATTTTAATAATGAGACTAAATCTCTCTCTCTCTCTTTGACCAATATTAATGCTTATGATAAAAAATTGTTTGGGGGATAAATCAATGATTACACTATTGAAAACATTTAAATATAAATTAGTTAAATTTTTTAGTCAATGTAAACATTTTAAAATTTATTTTTCATGCATTTTAACACTGTGGGCAAATAATATTCTTTTAAAAATTATATAGAGAATTATATAATGCTTATAGTGTTAAAACAGGCAAAACTCACTATACATATTGCCACACCAAGTTAGAGTAATCAATGGATGCCAGAAGGCTTAGTGTGTGGCATTATGTATAGTGAGTTTTGCCTGTTTTAACAACAGTTATACACAAGCATAAGAAGTGGTGGTCATGTGATGTTTATTGGCTTAATGCTTATAGTGCATGTTTTTGCTTTGGAAAATAAAATGTCAACTGGCACAATAATTTTAAATAAAAATCATAAGTAAATTGCACTGTAGGTAATGCACATGTTTAAAATTTATTTTAATAGAAATTATTACTGTACATGATAAGACTTTATTTTTCATTACAAGATAAAATTTGATGGTTTTGTTGCTTTCAATTGTTTATGCTTATGATGAAAACCTGCATTTTTAACCAAATAAAAGCTAGGTAAGTTGTATATTTTGTACATATTTAATGTATTTTATTATTTACTATATAAAATCAAAATCTAGTTTTAATTACTCAATGACAAATAGTTGTACAGTACTATTCTTTCTTGGCATAACTCTCGTTACTGTATCTGAGGACGACGAGAATGAGGTTGCTTCCTCCACATCAATTCTATTATAATGTCGCTACCATTAAAATAAATGCCACATTTTTTAAAAAGATTTATAAGTAGTGCTAGATAATGTTCACTATGGTAAATTATGTAATAAGTCAATCACATGTGTGACTTAGTTGCATATATTCCATTATCTTAATAGTCAGTACTAAATAATGCATAGACTATGCTTATATAATATAAAAAAATAATATGACACAAACATATAATTTCTAATAAGTGTAATCAATAATCATTTGAGGAAGATTTTAGTTTATTTTCCAATAATTACATGGATAACTACATTATCTATGATTATCATTTATCTAAAAAAAACATTCCAACTCAACCATGGTTCAAATTCTTATAATAAATAAAAAATAAACCATGATCAATAGTTTTTGTAATAATAACATGTTCTATGTCAGCCATTACATCTGAGCCATTTTGGGATATAATGGTGGTACTCATATTGCTTCTACCTTTCTTTGATAATGTGAGATAATTTATAAAATCACTTTGCCAGTTCACATATTTTTTTTTTTGTGGTAAAACAATTGGAATTAAAATGATTAATTTTTTTTAAAAATTCTATGATGGTAGTATTTTATAAGCCTAAGCCTAATACAAATTTCCTAAGTCAAAGAAATCTGATAATATCTGATTGCATGTATCATAATACAAAGAAACTGACAGCATTAATGGTAAGTAGATTATTTGGCTTTAGATTTTTCTATGCATACTTTTTCTTTTACTATTTTGAAAAGAGAAATTGTAATTTTCATCAATTTATTTACAAATATAAGGTTATTCTCAATATATTTGTAAAATAATTTTGTATAAAACCAATATATATATAACTGAGTACAACTACATCTTGTTTGAAAATGTTTGTTTTTAAAAACCTTTGTTATAATAAAGTGAAAATTGTTTTGATTGATTAAAAAGAATTGCTTTTCATAAATGCTGGTGAAAAAATGTTTTGTGAAGATTTAATAATAAGTATAATTTTGAATTTTAAAACACATTTTCATTCTTTTATGATGCCTCAACTAAAATATATTTCTATTTTAAAAATGGAGTTAAAAAAAATATAGGTAAGGTTGCAATCCAATGCGAAAACAGCCATTATTGTCATTAGTTTAGTACTCAATTTTTTTATTTTTTTATTTAGAATATCTTTCATTTTATTTTTTATGTAAAGATGGTCAAAGTATGATCTAGAATAAAGGTTTAATTGTAATAATAAAATTTTGCAAAATCATTTACTTCAATATAATCATTCTAAACTGCATATAATATTATTACATAAACTGTCTCCTGAAAATATTTTATTTTATATTATACCCAAATCAGTTTCTTATGAGTTAATTATTTTCTTTATTAACATTTCATTATTGGTTCTACTAACTGGAGGGATGCTCCTTGTTTCAGTTTGTTCATTTTGGCATTGTCATGGATAATATTTTAGCAATACTTACTTGTTTAGTCCACTTTTATCTAAGATCACAATTTATTTATAAAAATGATGATTTTATATTTTAGTTTTCAATTTCTTGGTTAGGTGGTAGATCTAATCGAATACCTTAACTTTATTGTTGTGCTGATGTGATTGATTTGCTCTGCAAGATAAGTTAAAAGTTTTATATATATTAAAAAAAACATCTAGTGAAAAAAATCTGTTGCTGGAGAATATTTGCTTAGAGAGTGGATGAGAAAAGAGAGTTGTAGTGCAGAGATAGAGATTTAATAGGATTTGGAAAGATCGAAAAAATATGGCTAACATTTGGAAAGTAATTCAATATGCCGACATTTTAAATATAAATTGAAAAAAATTTTTTTGTATGTGAGTTTATTTCAAAAAGGCTTTAAAACTATGCATATGTATGATTAGTTGAATTTTAGGAGGTCTGCTATTAAAAAAATTTTCAAATTAATAGGGTAATTTATTTGAGAAAGAGAGTAACATTTGAGATGTAAGTTTAGGGAAGCATGTGTTATAAGCACCATTTTTTAAAAAAGTTTTTTGTCTCCTTTTGTATAAAGAGGTTTGAAGAGTGGTAGAAAATTCATTAAGTTTAGAGAAGGAATTGAAAAATAAAAAAAATATGGATTGCATTTGTATCCCACAATGTATGTATGATGGTCAGAATAAAATTAGGTATGCTTTGATGCAGTGTATGGATGTGATATGGTTTGCTATTTGAAATGCTTAAATAAGACTAAGAAGAATGGAAAAGGTATATGGTTGTGTAGATCATGGAGAAATGTAATAAAAGAGGTAAAAATCGTTTTTAAGTGTAGATAATTTAAAAAGTCAGGAGAATGGAGAAAATGTATGTAAGAACAATAGAATAAAATATATATTTCATGGAGAGACAAGAGATATTGATGACAAAATAAGTAGAGCAATACAGATAGTTAAAAAAAAGTAAGATATAGGAAGAAGTAAAGGATGTAGAAGTCAAATTACAAGAATTAAACATGAAGTGGAGCAAATCAATAAATTAATGAATAGAAATAATAAGGAATAAGTAGATAAGGAAGTTCAGAAGGTGAAAGAGAATATTACAGATGAAGCAGAAAAAGTAAACTAAGAGATCTTGGCTGATGTATAGATGTAATTGCAAGGGAAAAAAGAAATAGGTAAATAAGAGTATGCTTGCCTGGAGCTAGAATTAAGGATATTACAGACAAGGTAAAGAATCAGGGGAGTAGAGATGTTTATGTTATGTCAGCGGCAAATAATTTCTCTAAGTCAACAGAGAGAATAATGGATGAGAACAAAGAATTGATTAGTAATTTGAATAAGTTTAAAGGAAGAGTAGGATTAGTTGGATTTCTATCAAGATTTGACAATAGGTATATGTTAGTTAGGGCATGATATATAAATGAGAGATTGAAAAAATTATGCAACAAAAATAATGTTATGCTTGTGGATGTGTGGGATTTTTTTATTAGTAAAAGGGAGTTATACAGTAAAGTTGATTGCACTTACAAAAACAAGGATAAAAAATATTAGTTTGGAAAATTTATAAAGGGGTAGGGGATAGGGTTTTAAATTACAGTATTAACAAAAAGAAGGTTAATAATGGACAACGTGTAAGAAGTAAACAAAGAGTAACAGAGTCAGATATAAATGGAAAAGTGGAGAGAGGATGGGTCTGTAAAACTAATGATAAACAAACTAATTACAAATGTAATAGAGAAGAAAGAGTCAAAAGAATTTATAAAAGAGTAGTGAGAAAGAAAAAAATTGTTAACATTGGATATTTCAATATGCAAGGTGGTAAAAAGTCAGAAAAGTAGTTGGAATTAAACAAAGCAGTTAAAAACGAAAGACTTGAGATATTAGCAATAGTGGAAGCATATCAAAGATAAGAAGAACATACCTTGGAAGATTTGGTATGGCAAAGTATAAATAAAAAAAAAGGGATAGTGGTATAGAAGTTATGTCAAAAAATATTTAAATACTGTAAAGTGTCAAGACTATTTGTGGTTAGAGATAAGGTTAGGGAGACAAGAATGGATGGTGGCTATAATGTATATGACCAGGGAAGATAGTCAAACTATATATAATGGAGCAAAACAGTAGTATATATAAATGCCTAGTTAAGAATATACAGTTTCATAAAAAGGGGAAGAAAATAATGGTTATAGGGGATGTGAATGGGAATACTGAAAAAATTGATGATGTGGATAACAAGAATGGACGGTTATTGAAAATATTTTGTCAGATAGTAAATTTGAGCATTGCAAATTTATCAAATATTTATAAGGGGCAATACACATGATCTAAAAGATATTTCACACAATAAGACTATGTATTAGTAGAGAAAGAGGGAATAAATAAAGAACAGAAAATTGAAGTATTTGATAATGAAGAGAGAGTATGTAATAGTGGTCATAATTTCTTTATAATAGAAATAGTTAGTAATGTGATGGAAAATAGTAATAAAGTAGAAAGAATAGTGAAAGATATGAATGATCTCAAATGATAAGAATAAGTTAGAAGAATATAAAATAAAAGTACAAGAAATCATGAAAGAGTTGGTTGTGGATGAATATAAGGAGTGGTGTGGTGAAGTACAAAAAGTGACAAATAGGATATTTGGTGAGAATATTCAGAATAATCAAAAAAATAAACAAGAATTAGTACAAATGTAAAAAGGAATATAAATGTGCTGTTAAAAAACAAAGAAAGTCAAAAAGATGTTAATATTAAATGAGAAAACTATTGAAAAAAAATGGCTAAAATAGATAATTGTAGAGAGAGAATAAAATTAAATAATGAATTATTGAAGGATATTAATAAAACTGGAAGAGAGGAAAGTAAGAAAAATGTAGGGTAGAAAAAAATAGTATTACTAAATGATGAGGAAAGAGAAGAGTTAGAGACAATCTTAAATTAAGTATGGAATGGATATACAAAGAATGTTAGATGTGAAGAACAGAGTGATATCAAACATAAAAACATATAATAATACAAACATTAGTTTAACAAAAAATGAATTGAATGAGACAGGGAAGAGAAGTTGAGAAGTGGAAAAGGCAAGAGGTTTAGATGGATAGGCAGCAGAGATGGTGATGAATGTGGGAAATAGGGCAAAATTAAATCTTATCATGTTTTAATAAGATGTCATAGAAGACAGAATTCCAGATAGCAAAATAATACAAGAGTAAGGTTATTATTTAAAGGAAAGTGTAAGGACCATAGAAAGATAAACAATTATTGATCGATATGGGGGGTGACATCAGTGCTAATAATGTTTTTGCATATATGGTGGATGGAAGGGTGGTAAAATGGATGGAAGAAATTAATATAGTGGGAGAAATGCAAGGAGGTTTTAGAATAGATAGGCATAAAGAAGATAGTTTATTTGTAATCACACAACTTATAGATATGAGTAGGAATACAGGTAGACAGTTATATATGGTCATTATAAATATAGAGAAGACATGATAGAGTGTAAGTTTAGTAAAATGAATGAAGCTTTAGTGGATGTTATTAAGAGATTGAATAAAAATAATTACTATATGTATCAATTAGAAAATATAGAACCAGTTTGAGTTAAAAATGGGGTGGGACTAAGACAAGGAAGCTCTATGTCACCAGTTACATTTTTGTTATATTTGAAAAAAATGGTGATAGCAATAGACTGACTAGGAAGAAAGGTAGAAATATCATTAGTAGAAGGCAAGGGAGTGTATACATTTTCAGGTATATTTATTTGATGATATCTTCTGCACAGAAAGTTAGGAAGATGTGGAAGTTATGCTGAAGATGTGCACAAAAATGGGTAAAGAGATGGGGATTAAACTTAGTGAAGAAAAATAAAAAATAATGTGATAAATGCTAGGGAAAGAAAAGAGTAAGATTTTTATTGAGGGATATAGAGTCAAATATGGTGAATAGGTATAACTATTTGGGAATCATCTTAAGTAATCAGAGGAATTGCTTGGATGAATGGGAGGAAAAAAGATTAATGAAGCAAAGGAACTGATAATGAAATTAACAGTTTTTATATAATAAATATGATGTAGATAGAATTGTATGGAACGGAATGGCAGTAACAGGGTTAATTTACGGTAAGGATGCTTTATGTATTAGTAAAGGAGTGTTAGATTATATAGAAAAAGTACAAAGAGAAGATGCAAATCTGTAGCCAGCAAAGGAGGCAATTCAAAGAGAAATGGGATGGTCAAGTTTTTATATGAGATGCAAACAGCAAAATGAAAATGTTTGATAGATTGCAATTTATAGATAGTTGGAGAATAGCCAAAATAGTATTTAATTGGGTTATGAGTAAATGACAGGCAACAAGATGAGTGAGAAAGGTAGTATAGGATGCAGAAGATTTGCATAAATACATTCTGTCAGTATAGTTGCACAACAGGTGGGATGATTGTGTTAGGAAAATTTGTTGAGGGTTATAATGGCAAAGAATGGGATGAAAGAATAGATACATTAATAAAAATAGGGAATTGGAGAGATAGAAAACTCATACAGAAAGTAACAAGAATTTCTATATAGAAGGAAACAGAATATTGGGTGTGTGTTTATTTACGATAATAGCAAGGACAGTAATATATTGTTTAAGGCTCGAACAGGATCATTAGCAATAAATGGAGAAATGTGAGTGATTTAATCTACAAGTTGTGTATGGAAGACATGGAAAATATTAAGCATTTGCTAATTGAATGTAAATACTTACAAGCAGAAATGGTACAAATTATGAAGATGTGGGAGAATAAGTATAAACAAATTGTATATATAGAAAGTGGATTCTTGATTTTTATGCTGGGTTTGGAAAAAGATAAGGGGGATCTAGATATTAAAGCCATAGAGTGACAAAGCTGATGTGGAAATGGGATGGAGTAGAATAGAGAAGAATATAAAAAACACTTTCGGTGGGGAATGGAAAGGGAAGGTAAGATGTCTAACAGGTGTCTCTGAGCATAGTGGCTGAGAGATTTCTGACTTTGATATAGAAGAAGCCATAGCGCACTGCAAAATTTTAAAAATCACTCTCTCCTTACATGGAAGGAGTGGTATCTTTTCATGACTGCACTTGGCAAACAAAAAAAAAGATGTTATTTTAATTTAAAGGTTTATTTTTACATCACAAATTTATTTTTATTTCAATATTTTTATTAATAAAAACAATATATATATAACTTTTGTATGTACTAATGTTTCTTTTCCTTTAAAAAAAAAAAAAAATTAAAACAACCTAAATGCAGGGACTAACTAATATATATTGATGGCTGAAACATATTTTTTTTTTTTAATTTTTCATTATACATCTTAAAAAAACGAAAATTTTAATTATCCATTTTTAAAGAGGCATTTGCTATCAATTACAATATTAATCATTAAATAAAATAATTTAGTTTCAAAAGTACACTTTATTAGTTAAAAGATTACATAAATTTTTGGGTCTACTTACCCGTTGATGATTACAAAGCATTCAATGTTACAAAGGTAAAACAATTATTAACCAGGTTTACAAAAGGGACATACCCTCATTAACAATTATATCTATAAAAGGATTGCTATAATCTTGTTTAATGTGTATCTGTCCATCGATCTACATGGCCCAACCACCAAAAAGTCATCCATTGCCCAATAATCCCCATCCCCGGAGCCCCAAAGTGAAGACCCAAATGCTTCAGCTGAATAAGCAGACATCCAGCACTGCACCAACCACCACAACAGGCAACAAGATCCAAAGCACCAAGGCCATTAAACATTAAATCCTTGACCCACAGCAGCCATGCTGAGCCCATTACAGGTATCTCTATCTCCCAATTTAACAGTCCAAATGGACAGGGACAACATTCAGTCTACCTGCCCAAAATTGGAATGCCAACTAGGGAAAGGCTAACTAAATTTTTAAAAAAAAATAATTCAAGCAGAAGACTACATATATACAAAAATCTAACATCTTAGACTTGCCAGAATTACATTTAATTTATTGGATAATGGGTTAATAAAACATAACTTCCTTTGTTCTTTTTTAATTATTTTTTATGTATATAAAATATTTACACATCTAGATTGAAAAAAATCCCCTTAACTCTATCATATAGTACTTGAAGTTTTTTTCAACTTTTTGAATCTTGAAATATAAAGTGAAATAGTGATTTATGGAAGACTATTTATTTAATATTATAACCAGTTGGGATTATTTAGAATGATATGATTGCAAATATATGTTACAATATTAGTATTTAATATTACAATATATTCTATTAATACCATAATTGAAATACAAATATAGTATATATACTTAGGCTAGATCTAATTAAAGGGGATTTGAAGTCAGACTTTCATACTCCTACAGTCATCTACTCTATCCAATATAACTGATACATATGATTACATATATGTGAAAAAGATAAATGATCTCCAATATATGTATTTCATGGTGAACCAGCACTCATCAGTTGGTCCAGATCATCATCTCCCACACATATATAGAATCAGTGCTCAGTTTACATTATATGATAGCAAACCTACAGACTTTAATGGACAGGTTTCAATCATTTCCAATGTCCAATTCTTCAGTTATCCATGTCAATGAAAATCTGATGATGAAGTGCTCTAATCCTTGTTAACCCTTCATATATATATATATATATATGATCTTTATATCCATTTAAATACACAGAAGAGGAATTGGCAGATACAGGCTGAATATGTAGTATTAAAATACAAGTATAGTATATATATATATATATATATTGTATCGTTTTCCATTTTCTTCCTGTATCTGTATATATATATATATATATATATATATATATATATATATATATACTCAAGTTAGATGTAATGGATGGCTGAAGAATTGGAAAGTGAAGATGATTAAAGCTTGTCCATTAAAGTCTGTAGATTTGCTATTGAAGCCTGTCCATTAAAGTCTGTACCTTTGTTATCATATAATGTAAACCAAATACTAATTCTATATATGTATGGGAAATGTTGAGTGCTGGTTCAATATGAAATATGTATATTGGAGATTATTTATCTTTTGCCCATATATGTGATCATGTGAATTGGATATACTGGATAGAGTGAATGACTGTGGGGAGCTGGAAAGTCCAGATTCCAATTCTCTTTAATTATATCCAGCTTAACTACATATATTATACTTGTATTTCAATATTACATATTTATCCTGTATTCTGCCCATCCCTCTTTTGTATATTTAAATAGACATATTAAGGATCTACATGTGATGGGTGAGATTGATTTAAAGTCAACATGGGTATGACTACAATATTAGCATCAACAAAAGTTTTGAGCATTCCATCATCATATTTTCAGTGGTATGGATGGCTGAAGAGTTGAAGAGGATTAAAGCCAGTCTACTAAAGTAGGTAAATTTGTTATCTCAATGTAAACTGAACACTCTATATATAAATGTGAGAGATGGTAATCTGGACCAACTGATGAATGCTGATTAAGATGGAAATACATATATTGGAGATCATTTATCTTTTTCACATTATATAATCATGTGTCAGTTATATGACTGTAGGCAGCTTGAAAATCTGGGTTCAAATCTCCTTTAATAATAATATAATTATATATTTATAAGGAATGTAATAATGTCAGTAAATTGCATTGTACATCAGTATGTAGGGTCTTAGTAAATTCTAAATGGCCAATGATGATTTTATCGATAGTTCGAGATCTAACAATAAACATTAAAGAAATGCATTGCAAATCTAAAAGATCTGAATTGCTCTAATAGTACTAAATTAACAAATCCCTTGTTTAAAAATTTTAAAATTAAATTTGTTGGAGCATCCCAGTGGCAAATAAAGCATTTAACAACATCAATTAAATTGAAAGCAGGATCTTTTTTTACTTATATTACTTAGTGGAAAGATGATTGTGAAGTTAAATCTTTAGCTTTCAAGGTTTGCCCCTTTATAAATTTCATTAAGATAGCAAATAAACATTGCTACTGGTCAATTTCATTTTCATCAGTAGATAAAGCTTAAAAAATTCTCAATTTCTCCTCTTTTTAAAAAATCTTATTATCATCTCTGAAATGTAATTTCACACTAGAATAGGGAAATAATTAAAAAGAACTAATGAATAAGGAAGCAAATATTAAAAATATGTCCTACAGTTTATATGAGGCACTTTTAAGTCATACTTTCATAAAGATACATTATTAAACTATTTTAAATATTATTACACATTTTTTTAATAATATATGTAAATAATCCCTCTCTATATTCTAAAGTGCTATTATTTTGTACTGCAGGAATTCAAAACCTATTTTTGAGATATTTTAGAATAACCAACATTGCATCATAAAAATATGAAGACTAAAATGATCATAATACATACATCCACTAAAAAAGATAAATAGTTCAAAAATCAAATCAAAATATTTGTCTGTAAATAATGGGAATAAAACACAACATATAAAATCATAAAATTAACAATTCAATGCTAAGAATTCATTTCCAAAACAATAGATGATAGAAAAAAATGTGAAGGCATCTTTTAATCAAAAAATCAAAAGTACAGTATCTAGATAAAAAGTATAATATTTATAATTTATTCTTTCATGAAGAAGTATAATTTATTTATAAACTATATGTCAGTTGATTCTCAAACAATTGTAATTCTACATTAAAAATTTACTTTCATGAGAAATCAGAAAGAAAAAAAATGGTGATAATTTTAATAGGAATGCACAACTGTGTAGTTAATTGATATTTTATGATAAATTAGTATCATAATTATGACAAATTTTTTAATGAAGAACTTTAATTAATTATTTGTATAAATACAAATTAATCTGCAATTCTTTATAATAGTTGGAATCAAAACATTTGTAATTAAAGTTCATTTTCAAAAAAAATATGGCAACAGTTTTAGCATCCAAAATGCTTATAGTATCCATTTGAAATAACATGCCAATAAATCATTATCATATGTTATGCTTTTTTTATAATTAAGTTTAATAAATCCATAAGCTGTAGTAATTTTCAACTCTGTAAGATGGAAAAAAGTTGTGATTTCTGTTTTTTTTTTAAAATATCATGACAATTTTAATGACTGCACAAGATTCCATCATTCTAATTTAATGTAACAAACCTTGCCCATAGAATATACCCCCTTTTTCTGAAAAAGTTGAATAATTAAAAAATCATCAGTTTATTCATTATTTATTGTCTCTTCTTTACAAAATATAAAATCAAATAGTTAACAATTCTATAATAAACATTTATTCTCAAAATATCAACAAAGGAAATTTATGTGAAGGGCAGTTTAGTATAAATAAGCTTTAACTTTCACTATGAATTTTTTGTCACTAATGAATTAAAATCTCTTTATTTATTTTTAAAAAGCAATAAAGATATTTACTAATATGATCTTTTTATCATCACTATTTAATACAACATATTATGCAACTTTTTCTACAGTGCAGTATTAAATTAGTGCCACTTGTCAATATAAAATTTCTTCAAAATCAAGTAAATATAAGTAATAAAGTTATTATTCTTATTAAATTATTTTTTAAGCACTACTTACTAATAAGTTACATTTAAATTATGCTAATGTCTTGTTCAATTTTTAAATATTTTCCATTTGACTATTGTAATTACATATTTATATTTGAGTGACTTCATCCATTTTCAAATATTTTCTAAATCTGCAATTGTCTTTGAATTAAGAATTTTGAAATAACAGTGGACAATTTATGTATATTAGGAAACGAAAAAAAATTTACAAACTAATTAAAGCAAAATACATAAGTAAAAAACTTTACACAGCTGTTTTAATATTTACAACCTTATCTTTCTAATTGCATTGCCAAATCTAATTTTAAGTCATCAATGCTCTTTATTACTGTTTTACAATGCTTTTAGTACAACCCACTGTCAAAACTTTCAATTGTAACAAAAGCATTGTAAAACAGTGATAAAGAACACAGCTGTTTTAATATTTCCATTAGAAGATTTTTCATCAGAAAATACTTACATATATATATATCCAACAAGTAACTATATTTTAAAATAAAATTTTATTTTTAAAAATATTAACACTAGAAACAATCCTGATGACAAGTTCAAATCATTTTTAAAAGTTAAAAAGATGTTTACTATATGGAAGAGTAACTACAATAATCTGCTCATATCTACAATTTCCACATTTACAGTTTCATAATTAACATTAAAATATATATATTTAAAACTAATTAAAAATTTAATATTTTCTATATTTTAAATTTTTAATTCACAATGTTATCTATAGTAAGTATACATTAATACTAAATAAATCATTTACATAATAAATACTGTTATAGTAAATGAGATACACTCCTGCTAATATAATAATAAGAAAATGGATACCCACTTTCAAATTTAGCTCTCTTTGGATATTAGAATACTGTCTTTTTTCTCTCATATGTCATAGCATCGGCCGGTATGCGAACCCACAACCGTTTGCAACCAACTACTTGCTTGCAAGACAGATGTGATGACTTCTCGGCTAACAACGCCTGAACAACTACAGCAGAAGATTTGAGAATGAATGAATCATTTATTTATTGTGAGTTATTCATTAAACAGATTGATTTTATTTAACAAAGTAAAGAATTTTCTTATGTTAAACTTTGTAATACACATTTAAATGATATATATATTTGTAACACAAGCAATCTTCTTACTATACAAAGAGAACTAAATTTAAAGATGAGTATCCACTTTCTTTTTATCAGATAGCTGAATCATTAGTAGGAGGTGTCTAAATTATTATAACAGTTTTTACAACATAAATAATATATTTAATGTTATATATTTTCATTTTGCTATTGTTTGATTACATATTTATTATTTCAATATTTATTACAAAGTTTAAAATAAGAATTTTTTTTATTTTGTTAAATAAAAATCAATCGGCTTAATAAACAAAGTCATAATATAAAAAATGGATTGATTTATTCTCACACACCCTGATGTAGTTGTTCAAGACAATCTGCTTAATAAACAAAGAGAACTAAATTTGAAAATGCGCTCATTTATTATAACATATGCTATTTAAATGATCTATTTGCTATATGTTTTGGTTCACAACATGGTTTACTGCAATGGTACCACTCAGAGAGTAAAATCTTCAAATTGATTCCACTTCACCCAAACTTCTAATGATCTCCTGAGCAGCAATATCATTTGATTATTTCACTTCTATAATCTGTAGACTTTAGTGTCCAAAACTGCTATGAATATAGAGAAAAAGGGGGCTACTATAAATAATTTTTGATGATTATAAATATGAATGTGTAATTTTCATCTTCTTAATTTGATTCACTATTGCTTGTAACTAACTTGAATTAATTATCACTATTATTTATTAGACTTTAACATTTATTTTCAGTTTACTGTCTTCAATAACTTAGATTAATATAGGATTTGGATTATCATGAATTTCTCATGACATAATCACCGCATATTTTACGTAGCCACCACAACAATCATTTCTAGTGTAATTATAATTTTTGTCTTTTCATTTTTTTTGGATTGGAATGGTCATATACAGCTGCATCCGATGATGATTTTTCTGTGCTAACTATGATAATGGATTGTAGGTTTGCACAGCCACTTTGCCATCTCTTTCAATTGCACTCATATTAGTTCTGACTTCAATCATTCTTTTTTTAATGCTTTCTAACTATTTATTATTTGTTTTCTTTTTTATCTTTTATTATTTCTTTGGAGTTAATTTGGCCATAAGCATTTACCAGCGTCTGATCATGATGAGGATACGAACGCAACACACGTGCAAATCATAATAGATATATGTAGATATACAAACAAATAAGCTATTTCTTGAATGCAACTTTTCTCACATTTTTAAGTTTTTTTATTGCGATTCAACTGCCATGTATGAAAAGATCACCATTTTAGAAATATGTTGTAAAAGAAAAAGTGTACTTTTTTTACAGGCATCTGTGAAACATTAAGACTATGTAAACTTTAGTGAATTGAAAGCAAATATTATGTATATAAGTGGCTACATTTGTCATTACATTTTCAATATACTAGTCACTTGTTTATTATAATAAAAATACAACCATCATTCTTTTGAACTACCAATAAATTTAAAGACTTTTTAAAATTGATTTGAAGGAGAGCTGGAAATCCTGTACATACATAATTATACTGATTTTGGAAAATTTCAGTTTTGCATTGGTGGTCGAGAGGTCAGCGCGACTGCCTTGCATTTGCAGGCAGTTGCCCGGGTTGCGGGTTCGCGTCCCGGCCGATGCTAAGACCCTTAAAAAAAAAAAAATAATAATAATCGAAGGATTTGTTGTTCAGTTCTTAGGAAGTTCGAGCATCGGAAGTGGGAGATCTGGGCTGCAATCCATGGACCTTGAACAGTAGAGTCCACCATTTAAAAATTACAAGGGGGGGGGGGTAAATATGTGAACAAAAAAAAGTCGTGAAATGTAATCACACATCCCTTCAAGAAAACAAAAAAACTCAACGTTTTAATAATAATCATCTTTAAAATAAAAAGAATATTTATTTGTTTTTTACTATATAGAGAAAATTAGAATATTTCGAAAACATATTCCAAAACTGTACAGTTTTAATTAAGCTTTGTTGGTTAACAAATTTCAATAGAATAAAATAGTCGAATAGCTTTTGGCGGGAAAGTTCGTAAGAAGTTCAAATGCGGAAAGTACTAGAAAGGAATCGATTCTAGGATTTTATGCTAAAGATTCTGTCAATCCATCCTTGCACTGAACTATGTGGGCACAAATTCCAAAAGTTCTGGCAATAAGAGTTCATTAAATTTTCTGATTCAGTTATAAGATACTACAATAAATTTAAAAATAGCAAGTAAAATAAATACATTATCGCAAACAATAACCAAGTGTTAACAGTTGATCAATTTTCTATTGACTTGACAAATGGAACTTCCTTTGGTCAGTAAACAGTCACACTGTAATAAATTAGATGAAAATGTACAAATCACTAATTAATTTGGAAAGGATTTGAACTCAGACTTTCAAGCTCTCTATAGCTATACACTCCATCATATATAACTGATACACATGACCACATACATGTGACAAATCACTATAAATTTTAACTGTCAGTGAGCATGTAATTTTTTGTCAACTATATATAAAGCAGTTGAATCATTATAGTCAGAGATAGATAATATAACCAATGCAGTCAAGAGAAGCAGAAATATATATCACAGAAGTTCTAAAATTAACCTGTGATTATAGTTTTAGAACAATAATGTCTCTGTCAAAATGGAATGTTGATTTTGTTATTGTTACCTCAAATACAAAAAGATTACAGAGTTTATAATTGCCCTTTTTTATGTAAAGCTAATAGATTAGACTAAAATAATGGCAGATGATATGTGAGCAAATTTATGTTTCTCAGATTGTTGGTATTTTTGACTTTTTGTTCTTTGTGTTTAAATATTATTTATTTTTCTTTCTTTCCTTATAAATATATCTTTGATTTTTAAATCTGTTCTTTAATATATTTTATGCATGCTTTATATATTTTTATTGTATATAGAAAATGTGCCTGTGTGATTGAAAAGTAGTTTTTTAATAGGTGTATATTGTTAGTGCTTATTTATGAATCCGAGTCTTGGACAGATAAAATGATTACAGATTCTCAGCAAATTATAAATATATATATATGTCAGGATTTAAAAAAAGCAATTGGGAATATAATACATAGGTAAGAAAGCAAATACACATTTCTGACATCATTGAAAGAATTAAGAGGTGAAAATGGGACTGGGTGGGTCATGACTTTACAAAATTAGTAATAGATGGACAATTGCCATCTTAAATTGTAACATGTATGTACGAGAATTAGAAAAATACTACATGTGAAATGAATGGTTGAAATAAAAGAATTTTCCATTACTGATATGATGAAAAAAATTTTTAGATTGGAAAAAACTGGATAAAGTTCAGAGACTTTCATATTTATACTACAATAAATCACATAAATTCTAAGATTAAGTGATGGATATAATTTTAGATAGTAATGTTACTGTGGAATATTCCAAATACAAGGGTTACAGTATTTAGAATTGCTCTTTTATGTAAAGCAAATACAAAATAATGGTATATAACATGTATGGGCATATTTATGTTTCTTGGATTGTTTTGCACTTTTAAGGTTTTTTTAAAAAAATTTTTTTTGCATAGAATTAGAATGACAATACTTATATGAAAATGCTTGGTAATAGGTGAATAAATATCACACATATATTTTCATTTATAAATAAATTTAAATTATATAATAATCAATAAATTTGACAAATGCAGTGTTTAGATTGTAATTATGTAGAAGGTAACCATTCCTCTTCCACTAGCATCATTAAGCAGTAATGTTAAAACTGCAAGGATACTGGATTCAAAATGAATGATTTATTCATGCTCTCACTTCTAGATACTTAAGATTGGCTCATATGAGTGCATTTGAGCTTGAAAATAAGATAACAATTTTTATTTTCTCAAAGTCTCTATCTTGTGGTTGGAATAAAAGTTTCCTTGCAGTTTTAACATTACTCTTAATGATACTAGTGAAGAGGCATGATTACCTTCTATATAATTAAAACAACCTAAAATATTTCCACTATTATTAAGGTAGTAATGAGTCTCTCTAAACTTAATCAAGTATCATCATAATAGTACCAGAAAATTCTTTATCTCCACTATCCCTTCCAAATGTTGTACTTTTCTAATTCTCATATGTGAAACAGTTTAAGATTTCAATTGTTCCATCTGCTATTAAGTCTTTAAAGACATGTCCAGACCAGTACTATTTCATCCTCCTTATTCTTCCAATGGTATCAGCGACATATATTTGATTTTCTTCTTATGTATTTTATTCCCCATTGCTTCTTTTTAATCCTAACATATATTTTTTCATAATTTGCTGTGAGTCTGTAATTACTATATATATCTAAGACTCAGATTCATAAAAAAGCATTGATAATATACACCTATTAAAAAAAACCGTTCCTTTTCAAATATACAGACACATTTTCTATATGCAGTAAAAATATATAAGGCATGATAAATATTAAAGAAAAGATTTAAAAATCAACGAACTATACATAAAGAGAGCTAAAGAGAAAAGATACACAATCTTAAATATGATCATTGCAATTCTGATTTAGATAATAATGAATTAAATTATTTGATAGAAAAAAATAAATATGCCATTATTTTGCCTCTTTTGTAATTTTATCTTTGTTTTCCAAAGTTTTAAACCTTTCATAATCACTAGATTCATTAAGTATAAATATATGCAATCTGAAATTAGTAATTTTAAACTAGTACATTTATCATTTTACATCTAGAACTTTTTCTTTTAAGTGAAAACTGGATAATAAACTTTTATTGTTCCATTAATTTTAACGTAAAAGGCAATAAATGAAGATGTGGAAAAAAAATCAGGTAGATTTTTAAAAATTCAAGATTCAATTATTGGTATGTATACATAAATATTACACTGGATAATTACAATGCCAATATATCGTTAAGAGGTGAGATAACATTCCTAGCTCCGATAAAAATAAATAATTGAGTTGCCTTCTAACTGTAGTGTCAGATAATTTTTTATAATAAGAAAATATCTGTTTCCCATTCCATTATTCTCGTTAATTTCTTGCAGCAAAAAATTATTTAACATTACATCTAAAAGCATCTCAACTACTTACAGTAACACACTAGAAGAATCATTTCATTAATATATATATATATACATGCACTACTTATGAACTTATAATGTTAATAATCCCAATATATTAATAGCTATGATAATAAGAAGTCATGAAATAAAACTATAAATTTTCCCTACTTGATTTTTTAAAAACCCGAAACAGAATTGAAGAGTTTTCTTTTAGTTAAATAGCAAATTCCTTTTTTACAGGCATAGGAATATAACTTCAACCATTCTTAAATAACCACTGCCTAATAAAGGTATTTCTGCTATCTTTTT
Source organism: Epiperipatus broadwayi (assembly GCA_028023455.1). Lineage (NCBI taxonomy): Eukaryota > Metazoa > Onychophora > Udeonychophora > Euonychophora > Peripatidae > Epiperipatus > Epiperipatus broadwayi. The sequence goes on from JAQFVV010012468.1 coordinate 1,819,847, forward strand.
AACAAGGAATTAAATGACACTTCACGTTAATTTATCAAACTGCTTAGTCGATGAGAATTTTAATAATACAAGATACAAAAATATATGAAAATATTAAAATAAAAAATAAAATGAAAGATTTTATTGCCTGTGAGATTATAAGAAATCACAGCGCTAGAATGGTCAGAAATGAGATTGATCGAAGGACATTATACCCCAGAGTCTGACATTCCACATAGGGCAAGGCATTTGATCAAAAAAATATTACTTTGCATCAATGAAATTCAGAGAAATAAATATTTTAATCAGGAACTAATCTGCTCTAACCATTTCTAGAGACTTAAAGATGATGGTTGATATGTAAAATGATTTTTATTATTTTAAAGAAAAGGTTTAGTTGTTGCATTATACAAAAGGTAATGCAAGAGTGAATTTTTGGGTCATCAAAAGCTAAGTGTACATAATATTTTCTTTTTCTCTTCATTCTCTGCTTATTCATTTTGTCTATAGTCATGCCATCATTTGTCTTCTTCCAGTTACAGCAATAATGAAGTTGTATGTATTTGTGCAGTACTATTTTCCATTTTTCAGTAATACACACACACAACAATTTTGATATCAATATTTTTTTATTTCCTATAATATATTCATTGTCTTTTTCTACAGTATATATATTTTCACTTTATAAACTAAATCACAATATTTATTTATGAGTCGCTGCTAATGAATTGCTTTCCTTAATTGTTTTACTCTTTTTCTAATAATAGCTACGGATACATTTGTCAATTAGTAAATATATATACTGACTATCTAAAAAAAGTCAAAAGCTTTCTTGTGTATTGAAAATTACTTTAAAAAATCTCCAAAGTTCAATGATATTCAAATCACAGGTAGTTAATATGGAGGCAGAAAAGTTAAAGATAATCTTAAATAAAAAACAAAAGACAAAACAATTTCTTTATAAATAGCTCATTGTGGAGCAAAGACTTCAACAATCCTTCATAAAAAAAATCAGTGATGTTCATCAGACTGGGTTTGAGCAATGTTTCAGCCTTGTTTTATCGTTTATCTTAGGATAATTAGATATTCATTTATTAGACATCAGTTCATCAATTGGCTTGGATTTTTGGAAGAAAAAAAAATAGAACTGCAAAAAATATAATTACAAAAATAAAAACTTTGATAATAAAAAAATAAAGTGTAACAAAAATAAATTTTAAAATCAGCATTGTATTAACGTACTTTTTTCTAAATATTTATTTTAACCAATCATGATTCAAGTAAATTCATTCTCGGGCTAGATAAGATTTAAAATGGCAGACTATAAATTCACAAAGTTTTTTTTTTTTTTTTTGGAAAAAAAAATATATAGCATATTAAATGGTATTTATGTTTATCCACAAACAAGTACTTTTTTTATTATTAATAATATATTTTATAAAATACTTATTCATTAATTATTATTTTTTCAATTGTAAGTTTTACTTTTTTAATTATGTTTTTTAAATTTTTTTTTGAATTTAAGATAAACTAATTTTGTTGTCATAGAAAAAACATTATAATTCCTTGTTTCTTATATGAGCTTTTTACTTATCAGCTATTTTAGGGAATCATGTGAGGTTGCTCCCTGGGATAAATCTATACCCATTTACATAAACTATGCAGAAATGTGTAAGACATTTCTTTTAAATCTTATTTTTCTCTTTCTATAGTGAAATTTATAAGTACATTCTGTATAAGAGGCTTTATAATATATTTATGTAAGCAGTAAGTATAGCGAAAGGTAAGAATTGTTAAAAAAAAAAGATGAAATTTTGATTGCATTTTTATTTTTTTAAAAATGCTATTTTAAAAAAAAAAAATAAGAATAGCAATTACTAAAACAACTGCACAATTCTTTGTAGGTCACACGGACATACAAAGAAAGATATCTCATTGTAATCAGATGTATTATTTACTATACAAAGATTGTATTGTAATATTTTTATATGTTATTAAAATTATGTAGCAATTACGATAAATTATGCCATGTTACAATTTATTTCACAATAAAGTAATTTTTATATTCTTCCATAAAATCTCACAATTTTTAATTGCTTTGGTACATATAGTTCTACAAAAAAAAAAATAATTTCAATGAAAGTTATATTTTTAAAACAACTATTTCTAGAAAAAGCATTGCAATGTACATACATATATGCATCAAATAACATAAATGTTTAAAATGCTTTACTATTATAACTATTAAGATTCAGAGACAAGAGAAAAAAACAACTACAATTAGATAAACTGAAATTATCAAAATTTACAGTTAATTGCCTAGCATCAGATATAAGGAGGTTAACTTGCATTCAAAACTTTAGTGTTTTGGTTTTTTTTTTTTAAATTTTAGCCTATTCGTTTGATAGTAAAAAAGAGTTAACAGAGATTGTACTCTAACTTTAAATCCCAAATTCTCACTGAAAGGAGAAAAAGCAGAAATAGTTTGGGAAGAGAAATTATACCATCACCTTGCTAACTCTGATTACTTAAGGTTGCAGTAGATGACTCTAAATTAGTAGAGAGAGAAGTCTGTTAATTACACAATAATAAATTAAATCATGCTTTCACACTTCTAACGTAAAGCTATAACAACAAATTGAAAACTAAATTAAATGGCTGAGCGCTTTCAAGAAGATGTACTTTTTATATTCATAGCCAGTTATGATCCTTTCTTTGGAATCATTATATAAATAAATCTGATATGCAAATTATATGCAAATGAGTCACTAAGACCATCTTTTAGATATCGCAAAACATGCATCCTTACGATTAATGGTGAAAGAGTCCTCTGCTATAAAGTATGCATATCAGATTTATTTATATAATGATTCCAAAGAAAGGATCATAACTGGCTATGAATATGAGAGGTACATCTTCTTAAAAGCGCTCAGCCATTTAATTTAGTATTCAATTTGTTGTTATAGCTTTATATTGGAAGTGTGAAAGCACGATTTAATATTATTATATTGAAGACAAATGTAAAGTATAAATATACAGATTATTACAATAATAAATTGGAAAATAAATCATAAAGTAATGTCAGATTAAGTACTATACAAAAAGATAATTACTTTAAAAAAGTTTCAACAGTTATTAAATATCATCATTCAATTCAGTCAAACAAAAGAGTCAAGACAATAAAATTCTAGTCCCTAAATCTTTATATTTGTTATTTTGGTGAAGTATTATATCTATTAAAACATATTTCCCTAAAACCTTACATGACTTTTTCTAAAGGAATAAAAGTTGTTTATTGTGTGTGTAAGTGTTGTGTGTGAAATATCTTTCTTCCACAAAAAAAATCATTGTTGAAGTTTATAATATATCTCTGCACAAAAACTGTATTAAAGCAGTGTCAAGTTATATGAATGACCAAATTATGTTGCTTGATTGCTGTACTCTATTGCCTAGACAATATAATATTACTATGAGAAGAAACCTTTATACACAAATTGGCTATTTTATTTATTAATATATATATATATATATTACAATTATATAGAAGGCAATCAATTGTTTTCATCATCACTGTTAAACAGGGAGTTAAAACTGCAAGGATACCCTCACCCCAAAACAGTTTTAACACTCTGTTTAACAATGCTAGTGAAGAGGATTAATTGCTTTTATACAGTTACAATCTAAACACTATGCTTGTAAAATTTATGGAGTATACATAATTTGACATCGTTTAATATTGGAACAAAGTAAATTTTAATTTTTCAGAAGTGCAAATAAGAGCATTAAAATAAAAAATGGATTTAAAGTGAAAAATTTATATATTCACACTCACACTTCTAGACACTTAGATTGGCTCATATAATAACATTTGAGTTCAAATAAGACAGTGCTCTTATTTCCTTAAAGACTCTATCTTATGGCTGGCATGAGAGTATCCTTGCAGTTTTAACACCCTGTTTAATGGTGCTAATGAGGAGGATTGATTGTCTTCTATATAGTTAAGATCTAAACAATGCGCTTGTGATATTTATCAAGTATTACATAATGTATAATTTGTAAACAAAAAAAAAGGCAGTTTTACCTCTAACAAAGATAATATTAAATAACTGATTCCCTAGTAGCAAGGATACATAAAATCTATGCTGAATTTGGTACAAGGATTCAAATGTAGCAATCATTATAAATGAGAGGAAAAAAGATGCTGATTTTCAAAAGTTAAAATACATATATAAAAAGGTCCATGGACTGGCAGGATATAATATGAAAATTGGAATTACTTCTTACAAGAAACAAAAACATTAAAGAATAAAAGTATTTTGAAAATGCTTTTATTCAACCAATCTTGTTCAAAGAGTTTAGATGTTGCACTTTGGCAAAGCCCAATGGATTCTGAATAAGAATGCCAATCATAGTGATGGTAGAATGTAAAATCCTGTAACAGAATATTTTTATTTCATTGTAACAAATAATGAAATATATGTAAATATTATTACACAGATGCAAAACTCTTCATACAATAGCTCCACTCAGGGCAAGTCAAATGAATGCAGGCAGCTTGAGTATGCATAAATATTATTAGTAATAATTTTAAACAATTTGAAGAAAGCTATTGAATTTGTGAATATGTGTGAATATTACAATTTGATTATAAAAGCTGAAAATGTCTTCATGTATCCAGAAATATATATACAGTAGACTCTCCATATTCACATTGTTTTTCAGGTTTGTTGCAATGATAGAATAGTGAACTCTTGAGATCTACATTAATGAATCACAGTTCAGTTCTATCACTTCCTGTGAAAACTCCTAAGCAATAAACTTTACAATTATTATTATTGGTTAAATTATTATTATTATAAAGTTTAAGCTTACTTCCATACTTTAAATAATCTACAAATTGAAAAGTATTAAATACAAATATTAGTAATTAATAAATTTGAATTCATAAATCATCTCTACATCGGCCATTTTCTTATTTTACACATTCACTCAAGTGATTGCTCCATTTCTTTTTCTTTGGACTTACCAGTATAATTTCTTTCACTTACTGTATTTCAGCATTCCTTTTGAATACATTATTTTCACATCCACAGATCTAATTACTCATGACTCAAAAAAAAAAAAAACCTATACAAAAATTGAAATAAATTATATTTTTTTATACTTCATTTTTGTTCACATTAAATTCATACCATTTACAACATTCTTAAACATTTTATCAATACTATTTATTTATATCAAAACTAACAGTTTCAATTGTCCTGCAGTCATCATCAGAGCTACAATATTCAAATATATAATTATATAATTAATACAGTTATACTCATACATAATTAAATACACAAAATAAAACAAAAATAAAATATACATTTTAACCTGACCACTATATTTTATTTTGTGTATTTAATTATGTATATGAATATAAGTGTATTAATTATATAATTATATAGTTGAATATTGTAGCTCTGATGATGGCTGCAGGACAGTTGAAACTGTTAGTTTTGATATAAATAAATAGTATAGATAAAGTGTTTAAGAAAGTTGTAAATGGTAGGATATGTTAAAGTAGAAATCAATACATAGGAAAAGGAAGAAGAAGAAAATTATATTACTTCACATTAAATTCACAATAGGCATAAACTCTTTTAGATATATATTTACAATATTTCAAAATGTGTATAAAAATACGGAAACATACATACATGTGTTTAATTAAAACGCATGTTACAATTATCCACGAATTTCGGTATATGTGATATGATTTGGAATCAATATAGAATAATAATTTATTTTTTTGTAATTTACTTTTGATGTTGTCTAAGAGTGAGTATGTAAAAATATGTACATTATCCATAGTTTCAATTATTAAAAGAAAAGCTGGTAATAAGTAGTATTGCATTCAAATGAAACCATTGTACTAATCTTTTAAAAACTAAAATGAAAGAAAACAACAAACCTACCTACTACAAAGTTTTATTTATTGTGATAACGGTAAAAAGTCTCGGATTTTTTTTTTAAAAAAAAAAGAAAATCAAAGCCAAGGCAATTAAAAACTGATTAAGACTTTGAATCTTTCATCAATTAATAAATAACATACTTACCTATAGTATTGAACTAATAATTCTTAAAGAGAAGATACCCATCTCTCAAAGTAAATGTACATTTATAAGTTGGAGTACAAATACTTTAAAATAAATAAAGAAAATGTATTCAATTAGTTTCTATAATAACTCTAACACCATATTATTTTAATTTATAATTTGAAAAAAAAAAAAGATAATTAAGAACTAATTATATTTAGATTTATTTTTTATTTATTAAAAAAACAAATTCATGTTCAATAATGGCTATCAAAACCAGTTCAATTACGCTTTGTAACAGTAAATAAATTTAAATTCTTTGAGTTTTTTTTGGCCCCAGTTATACTTTTTATGTCAATTACAACAATCTTGCAGTAAATTATTATATAACAGCTTATAAAAAAAAAATAGTAAATTCAGTTAAGAATTTTACAACAAAAGAATGATCTAGCAGTGAAGGTTATCACAATTGCCTTACATCCCTTACAAAATCATCAATATAATAATACCTTCAGACAAAGATATAGTGATCCTTGGAGAACTTTTAAAACAATAATAATAAGCTTTGTGCCAGAGCGTCTCTTTGTAGACACATGGGCACAAATTATCATTTGTGATGATGAGACGACATCTCAGACTACTGCAGTAAATGTTATGACAATACCACACAGATTGGTTGCAAAACTTTGAACTTCTATATGAAATTATTATAATTATCAAATGTAGCTACCTGACACTATAAATTTTTTCTTAATTAAAAAAAAAAAAACATCAATATAATAATAACATAAAGAATAAATCTAATTAAAGTAATTAAAGTCAGATTTTTTTCCCATTAGCATTCTGAAAATTTTCAAACAGATTTTTTTATTAATAAGAAATAGAAGTTTATTATACAAGCAGTGCATAATCTGTCTGTCATGACCCTTTGGGTCGCAGAAAAATTATTGGGGTGGTGAAAATCTCACATTGGATAATAAATTTTTAATTGAAAAAACAAAAATCTAAACACTATTAAAATATACTGTACATGAAAACTACTCAATTCATTATTGTGAGTCTGATGACTTTTGTGTTTAAATACTTCCTTCTTTATATTTCAATCCGCTTTGTAAAAATAGCACATCTTAACGATATTTCGCTTATATTGCTCGCATTTCCCTTGTTCACTCTTAGTTTTGTCTTCATGCTAGTATCTTCCTAACTATACATTTTCTAAAACAGGCTAAAAAAGTTATGTAATTGTTACAAATCAGCTGATCCACTCAAGTATTATTATATATATTTTCTTAATATGCAGTTTTTTCAAAGATTTTATATTAAATTGTATATACTGAAATATAATATAGATGTGTGTATGTGACTTTTATTAATACTATCCTTACATGCTTATAATAGAATGATAATAACATATAATGGATCACATAAAATTTCAGTCTGAGTATAGAAATTGCACCATTGATCTATACTATAATTTCATGGTTAATTACAGAAAGAGAAATTATTAAAATTTGCTGCTTCCAAAATATTTACACAAGATCTCCCAATGTAATTTTTTAAATATTAGATATTAATAAAGATATGGGTCAATCATAAGATTATTAAAAATGAAAATTTAGGAACTCAATCTTGGAAATATTTAGATGATTTAATTTTACTATGGCTTAATATATCAACAATAAATAAAATTATATTCTTGATGGTATCTTTGTTAAATTTTGCTATTCATGTAAGTTATTGGACTATAAATGAAATGTCATTCAGACTGTATGCTTGGCTGTTAAACAGGATTGTTGAAGTGTTTGATTATTTTATATGACAGTTAGACAGATATTTTCTCTCAATATATATATATATATATATAATAAAAAGAGTAAGCTTAAGCTCCCCTCATGTTTTAATTGGGTTTAATATTTTTCTTTCAGATAGCAGTTAGCATTCAATGTTTTTCTATCGATGGTTATCTATTTTTTGTTAGAGTTTTAAATAAGGTTGTAAAACTTACTCAAACTTTCACCAACCAGCAATTGACAAGCCTGTTAAAAAACGAAGGATTAGCAGGCTTGCCAATTGCTAGTTGGTGGAAGTTTGAGTAAGTTTTACAATCTTGTTTAAAACTCTAACAAAAGATAGATAACTGTCGATCGAACAACACTGAATGTTAACTGCTATCTGAAAAAAAAAAAATTAAACCCAACTGATACATGAGAAAATTTCTAGTTTCCCCAACTATGATTCAATTCAATGTTATAGTAAACAAAGGAGATATAGTGTTATTGCATGAATAATTCCATCATATTTTAAAATCTGGTTTAATTTGTTTTAAAAAAAATTATGGATAATCAAAATATTGATTAAATTAAATTTTTTTCCATTTCATTTGACATCAAATAAACACAATAACAATATATCAAAGTGAAAATGCTGGGGGAAAAAAAATCTAAAAATTCAGCCAGATATGTTACTACTTATCTACTATTATAAAATCATATCTGCATTGGATTGGGCATGTAAAGTGAATGATCAGTAATAGACTTTTCTACTGAACAAGAGCATCAATTTTATAGGAGAGGCATATCATTGACACTAGCAAAGATTATCTCAAAAAATGCTCCAAGAACATGCAACAATGAATGCTTCCTCAGAAGAATATGATTGAGATAAGTTACAATGATGAGCTTCTATAAGGTAAAATGTTTCAATAAGTAGAGTTTATTGCTGAAAAAGTTATGACATTTCAAGATATCTAATAAACAGAATAAAGCACTAACATGTGGTCCATGTGGATATATTTTCAATTCACATACAGGTTTCCATAGTCATGGCAAAATTCTCTTTAACTTTGTAATCCTTATTTTTCTAGCTTTGTTGTCTCTGTAATTATAGTGATTATACTTGTTTAGGTATGGCTCCTAATGGAGATGAACTATATTTAATATATAGATAATGTTAAATACAATCGCTAAGACACACATTCACTTCAATATTCGATAATCCAAATATATATATATATAATTTTATTTTCACTTCATTGTTATTTGAAATAACTTTACATACTTTCTTAGTTTTCATATATATATTTCATCAAATATTATCACAAAGTTCATGTTAGACAGTTTATGAATGTTATTTCAAACAATTTGTATTTAATAATTTCTTCTTTACACCAACATGTGTATCAGGTAAAATCATTTATTAAAACAGGAAAAACTCTCTATACATATTGCCATTCAGCACAAGCTAGAGTAATCAATAGAGGTCAGAAGGCTTGTGCATAAAATCCCCATCTAGTACCTACTCATTCAATATCCCCAGACTAGTTTCTGGCTTGTGGCTTTCATCAGTGAGGAGCCTTGGATCTGAGAGCACTGCACCTAGATCTTAGGATCTAATGCAACCCTCCAGCAACCACCTTTTATCCCCACTTAACTACAAAACTATGAGACTTAAATTGAAAACACTATAATATTTTCAATCCAAGCTCATCATCTTATATAGTCATATAGGTCTGAACTCAGTTCAGTACCTATACATTTTGGTGTCCTTGGTCCTTTAATAACTATAGCCACCACTATCATATTAGGCAGGATTGGTTTTAAGCCAATAAACATCACATGATCACTATTTCTTATGCTTTGCTCTTAACTGTTATTAAAACAGGCAAAATTCTTTATATGTATTGCCACTCAGAGCAAGCCAGAGTAATCAATGGATGCCAGAAAGCTTGTGCATAAAATCCTCATCAGTGGCAATAGTATAGAGTTTTGCCTGTTTTAATAACAGTTAAGAGCAAGCATAATAAATAGTGATCACGTGATGTTTATTGGCGTAAAATCATTTACATTTACATACTAATCAAATCTTAATGAAATCTATTCAATCATGGATTCAAACCATAACTTTATTGCCTCTTTTCAGAGAAAATGCTTTAATGGCAACAACTTTTTATAATGCAATTTCGGATAAAAAGGAATTATTTTCTCCCCCCTCCCCCAATGAAACAACTATTTTTTAAAAAAAAGCATAAACATAACATAGAACCCTGTGTATATTATAGATCGTTAATCATAGTAAAATCTATTATGCATTGTTAAAACATATATATAGACTTCTATACATCTTGCACATACACGGCGACAAAAAAAAAATGGAAAATTAAAATATTTTTTTTAATTTCTATTTTTTTTTTACGCATTATTTTTTAAATCGCGGTAACTGAGATCGCGGTATTGAAAGCTATTGTAATGCTGTTTCTGGACTAACAGGAACTATAAATAGCAATCAATGACAAATACAAGCATACATTTTTCGATATATGCATTTATGAAATCCGTTACGTATTAAAGTATTGCCTACAAGCAATTTGAATTTACCACTGAAAAAAAAAATCTTATTTCTTCTCTAGGAATATAAATGCGTGTGTATAAATGTATGTAGATGCGCGCAAATAACGTTAACCAGATCAGGGCACAATAGATGCCTTATTGGGAGGGGGGGGGTAACAATTGCTATTTTTAAAGAATTACAATTTACTGAGAGAATGTTTCAGCTTTCTCTTTTATCTCAAAATATTCAACCAAGATGGATCATTCTAAAAGAATTTAAAAGATTTTTTTTTACTTGCCCCTTAAAGTTTTAAGAATTTTTTTTTTTTGTATACATTATCAAACAATTAATATTGAATTTATAATAAGATATTGCAAATGTTACATAAGTGGCCTATTTAAAATACATATTCTGAGTTTCCTGATTAATTAATAATAAACACATTTAAATTAAAAAATAAACAACATTGTCATAGAATAATTCTTTCAATATTAGAGTGAAAAAAAAAATTGCAGGCGATTTTTTATATATGTTTTTAGATATTTTAACTAATTTCGTCAAGGTTAAAATTTATTTCAGAGAAAATAGTTTTTTATTATATGTTTTCCAGTTAAGTCTTTGGAAGCTATCATGCACAATCCATACTTTTAAGAGCAATCATTATATAACGAATATCCTGCAGAATAGTAGTCGTTCGACATATCCATCTACTATGATCACATTTTTGAATTCAAATTTTCTTTCAGATATTCAATCCAGGAATTGTAGATAAATGAGTATCCGGTGATTATTAGCTGAAAAATAACCATCTACAATGAATTTAGTTGATAAAAAAAAAAAAAAAGTTTATGTAGAGTTGATATCTCCATCAATAAATGCATGTCATAACACTAATTGTACTAGACCCATGGATTATCTCGCTGAAAGATTTGCTAGAATAAAAGCAAACATCATAATAAAGAAATGGTTTGTCATATTTAGTCGGCTAAAATTATCAAATTAAAAATTTAGCTGTCTATTTGTACTGTTTGCAGGTAAAATATAGTTATTGTTATTTTTTATTATTCTACCTATAATAATTAAACAATAATTCTGGGAAAGCGTTTATCAATTGATTAATTTTGTCATAAATTTAAAAAAAAAAAAGCAAAAAACTCTAAAAGTGTCAATGAACACCAACGCCTAACATAGGATTGTATGTTTTAATTTTTCTGAGACAGAAAATTTAAGAATATGTTTTAATTTTGCTGAGACAGAAAATAGAGTTAGAATGTAACATTAGAAAACAAAATTCCAAATGAGAAAATGAATGGTTTGAATATGATATGCTAACACAATGATCTATGTACTTCTATTTACATTTTTGTAAGTTTACTTTTAGTTGATATTAATTCGGATTATATATATATAGCATTTAATTGTATAAGTATTTTTATATTAGTAATTTTGACTTTGTTATTCTTATCTGATTAAAAAGATACTTCGGATAGGAATTTTACTCTAAATGCATATATATTTCAAAGTTAAGAAGTGAGTGATATAGCAAATAACATTCTGGGACCATTTGTTGTAATTGCAAGTAAATAATAGTAATGATTTTTAGACAAAAACTTAAAACTGTAATGAACTGTCCCCTAAAAAGCATCATATCTGTACAATTGTTTATAATGTTTTAATATTATTTCAATTGTTTATTATGAATATACTATTCTGGTGAATACATTTTGTCATTGTGCAATACTATTGTTGTTTAACCAAAGTAAAATATTAAACTTCATAGGTAAAGATTAAAAGTCCATGTAAACACATTACTCTAAAAAAATGTAATAACAGACCCTATAGAAAAATAAAATGAATTTTACTATGACACACATACACACAAAATAATTTAATGCTGTTCAATAGTACTAATCTATTTGTCCTACAAAAGAAATGTGTCTGTTTCTTATTTCTGAGCATGACACCAGCTTCAAACAATTACTTGACATTTCAACAATTTTCAATTAGGGAATTCTTGGGTTGCTTTTATAATTGCAAAATCACTTGATCCCATATGAATTAACTGTCATAAATGATAACAACACATTATTAATTAGTCACTTCACATATTTACAAAAAAGATAAATATATACATACATACACATGTGATATAGAATAAAAATTGGCTCAGGACCTAGCAAGATATTATAATCATACAGTTTTATGATTGATTAAAGCTAGATACCCAATTTTTAAAGACAGCCAATAATTAGTTATAGACTAACAATTTAAGTTCTACCCAAATTCAAATTCTAGATTTTACATGACAAGTAAATGTTCTAACCACTGTATCATAAAGTCTTCCATTAATTTGTGGCAAGTAAAGAAATGAATGTCAATACCTTTATAACATACATCTATAGCTTCATCACAAAGTATTTAAGATAGCTCAAAAACAAATGAGTAGTAGAATATAGAAACACAAACAATATTTGTATAATAGTCACAATTCAATTTTACTTTCATGTCCAAAATTTATCCAAATTTTTTTTATATTATGCTATCCAAATAAATAATCCAGTTTTAAAAATTAACCAAGGATTTGAATCCAAATTCAAATTTTTCATCTACATAGATTGGAAACTATTTCAGATTAGTAAATGTTTGACAGTTTCAGTTATAAACTACAGATAAACACCTTAACCTTTGATAGAAGGATAAAGGTATTGAATAAAGTAGCATATAACTTTTTTCAATTTACATTTTATGCATTATGCAGTAGTATATTTACTAACACTAATCTACCATTAGATATGGTGCATAAGAAATAGCTTGAGAAGTATTTTCTAGAATTGCAAAATTATTTATATTTCCGTAAACTTACACAATGCCAAGCTATATCAGTTGAAAGTATTGCCATAAAATTCCCAACCTTTATTATTTTCATCTTTTCCCTCTGATCTTTCAACTACTATATAATTCAGATTAAGCCTTTTTTTTTTAGAATTTCTATTATGTTTTTTTTCCCATTTCTAGGAACTGATATTATTATCATCATCATTATCATTATTACTAATTCATAAATGGATTAATGAATACACCAAAAACATCGCGTGATCTATCCAAGCAAATGATCACATTACTATTAATTAATTAATGCATTATTACATTTCCAAAAAGTTTGCTATAATACATGAATGTGAGCCCTAAGTTGTTGAATTAATAAATTATCAGAGATTTCCTGTACTGCTAAATTGCTTCCTGTCATGTTCCTATAAATGACTCATCTTTAGCCAACTTTATAATAAATCTCAATAAAAATCATTCATATTGATCACTTAACTAAACAATTAAACAACTGACTTAGCCACATACATTGCCTAATCTCTTAGGATATACATTAAAACACAATCTATTAGCTCATTGTTCAAGTAAAATGTTATAAAATAGGCAATGATCCCTTTTTCAGTAGTGCTAAGTTTCAATATCGCTAATAAAAATCAGAATTGATTTGAATCTTAGTATTAATCAGATTTCACTTGCTTTATTTTGAAAAGTTAAAGTTGAAACACATAACTAGTAAATATAATATCCACTCCTTGAAATGAAGCAAGTAAAACTTAATTAACTATTAGTCAATGCTTTGATGGAACAAGGATGTCTTGAGGGGGACAAACATTTTTCAGGGTGTTTGAAATATACTTCAGATCTAATTTTTTAGTGAATTTATTAAAGAATAGCAATTAATTTACTGAGTGCACAGAAATCATATGTAAATAGTTTAAACAGGCTTTAGCCTGTACTCAATGCACTTTGAAATTTGCAATAATCAAGCATATTTTACTTTGGAAGATTCCCTCTATCGGCAAAATATGTTTGATTATTGTGAATGTTAAAGCATGTTGAATACAGGCGAAAGCCTGTTTAAACTATTTGAATTTATTAAAGAAAATATACATTTTCTATAATTATATCTTTCAAAATCAAAATAGAAAGAAAATAACTATATATATTAAGATTTTTATAAAATTAAAAAAAAAAAAAGTGTTTTATTTATTAAATAAATTATTAATAAGAACTAATTATAATTAAAGTTTAAAACATGTCTACTTATGTATTATCATCCAATTGCATAAAATACTCAATGGAATGAATGAAAGATGACCAACAAACAAGTAGTTTCTACAAAAACTAAAAATATTTTGAATATGATAATTAAAAAAGGTGTTCTCACTAAAAATAAAAAAATTAAATCACAAATATGACATTAAGTCATTCTCCAATCTAATTAAATGTAATTAAATTAAATTTAATTAAATGTAATCAAAATTGGAAATTAAATGAGAAGATAAATACTACTAGACCATCATTTCTCACTTCTACAAAAAATGATTCAAATTAGAACAAATAAGATTCAAATCTAAACAGATTTATAATAGTGACTTGATGTAGCTAACAAAGGAAGGCTTCTCTAAAACCAATCTTGTGAGTTTTATATTATTATATTTCTAAATCAAAATTTGCCTATTTTATATCTTGGTTAAATAAAAAACCAATAACCCTCAATCATAATATTATTAGATATATGTTTTAGTTACACAATTGATCAAGCTTATGATAATATGACTATAAACAAAAGTGTCTGCATTAGAAATACAACATAGGTTACATTTCAGACAAAAAGCATTCTACTATAATATACAAACCATATCATACAAAGATTTTCTCTAATCACTTTTTTATTCAAATCTTATATTGTCAAATCTGAAGTCAGTTTGGTGTAGTTGTAAAAATATTTATACTTTGAGCATAACAATACTGTTTGTGATGACCAGTTACAAACATTTTTCAAAAACAACTATTGAAGTGTTAATAATATTTTTTAGTTAGTTCCACTCAAAGTACAGGCAGCTATCTGCGGAAAAATGCTTCATTCTCTACTTTTATGCTTGGATGCATTTAATACACAACAATTTTCCATAAGAATTACTTGTAAACATCACGTGACCACCACTTCTTATGCTTGTGTATATCTGTTGTTAAAACAGGCAAAACTCACTATACCTATCACCACACACAGCAAGCTAGAGTAATCAATGGATTCCAGAAGGCTTGTGCATAAAATCCCAATCTAGTGCCTACCCATCCAATATCTCCAGACTAGTTTCTGGCTTGTGGCCTTTGTCAGTGAGTAGCCTTGGATCTGAGAGCACTGCATCTAGATGGATCTAGGTGCAGTGCTCTCAGATCCAATGCTACTCACTGATGAAGGTCACAAGCCAGAAACTAGTCTGGGATATTGATATCTAGGTGCAGTGCTCTCAGATCCAAGGCTCCTCACTGATGAAGGCCACAAGTCAGAAACTAGTCTGGGGATATTGGATAAGTAGGCACTAGATGGGGTGCACAAGCCTTCTGGTATCCATTGATTACTCTAGCTTACTGTGTGTGGCAATACGTATAGTGAGTTTTGCCTGTTTTTAGAATTACTTATAAGAATTTTGATTCACTGTTTGTTAAAATATAATATTCTACTTATACTTTAGGTAAACATTAAAAATTAAATCATATTTCTATATTGGTATATATTGTAATATTCACTGATATTTTCTCATCCTTTATTTCCTGTGATTTATGAAATTCATACATCTACAATATGGATAACCAATATTATTGTAATGGTTTATGAAAATAATGCATTATCTACATGCTATTAAGGTATTGTTTGAGTGAATATAGTAATAAATTGACAAACTAAGGTTCTTAAATCAAAACTCTATCTGTTAATTCTGATGTCATATTATCTTCCAAGCAATAACTATTTGATCATTTTATATTATTATTTAGGAGACATGACAACAGACTTTTGAAAATGTTTTTAAACAGATGTATAAACACTTTCATAGGGTAAGTACTACATAAGTTACTAGCTTTAGTTGAATACTTAAAATATTACAAATAAAGAAGAAATGTTTTTGACTTAAAACTCAAATGTATATATATTTCCAAAATATCAAGATGCAGACATGTTATTGAGTATCACAGAATTTCTTTTAAGAGAGTCATGTTTTAAAAAAGATAAAAAAAAGCTTTCCATATTCTTTAGAGTTCCTAGTATTCAGTACACAAGCTTATTTTTATGCTAAATTTGAAATAAATTTGTCAAGCATTGGTGGGCGAGAGGTCTGCGACAGCTGCTTTACAAGCAGTAGTCTCGGGTTAGCGGGTTCGCTCCCGGCTGATGCTTTGACACATGAGAAAGAAAAATTTGAAATAAATAGAGTTCAAACCTTCCCTCTGTAGATTATTTATACAAAAAGCTTTTTCATACATATTTATCAACTACAAAGGATATTAATAGTTATTCAAATTTTTACGTCAACATATTTGATTGCAAATATTAAAACTCTTCAGTTCACCGACGTTCCTTGGAGAAAATGAATTTAAACAAAAGCCAAACGTAATTAATTTGAGTTGTTTTAATATCAATTTCAGTTCCTAATTCAATACATCCAATTTCATGTAATAAAAAAGAATATTCTATTTGCTCAAAATTCTTTTTTTTTTTTTTTGTAT
This sequence comes from Epiperipatus broadwayi, assembly GCA_028023455.1. NCBI lineage: Eukaryota > Metazoa > Onychophora > Udeonychophora > Euonychophora > Peripatidae > Epiperipatus > Epiperipatus broadwayi. Next base: position 1,836,787 of record JAQFVV010012468.1, read on the forward strand.
AAGAAAGAAAATAAAATCAATAACTTTATATTATACAAGACTATTTTCCATTAAATTTAAATCAGAATAATTCTTACTTTAATTTTTTATTTTATTTTCAAATAATCAAGTAAACAAACAAGAAAACAAAAGAAATAAGAGAGGGAGAATGATAGAGAGAAACATATTGTTTTTTAAAAATTATTAAAAAAAATTTCATCTTCAAATCCAGACAATTATAGAAATAGAAGGGTAAATTATTATTATTTTATCTTTATTAAAAAAAAAAACCACTAGCAAATCACAACCATACACAAATATATTAATATAACAGATAATATTATGTATATATGTGTGTGTGTGAAATTGTTGAATATGAATTACTGAAAACAGTATAATTTTATATAACATTCTCTTGCTTCATATAAATTACATCCACTATATGAATGTATAAAAGAATAAACTTTTAAATAGCCAAGCAGGACCAACGCCTTTCTGATAATCCTATAGAGAAAGTGTTGTTGGTGAAGTTTTGACCATTTTGCCAAACTCATTTTTTTCTTTACCTAAATACAACAATTTATTGGCTACTGCTGGATGGTTAGCAGGGAAGTTATAGTTTATCTACTGGAAAAAGAAATTCTAACATGAAAGAATGTTCAAGAAATTATCCACCTAAATTCAAATTCACATTAAAAAATATTGTGAGTCATTACACTATGATGATTTCACAAAGGCCTTTACTACTGAAAATAAACTTATCTAATTCACAAACTTATGGTGGGCCAGAAAGATCTGGTCATTTAGTTTAGTTTAGTCTCCAAGAATGCAAATAAATCATGTTGGTACAATTAAATATTTAGTAAATGTTTGTTACTTGATATATTTTTTTTACCACCCACCAAGTCTTTTTAAATTTCAGCCTGGATATTATTTGGGACTATTTAAATTATGTAATTTTGTCAATCTATTTGAAAACATAATTACTATAATCAGAGAAGGCCATTTCAGTGTGTACTACTGATAATCAAAAACACAATTAGAATATTAACAATTTGTGAAGTAAGCCATGCCGTATTGCTATTATTCCTAATAAAAACAATTTAGTCAGCCAAATATGCATTTGCTTACGAAGACAAAAAAAAAACTATCTGCTTGTTTTTGTCTAATCATATTATGAAAACTATAACACAATCATATGATTAGTGTTTTTCTGAAGATTTATGATGATGGTATTTTTGTTGTATTTATATATTGGAATATGTTCATCATCTAATATTAATTATTGAATATCTTACAAAAATTTAAGAAAAATATGCAATAAGTATAATATCAAAACAGCTTTCCAGAGCCATACCACAGTATGAGGAACAACTACAAAGTCTAAACTTGAAATGCTAAAAAGCAAAAACTATATCTATGAAATACTATGAAAATGTGGAAGAATGTATATTGGAGAGATCGGTCATCCAATTGAAAAGTGATTCGATTGCAAGAGATGTGCACCAACTGATGATAAAAACAGAGAAAACAGATGTGTCTAAGGTAGCAGACCACGTATTGACCAATGAACTTATGTTTAATTGGGAACACAAAAAGATGTTGGATAGAAAGGAAAAGGTACAAAGAAAAAAAATCAAAGAAGCTGCTCACATGACAATAGTAAATAACCCCATAAATGACTCTAGTATGACTATATCATTAATCAACCTTGCTCTTAGGAAAAAGTGGAGAAATCAGGAACCTCATACATAAGTATATGAAATTTCTATTAACTGTTGTCTTTGGCAGAATAGTTCAGTTGGTTAGTGTTACCTTAAAATTCAATATTCAAGAATCTAAGGGACCAGGTTTGATTCCCACAGGCCAGCAACACTACTCAAAATATTGTGCATATATTAATCTGCGTACTAATACTTTATCTAAATCTTCTGCATACTGCATTACCTTTCTCACCCATCCTGTTAACTGCCCTTTATTCATAACCCAACTAAATACTATTTGGCTATTCTTTTATTATCCATAAACTGCAATGTACCAAACATTTTCATTTTGCTTTTTGCATCCCTCATATAAAAACTTGACCATCCCATTTCTTCTTGAATTGCCTTCTCGGCTGTCCATACATTTGCATCTAATGCATGTCTTCCTACTTCTCCTTGTACTTTTCCCAAGTAATCTAATACTCCTTTACTAACCCATAATGAATTGTTACCATATATCAACTCTGCTATTGCCACTCTCTTCTATACAATTCTAGCTACATCATATTTATTATAGCTTATTATATATGCAATAGTGACATCTATTTTTACTGGCAACCTTTTAAATAATTAAAAAGTCATTAAGTAGATGACATTGTAAACATAGCAATTTTCTGACTATTATGCATTCATTTAGATAGAAAATATCACAGTTGACACTGGATGAAAAAAAAAAACCAATTGGTATAAAAACTGTTATAAGAGTTTGCAATGCTTTTTAGAGATCAATGATAATTTAATGCTTATAAAATTGTGAATGAAGATGATATTCATATATATTATCATATTTATAATGTAGGCCAATATCATTTTGTCTCTCATTATTAATTAATCTGTATTTTTGCCAATTCAAAATAACAATGTTATAATATAAAAGCCTTCTGATAAATTATATATTGCATTTTCACAAGTAGAGAATGCTATTAATAATTTAAATTTATATAATTATTCGATGTATATAAGTTTCTTCTTTAAATACTTAATAATTTTTCTTTTAATATATAAACTAAACTACAATGTATACAATTATATATCATTAATATATTCTTGGCTTATACATTAACAATATAACAACTTTTAATAAAAATTGAATCAATTTTATTTTGTAAAAGTATATTATTTGAATTTATTTACAAAAAAATATAGAACGATATTTAATAGTACTGGCATTAAAAAAAATCTCTTCAAGATATATATATATATGTTTATACACAGATTCTCAAAATTATGTACTCACATTATTATAATTATTCAGTCATGCCATAACAATTCTTGACATGCAATTATTATATAACTATAGATATGGATACCCATGCATAATGCATATAGAAAAAAAATTATACTAGCAATGGAAAAATAGTGTCTTCTGATGATTTAGGTTGATGCAGCGCAACCCCAACCCTGACCCTATTGGCACCCAAATCTAGTTACGAACTCCCAAACAATAAATTATTCAATTATTTATTTTTAATATATTTATATGATGTATAAATATTAGTCACTGTATCATTATTAAAAAGTCTCATGAATTATTATTTAGAATATCTCCCTACCATACTCATAACTTCAAGTATGAATCTGGGCAAACAAAGCACAGAAATTATCAGTTGACAAGTAAGCTTAGAATTTTTCTTTCCAAAAGTTAGATCCATAATCAATCTTTTTAGCAATCCAGTCTTAGTCAGTAAATGTTTATTTATTTTAAGTTGGACAGTAAATATCCTAGGTTAATCTAGGTGAGTCAGATAAGGACCCCTGTGTTGATAGTGCATGCTCCACCATTAGTTGAGAGGATCAAAATATTATCTTTTTATATTATCATTATCACTATTCAGTTTCTTGCACTATACAACTTTATTTTTCAAATACATAAAAATATATCTCTCATTGTGTTACACATGAACTTTTTATTTTTAATCTTTACTATTCCCATTAATATAGTTCAAATATAGCTTCTCTCACTTTTCTTAATCCTTTCAACAAATATTTTGTCATTCACTATTGTAAATTTCATGAAATAAATAACTTTCTTTACAGTTATATAATATTTGTAAAAAATAAAATTTATAACAATTTCCATCTATCCAGTGTATAATCGTAAGTGTACTTGTTAACTACTAAGAACCTAACATTTAATAATTGTGTGCACTATTGCTTTGGCACTCTAAAGTAAGCAAAATCTATGTAATATAAATAAGATCCAAGCCTATTCTGATTTATGATTGCTAATGATAAAACCTGGTACTGCTGATAAGGGACGATTATCTTTAAAATAAATAGTGTGATTTTTATATACATTGCTATAGTTCACAATTCCGTTATTTTTAATAGCTTATATTGTAGTAAAACAACGATGTAATGGTAATACTTAAATACTCTCTTTGATAATAATACATAATAACATCAATAACTATTATTACTTGCTATTCTGGAACATATCCCATTATTAAAAGACAGTGCTTTATTTGATTATATCTTGATTGATTTATTTGAAAAAAAAAAAAATAGTGTCATTTATTATCATTTCCTTTTCACCACAGTTATGCCATCTATTGCAACCTTTAGACACTAAAATGAAAATGGCTAAAACTGCAATGAGTAAGTCATTTGGAATCTTACAAAATATTTTTTTTAATTTTAGTTGTATAAGAATTGCATATATATTTAAAATATTAATCAACTACAAAATTAACTGTTTATATTCAGTTTGAGCAAAAATCAAAAATAACAGGTTCTGAGAGTTTGTTTGCATTAAAAATATATAAAGTAGTAAAATAAATTGTGCTCGAATGTTACTTCCGCTCTGGAAATAGTGACTATGAGAAAACAAATTATAAAAATATAGTAAGTAGAATATGATTTAAATAACTGTTATATATTCTTAATGCCAATAATTTTAATATATTATGTTATTTAAAATGCAAGACTTTGTCAGACATTAAGTTTTCTCATAAATATGTTATAGAATTGGATGAATAAACATTCATATTATAAAGTAGTATTAAGATAATTTACAATTATTTCATTATACATTATTTATAAGAACATTTGTATTCGTAAAAACAATTAGACCAAGTGAAATTATTGATAATTTCTCTTGATATTCCTAACTGACGCATGTACAAACTTTTACTTCCAATTAAAGTATAAAAAAGAAAATTGTTTTATCAGTCTCTGTGTATATATACGCGCGCATAAACAGACAAACTTTGGATGAATAGTAATAAAAACAAATACTCTGTTAAAAAATATTAAAAAAAAAAAAGATTGTCAAATAAATTCACATTTATAAATCCAGCAAATACAAAAATTTCTAGTTTAGTAAATGATTAGTAATAATCATTATTGTATTTACCTAAAGTGGATCGTGTTAAAGATATGGAGTGAGATAGTTTCACACTTATAATTCAATATGTAATTATTTAATATAGATAAATATTTTTCATATAATATATATATATATATGAGAGATGGTGAGCTGGGCCAAGTGATGAGTGCTTGTTCAGCATGAAATGCATCTTCAGATCATTTGTCTTTTATTGTATCTTTATTTATATTAATTTTAAAAAATATATAAAAGTATTGAGATTATTTAATATATTTATACAAAAGTATATTGTGAATTGAGACATGAGTTATATCAATAGTAACAATCTCAAGAACATGCACTCACACACCACAAATGTAGATAAACAAAAACAAACATTAACATTTGTAACTTTTGGTAAATTTTATGATATATTAGCAGCCATTTCTCCATTTCAGAGCATTGTACATGATCTCATTATATGTTCATTTTTGGATTACTTTGAAAGCATATACATTTCATTCTTTGCTTCTTTAATCCTTTCTGAATTTTTCAAATAATAAAATGTTTTTTGAATATACAGCAATAAGTTTTATAAAATTAAAAAAAAAAAATTAAACAACTTTTTGAAGCTATATTCTAAAACAGTGATTTAGTAGTTGCAGAAAAAAAAAAGGAAGAAAGAACTATAAAATATTTTTGTATTGCATCAGAAAATCCTCAGTTTTAAAAGTTTTTCTTGGAATCTGAAATGGATACAGTAAAAGGGAGCAAATGTATAAATTTCAAAGTTGATATGGATTTAAAAAACTTCAAAACAACAAGACTTATTAATTTCCATGGGAGAGGGGGTAAAGAAAAAATTATTATCCAGATCATATTTAATCTCAATGAAATTCTGACACTTTACTATTCATTTTATTTTTTTAAAAAATAAAGATATGGTAGAAGAATTTTTTAAAATATTTCTTCAAGGAATGAGAATGCGTGACAAGCATCACAAACCTTCAGGAACTCATGTAATAAATACATCTAAAGTGGCTCCCTCAATAATATTTTAATTTATTTGTATTAAAAACTTATTTGATATATGCATACTATACACATAAAAAGTATCCTTCTTATATATATGAACATGCTGAAAAGTATTGTTCAGCTGCAGTGCAATAAATAATATGTATTTTATTGTAATCAAAGTGTATCAGAAAAACTGAAATAATATGCACCATGAATTATATTACATGTGGAAGGAGAGGAGTTTGAAACAAAGTATAATGGAAATTGTAAATCTACTGCATATCTATAGCTAATGTTATTCACACGCAACATAAACAACAGACAAATTTTAACCCATTCTACTACAAATGTAAATCTGTAAGATCATTAAAGATATGGTCAGCTGAAATACTTGCTTATATAGAATGAAGAAATTTTATAATTTTACTTTACATAGCAATTAACAATGATATAGATTTATATTTGCATTATAATGTGCTACAATCTGCTTGTACATATATATTATCACTTTTGCTATTTTAATTTTACATGCACTCATTTTTAAATACTTTTATTTAATTAAGACTTTTGTTTACTTGGGTAAAAACTTATAACCAATCATTAATCCTCCTGTCTTCTGACAAATTTCTTTGTTTTCATTTACTTTAAGCTTTCGACTTTAACTTTAATATTAAATCATTATTATTTATCAGAATATAATAAATTTGACCTCATTTGATAGATATTTTTGCTTAGAAATTAAATAAATTTTAAAAAAATCAGATTTGATTTTTGGAATTATTTTAAAAATTAGATTTAATTAAAACAGTGCATTGTTTCTTCATCAAATTTCATGTGAAGCAGATTTAATTTGCAAAATGAATAAAATCATCTTTGTCTGACATTTTCTTTAAAAATCTGAATGAATTATTTTCAGTAATTAGTAAATCAATCAAATTATGCTTTAAATATTTTTACAGATTGTTTAGTGACAACATTTTTTAGATTGCTGAATTTCCTGCAATTGTAATCTCCATAGTGACATTACATTTGTGTAAAAAATATGTAATAATATATATTTTTGATTTCCAATAATTATCATATAATTACTATACAAAAATATTTATACACTTTCCAAAAAATCAAGTTTCTAGACCATCATAGTATTTTCTCATACTAATCTCACAAAACTTGAGATCACTAAACATATAATAGGCACCCATCACCATAGAGATTAAGAAACTTTGAAGACCTACTTATTTGATTATCCTGACATATGGAAAACATTAGAGAAAATATATACATAACTTTTAAAGCTGTAAAAAAAGGTAATAATTTCTCAGTAGAGGGCGAAAAGCACAAATTCAATTTCTTGACTTCCAGCCTGATAAAACATTGTAATGAAAAATGGCATGATTAGCCCAGTTTTGCTGAAAAACTTATATCCATTTTCTACGTGTTTGATTTCAGTGACAATGCAATGTAACAATACAATAATTCAGAGTTGCACAGTCTAACAGTATTAGAAGACTGCTCTCAAATCAATTTATTAAGTTGCACAATAGATGGCTTAATATTTTTTAGAAAAATATTTAATTTGAAAAAAAGTTTTTAGTAGTATTAACATATGATGTGAAAATGTTGAAAGAGCTCTAAAGCAAATAATAATTTAAAAGAAGTATCAACAAATCTATTAATAAAGAAAAACTAATTCTTTTATTCACAATCAATTTTAATTCTTAATTCAATAACCTGCTAGGTCTTTATTACAATGTTTTAAAAACATTCATAGAAGGAGATTTAATAAAACAATTTTATTCTTAACATTGTGGGGGTGTAAATGACATGGAAGCAAACCATGGGTTCTGAGACTACAGAGTTAAATAAACTAAGTAAAGTCTGTGGCCCGCATGTGTAATTACTCATGGTACCAAGTACTCAGTGTTCCCATAGACAGTATGACATGCTACTACAAAAGGAACATTTAGTTTGGTGAGCACAAATGGAAGAGTATGTCACATCCCTTGATAATGTTAAAGACAAAAATAATATCAGTTTTTTTCTTTAAAAATTATTTTGCACTGAGAATTCATTTAACCAATCCCTATTAACTAGGAATTTTTTACCCTAGGGCATTAAAGGAATCTGATATTTATGATTATAAAAGACACTTAATTGAATGTATTATTAAAATATAAAAATTAAAAATTCTATTAGATATAGTAATAAGATGTTTAAAAACAAATATTTATATATCAAAGTAATTCTATAATATTACTGTGGAATGAGAATGCTTAGGCAGATAGTTTTCAAAATAAAAAGTAATGCTATGAAGTAAAAATATAAATATATAAATTAACACATATCTTAATTCTACTTGAGATGAATCTTTGTGCAACAGCAACCCTACATTCCCTTACAAAGAATGTTTATAGCTTCTTATAACTCATTTCTGAATAATTGACTTTCATTCAGGTAGGATATACTAGTACACAAAAAAACCATGTAATCCAGAGGCATATATGATGCTATACAAGAAAAGGATTAAAAAGAATCAACCACAATAATTGCTTCATATGCACAAGTCATATAATACATAGTTACATAGACAGGAAAATATCCTTAAATTGCCCATTCCAAGACAAAGGCTTTTCTGCATCCCTCTACAGAGCAACTAACTGTAAAAGAGAAGACATTACTGATAGGTCATTGATTGCACAGTTGTTTCCCCTTCTAGTTAAAAAGAACAATACCTATTTACTATCCAATAATTGTTTGCAATTAGATTAATTATGAATCAGCTACCTAACAAAATACTCAAATTCACTTGAAAATCTATCTTTATCTGGAAAAATATCATATTCCACTTAGATATGAGATCATGTCAATAATATAAGAGTTATGAGGTAATATAATATTTGAATATGAGAAGTGACAGATTGAGACTTGATTCAAAGAGCATTAACTCTTTCTTTAATCTGTTACTCTACTATCATACTAAACCATACAGAAAAAAAACAGTCCAACGATTAATCATTCAGAAAATCATAAAATGTTCAAGCACAAAAAGTAATAAAATGATCTTCGATCTAAGGACATTTAGTTTCTAGATTATCACAGTTATATTTCATTAACCTTCACAGACCAAAAGATCTAATAGTTCAGGTCATAAGTGTCCATTTAATGTTCAAAACTAGAAAAGGACCTTTGATGTAAAGACTTTTACTTTTAGAATCTAATCCTATTAGTATAAATTAAGATATACTGTAAACATTAACAACAATTCCTATTGTAATGTGTAATAAGATAAACATTTTAACTGAATAAAATAGTATCATAAATACTTTAAAAATTTTACTCTAAATAGATTCTATTAAATTTCCTTTTTTAAACTAAAAATCAATGGGGATATATCCACAAAATTCTGTCACTGACTGATTAAAAACAACAATAACACTATCAATGATGTCAAGCATTGGTAGCTTAGTGGTTAGCATAGCTGCCTTCTAATCAGTTTGCCTGGGTTTGCTTCCTGGTCAACGCTTTGACATATAAAAAAAACCTACTATCAATGATAATATCACCAATAAAAATAATCTGCCCCACACCCCCGTGTATGCATTTACTTTGCTTTTAATTCCTGAAACTTTATGGAATTTTAAACAATCAATGTTTGTATGCCTGGTAAAGAGGGCACCATTATCATTGCTAAAAAGTCTTAAACACTAACGACCTCTATTTGCATTTATAATCGATTATTCAAGGATTCATTAATTTAGAGTAAACGGTAAGGATTCATTAATTTAATTAAAGGATTAGACATACTTTTACATATTATGTGTGAGTGAAGACAGAGGTCTCCACTGTTTAATGCAAATAAGCAGGCTAATGAAGTCATGTGATACTTAAAAAAGTCTTTGCATGTTTTTCTTTTAATTGCTATTGACTTGCAGAATCAATTAAACTATAATTTTCTAATAAAATTTTTGTCAATAACATTCTGAATCAATATAAGAAGATTAATTTGCAAAATAATCTTAAAGCTACATTTTTTTAAAGACTTTTTTTTAAAAAAAAAATAACATCAATTAGTTATTAAATTTTAAATAATACTTATGGGAACTCACATATGTTGTCTTTAATAAAAATATGAAAAAATACATAAAAAAATAAAAATTATTTTGAAAAACAAAAACTAGTTTGCAAAACTCCCCTCCACCCAACAACAACAACAAAAAAAAAAACAATTAATTACAATATTAACATTACTTAAATTTGCATATGCGTTAGTGTCAGTAAAAGGTGTTTATATGTACATATCATGAAATATGCTTTGATTATGTATGCACAATACACACATATATTATATATCTCACAAGGACCTCACTGGACAGTGGCAGGACAGCCACTACTATGCCCATGATGTGCATTAGAATACGGATCAGATAAATCTTAATTTTATATTCAAATCAGATTTTGTAATTTTTTTTTTTTTTTTTTGATATCGGATTCAATATTGGTTGGTAAATGAATATTTGGCTATTTTAAGGTAAAATAAGGGTGTTAAAAGACTTTCAATCATAACTCCAGGCAACTCATAAGCTACATAAAGAATTTATTTTTCTTCAATGAGAAACATTTAAAAGCGGTTTTATCTGAAAGCCATTATAATTCATTATGGAATGTAAAATAAGAAAGATCCATTTATTTTAGAACATAAACTAGAATATTTCACTTTAATATGCTCATCTTGATACAATACCAGTTTCTCAAAACCAAAAGCATAAATACTTTAATTTGTTATCCATTCAATTGCACATAGTTTTTCAACCACATCATCATAAGATGACCATGGCAGATGGCTTGATGTTAGAAGCATTTCTTATTACCAGCACACAAATTTCTTTTATAAATAGTCTTAAAATAAAAACCCTACACAAATTGTACAATAGCATATGATTTTTTGATCTTTGAGTATGGAATCATTATCATTATTGAAACCAATCATTATTCATATGCAAAGCAATGCAATAAAAAAAAATCTTAGGCTTCTTTAGCAAAATCAGGAAATTGTGAGCAAATAAATCCAAAGAAATCTGTTATCCATCATATTTCTCTCTTTATCCTACATTGCTTGTAAGATGTCAAGTCTTATTTTATCTACATATTGCTGTCTCTATGAATGTATTAACTTAGGACTTATTTTGAAGTTAGCGCTAACCATTACATATTACTTGATAGATAAAATAGTGCAAATACATTGTTTCTTAAATTAAAAAAAAAAACTATAATTTCATTAGTTATAATGTTAATTGTTCTAATGTTATCCAAGAAAATAATGTGTTGAAAATTGTGCATTGTTTATCATGTAATATTTATTTCAAATTTTTATCTTTTGGATTAATTTCTTAATATTAGCAATAAATCAAGAGCAGTATTCCACTTATCTTTAATAAGTCTGAGTAATCAATTAGTGGATACCAAATGGTAGTGGAATTAAATACCCATTCTAGACCGTTTTGTTTTTGTCTATCACAATGAGAACTGTGATCCAAATCTGGAAATAATGCACAGTAATGCATTTAGCAACAAACTGTAAAGCCTGAAATTCAAAATACCAATGAATTCAAACCAGTTTTTTATGACATGTAGGCACCTTTTATCCATGAGTAGGAATGTTAATAATAAAAAATCACTCATTTATTTAGCTTACATTGCATAAGATTAACCAACAATAGCGCTCTACTAACAGTGCCACCTATAGTAAGTTTGAGTAATCAGAGATTTCCAGCTTGTTTTTTTAAGTTAAATTTTGCTGGGCGAACATGAAATACGACCACATCAAAACATCCCTATTATCAACTTCTATCACCAATTGATTACAGTGAAGTAGACTATATCATGCTATAACCAGTTCCCTAAGTTTCTTCATTATAATCGTCATTCATTTTAAATGCATTGAAATATATATACAGGAATATTATTTGCATGGTAGTGTAAATTTGAGTTAGATTTTAGAGAAAACTAAAATCAAACATATAAAACCATAAAAAAAATTTCATAAAAAAAACATGAATAACTCTTTCTTTTCAAAACACTGTAGACCATTAATTTAGTCAATTCATATTCTATTTTTTCATTTTCTTATTTGATAATTATGTTGTTCTTAACATCTGCATTAATTAATTGTCTAATTCTGTTTTTCTTACTCATGGTTAAACAATTGAGGTAATTTTTTTTTTTTTAAACATATGTCAAAGCGTTGACCGGGAAGCGAACCCAGGCCAGCTGCTTGGAAGGCAATTATGCTAACCGCTAGGCCACCAACGCTTGACTATATTGTATTCTTCAATGTTTTAAAAATACAAATAGTCAGATAAAGGAACTAAATCTATCAAAATGTGACAAAGATGTCTGTCTCTCAAATGAGAGCCTGAAATATCTGGGTCATATATATGCTATTAATATATTTCACTGGAAAAATATTTATGGTAGTATATAAAATTTTAAGTGTCTATATATATATATTAATACATACAAGAAATTCTTTATATAATCAATAAATAAAATATAATTATATATATAAAGTACACATTTTTAACAAGGTTTTCAATACGCTATTGGCTATATTAAGTTTTACTCACCAACATTAATCACTTATGACTAAATTTTTTGGTGTTTCTAATAGTAGTAACAGCATTAGTCATATTGATAATCAATAGTTAGAAAACTTAATAATCTCTCTTTAACAGATCTATGATTGAGATGAAGAGTTTGTTGATGTATTTTTAATATACATTTCTTTCCATGTTATTTACTTTATCTCGTTAGTGGAATGATGACTGTGATAAAAAGTTAGGCACCTCACTTAGTGATGACTTAAAAAAGTGAAAAATCAGCTATGACAAAAAAGATTTAAACACCTGTCAGGTGAAAAAAAAAAGTTTTATTAAATATGTATATATTTCAGAGCTGCATTAATTTGCCTCTCAAACTCAATTTGCGAAAACATCAATCGTTAAAAAAATCCATATAGTTAATAGATTTTTATTTTAAAATTAAAAGAAAAAAATAAATTGAATTACATATGCTTTTCCCATCAAGTTTCAATTTTAAACTTTTTTACTACATAAGATAAAATACAATGTCTCCATTTTTAAGGTAAAAAAATATTTTTCCTTAAAAACTGAGGTATGTTATTATTTAAAATGGCAGTTAAGTTTTATTTAAAAATTACGAACAATATGTGAATCTGTATTATGAAATTGAAATAAAATCGTGAAAATAATATATATTTGTACAACATTTTTATCTTATAATATTATTTTCAGGCCAGTCAAAAACACATTCATTATTGCAACGGTGGAATCCTTTCGTCCCATTCCTGACCATCATTTGTTTGCTACCAACGTTTCCAAGATTTAAATACTTTGTAATATAAACCATAATTGGACAATTTTAATCCAATTTATATAGGGTTTCAAAAAAAAGAGGTCCAGACTAATCTCTTATCATCTAAATATTTATTTTTAAGACTTTTATATATCTGTTCAAATTTAACAGAAGCAGCATAGATCAAACAATCCTGACGGTGGTTTTTAAGTATATGACTGTATATGTACAAATATTTTCACTTCAATATTACGAAATTTTAAAAAAAATTCCCATTAAAAATAGAAACAATTTTTAACAGTGTTTTCCTGAAGGTTTGTGATGATGATGTTCTAGTATTGAATATTTTTAAAAAAATTTAACTTTATTTAAATATTCCAAATACATTCAACTGTTAGCACAACAAACAGGTTGGTATATACACATTTTGAGAGGTCTTATTCTGCCCATTTCTTCAGGTATTGCTGGCCTAACCAGTGACAGTACTAGTATGGGATTCGAACTTGGATCCTTAGATTCTTGAGTATTAAATTTTAAGGTAATACTCTAACTATCTTAGCCATCATGCCAAAGGCAGTAGTCAGTAGAATATTAAAATAAAGTTAATTTTTTCTAAAGACATTCAATACTCATATTAGATGATGGAAATAGTCCAATATAAAAATACAATTATTAACAGTTTTTGTCTTCTTTCTGTGGTCATTTTATGGCTGATCTTTCTAAGCAGATAATTGTTTTCTTTTATACTGAACATAGTCTTTTTACATGTTTCAAATGGCATCTACATTATATCTAAGTATTAACTTTTATGTTCCTTATGTTTTGATATGATGGTAACTGCTTCCCTTTTAAGAAATCCATTATATATCACCCTCAAATTATCTCTATTCTTTTAACCAATCTAGTTCTATTAGTTCACTTCATTGAGAAGTCCATTTCAATAGCTAGAATTATTTCCTTCATTACTTTCCTCACTTGTATATTATTCACTTAATCACAGAATCCTATAAATTGCCTATATGTTTTTTTAATGTTTCAAAGGTTTATTCAAGTTTAATTTGTTACTGATTCGAAAGTTTCTTTTTTGTGGTGAGTATTAATTGAATCTTTGGTATACCATACTGATTCCTGTCTTTGTTTTTGTCTGATCAAAGATGGAGCATGCAATCTCACAGAAATCAGATCTTTGTCTCTTACATCCAAGATGGCTGTACAAAACCCATATATAACCATTTTCTTATTCAGTGCCCTAATTATTCTAATTTATTAATTACTATGTTTGTGTTCTAGAATTTGCATATATTTATGACTTCCTTTTTCACTTATTTGTCTTTTCAATGAAATTTTCCATTAAAAATCACACTTAATATTCAGATAATTAGGAATAGTTTTCTTTGTTTTGAAATCATATTCCTTTCTTGTTTACTAAATCAAAAATTTTTTAACCACTTTAAATTAGTTTTTGGAATCTATTTTTTTTATATATATATATTCTTTATTCCACAAAGCATTTCTGATCAGACAACTAAGTCTTGAGCTAACCAATTGTTTTTCAGATAAAGATTTTTTATTCAGTAAATTTTAAAGATAATTTATTCATTCATTAAGATACAAAATAAAAAATACATAATTTTGAATCTAGTTACTTAATTGTGATTCACAAAGATTTTGGTAAATGTAATAATATTGCAAGTAGAGTCCATAACTATATAAAACCAATAAGAAAAAAAAAAGACCAATCATATTTAATAAAAAATCAGATGACTTTCAAATTTAAAAAAGTGTTGTTGTTAACTCATTTTTGGCATATAATTAAACCCATAATTTGATAAAGCTTATCTGGTTATTGGAACATTTCTGCAATAACTGATTCTTTGAATTATTAATAAGCACAATAATTGGCATACAATTTAAACAGTAATAATTATTATTGATAAGCTAATGTAAGAATAACAAAAAATATGTTTATTACACATTTAATAAATTAAATCTTAAATTTCAAATCAAGAGAGACAGACACTCATTAAAATTGCAACTATCACAAAATGGAAATTATTATGTGAATAAAATAATTGAAAATTTATTACTTAAAATATGAATTTTACAAAGAAAAAACACATGCCCATAGCCATCTAAGTTTATAGCATTTTGATTAAGAACTATAATTTATTTTACTTAATCTACTCCAGAGCCATCTACCGTAGACTTGGATAAATAATGGAGATTAATAATAGTTGTTTAACAGCCAAAATTCATAGTTTCTAGCTATTAGCCGCCTTTATCACTGAAAGGGCATTGTTTTCTCTAATTTACAACAATAGTTCTCAACTAAATAAACTAACATTTTTCTTCCTGCTTTGACCAATTTGTTACCATTTGATAATTAGCAACAGAATAAAATAACAGTTGTAAAAATCAACACTACAATAATAATCTATGCAAAAAGAAAGAGAGAGAAGACTAAAAATGAAGATCATAAATTGCTGATTCATGGAGTTAATCATCCAGTAGGTATGCAGGTGAAAAGTAAGCAGAGAAACAAAGCATATTTGTTTTACAACAGCTTATAAAACCGATTTCTACAAAAGGTATTTTAGGTGCATTGGGTAGCCAATTATTCTGACAAAAAAAATAATGATCACATTTGTATAACATTGCAAATATATATAAACCAGAACTGATAATCTCTAGTTTCAAAAATGATTAGTAATAATCATTAATGTATTTATCTGAAATGGATGGCGTCAAAGTTGTGAGTGGAGGAAGTTTGACAATGGTAAATGAAAACGTAACAATAAATTATAGTCTATCTGAAAGGAAAAGAGATTCTTTTTTGGCCAAAAAAAAATTAGTTCAATTTAAAGAAAGCTGTACTTAATTTTGTGATGATATATTCCTCAATAAGGTTAAAATTATCAATCTTTGTATAATTTAAAAGTAATTGTGTTAAAATACAAATTATTTTTAAATATAAAATTTTGCACGCTACAATCACATTGCTATCGGCAAACTGTCATTAGAGATACAGTTATATTAGAAACATCTTATAGCTATACAAAGTTAAATATTATTAAAAGAGGGTTGCCTTGACAACAGTTTAAAATTGTTGATTAGTATTGACATTGGGATTATCTAAGTGTTGACTGGCTTTTAATGATAAGTTAAATATTTACATCAATGAATGTAGTTAAGGTTTACATGTAACTGTTTAAATATTTTCAATTATTCATTGTAAGTAGCAAAAAAAATTAAAAAGTTTCTCTGTTATTTCAAACATGTGACTTCTGTTAGTTTGATGCATATTAATCATCTGTGGTTCTAAAACTTATTTAAAATTTGGACCTGAATAAAAGACAGTAGTTATCTTCATGCTATTGTTAGTCATTTATAGAAAGTTAGAGTAATCCATGAATCTAAATAATATAGCTGTATATCATCCCTATTCCCAATCAGTTTCTGCCTTTTCTCTCTATCAGTAAGGAGTGAGATTCAAAGCTAGTACTAGTGCATTTATACACCTAGCAACAATCCTTTACTCTTTTATATTACTCTATCCTGAAATTAAAAAAAGACCCTTAAAGTTTTAAAGTCAAGTTGATTCACTGCATACCTATCTTTATCTTACACCAGTTATCTATTGGAATAAAAAAAAAAGTGGAATAAAATCTGTTCACTCATATTAATTCTTTAGTTTATGGGATGGTCCAATTTGCATCTTTGTTGCTGCTGATTTACACATTTATTAGAATTTAGAAAGCCGTAATGGCAGATGTTATAAAATCTGAGTTAATCTGATATTTGAAAAAGTTTGTATGATTTGGAAAATAGGATTTTATATAAAAGAAATACTCAACATTCAGCTCAACAGCAATCAAGTTGTCAAATATTCCATATCAGAAAAAAAAAAGATAATAAATTGCTGTCATTAGTTTTATGAATGAGGATACAGCTATATAGATAGCTTGTTTTGGGTTCACACCTTAAATTAAACTTTGAAAAATAAGATAAAACAAACGCCATATGTGAGAACAGTCCAAATCCAGCATCCAACCAGATCTATTAGAAACCTGTCTGCAATCAGTTTTAAGTGATTTACTCCTTATTTATAATTATACATTATAAAATTACTAAAGAGAAGCCAATAAATGTTTATTAAGTAGTCACAATCACCGAAATCTGTATCAAAATTTCCATAATGTGGGTACTTATTAATATGAGTGCTAAATCTAGATACCAAGCCCATACATTAATGTATGGTAATAAACTTAAATAATTGTTTTTCAAATTATTATCTTAGCCATTAAATTTAATTTTCAATTTGTTGTTATAGCTTTATGTTGGAAGTGTGAAAGCACAATTTATTATTATCTTTATTTATTTAAAATAAATTAATATAAAAAAATAATTGGTACTCAAGGATTACTCAACCGATGACGTTTTATACTTACCGATTTTCCTTCTGGCAAACATCATCGATGATAAGATGACAACGTTGTCATGTCAACCAAGACACTGACATGATTAATCCAATTTTTGGATTTTTTTGACCCGCAAGATTTAAAAATTGGAGAGAGCTTTGGGAAATTTTGTCATTTGTCTGTCTTTTGCTACTAGTCCACTGCAATGGATGCTATTTGTAAGTAATTTTCATTTTTGTTTTTAATAAATAATGCCATTTTGATGTATATTATTTTGTAAATTATTCTGCAATTATAAAAATTACAATTAATTAATTTTATTTTTAATTTCTGAATTATATCATACAGAATTTTTTTTCCGTAAATTCATCGGCAATTATAAAAATTACAGCTATGAGAGTACTACAATGTCTGATATAGGTGTACGCCGAGCCTTTGGCTCGTCAAATACATCGGAGGCCACCCCCCACCAATTCCAGTGCTATGCACTGTATTTTATAATTGAGCATAATATAGGATGGTTTTATAAATTATAATATAGTTTTTTTTTAGACTAGAACCTGTTTTATATATTTTTAACATGAATAATTGATTTAAATCACATCGCAAAATTTGTAAAGATAATATAATTTTTTCATACAAGTACATTTAAAAAAATTTTTTTTTGTTAGACCATTTTAATTAATTGTCCAGTTCACCATTAATAATGCCAGATTCGCATTAAATCGAGAAAAGTGTTCTTTATTTGTATATTTATTTTAAATTTAAAAAAAAATGTACATATTTCTGCAATTATAGAATTACTATAATAATTATACAATTACTATTATATTAATTACTTTTAATTTCTAAATTATTTTGACGCATGCATGTACATTTTTTTTAATTTTTTTTTAGTATTTGCCAACCGATGATGTATTGCCCTGAAGCCATATCAGTCTGATGTTGCAATCTTTAATGTGCCGGGTCCACGTGATCTGCAGACAAATTTTAGCTATTGCATTTGTCTGTAAATCACTTGGAGACGTTATCTTAAAGATCACAACATCAGATTGATATGCCTTCAGAGTAATACATCATCAGTTGAATTATCCATAAGAACCAAATAATTTAACAAATCTATTTATCATCTGGGCAATTGATATGAAAGTTAAATGGTGTTTAAACATTGGTCACAGATTGGTCATTAGCAGCACCATTCAATGAAGCAAAACTATCCTCGGCCAGAAAACAATCTAGAGAGCTCACCTTCTACTGGAATAAGGGCAATTTAACCACTATAACTTGGCTAATATATTATTAAACCAACCTGAAATACAATATCCTAAAAAAAATTATAACCTAGTTTTAAATTAATAATGAAACAAGAAGTATGTAGATCTATTTCCAAATAAGGAAAGGCTCAAACATCATATAATCATCTGAGTATCAGACTTTTTATATAAATCTAAGAATTGTTCCAAAGTTTATGTTGATGGCATATTTATTTATAGTTACATTTTGGACAATTTAGTTAAATTGTTAAATAGTTTAGAAAAAAAATTCAAGTTTATTTACATTTCTCTACATATATTTAACTGCTAATAATAGAAGATTAGTAAGTAATGCAGTATTTCAAGTGGTCATATTCTTCTCCCTTCTTCAGCTATTGCTGACTGATATCAATGATTGCTAGCACTGGAAATGAACTGGTGATCTTTGGATTCATGAATCCTGCATTTAGAATTGATAGTCTAATCAAGTAGGATACTTGGTACTTTAGTATCCTAAGATTACAAAGTTATCATATTGATATGAATGTGAACAGGTGCAGTAGGTCTAATACATGCTCCATGTTGCAGCTTTAATACTAAAGTACCAGATATTTTGCTAAAAAGCAAGTCAATAGAAATTTTATATATTTATGAGGATTCTCCAGATTTCTATTTTTCCTTTTTTATATAAAGTAAAATTAATGAGTGTTTTTCAAAATTATGGATTATTACATTAGGATGATTTATGGGTTATTAGTCATTATTATGTGAGTTGTGTAATTGTTTTTTACTCCTCCCTATCCAATATTCTTGTGTTTTTCACTGACATATATGGTCTGCTACTATACACACATCTGTATTCTTTCCCCTCTTTTTAGGCACTTTTCATTGATTTTTTTGGCAGGACAGCTAGTTTCACAGATACATATATTTTTTTAATTTACATAATATTGTGTAGATGCAGTTCTAAAGTAGAAATGCAGATAAACAAAAACTGAATCTACAAAAAACCATGTCAATTTGAAATAAAATTACTAAACTGTTAAAAAAAAACATAAAACAATAATTAGAGAGAAAAAGATAGTAAGGATTGGGTAAACATAAGAATACTTATGTACGGAGAAAAACAAATATTTTTTTAAAAAGAAATTGCACCCATGTTTCCATGATGATTGTAAATAACCTCATAAAACAAGCTAGTGATATAATCAATAATATTTGGAAAGCACTCATTAACATTGACCTTAAAAAAAAAAAACGGAGAAATCAGGAAGATTAGCTATAATTTTTATTGACGTGGTCATTGACAGAATAATCTTGTTGGTTAAAGTATCACTTTAAAGTCAAGATTCATGAATCTAAAGGCCACAAGTTACATTCCCATTCAAATTATCACAGGATAGGTTTAGCAACACCTGAAGAAGTAATGAGAATACCACTTGAAACATGCCATTACATATTGTTGGGTGTTGCTATTGTCAAATGAATATATTTATAGAAATATAAAAAAAGTTTGCATTTTTCCTAAAAACATTTAACAATTCGATTACATGATGGAAACAATTGAACACATAAATACAAGCTACAGTAGAATTAGCTCCTTGCATAAAAACAGTCATAAAACCGAGAAAGCTAAAGGTTTTTCAAACACACGTAACCTCCAGGATCATTTGACACTCAATTATTGATATTTTTCAATAACACTGTTTAAAATTAAATAACAATAATAAACTGTCTTTAATTCTATAAGCATTAAAAGTAAAACATTTTATTTCCATTTTGTTATTAGTTTACTTACAAGTAAATACTTTATTGAAGGAAGAGCGCAAAAAAAAATCTTTAAACAAAAAAAACAAAAAACGTATGTTAATGATTATTTCAAGGTTTTACAAGCAAAAAATAATATGGGAATTATAATGACAACAGAAGGAATTATTTTTCTAATGTTTATTTTTTTAATCAATCATGTTATTCATTAGAAATATTACAGGATAGAAAATGCAAGACGAACATACTTTGTAGTCCTTTCATTCTTAATTTTTTTTTTTTTTTTGTTTTTATTTCCTACTGTAATTGATGTTTATGCACTACGATAGTTCTTGATGGTTCTAAGGTCATATACTAGTTTTGTTTCATGCTTGATCCTGGATAATATGATTTAATATGTAAAAAATGTTCTGACATATCTGTGTGTTTTTTTTTAAAAAAAACAAAACAAAACAATTTTATTTTATGCGAATCATAATTTTTGTCAAGCGCTGTTAGGCGAGAGGTCATCGCGGCCGTCTTGCAAGCAAGTAGTTGGTTGCAGACGGTTGTGGGTTCGCGTCCCGGCCGGTGCTATGACATATGGAATCATAATTTTATCCAACGTTTCCATCATATTCTATAGTGATTATGTAAGTTTATATGTTTTACATTAAAATAAAGAGTACAATATAAATATGATAAAAAATTGAATTAATAATTGGTAAATAGCTGAATACTATACACAGAAATAGCATTAACTTTTTCTGAGTTTGATTAGTATAACTGTTGTATACATAAACATAATGTATATACAGATATGACAAATCTTTTTTTTTAAAAAAAAAACAAAACATAAATATATTAGATATAAATAAAAATATAATCAAAAATTTAATTTGCTCATGCGGTAATATGATGTCCAAGCACTAGAAGCGATAGATTAAACTAAAAAACTTTTGCCTTGAATACATTACACCATATAAACTAATTAATTACTAGAAAATCAACATATAGCAACAACAACAATATCAAAAAGGATAGAAGAGAGCAGCAGTTGGCAAAACATTCACATATTTTAAATATATATTAAACTAGCTTAATGTTAAATCTATAAAACAATTTCCAGCGTTTAGGATTTTTTTAATTTGAAGCTACTAGAATGATATAAAGAAATAAAAGGCAGCTTTTACATGCACAAGTAAAATAGTTCCAGATTTAAATCTTCACCTTCACTAATGAAGAAAAAAACTAGAAACCATTCTGTAGATGAGAATAATATAATAATTATTATCTGGTGTTCATTAATTACTCAATTCTCACTCTAGAATAGAGGGAGAACAACTCTTGTTATTATAATTAATTGCAGACAACAGATATGACTATATTTTATACACATCAAAATGTGATGTTTATCCAAATTTGTATATTATATTTAAGCAAAATAGAAAGAACTTATAGTGGTGGAATTAGACTTAAAATTTTTTTTGATTTCATGATTTTAAGTATAAGTATAAATCAAGACACAAACACCATATTAACAAGTTGGTCTAAGAACATAATTTCTTTTAATTGCAGTGATTTGTTTTTTTTTTATGTGTCAAAACATTGACTGGGAAGTGAACCCTGGGACAACTGCTTGTAAGGCAGCTGAGCTAACTACTCGGCCACCAATGCTTGATTATTGCAGTAATTTTTTTATGTATTTTTTATATATTGGAAAGCCAAAAATTCCACAAACTATTTAGAGTGAATTAAATATATTTCTTTCATAAAAATTAAAAAATACACCTGGGTTCTTTTTTCGCAGACTTATTTAACATGATTTTGAAGTTATGCGATTCATGTTTCACTGGAAGTCGAACTCCGATAATGCACTATTACTTTAAATAATAAATTTTGCACACTTACGTTATATTGAAAGTAATAGCACATTATTGGAATTCGACTTTCATCTTAGTAATTTCAATATTTTCAGTGCTTTATAATAGTAAGATTTTATGCAATTATAAAATTAAAATCATGATTTCCACATTTTATGTATACACACATTAAATTTTACAAGATTATAATGTAAATTTGTTCAAACATTGTGCATGTTAATTTTGCATTTTAAATCACATTCTGTTTTTGCTTTTTAAAAAAGAACGTAATCAATTATTAATCATTTAGTGTCCACAAGTTTATTTTTAAAAGGTGAGTAATAGCAGTGGGCACAATTAAATTTGACAATTAAAAATTAAAATCTGATTTTTAATTGTAATTAACAATTTAAAAATTATTTACGGCAACTTGAAATTAATGTGATGTGAAATTCGATTTTTAAACGGAATTGAAAATTAAAAAATTAAAGACAAAAATAAGAATTTAATTTTTAGTTGTTAGTTTCATAAACAATTAATAAAATCACCATTACTAATTACATTGTCACCAGGAAACTATTGACACAACATGAGTGAGAAATTGGCACTAGTTGTATTTCCTCTTGTGAAAAATTTGATTTTTACCAGCTTGCAAACGAACGTGTTTTTCGGCAAATAGCGATAATAATTAAAATGTGTATAAAAAATGTAAATTACTGTACTGTAAATTATGCATGAAAATATATTATTATGAATAAAATTAAATATTATAGTTAAAAAAAGTTTGTCTTGTATCAGTTTTTTATTAGTCATATTTTATTTCCTTATTTTTTTTTTGTGCGTGGATTTTAAAGTAATTTTATGTTGGTGTTTTGCTTTTACGCGAATTTTGAAAAATCACAGACCGCACCCCTCCCCCTTTTCAATGTAAATTACATCTATTTTTGCACAATTTCGTTTGTGCGTGTTTTCTGAGGAACCTATCTATCGCGTAAAATGAGACCCACGTGTACCTCATTTTTCAATTTTTCCAGTTCTTTCAACTGTTTCACAATCTTCCTCAGAGACATTATTTTCCCCTTCCCTTATTTACATAATAACAAAAAATTATTGAATATATTTTATAATTTTTTTATTTTATTGTTGAATACAATGCAAACTTTAACTGTTATTTAAAAAAAAACTATCATATATATATATATATATATTCCATGACATTTTAAATATTTAATTGAGTAAATTATAATAAGCATACCATATTAAAAGTCAAATTTCATTTCAAATAATAGAAAACAATATTTTGAACATTTTTGAACATCTATAGATGCAACATACATATTTACCATTTAGCAGAATCTAGCAAAATATTAACTTATTAATTTAGATACTTAGTTGTAACTCTCTCAAGCAACTAAACTTTTAACTAGTGTTTTTATTTATCTATAGCTATTATAATATTTGAATACAAGTATAATGTATATACTGAACTTTAGATGTAATTAGGATCTGAGCATTCCATCATCAGATTTTCAGTAATATGGATGTCTGAAAAAGTTGGAGGGTGGAGAAGATTGAGGCCTGTTCATTAAAGTTTGAAAATTTGCTATCTTAATATAAACTGAGCACTGATTATATATGTATGTGTGAGAAATGATCTGGACTAATTGATGAGTGCTTGTTCAGTATGAAATATGTGTATTGGAGATCATTAATCTGTGGTCATGTGTATTGCTTATATAAGCTGGAGTGGATAGCTGAAGGGAGCTTGAAAGTCTGGGTTCAAATCCCCTCTCATTCTATCTATATCTATTATATTAATATTTTGATTTTAAAGAATTGTCATATTATATACACACACGTTATGTGTCTGTGTGTGCGCGCGCGGACAAAGTGATTACTTAAATCCACAAAAGTTAATACTATTTCAAATCATAATTTAATGATTGTACCAGCAATTTATTAGAGCCAAAATTAATTATTTTTGGAACCTAATCTAAGTTTCTTTATTAAATTTTAGTAATAAAAAAATGTTAGAAATATGATGCTTATACTCTGTGCTATTTTAAAGAAAAATGAATGTTATTGCCCATAATTATTGAAATATATATGAACCATATTAATAAATATCTATTCAAATTATTTTTCTACCGATTGATAGGCATGCAAGTTACTTTTCAGAATAAAAATCAATCCTCATTACTTTAGTTTTGGTTTAAAAATAATATACATATATAATTTTCAAATAATGATAATAATAAAAGATTAAAATCTATTATAAATATAAATGATGATCCTATATACGCAAAGAAATATGTGATAAATATTTAGATAAAAAATGCTTTAAAAACAAATCTTTCATTAATTCATTATTTATGCCATCGATCTTCATTCTTATTTGTACAAAAATTGAATTTAAAATAAACTTTATTGCCCGTAAATTTCAGGCATAGCAATATGCATATCCTATTCATGTACTGAATGAAAGGAAACTGAATAGGACTATTAATCATTTTTATTAGTCATTCATTAGACTTGAGATTATCCAATAATGAATTGCATTATAAAAATATTATACATTAATGAATAAGACTATACCTGAGAGGATTAAATTATGGTTGTTTACAAAGAAATAATGTTTTATAGCAAGCTATTTTATCGGAAATGATAGTTGAATACCAGGAAAAAAAAGTGCCTATGAACATAGTGAAGATTAAGGTGATGATAAGGATAATAATAATAATAAAGATTATGAAAATTGCACATTAGATGATATTAAACATTATAATAAGGTATCAAAAAGTAAGGATGACATATGAAATCCATATTAAAAAAAGAGACAAAAACGGTAGAGATAAATGTTTAGGATTGATATATGATGCTTAAACATGTAAGTGGCAGGTGAAAATCAACACTTCCTATTTTATGTGGTAATGGACCTGGAAATTTTTAGCTAAAAGTTTAGCTCACTATCTCAATATTAAACCACATAGACACAGAAACGATGTAAAGAAGAAAATAAAAACAACTAAAATTAAATGCAGGATTAAGTTGACAAAGTTTAAAGAAATGTCAGTGCTTTTAAATATTTAATAAGATGGTAAAATGATTATGGAGATAGTAAAAACTATGTATTAGAATGAACTGCAAAGGGTAAACAAAGTAACAGACCAATAACAGAGGCTTGTTAAACTGTTTTAAACTTCATAAGAAGCATAAACTGGAATGATAAAAAAAAAAAATATTGAGGATTTGAAAGATATGAATTGTATTCAATACTTTTTCATTTTTTCACATCGTAATTATTAAATATCTCTAAAATTTTGCTTCTTTGCACTTTTCACAATGCTCTATATTCAATTTAATTATCCTGACAGTTTCAATTGCTTTACAGACTTCTTCATAGTTGTTTTGCTTTCCTCTTTCACATTTAAAAATGTTAAAGAATTCAAGTGAAAGGCTTAGATGTAGATTGTGCTGAAATTTTGAAATGATAAATTATAAAAATGCACCATGTTAAACAGAATGGATGAAAATCAGTAGTTAAACATAATCTTAGAAAAAAAATTACCAAAACTTAAAAAAAAAGAAAAGAATAGAATTATATGTAAATTATGGTACATCTTAAGCCTCAAGAGTAATTGGTAATCCATGTTTAGTTTTTCTTTTCTTTTTTTTTTTAAGAAAAAAAAATTAACCAATCAAAATAGCTAAAATAAACTATTCAAATTTATATTTTTATTTATAAAATTATTAAAAATATAAGAGTATGGCTTCTTTCCACTTAGTTAGCTATTTTAAATAAAAATGTAGCTTTAGTTCATTTTTCATGGGGGGGGGGATCAAACATTAAGCTATCACATGCTACCAATACCATCTTTATTTTGTTATTAATAGCATTAATAATGAATTTCAAATAATAAAACATTCATTTACTGCAAATTTTCTCACTTCTTTCTCTGTTACATCATTCTGCATTCAAAAATCTATATGCATGAAATCTGCTTCAGTAAATGAAGTGAAAAATGATATGCACTATATATGTGTATGACTTGACCTTTTATGGATAATTCATTTCTCTTTATATTTTCAAAATAGTGGTAAGAATTACAATTTTTTTTTTTAAAAAAAAAAAAGAAAAAATACAAGAAAATAATACAAAAAATTAAACATTTTAGATAAAATTGATAGATAATTTCAAAATAAGTATATTAATTGCATTTTATAATTTATAATTTACATTATATAATAATCAATAATCATCCCCCCTCACCAGTGCTGTTAAACAGTGATATTAAAATTGCAAGGATACTCTCGCCACAGCCACAAGATAGAGTCATTGAGAAAATAAGAATGATCATTTTATTTTCAAATTCAAATTATTTATATACTGTATTCATATTCTCATTTCTAGACATTTAAGATTGGCCCATATGAGTGTGTGTGAGTTGAAAATAAGAAAGTTGCTCTTATTTTTTGCAAAGTCTCTATCTTGTGGCTCAGTAGGAGCATCATTGCAGTTTCATTACATCAAAATGAATGTTTTATATTAAAATAAATTACCTTAATAAAATAGTTAAAATTTATTTTTAAAAAAAATATCCATAAATATATACTTGCTTGCATTTATAGACTGGATCATTTCCAACAACTAATATAAGTATAGGAATGTCTTTAAAAAAATTTAATCTTTATTCAAATATTCCTAATACATTCAACTACTGGGAATAGCACACGGATTAGTATATGCACAATGTTTTGAGAGGTATTTATTATTCTCCTCTCTTTCTCAGGTATTGTTGGCGTAACCAGTGACAGTACTAACATAAGAATTGAATCTGGACCATTAGATTTTTGAATATTGAATTTTAAAGGTAATGCTCTAACCAACTATGTCTTCCTGTCAAAGGCAACAGTAAGTAGAAATTTCATATACTTATGTAAGAAGTCCATCCTCATTTCTCCACTTTTTCCTAAGAGCAAAGTTGATTAGTGGTTTCCATACATTATGTATAGTCATATTAGGTTGACTTATGGGTTTGTTTGCCATTGTTATATAAACAACTTTTTTGAATTTTCTTCTTTGTATCTTTTCTTCTCTATCCATTAATTTTGTATTTTCCCAATTGAACATATGTTCATTGGTTCATACACAGTAAGCTACCTTAGACACATCTTTTCTCTCTTCTTGGGTTCTGGTGAGCACTTTTCAATGGGACAACTGGTCACACCAACATACATTCTTTCACATTCACATGGACTTTCATAAATGCAGTTTTTTCTTTTCAGCATTTCAAGTTTAGGCTTTGTAGATGTTAGAATTCCTCACAGTGTTGTATGGCTCTGAAAAGCTGTTCTAACAAAATATACTAATTGCACATTTTCCTTAATTTATCTGCATATATGAGTACACTACAGTATCAATAATGATTTTTTTTTATGATTCTTTTTGTCGCCTATTTAAGGTGTTCTTAATAACAACTGATAGATAACTATTTTTCACAAGAGTTTGTTTTATATAGAATTTTTTACATTCAAATTGCTGGTTTCTGAACAAACTTCTTTTGCTTTGCACCATAATGATAGTATAACTCCATGTTTTGTGTTTCTGGTGTGATTGAATGTATAGGCTACATATTTTCCTGTATGTGTAGGTTTTCTGGAAACTGTATTTTGATTTTGCCATGAGGGAATCTTGTCATAAGAAATGCCATAAAGATGAGGAATTTTGCTGAAATATGATGTTAGTTTACTTTTTTCTGAATCACTGAAGTATCTGTGATGATTTTTGAGTAAAATCATTTACCTTTCTTATGTAAATCTAAAGAAATAGTTCCTAATGGTTTCAATTAAAACCTCCAATTCACTCCCAGCAAGTTGAGAAAATTATTCAGAGAGCATGCTCAAAGGTTTTCCAAGTATCAAATCATACATTCCAATAATAATGCAGAATGTTTTCTAAAAAAATAAATTTATTGATGAAAACTTCACAAGAGTTTCTCAAGCAGAAAGAAAATGATATTCTACATTACATGGAAAAATAAAAGAATGCCAAAAGAAAAAAAACTTGCAAATTTACATGGGATTATCAAAAATCATGTTCCAAGAAGTGAACCAGCTTCATCTGTTAAAAATCTCAGTTCTAAATATCTAACAGATGTTGGTATTTTGAAAAAGGATTAAACATTGCCATAACACCATTTAATATCCCTTTATTAGATATAATGACAGCCTCAAAATTATCTTTAGAAGAAGCAGCAGAATTACACAGGAAAATAAAAACAACACTTGAGAAGTAACAAAAATTGAAGTCAAACGTATCCCATGATGAGAGGAAAGCAATTAAATATCTCAAAGTAGATATAAATCTATGATTATTCTCCCCGCTGACAAAGGCAATGAAGCAATTGTAATGGATGCAACTGATTATGATAACAATACAATAACTCCTCACAACAAGTCAATACAGAAAAATGGCAAAAAATCTGATACTGAATACAAAAACAAAGTTACAAGCATTACTCAGAAAGCATCATAGGTACTTCAGTTATTCAAAAATAAAGTAAACTAACATCATATTTCAGCAAAATTCCTCATCTTTGTGGTCTACCTAAAATTCATAAGGATCATGTTCCATTAAGACCTATTGTCAATTCTAGAAATTCACATTACCAAAATTTGTCTAGATTTCTTCTCAAAGTTCTCAGTCCTTTGGCATATAAGACCCAGTACTTTATGATATTTAATTTCCTGACATATAAGACTGCTTCATAAAAAGTAAGATCAATTGATTATCTTCTTATTGCATAATGGGATGATGATACTAACAAATTATATTCCTTTCTGAAATTTGCTTGAATCTTATTGTTATATATATATATATATATATATATATATAATAACAATATAGATTCAATCTGTTAGATAAAGTATCTATAGATTATATATATATATATATATATATATACTTTATCTAACAGAGAAATTAATGTTATTTTGCCTAGTAAAATACTTCATGTGGTGACATTTTTTTTAAGATCAAGCACAACAGATATGAATTGTTTTGATGTATATAAACCTGGAAAACGATTTCAAGTTAACTGTAAATAGATGAAGCTAGCTATTCCACATATTTATTTTGAATTTATTGATAGCTTTAACAAACCTGTTTTTAGACAAAGTACTCCATGAGGGCAGATTTAATAACATCAGTGGCTTTGGTATTGCAAAACATTTATTTGAAATTTTAATTTATTAATTCACAACATAGAAATAACAAATGCAATACTTTTATTGAGATTGCCCAAAATATGATTAATGGGTGGGCAGTATGTGAGATTGAGGGAATGTGTGAAACAAGAACATGGGTATTATTATACAAGAAAATATAATGTATATAAATAGTCAAAATAAGAGTCATAGATCACATGATCCTATGATATTTTAAAAAAAGGATAGTACTATTATCAGATTCATGAGTTTGTGAATCAATTCACAAATTAAATTGTTCTTTTTTTAATACTATACCTTTTGCCAAAAAAAAAAAAAAAAAGAAATATGGCTCATATAAAGCAAAAATAGATCATTATTTGGCTCTTCTACCACTTAACATCATCCTCAGCAGTGCATAGTTTAAGAAGGGTTTGAAATATCTATTAAGGTTTATTTTTTCTAATATGGCACATTCAATGCCAAACATCTCAGTTTATAAAAAAACATAAAATTTACACTTTATTTCCAAAATAGTTTGTTTTTGAAGTCTAATAAGCATTTTTAATTATGATTTTTTATTTGTAAGACTAAACATGCTTTTCTCATGGAGTTCTAAATTAAAAAAAGAAATCATTATTGTTAGTTAAGTAATTGAATAATTTATTAATTTGGAAACATATATGTTTAAGCACTGGAAAAGAGAGATCCAAACTTCAATCCATGGGACTTTAACTCTCAATTCTCCAAATCTACCCCTACATTAAACCATACAGAGTCATGTCTTTAACTCTTCAAAGATTAAATTCATCTCTCTCTCTCTCTCTCTCTCTCTCTCTCTCTCTATATATATATATATATATATATATATATATGTATTTTCTATACAAATGTTGTCTGCATAATCAAAAACATTTATTGAATAAAACATAACTTCGTCAGTCTTTTTAGAAAAGCAGAATAGCTGTAGATTTAAAAATCTATGGCATGACTAATAATGATGTTGAAAACTTTACTTTTTACATATCTCATTATTCACAAATTTGGATTCTCTAGTAGTTTTCTAAGATTCTTCAATTCTGTTGATAGCATACATAGAACAGGAAAAAGGCTATTAAATACCAGTTGAAAAGCAGATAAACAAACATAGAAAGAATTTAAAGGCTTGAATTACTTAAAAAAACTTCAGAAATATCTCAGTATAAGCTGCGGAAAAATCCAATTTGTTAAAACCAAATAGTTAACTGATTTAGATGTCATATGATATTGGAACACCAGATATGATAGTCCAAGCATTGTCCCAGAATCCTTTAACTTTTCAAAGACCATCAATTACATTCAAATATCAGCCTTTCATGCTAATTGTGCATACATTTTGCGAGTGTTAATAATAAATGAATTCTTTCTCACCATACAAGATATAGTATTTATGCAGGAATAAAAGGAATCCTCTTATTCCTACGACTCAAATGCTTATATATGAGCAAATCTGAAGTACTGGCAAAGAAAGCGTTTGAGTCATAGGAATAAGAGGATTCCTTTTATTCCTGCATAAATACTATATCTTGTATTGGTGAGAAAGTATTCATTTATTATTAACATTCGCAAAGTGTATGCACAATTAGCGTGAAAGGCTGATATTTGAATGTAATACAATTGTTTACATATGCTATATAAAATAAATGCTTATTTACATATTATTAAGACCATCAATATAACACTATGCCAAACCATTCAGAGTACCAAAACATTACAGATACCCTCAAATCCCAATTTATTGTAAAATATGATAAAGTTTCAATTTAATTATGTTTTTAATCATAAACAAGAGATGGATTTGTTGGGCCAATAATTTTCTTGACAAAAATAAGAATTTATATCAAAAATGTAGAAGTAGAAACTATTATTTACATGATGAATTTCAACATGGTAACAGTTCTTTGAAGTCATTTGTAATGCCATGATCAGATCAAATTTCATAAGAAATACTTGTTTATCACAGCATCCATATTATCTCCAGATAATTCTACAAGTTCACTGTTATTTCAGTTCCTGAAACATCATGCACCCATTCACAAATGATGAGAAAAACTTATCTTTTCAATACAACAGTCTTACCACACTGTCAACTCAAATACGGCATAATGATTTTCTTAACTATTCTCATTTAGAATATACAAGTTTATAATTATGTTTCTATATAAAGTTTGTCACTGCCATTAATTTTTTTTTTCATGGATTGGAAAAACATAATGAATGATCCTTGATCTTGCAATGCATGAAGTAATGAAAGAAATATGAAAATTTTTATAAAATGATTCAGTAAGTGGTGTGGTGAAAATTACATTATATAAATATTATTCAATAAGCGGTAAATTTTAGTCTAATGAATGACTAATAAAAATTATTAATATACTTCCATCAAATGATTTGTGTCAAAGTTATGAGGATAGAAAGTTTCACACCTATTAATCAAACTGTGCTGATTTGTTACCTCTATCTATACTGAACACTGATTAAAGATATGTGTAAGAGATTGTGGTCTGAACCAACTAATGAAATGTGCATCTTGGGGGATCATAGACCTTCTTCACATGCCATTGATCATACGATTATAATCACACCCCTCCACAAGATGTTAAAAGTGGGTTGTGAGAGTGATTTAGCGAAAATTACACTAAAAAAATATTATTCATTAAATGGATAATCTCTAGTCTAATGAATGAATAATAAAAATTATTGTATATTTAGAGTTTTATAAAAGGAAACAAAAAAGATAATAATGATACAATGAAGCTGCATCAAAGTACAACACTTCAATTAAACACTACCCCCAAAAATGTAAACACAGAAAGTTGTAAATAAAACAACAAAAAAATTAAAGTTTGCAAATTCAATACAACTTACGATACTCAAAAAGTCATTCTGAGCAACCGATGTGATCACATTAAAAAAAAAATTATAAATAAATTTTAAATTATGTTAGCAGCCATTTTGTCATCTTAGAACATGGTAAACAGTCACATCCATTAATAAAATTTCTTTTCTTTACGTTGAAATCACATAAGATTTATTTTTCCCTCATTAATTTCATGTGCAGTATTTCATGTAATCAAATATTTTTTTAAGAATAATGCTAAAAATTTTACAAAATTTTAGAATATACTTAAAGTTAATACTGATTTAAAATATCAAAACAATTAGAGAAATCATAGTTTTTTGATAACAATACTAATCTATTATATTTCCATAAAAAAAAAGTTATTGAAAAATATATATATCACCCAGAATAATTGTGAGGAAAGTCTGATATTTTGCTATTTACTTTTTTAAAAAATAAAAATACAATACAGTAAGTTTTTTTCATTTATTCTTATATTTTTCTGGGAAATAAAAAATATGTATATGTGTCACCTCAATTTATTATTAATAATTATATATATATATATTTAAATTTTGTTTATCCTACAATCATATATATATATATGTTCTATTTATGTGCATACTGAAATGTATTGTACATGTGCAGTTCAATAAACAATATGTATTTTATTATAATCAAAAGTTCCTTAACAAAACATAAACTATTATACAATATGTACATAAGAAGAGCTTGGAACAAAATATAGTGTAAATCACAGTTTCACTGTATAAGAAAATATAAACTATTGAAAAGAACAAATTTTTTAAAATTATAAAACATCATTTTGGTAATGGAAGAAAACTACTTATGCAATAAGAAGAAAAGATGAAACTACTACTAAAAAAAGAAATATAAATGCATGAAGAGTTCTATAAATAATGTACAATAATAA
The DNA here is from genome assembly GCA_028023455.1 of Epiperipatus broadwayi. Classification (NCBI taxonomy): domain Eukaryota; kingdom Metazoa; phylum Onychophora; class Udeonychophora; order Euonychophora; family Peripatidae; genus Epiperipatus; species Epiperipatus broadwayi. Next base: position 1,870,524 of record JAQFVV010012468.1, read on the forward strand.
AGAACAAGAAAACAAATTAACCACTATAATTATTACATCTTCAGAATTGCCAAACATTTTAAATGAAGAAGTGATACATGCAATTAAATCTAAGAAGTAAAAAATAAGCTCCATGAAATATTGGAATTATTATTAATAATACTTTAAAAAGAGCAGGTGCAGAAACAAAAAAAAAATTAATTGGCAAGGTTGTATATACCAAATGTGTAAATGATTTACCAAATGATTGGAAGAATGCAGTACTAATATTGATATTTAAGAAAGGTAATAAAGATACTAGAAATTACAGATTTATCAGCCTTTTATCAGTTACATACAAATCTATACCAAGATAATAAAAAATTGTCTACAACTAACTTTGGATTCAAACTAGTCAGAAGAGCAAGCTGCATTTAAAAGTGGTCTTAGCACAGTGGATCACATCCAAGTACTGAGAGAAATTATAGAAATGATGAATAAATATGAGTCGTCATTATGTCTTGGGTTTGTAAATTAGGAAAAGGCATTTGATTTTATAAATATTTCCACAATCATTATAGCTTTGGTTCTTGTATGTAGTCATATTCTGAAAAATATTTATCAAATTGCAAAACAATGATGAAACTAAGAATATTAACATTGAAATGGGCGTACGACAGGATAATTTCACATCTGCCAATATTTTTTTAGCCATTTTACAAAAAATATTTTAACTGAAACACACAGGCTTATTATATACCTGTGTCTACATATGTAATATATAGAGTATATGAGCACAGACTTTCACACGACCCACCACTCTCCACACTATCTCATAACACTGATACACTTGAACACATATATGTTGCAAAAATAAATAATCATCAATATATGTATTTCATGCTAAACCAGCAATCATCAGTTGATCCAGATTACGATCTCTACACATATATGCTATAAGTGCTCAGATATATATTAAGATAATTAAAACAGGGAGCTAAGAAAATACAAGTAAATAGAGATTACCAACTAAAGTTTTAAGAAGATGTAATGTTATTGGAAATAATGTTTCAGAACTTCAGAAAATGTCACAAGATTTATCAAATAAACAGGACTAAAGATAAATACTAAAAAAAAAGGTAATATATCAATGGATTTCTCAGAAAAGGAAAACAAAGATTGATAATGATGAATTACAAAAGTTAATCACAAATACCTGTCAGATTATTGATACATATAAAAGCATAATGAAATAAATTAATCACAGAATTAAATTTGAATAGAATATTTGATACTGAAAAAAAATAAGGCTAGATGTTGAAAAAAAAAAATTAATAAATGCTTATTAGTTCTTACATATGGATCTGAAACATGGACACCTGACAGAGGAGACTTTACACTATTCAATAAAATATGGAAAGATGTAGTATAGAAGTAACAAACACTTTGAAAACAAAATACATGGGGTGAGAGAACAAACTGGTATTATTAATGTCATTGGTTGAATTAAAAGATTAATGGAACTGGACTGAACATATTGCTGAAAGAAATAATCAAACATATACTGTAGACATTTTAAACTGATCCCAAGAGATTGTAAAAGCCATAGAAAGGAACTTCACGTGAAATAAATGAATAAAATAAAAAAGTTGTTAGTGTAATATGAAGAAAAAAAACTATTGATCAGAGAAATTGGATTAAACTTGTAGAGACCTTTATCCCACAGAGGATCTATAATGATGTTACATTCCATTTACATCTTTTTGAAATTAATTATAATACCCATCAGAAATAAATTAACTTCCCACCATAATGTATGTGACTGATGCTATAATACCTGAGCTTATAACATGAAACTTATAAAATGGTGAAAAAAAATAATGATCAAAATATAATAAAGATGATATTAAAGATTTATGAAGACCAAAAGACACAAAGAACATGAATAGATCTGGACAATTATGCTAAAAATTTCTACACGATCATAATCACTCTTACATGTTAAAAAAATGTCTTCTCACTATGTAATGTCAAATATTAAAACATATATATATATATTACTTTATAATATCTCATATACTGCTATAGGTGGGCAGTTGAAATTTTAAACTGGATTCCAATAGAATGTAAAAGACATAGAGAGAGACCACATGTGAGATGGGTGGATGAAATAAAAATTTGTGCTGGTGAGGTATGGAGAAAAGAGGCTAGAGATCGGAGAAGATGAATTTATACTTGGAGACACCTTCATCATGCAATGTATTGATAATGGCTGAAGATAATGATGAGTATTACATGACATTCAATAAAGCTCCTTTTGAAAATTAAAATTATATGAATTATAGATTATGGATTCATTCATCTAAATAATAACTTTATAGAATTAAATTGACAGAATTAATTACGATGCTAGAGGAGAAAGCTGATCGTGTATATGTATATATTTTTAAATTTAATAGCAAATTTATACTATCTTAGTAGATACTTATTTACATATATATTTAAACACACGAAACTTATTAAAGTTCATTAATAAATTAGTTAGCGAAATAAATGCTTTTTTTAAAATAAAAAAAAGTTATTAAAAGTACAGAGCGAGAAAAAAAATTATTTGGCAATATTTTACGATTACAAATTTCCACTTTAATCGAAATATTTAGTATTAAGAGGGGAGGGAGGGAATGAAACTCAAACGTTAGTAAGAATTTTCACTTATATATAAATTGGGAATAATTTCAAATCAATAAATAATGAAATTAACTTAGTAAATATCATTTAATGTAAAATGTTATAAATGTCAAATAAATGGAAACAGAAATAGTAAGAAAAGTTGACTGCACTTAGATAATAAAACCAAGGAGAAGACATATTAGCATACATTATTGATAGTTCATACAAGATTTAAATGGAATATGTAAATTTAAAAGAGTTATTATTATTATTATTATTATTATTATTATTATTATTATTATTATTATTATTAATACATTGTACAGGTTTAAACCTGCATTTATATATGTAATATATGCGGGGTTTGAACTCAGACTTTCACACGACCCACCACTTTCAGTGCCATCTCATATTGCTGACCCCCCTGATCACACACATGTTGAAAAGATAAATAATCACCAATATACGTATTTCATGCAAAACCAGCAATCATCAGTTGGTCCAGATTACTATCTGCACACACAAAAAACATTTAATTAAAAAAAAAAATAGCTGGCACGTTAACCATTAATAATAATCGTGTCACTAATTGCTTGTGAGGTTATATAGCTTCAGAATATCTTGGTGTTATAGCGAGCAGGAAAAGTTACATTCAGTTAATCAGAAATGGGTTTTATTGTTACGTTGCTAAAAATTTATTTCCCGAATCTTTAGCCTTGAATTTGCCACTGACAATAACATTGTGATAAATCATGAAATCATTCAGATTGCCAATTCTCCAAATTATCCATACTTGGTACACTGACTATAATTATGCAGGATCACATCCAAAAATTTTTGAAATCATTTGTTAATAAATAATAAAAAATTATTATTTAACATCAGTTTAACTATTTTTATATATTTCATATTTTGAAATCTGTATTAAAATTTAATTATAATATTGAATGCTTATACTTTAATGTAAATTATGCGTTGCATTGTGTAATGGTACCAATGCTGCTAATCAAATATCTGAGTTCAAATCCTGACTATGTAAAACGTTGAGATTTTTCCCCCCAGATTGTAAACAGACTTAAGATTTTTCTTTCAAATAATTAGTGGAGTCAATCATCCAATATTAGTTGGTAAGTGGAAATCTAACTATTCTTAGCTGAAAGTAAAAACGAGACTAAAAAAATAATCTATGAGTTTCAGGCTCAATTGTGCATATTTTGTTACTAGTTGACATAAGGAAACATAAAATTAGCCTTATTATGCCAAAACATTTTTTTTTATTAGATAGTTGCTTACAAAAACTACAGAAATATTTTTGGATCTCAAACACTCACTGTATTTGTAATGGCAGACAGTAAAAAGTCACTCAAGAAGTTAATTACATATAGCATAGAAGAAGTAATGAAGTATGTGGTAAAGATTTAAATAACAATAATAATATAAAGCCTCATCAGAAAAATTTAGCACATATTAAATGTAGCATTTCAAACTCAAAACACTACTCTGATATACTTATTTGTAGAGGGCGCTGAAAATTTCTTAACACTGTTAATTGAATGTAAATGCCGGAAAGCAGAAAGGAGGCAAATAATGAAATTGTGGACGAATAAATATGAACAAAATGATTATACAGAAAAAAGGCTTATTGGTTTTTATGCTGGGTTTGGGAAAAGATAAGCAGGTTTTGGATATAAAGGCCACGGAGTTGACAAGGATTATGTTGTGGAAATGGAATGGAACAGGATAAGATGAATATGGGAAAATGTCAAGTGGGGAATAGAAAGCGAAGTCAAAATAGCTAACAGGTTTCTCTGGGCATAGTTGTTGATAGATTCCTGACTCCATATAAGGAGAAGTCACAGTGCATCACATCACATCACTACGGGGTGATTTGATATTTGAATATTTATGCACTAGAATTATTTTCATATATATTTAATAAAATATTTAATCTGTCTATGGCCAGTCTGTAATCTAGTAGCCATACAATTATAAAATAACTTGAACTAACACACACACAAATTTCAGTAAATAACGAGTTTATTTACTTTGAATAATATATACTAGTAATTACGATTATTCAGTACACAACAATATTCAAGCTATCATAAAAGTGAAATTGGAAAATGTGGTGAAAAGTATGTTTTTGTGCTGTTTCTTCCAACTTCAGATATTCAACATTATTATTCTTTTTAAAATAGAAATGAGGATATATAATAATTTCGTGATTGTGACTCTCATGTAAATTTTAATAAGATTATCAGAAAAACTAATCATTCTTCCATATAAAGACAATAATTATAATATATTATTTTTATATCTATATTTGTAATCAAAAATGTGGGCTAAGATAGTAATCAAAGTACAGGTGTTGCAAAAATATGATCAATTATATATATATATATATATATATATATATATATATATATATATATATATATATATATATATCTATATATATATATATATATATATATAAAGAAATAAAGATTGTAGATAAAAAATCATATGCTTTAATTTTAAAAGAGTTTATAATAACAGTGTATGAAATTAGTTTATCAGCACTCTGCCTTTCTATGTTGAATACCTCACTATTTTATGCCATAGATTTAAACACACTTTCTTATGAACAAATTCAGGTGTCTCTTCACACAATCATAAATAATTGGAGAACCAGTATGGAGAGTAAAAAGAGTTTAAATATATATATATAGAAGTAAACGGAATATTGGGTGCAAGTAAATTTATGATAATAACAATGAAAGTAGTTACTGTTTAAGGCTCGAACAGGATCTTTAGCAACAGGGGAATATACACATAAATGAAAAAATGTGGTTGAGTTTTTCTGCAAGTTGTATAAGGCATAGAAAATATTACGCACCTATTAATAGAATGTAAATGCCTGAAAGCAGAAAGAGTACAAATAATGTGGAAGAATAGATATAAACAAAGAGATTATACAGAAAGCGGGTTCTTGGTTTTTATGCTGAGTTTGGGAAAAGACAAGGGAGATTTAGATATAAAGATTATGAAGTTGACAAAGATTATGATGTGGAAATGAAATGGTGCAGAATAAAGAAGAATATGAAAAAAACAGGGTGGAGAATGGAAAGGGAAGGTAAAGTGGCTAACAGATTTCTCTGGTCATAGGGTGGAGAATGGAAAGGGAAGGTAAAGTGGCTAACAGATTTCTCTGGTCATAGTGGCTGAGAGATTCCTGACTCCATATAAAGAGAACAGTCCATCACATCACATCAAGAAAACTTAAATATTTCACTCAAAAATTTAATATAACAGCACACCATAAACTTATTACAATAGCTGATATATGATGGTGGGAATTCCATCTATGTTTTTTACTATATGAAATCATATGGCAACAAGCTGCTGCATTGAAAAGAAGGTGTAAAGTCTCATTTGTTTTAAAACCTTAAAAAAAAAAAAGGAATATTTTATCATATTTTGTATTGGTTTGCCAAGAGTTAAATATTAATAACTCACAGCTGAGTAAAATAACACTGGATCATTAATCTTCCTGTGCTGATCTGAAGATGTGATCGAATGACAAACTCTAGAATCCAAAATACATAAATCACACTCAGCTCTATCATTTTCTGTCCTCATCTTAAAAACTCCTGAACAATAAAGCCATTCATTTATTTTTTATTAGATACGTTAGTTAAATGTGGTTTACCATACTACCATGTTTTTAAGTTAGTAGTCAAATGGTAGAAACAAATGGACTGATTTTCAGATAAACAACAATAAAAAAAAAATATCAATCAAATGAAACTGAGCCTAATGTGATTTTTCAATACCTGTTTGTAAACAACTAACCAAGTAATTTGCCTAAATATTGAAATATTTAGATTACAATATATATAATTATCACCATTAATTCTCTGATATGTTGTTTTTGGATAAGTAAGTTACCAGGCCACTCATCCAATCTCAACAAAAAAGCTGCCTTTTTATCATGTTTGTGGTGATAAATTTCTTTCACATTTGGCCTTTCAATGCAAGGTTGCGATAACAAATCTTTCATTTAATAATAGTAAAATTTCATCAATATACAATGTTAGCATAGGCATCATGTTGGTTTTATCAGAGAAACCCATACAATGAAGATAAATGTTTGTAATAATTTTGTACAATGTTATCAGTTCTAAATTGTTTTATTAAGACTTCTTTTAAATATACCTAACTCCTATGTAGCTGAGAATAATAAGGATGTCATTTATATTATTAAAACAGTTACACCATTAAAGTCATTAACAAAATGGTAAACTATATTAGATAAAAAACAGGACTACTTCTGACTTACCATTATATAAGGTGGTTTTAATGTTGAATTTGCTTTAGACAGTCAACTTACATTTCCACAGTAGATATCCTAAATTGCAATACATTCTTTCAAAAAATATATATTTAAGCACTGTCTGAAGTAAAAAATGTCATACATTCATAAGGAAAAACTGTAATAACAGAGGTTACCTTATAATAATTAATATATTCATTATAAACCACTTTTAAATTTTAGTTTCAATTTTCTTCAACAGAGTCACTGTATGATATTTAATATAAATAATTGCCCAACTACTACCATGGCATATAATACTTCAAATTCTGGCTGAGTAAAACTTGATGGTTTTTCAAGAGTCAGTTAACCTTTTCGAGGGTCATTTTTATTATTGGCCAAGTGAAGTAAAACTCTGAAACTTTTAATTGGTTTTAATTGGTCAAGTGACAAACTCTTTGATAAAAATATTTTCATCTTTTAATATATATTAATTTTAGTTTCATTTTCAAAAAGTATATTAATTATTTGTAATATTAGGAAAGTAAACGAATGTTTTTTCAAAAATATATTTTTATTTGTATTTTATAGAAATATTCAAAAGCGGAAAAATCAAAGAAAACATTACAAGCAAATTACAAACAATGTAAACGTCATTTATATCCCTCCCAGATTTACTGTTAGGAATTTTTTAAGAATTTTTTAGTAAAATCTTAGCGTTTTTCTAAAAATAATTATATTTTCAGCATTTTTTAACCAAAATACAATATAATATTTAAATAAATGCCAGAAAAATATTCTAAAACATTAATCTTTGTTTGAAAATTAAATAAACAGCTTGGGGCAATCTAAACTCTTGATAGGGTGTCAAAATTATTGCTATCGCTGGTTTATTTTTCAATTTACAAATCATGTAAAGTATATAGTTTTTTAATAAAACCTTACTACTTTTGTAAAATAACTATATTTTCAGCAGATAATCTATAATATGTATGAAAAATAATAAAAAAACACTCTAAAACATATTTTCATTTTCAGCGGTAAAAAAATATTTATCGAAATCATCAGCCAATAAGCGTCGAGAATGGATGGCCCAACCAATCAGCATTGGCCTTCTTCTTTTGTTCAACTTAAAACCCTCCTAGTATTGATTTTTTACTTGTAAAATAATTCAAGAGAGGGCAGCATCTTATAGGCCTTGCTCTAAGCTTTAATACGGGTATTTTTTAATCACTGTAACTCAAAAATTGGCCGAGTTAGAGCGATCTAAAGGTGTCAACGCGAATTCACGTTGACCCCTATGATAATCTTAAGTTTTTTGTTTTTTTTTCAGATAGCCAATACATAGCTAACTCAGATGTCAATCAAGACATTGAGGAATAAATGGAGCCATTTTAAATAAAGAGTGATATAGTAGTTGTCAAAAATCTGAACTTGATATTACATAAAATACAGATTTTTTGTTGCTGCACAAGTACATGCATTACTTTTTTTAATTATAATTAATATTTATTATTAATTTATTTATTTTTAAATATACAATTTTAATTATTTATTTTGTACTCAGTTTTCAAAATAGGCATTCACAACAACATTAACAAATAAATAAGGTAAGTGAATATTTGTTTATTTTATTTCAAAATAGTTTCCAAATTTATTTTTTTACATTGTAGTTTAATTTCTGAAGGTTATTACAAATAAATTCTTTAAAACAAATACACTAAAACTTTATATGTAATGTCTATTTTCAAACACACTAATGTGCAATATATTTAAAAAGGATATTATTTGAATAGGAATACTACTCCAACAGTTTATAATGTTGCAATTGTTTTGACCACGGCCAAACATTATATTTATCTTTGTTTACAAACAAACCATGTCCTCAGACGATTTCAACACGCTATTATAAAACTACCATATTTTCTACTCATGATGAATAATACAATGCATTATATTAAATCACTAAACATCACATTATCACTTTTTTCTATAATTATAGAATGTTAAAACAGATGCAAAAGTCTCCATACAGTAGCGCAACTCAGTGCAAGCCAGAGTAATCAATGTATGCCACAACCTTATGGAGAGTTTGTCTCTGTTATAATACACTATATACTGTTTAATAATGATAAATGTCTGACTAATAGTGTTATTTTTTTTTTTAAAAAGCGGTAATCGGACAAAAATGAAAAAATAGAATACTAGTAAAAGAGTCCTAGCTAGTCAAACTATTAATAGAAAAAAACATTAATGACAATTAATAGAAGCAAATAATTTAAGATTTATCATCAGTATATAATATATATACAGATGCAGTGAAAAACTGGCTAGAAATAATTAAAGAAAGATGTTATCATTTTTCTAAACTTAAAGTCAAGAATAAAAGCAATAAATGAATTTAGGTTTTCTAAATGTTAAAATAAATAAATAGACAATAAATACTATTATAAACAATAACATAGTAGCATCATGATTAATAGATTTCTAATATTACATTGTACACTTTATCATAAATTTATTATAATATCTCACAATTATTATAATAATACTTGATGCAACTTTTAAAAAACAGTGAAACGCAAGCAAGATACAAAATATATTGGAAAAAATATCTTACAGGAACCCTGTATCGAAGTCATTTTATTTTAAACCTTTACATGAATATCAGAAATTATGAATATTTATGTTTCTAACACACACACATGCATATAAAATTCATTGTAATTGTCAGAATTATCCATAACTATTAAAATACTAAGATATTATTCTGCGATCATTTCAAAATATATTCATTTATTGTATGAATGATAAAAAAATATTAATTTAATTAATATGGAATCAATCAGTAGCCGACTCTCCATATAGTAGTGCAATAGAGTGTGAGCCACAGTAATCATTACTGTAGAGAGAATTAGCTACTATTTTAACAGCTTGTGTTAATATGGAATCAAACAGAATATTCGAAATCATAGAGCAAAATATAATAAATAAATAAATTATATTATTCAATCAAAATAAAAATGAAATATTGTTAATTATTGTCTTACAATACAATTTTGCATATGGACAAAATAAGATTTAAAAACAAACATTAAGACAATATTTACAATGATCATAATTATAACAATATTTTGATCAACTTTAAAGGCATAATTTTTTTTTTAGTTTAAAACATATATAAAATTCCTTAGATAAGCCAAGCTACATATACAAAAATAAGTAATCATTATATAAGTATTAGGGGAGATAAATATGCTAATGTAGGCAAATATTGTTCAACCTCATTAACATTTGGCCCTTATGTGTTATACCTTGGCCACTGCATAGACTGGGACAAAATCAAAATCCTATATAAATATGGCAATCATCATCAAGGAGTATTTAGAAGCAAGAGAAGATCCAATTATACTAATAAACAAAAACTAACCCATCTATATAGAAGAATCTCCTAAGATCAGGGGTTGACAAATTTTTTAATGTGAAGAGCCATTTTGTTTAACCCCCCCCTCTCAAATTAAAGACTCACAAGGAAGAAGATCCCCCCCCCAAGTAAATAATTACAAGGAAAGTGGTGAAAAATATGTTCACAAAAAAAAAAAATTTATTTTAGTAACAGAACATAATAGATTCTATATACATCCTAACGAAAATAAAAAAAATCTTACAAATAAAAACAAAATATTACTTTGATAGTTTGATTTATTCACAAATTTCTAATATTTAAATATTCATCATATAAAATAATTATTATTTTCTAATAAGGTTGTATTCAAAACAGCCATGTTGTTTTATTATTATTAGAAATAAAGTTATAATGCATATTTCTTCTCTCCTAGAGTCACCAAAATATTTATTTACAAAAAGAACTAAAAACTGAGTTTATATTTATCATATTAATAAGAACGACATCATTGGGATCAAAGAGTCCAATTTGGCTTGTGAGCTGCAGTTTACCAATCCCTGTCTTACATATATTAATAAATAAAAAACTATTCAGACTTTAAAGTCAAACAATATTTTGTTTAGTGACTTCACATGAAATTAATTTAATTATTATAAATTTAATTAATCTTCTATTGTCATTCATACAACAACTGTCAATATACTTGCAGTGACCATAGAAATCTTGAAGCAGTTGAAGGTAAATATTATTTGGCTAAAATATCAGTATCTCTTTAGTATTTAATATATCACATAAATGATCTTGAAAATTACAACAAATTATTTAATATTTATTGCTCATGAAAATGCTTGCCGCAACATATATATTACAGCTTGATTTTCCTCAAAGCTAGATTGGTTTGTAAATGTAAATGACATGAAAGCATCTTATGCCTATTCAACATCAAGAAATCTGCTGCCAAAACAACCTATTATTTATCATAAAAGGTGAATATCCATCTTTCTCTATGGTCTAAGATGTCAATATTAAATATTAAAGATTAAAAATTGGTTTTAACAGATTTAGATTTTAATTCCAAGAAGTGTAAATAAACCCCATTTACAGATAAATATAACCTGTATTGAAAGAAGACTAACAAAATAGACAGTTTTATCTTTCAAACTTCATTGCTACAAAGCTGATTTTACTCAAGATAACTTATAATTTATTATTTAAAGCAAAAAGAAATATGATGAATCCATTAATTATTTTTATAAGACATTCATTAGACTAGAAATTATTCACTTTATGAATAATATTTCTGTAGAATAATTTTCATTATACCATTCTTATGCAAAGCAGGGACTCATTTCTATCCACTTTTAACACTTTATGGAGAGGAGTAATCATATATATATATATATAGTTGACCAAAGACATGTGAAGATAAATGATTTCCAAGATGCACATTTTCTGCTAAACTAACACTCATCAGCTGGCCCAGATCACAATTTCTTACATATCTTTATCATTGTTCAGTATATATAGATAGCTAATAACTACAATTTAATTGATAATTGCTCTTGTAACTTTGTCACAAACAACTTAATGGAAATTTTAATCATTCATTAGACTAGAGATTATTTACTTAATGAATAATACTTCTGTAGTGTAATTTTTATACATCATTCTCATGCAAGGTAGGAACTGGTTTCTGTCCTGCTTATAACATCTTATGGAGGGATATAATCATAAACATACGATCAAAGATGTAAAAACATACATTTTTTTCACAGACCTTTTTCATGTCTTTTATCATACGCTTATAACCACACCCATCCACAAGGCGTTAAAGCAGATAGAAACCAGTCCCCATCTTACATGTAGTGAAAATAAGACTATAGAAATATTATTCATTATATGAGATATTCATGTTTTTCTGACAATTGTTAACGGCAGATTGAAAATTCTCAATGTTTATAGATAGGAAATGTTTTCATGTGATATATATATATATATATATATATATGCAATAGTCATTTTTAACTTGAATGCACAGATTTTTTTTTTGTTTCAACACATTTATTTATATGGTTGTAATAGAATTGAGGTAAGGTGAAATACATAAAAACAAAAATCTGAATATATATATTGAAATTATATACAAAGTAGATATTTTTAACTTGGCTAAAACAGATAGGAGCGGTTATTCTCTTATGATGTAATTTGTTTATGGCATTGAAAAGACGGTCTTATATAGTTTAGTCCAGTAGTAGGGAGCATAAGGTCTTCGGATCAATTTCAGATCTGGCACTTCTAAGGGTGTTTCATATTATTTATAAACAACAAATGTCATTGAATTATTACTTATTGAGCAGATAAACATATTTGTTGAAATATCATAATACCTCTTTTCGGTGTGATAATTAAACGTAGACCTTTTTATTCTAATTTTAATCAATTAATATACATACACAAAATTTTATGGGTGTAATTGTGATGCATATCCTCTCTACCTGATTGCAATTCACCATTTAAGATAGTATCCGCCCTTATAGAAATCAATCTAAATTTTTTGTCTTGTTATGTGATGTTTCGACTTGCAACCAAACTCTAAAATAAGTTGATTATAATATAAATATCGCTAAAGTATAATAAACATTTATTTTACCAATATTTCAACTTGCTTTAAAATGTCATTACAAACATGGAATTAAAAATATCATACATAGGGAACCATCTTTCAATAATCAATTTCCAAAAAAAGGAAAAAAAATCCACATAATAGTTAAAACATCATTTGATCTAGAGTATATATATATATTAAATCTTATTTTCCAATAATTTTCAGTTTAATCAAGAAAATTAAAAATATCTTTTTTTTTTTTTAGAAAAATGTCCAATAATAATGAACAGAGAAATTTAATAATGAAGATAATTTTTAAATTAAAAACTTGTAAAGTCTGAAAAAAAACCTCTTCAACCAATAAATGAAAAGACTTTATTTACCAGGCATACTAACTGACAAATAGTTAAAATTTAAAATATTTATTCCTTTCTCATTTTATCTTTAGCTAGGAATATCTACGTACCACATAAAACCTGTAATATGAAGGCTGTATTCTTTGAGAAATCAGTTATCCAACTAAAACAAAACAAAATAATAATAATAATAAAACAATCTGGGTCTTTCTGAAACTTGAAAATATTTCAACGTTTTACCCAGTCCACATCATGGGCATTAAAAAAAGGTGCAACAATTACTACATGAAGCTCCCCCAATATATATATATAAGAACAAAAAAAATCAGATAAGTATATAACGGGGGTAAAAGGTAAAGGAGAATCTATATAAGACACATAAGATATGTTTTACTTATTCTAATGTTGAAGTTCTTAAAATTAAAATTGATTATGCTAAGCAATGAAACTACCACAAACAGTCTTAATTGATATTACTTATCATCAACATATAAATAGTCACAGTAAATCATTCCCTAGCAAAAGAGCTGTGAAGATGGATGTGTTAAATCTTTTTAATTAAATCTTTATTTAAAATGCATGTCAAATGTTAATCCAGCATTGAAGTACATACGGAAAGTTTATGGCATAGTGACAGAAGTTGGACCAGTGATCCATAGATTTTGAGTTCCAGAACTGGATACTTTACTGTATTAAACAACACATATGGTAATATAACAGGTGACAATGTATTAGAATTTAGGAATGCTAAACTTAAATAAATGAAAATTGTAAAATTTGAAATGAAAATAGACCCTAAAAAAAGAAAAAAGTATTGTGTGTATCAGTGTTCTTCAATCCTTGGTCCGCGGCCCGGCACCGGGCGGCGGAACTTTTCTGCAGGTCCGCGTGCTAGACGGGCAGTAAAAAGTTTGTAATAATAAATAATAAGAGTTTAAACTTTTAATTAATATAGCCAATTTTTATTTATTTTTTCATCTCATTTTTACCCAATTAAAAAAAAAAAGAAAACAGAACTAAAACAAAATCTAATCAATCATTCATAAATTAATTTGTTTTTCTAGTTATCACGGATGTTTATTGGGGGGGGGGGATTAAATTTTTTATTACTTTTCTAAAAAAATTTAAAAAAAAAGTTTTTTATTATATAAACTCCATATATATATAAAACTTTATCTTATATATTTAACATTGTTGTTTTGATCAGTTATAACAATTATGCTTATCTTTAAGAAAATTTATATATAGACTTCTGCCGGTCTGCGAAATCTTATCCTTATTTTTGCTGATCCGCGGAACCTTATCCTTATTTTTACCCCTTATCCTTATTTTTACCGGTCTGCAGGTGTGAAAAGGTTGAAGACCACTGGTGTATATCATTGAAAAAAAATTCCAAGATTTTAGTCGAGACACAAAATGTAATGATTAGAAAAGAAATTAAAAAGAGTAATTTATAATACATATGTAAATACAATATAAAATAGCAGCTGGACCTATTGTAAATGTAAAAACTTTCCAATATTTTTTCTAAAAAGAATGGTTAAAAAAAAAGATGTTACTCATTAGCAGTTTTCTTTTGAACCTTTCTCCCTAGTTAAGAATAACTGAATATCCATTTTTACAACCAATATTTGGAAGGTTAGCTCAATTGATTGGCTAGTGACCAATTAATATAAAAAAAAATTGTAAGTTTGTTTAGATAACTCCTGAAAAAAATTCAAAGTTTCACCTGAAATTCAAATTCCAACTCATGGAAATGACAGGTATAATTAATCTGTAAGCCTTTTTGCATAATACAATGTTACACTTATTGCTGTATTGTGAATCTAGAAATTTAAATAATAGTAATAATGATTTTTAGAACAGATTGGGTAACGTAATCTTTATCATTAGAATAAGAATATTTTTAAAAGTACCGGCTTCTTTGCCAAAAGATCCTCGAGAGGCAATACCCATGCTTAAATCAAATCCATTCATTAATGCATCAGGATAAACTTACAATAGATTATGCGTAAATTATTTAATCATAGAGAAACCAACAAAATCCTAACATTATTATGTAAGAACTGGTAAGCTAATTAGAGTAAGGTCACAGCCATCTCAAGATTCTTATACCTGATAATTAGGGTAAGAGTTAAAGTTTCATAGATTAAAACTGAATTTGTCACATCACATGCTCAAATATGAATGACTTTTTGAATAATAGACTCTTTTGTTAAATATTATGCATGTTTAAGTTTCTAATTTGATCTTCATTAATGTAAATCACAATACAGACTCCAATGAGCTGCTGCTGATTTTAACCAAGTTAAAAAATATACTATTTCAACAGAAGTATATAGAGAAGCTGTTATTTTACCTATTAATTATAGAAAGTCCTATCAGTGTGATATAAAAACATTAAAAAGATTCCATACAAGGATGCTCCAGAAAATTTTAAAAATATAGCTGGCTGTGATAATATAGAGCAGCAGTTGGCAATTGGTGGTCCATGGACCATGATGTAATTTTAATGGTCCGCAAAGAAATTCAGATATTAGTTAAATTCGCTAAGCACATTTAATAAAATTTTTAAATAAAAAATAAATTTTGTTTAAACTGTGTTATTATATGTAAAACAAAACAAAAACATTATATTGTTAATTGATTTATTATAAAATTCTACTGTGACTTGCAAAATATCTATCTCACAGGCATTTAATTAACCCCCATTCGGTCAGCAACATAGAAAAAGTAACAAAATAAGAAGACCGAATTTGGTACAATTGACTAGGCATCAGATTTGACTATGGTGCTCCATTGTGTTAAAATTAAAATTATTAATAAATATATATGTATGCCATACACAATGCTCATATTAATTCGTATTTTTAAAACTTATGTTAGTGGTCCGCAATATCTAAAAGGTTGCCAATAGCTGATATAGATAGAGTACACTATTACAAAATCATACCTTTGTCAGATTGGACATATAAAATGCGTGAAAAATGCATGACTTCCTAAATGGGTGTTTTATGATGAACTTGAGTATGGTTTTTGTGGGAGAAGTAATCTTATCTATATTAAAGGGATTGTCTCAAAGTCATTCTAAAAAGTGCAATGTCAATTATTTCCACTTGCAAGATATGGCAGAAAATAGAATACCCTGGAAAGTTACAAATAGACATAGTGTTAAAATATTTTGGTAAGAAATTTTCTCTGAATAAATTGAAGACACATCATATAGTATAAAAACCAAGTAAGAAAAATAGGCCATCATTCTAAACAATGATATATTTGTGGTTGATAATCATTGCAAAACTCACCCCCCCCCCCCCTTGGACTTGTAATAGCCATACTTGTTTATGAGTGGTTTTTAATAATAATTATACTATGCCTTTGGTGATACTATTTTAGAATGATGATTTAAATTTTTCCATTAATTCTAATAAGCTCTAATGCTTGGAATTTTATAAAAGTAAGATCCTTAAGGAAAAATGGAATTAATTAATAATGCCAAGCATGCACACTGATAATGAAACAGCTTTTAAATGATGGCTGAAATGCAAAAATCTCTACCATCTTCTCTAGAAAAATAGTAGAAAAAGAAATGCCTACAAATTTATTCAAATTCAGGGTGTAGATGAGAGACATAATAGTTTTTTTTTTAAATTGTTCCGCTTCATAGAAAAAAAAAACCCTCAATATCAATTCTCTAGACCTCTTAATTAGATCACTAGATATATTATCTAAGAGCTAATTATCTGAATGAAAAATCCTGAACTTGCTTTGCAATCTGAGGAGGAAAAAAAATCCAAGTTTTAGAGTGAATTTGAATCTCAAGACTGCACAAGAGAGGTATGTATACATGTTAATCATTATAACATGAGGATTTCATACTAAATAATGTAATAATTAATTACATACATCTTATATTTATAAATACAATTGACTACAGCAAAATAAAGGAAGTGGTGAATTTGGTAATGCATCCTATATTTGTTTCATTCAAATACTTACAATGATTAGAATTTAATTTAGGAAGTGCCAACATTTTTGAACTCAGTTTGAATCTATCAATTTTATATAAATATACTTATTATTTCTATTCATTTATTAGGTTAGAGATAATTATACTATTATTAACTCAAATATACGTTTTAATCTTAAATAATTAGCGGAATAAATGATTAGTTAAAACTCAATAACATATTTATCTAAAATGAATATTGGCAAATGATCTTAGGACTGCAAAAAAATGGCATGGGAAAGCAAGAGAAAAGTTGTGCTCAGGGCCAAATGAAAAGTGCTGATTCCTCCAAACATTTATCTTGTGATCGTTTAGATCTTTCAAATATTTTTATTCATATACTTAAAGAATGCATGGATGAATAGAATTTTTAAGTATATTTAAAATATCTTACAATTCTGTCGGTTAATTTTTTTATTTTCTAAAAAAACTCTATAATTATTTTTAAACAGTATTATTTTTATTATTTCTCTGCAATTATTTTCTGTCTTTGACTTTTAATGTCGACTGTATATTTAAAGTAAAAAAAGCATTTTATTTACTGTAATTATAATAAGAAGAATTAAAGAGAAATAGTTTATCTCAAATCATGAGGTTTTTTCTTCTACTTAAGGTTAATGAGAAATTATAAATTTGAAGTGAACTTTGCAGATTTTTTTATTTTTTATTTTAAAAAAAAAAAGCAAGTCTTAAAATATTTTAAATTGAAATATTTCAACTTTATTTAAGCAAGGAAAATGAAACAAAAAAAAAAAAAATCTAAAGAACCGCGTTTCAATCTCTTTATGCTAGTCTAGGAATTAATTATTAAAATAATCTTATTTCTTAATTAAAGTACATTTCAAATATAGTTGTCTTAAAATCTTCACTTTAATACTTGAAAAATTATTAATAATTTCTAAAAGATAACAGCGGAATTTCTTTATTTGTTCAAGGTAACCCAAGAGAGATTTTAAATGTAATAAAACACATAAGAATTATTAATGATAATTAGAGAAAATTAAGACCAATGATTATTACATCCCTAAGGGTTGATTGGAGTTAAATTTTAAAGCATCTATTTTAAAAACAATTTTGAATTATTAAAAAAAAAAACGTTAAAATAATCTTATCTATAAATAGATAATCGGAATGGTTTTATTTTATTGCTTATGAGTTCTCAAGAAATTTGAGCACCTGAAGTACCAGAACTAGAATCCATCCGAGGACCTGCGCTTCAGAATTTAACACTTTACCAGTGCATTAAACCAAGCAGGATATCTTTTCTATCATAAATTTAATTTTTTTTTTTTTTAAATACCGTTTACGATCTAAGAGATAAACTCTAAGTAAAGATCAGACAACTCTCATGGAGGAAAAACTGTTTTGCTTAATTCGGATTGGCCAAAAATAATATTTATGCGATTGTATACAAAAATCTGTTGCAATTTGAAAATAATGCAGGCGGACACATGAAAATGTAATACAGTAATAAGCAGTGAAAAGAATAACAATATGAGGAGAATTAATAGTATACTGGATGTATACCAAACGAAATATTGTAAGAATTCTTCAGATTCTATCAATATGTAACATCAGAAGCAGTAATACATCTTACTTACTCTACTCCAAAATCATCCACTGTAAACTTGAATAATGAATGGAGATTAAAGGGCGGTATCTCCATTCAAATCTCAATACTGATTTCTGGTAAGAATTCATAAAAGTGGCTGAAAATGTCTGAATATACGAATCATATTGTTAATTAATAACAACTGAAGAATGGATCCTGAAAGCTTTTTTCCTGCGAAATGTTTATATTTTCTAGTTTACTTTTTCTTATTCAAAATTACTAAAGTTCTTTACTGTCCTTATTTTTCTTGTAAATGCCCCCACCCCCAATTTTATTTTATTCTCTTTGTGAAATGAGCCAAAGAAAATGGAAAATTCAGAAACAAAAGTCATTCGTTTTCTAAATTTGATCTTTACTTCATAAAAAAATGTATTTATTATGCAATTAAAAGTACCCAATGCTTACCTAATGATTAAAGTTGTTTGAAATTGTTTCCTTTATAGTCATTCATCAATATTCATATGCCCTAAGTAGATTGGCCTATAATCCGCATTTGAGTGGTTAGGTTAGATTGGATTGTGTGCAGTGCAACCACATTTAGTCCTTTAAATACACACACAATAAGAGAGATTCAAAATTTTTAAGGTTAAATATAATTAAAAATGAAATGAGTTCAACCTTACTAATCACTGCTAATTTTTTATTAGACTTAAGTTAGAGAAATGGTCAACTCTAATAATGCTTTTTATCTATTTCTATTAATCTTGAGTATAGAAATTTGATAAAAATAAAACAAATCTTATTGCTGGTGTCGGTAGCAGTTATTTTAGAAGATTTTCTATATTCAAAAAATCTGTTCCAGAATTTTATATTAAACATTGGAGTATTTTGGTTCTTCCCACATGTTTACACCCTTCTAATATAATGAGATTTTAAATATAATTAAATTTTATAAATTCATCACAGCCTTATATAATGAATTGTTTCCTCATTCATCTGCAAAAGAGCACAATGAAAATGTATACTATGCATTTGTTAAATCTACCATAACAAAGAATAATAAAATTACATGTATTAAATACTTTTTTTAAATAAAAAAAACCCACCACAAAAATGTAATCATAATATAGGAAATATTAATCCCAGAAACACGGGGAGAAACAAACAATAATTAATATATCTTAAATGCATTTTCAATGAAGAATATATTATATATAAGCTTTTAGTCTCATATTTCTGGGATTAATAATCCTTGTTTCTTGATTCAATATTTTTTCAAGATATCCAATAAATTGATTCCATTCGGTTTTGGTTGAACAAATTAATAAAATTAATTCAACTAAATATTTTAAAGATATAGCAAAATGGAAAATGGAAGTCTTCTAAAAAGAATAATATAGAATGCATAAAATTTGTACAATTATCATTACTGCTCTTATCATTTAAAATAAACATATACTATTCAAATCAATGAATATATTACAAAAATTAATTTTTCATAAATATGTGCCTTCTTTTTGAATAGAATTTGTGGAAAAATAAAACTATTTTATAAACATTATTGTTATTATTAAAATTAAGTTTGGACAATCACTCTAAGAGAAAAAAAAATCATTAACATTTTTGTTACTAGAAGAAACAAGACAACTATAAAAATAAAATATTTTATATTTATAAATAAGAATGTCTTTTAAAACAATGAAAATACCCTTCACATCAAAAAAATTCCTCTAGAAATAACTTGGTTCTGCTTTAGAAATACAATGTGAACAAGCCCTACCATTTTATGCAACTTGACCTCTGCAATTTAATGTTTTCAATATAGAACATGGAAATGGTTAATAATTCTCATACAAAACCTGACTTGCATTATTTTTTGACTAAATGCATAACAAACAAGAATACATTTAATTTAAAATAGTTATCAAAGGAAACAATCTCTATAGATTCAGGTCAAATTGGATAGCAATCGTTATTCAAAACAATAGTTTTTAATGTGTCCACTATTCAAATCTCCCAATACAAATGGGTTCAGTCCCCCCCCTCCATATCTTTCTACAGTTTCTATATTCATGAGAAAGTTTCAATTTTTACTGTAACTTTTAAAAAATGTAAATAAGGGTTAATAATATTTATTCTGTGTATTCATCTATGAAAATCTTATTATGATTTTTACTTCCTCTAAACAATCATGTTTGGGAAACCTGCATGTATTTTATTATGCTAAACAAGGACAGACATTCTACTGCTAGTCCTCATTTAGGACAGATATAATCACTGATATATGATGCTTTAAGAAAAATAATTTACATTATTTTCTAATTTATTATATTGTATCCATCTACATCCTCCCATAAACAACATAAACTGAGTGTTATTACTTTTTGAAGCACCTATTGCAATAATTGAAATGATAGATCAAAGTGAAAAACATCTACTTTTTATAATATTTTGAATTTCTGTAATGATTGTCTTTGGAAAATAACTGATATAAAGAGTTTTATTTATTTAAAGATATTATTTGAACTAATTTTTGAAGCCCCTATTGCCATAGCTGAAATGGTAGGTCAAAATGAAAAGCAACTTTATCTTTTATAACATTTTGAATTTCTATAAGAATTGTCCAGGAAACGATTGGTGTAGAGTTTTTATTTACTTAAAGATCTCAATAGTGTATACACCTTTAATACAATTATGTAATTTTACCAAACTTGTACTGTTCAAGTTAATATGAAAAGGTAAAATAAAAGTAATAAGAATGTCTGAAAAGCATTGAACCAGATTTCAGCAGATTGCTGCTAGAATCACAGTGCTGAATAGAACTGCACCATTAAAAACATGCATACATAGTGGCAAAGACTAATACGTAAATCAGGCCCAGTATGTAAATTAAATGTTCCATTTATATATATAATGGGATACAGGAATCCCTTCCAAATGATGAAATGACGATCCTGCCCCTCACAATAGCCCAAGCCATTGTGGCAGGAATCTGCCAAAAGCTGGCTCAGTGCTTTTAAGACTTTATTATTAGTTTTATTTTACCTTTTTATATTAACTTGAACAGTACAAACTAAGCTTTTCTTACTAGTAACTGATTTACATAATTTTCGATATCATCTAACCAACTGTAATTATTGTGGAACCTTTAACTATTCAGCTAAGAATAGTTTCAGATTATGTAATCATCATACATACCTAACTAGATCGTTGCTTTTCAAAGATATTTTAAACGAAAATAAAATAATAATTTATTTTTACAAATCATGATTTTGCATGATATATATTTTGTAAATGATTTTTTTTAGCCATAAATAAATAAAATATGCATTTGTATATTTAAATACAAACACAAAATAGTATATATTATAATGATAGTCTATATGTACAAATACACAAGCCTCATTATGCGATTCACCTATTGGTAAATAAGAGTTTTGTTTTAATGGAGTTGGATGAACAGATTCGCATTATAGAAACACATACCATTAAATATCAGCATAGAAGCTGATTTCTTATTTTAGGCTCTTAAATTATTATCGTAACTTTATTCCTTTTTTTTTTTTTATTAGAAAAAAAAAAAGATTTTAAATGTCAGAGTAGTTTTCAGAGGGACTTTTTTCCGTATAAAAATTCCACCACTCTTTGCTTGTAATAATCTCCTTCCATTTAATAATGATGGTGGTAAAAGAAATTAAATTTGTCCTTGTGAATAAACTATTTCTTAACTTCAAACTTTTTACATATCACCCATTTCATTTTTTTTCTCTCACTTCAAAACTGTAGAAAACAGCTTATGAAAAACGACCTCCATGATTTTAATTAGCGTGTGAGTATGAATGAAACGGGGATACCTATCTGAATTCATTCCTCATTTATTTATATTTTCCTAGAAAAACAACTTTTTTTTATAATCTTGCTGCCCTCTACAGTGGAGAAAATGAACTTGCTTTCAAGCTGTTAAATTAAAGACTATAAATAATTGAAGAGCAGATTTAGAAAACTAATGAAAATTAAAATCGGCTATGAATGGAAATCAATCTCCATTGCTACATTAAAATGCGATTTAATTAAATGACATATAAATATAAATTGATTAAATAAATAATTAAAGCTATTTTTGTTAAAATCTAATTGTTGTTTTTTTTTTTTATTATGACGGAGAATTTTAATTACATGAAATGATTTTAAACATGATTAGCTTAATTTATCATCATTTTGTGTATAATTATTCTGAAAAGGAATAAATATACTACAGTAAACACACAAATATAAATAATAAAAAATTACATGATAAATGAATGGTGACACACTATTAATTTTTTGAAGTCCAAGCTTGACTGATTTTCATCGGCGTATTTATCACAGGTCAATTGCAGCAGGCAAAACATAAACAAGTTTTTTTCTTTATCGTGTAATAAAACGTTCAGATATCAAATGATGCTCAAGCACCAAAGTGATAGGGTGAGTATAAAAGTTATGATGTTATTACCTACCCCCTTACTTTTCTCAGATGACAAACTTTGCAGAAGCGTTCAGCTCTTGCCACTAAATTAAAATACACTCAGACTAACCCTGATGCCTAGATTGAAAAGTGACTTCTGGATTAACTAACTATAACTAAGGGCAGCCCCCCCCCCCCGCACACACACACACACACCACTGCTCAGCTGGAAAATGATTCAGGAACTTTTACATATAAATATGAACTCTACCACAACCTTGAAGAATCGATAAAGAGATGTATTACTGTGGTAATATTATCAAACCCAACACCCTAAGATAACATTCAACATGTAGAATAAAATAAGCAAGTTTTTAAAAATATTATTAAATAAGTAAAAAATATCAAAAAGTAGAGTAAATTCCAAAAAAATGAATGGTTATTATTAAGAAAGTCCTCAAAAAAGAAAAAAGTTAAAAAATAGTAATGTATTATAAAAAATATTAAATGTAAAAATGTGCACATGGTTTGAGAAGCTTTAAAGTTCTTTAAAACTAATACATACCTTTTCATTTTCTTTTTAATTTCTTTAGAATGAAATCAGACTATGAACCTTTGGCTGCCTTATTATTAGGCTAATAACTCAAGATGTTAAGAGATACATTTCTGAATATATGTACATTTTTGATAGTAATACATCTTCCCATCTTCTTTTTCCAGTGTTGCAGAATAAGTATAAAAGATGATTCACATGATCATTTTACGGAATCGAATAATTAAGTGTATTTACTGCCGAGTCGCTCATAAGAAGCTTGAGCAGGAGAGGTGATAAGACCTAGCACTTCAACTCAAGTCTGTGTAACTCTACAGTTTGCCTGATATCTTTCCATGCTGTCTTTAAACTTTTCCCACAAAAACTTTTCTTTCAGAAATACTTCAACACTATGTGTAACATAGATCTGCAATGTAATCTTACCTCTGCTATATCTTCCTAATGAAAATCATCCCCATTGCCTTTCTTTAGAATATCTAAGAGACACTTTTATAATGTAAATCAGGATTTATGTCTCCTATATAAATTATGTATTATTCATTCATTTCACATCTCCAGTCCTATAAAGATGTGATTTTATATAACCAGTTATTCTTATCAATACAAAAAAAGGGCCGAAACTGATAACTATTTTAACACTACACATAAACACTTTATTGTATATTTGATATATATATATGATCACAGATGGAGCTCTACCAATAGCTCACTCAAGCTGTCATAAATGCTGAGAGAGAATCGAAAATAAATTATCTCTTTCAAATTGTCCCCACCTTTAAACCATGGTTTCAATTTGAAAGAAATAATTTATTTTCAATTCTCTCTCAGCATTTATGACAGCTTGAGTGAGCTATTGGTAGAGCTCCATCTGTGATCATAAAATGCAAGCTATAGGCAAGTTAAAAAAATTTTTTTTAACTTGTTCTTGTTTAATATATATATACCAGTTGCTAAAGGGTGAGGCTTTTAGCTTTCTAATTTATTTTATCCTCTGTCCAAGAATACATAAATATTCATTCATTGATCGATATCGGATTAACTGATTAACTAATTTTGCTATGAGCACACTATCTGGACAAAAAATTATATACCTGATTTAACTTTAAAAAAAAACATTTATCTAGCTAAAATTAAAATGATGGTTAAGAGCAAGAAACCAGATGTACTATATCTACATTGCAAACTATCATTCCACCTTTATTGTTAAAAGGTTGCCTTGACAACAGTTTGAGATTGTTGATTGTTATTGATATTGTCTAACTGTTGACTGATTTTTAATGATATATATATAATTCAAATGGAATACTGCAATTCCCATGGTCTATGTATAAACTAATGTTCATCCATCATTAAAAGTGATTTCAAAATAGTTTATGCCCTATTTAAATCTGGCCAATAGACAGAATTCATGGTTTGCATTATAACACATCAATAAATGTATATTTAAATATTTTCAAAGTTAAAAAAATAGGTAGTATCATTGGTATCATTCTAATTTTATCATTTATTTTCAGATGATTATTAGTTTATAAGTAGCTCATGACATTGTAGTTATTTCTGTTTCAATTTCGTATATGTTATACTATGATTATTTATATTTATATAAGCAAATATAAACTAATTCCAAGTAATTTTAACAATACAACCAATGAATTTCACTGATTTAATTTTACATTATACATGTGCAAATTTGATTTAATAGGCACATTTTCTGGATAGATTATTTGAAGTCATTGCAAAGACTAGTTTGTTTATTTAAATTCCAGTTTAGTGGTATGCAAATTCAGCTATGAATTTAACATGGAGTGTCCATTTTCAACTAATTTACAATAGGTAGTATTAATAATCTTCAAGTTATTTTAATTCTATTATTTGCATAATTGCTGTAGTATAAAATTAATACTCCATGGCTGCATAATTTATCTATTATTTAAAATCTAATCAGTCACTGGAAAGAGTTGTAAAGTTATTGTTATGCAAAACTTTTGGACAAATGAAGAAGTGTAATATAAGCACAGAAACAATTTTCCTGTGAAGTGATTGGCTGAAATTTTATATTTTACAGTTATAAACAATGAGGATTGCCAATTCCTCTACAAGCTTTATGATAAA
Organism: Epiperipatus broadwayi; assembly: GCA_028023455.1. Classification (NCBI taxonomy): domain Eukaryota; kingdom Metazoa; phylum Onychophora; class Udeonychophora; order Euonychophora; family Peripatidae; genus Epiperipatus; species Epiperipatus broadwayi. The sequence continues at coordinate 1,896,483 of JAQFVV010012468.1, forward strand.
TGCTTAGCCAGAGCCAGCACTTAAAATATCTCTGTCAGGAACCCCTTCCCAAACCTCTGACCATGGTTTCATGCTTTGGCACTCCTCAGAGAGGTGTCAGGCTAGGTTCAGACACTAGATCTAAAAATACCAACCCAAAGCCAAGCACTTATTTAAAAGTTATCTATAGAGTGGAAAATCTGAAAATTTCAGACATCTACATGTCTTCAAACCCAGCTATCCAACTCAAATAGCTATATGGGGCTGATAGATCTTCAGCCATACCATATAGTAACAGTCTTAGCAATATAAAATTGCATAAGACTTGTGGCAGAGACTATAAATAGTCAAAATAAGAGTCATAGATCACATGACCCTATCTCTTAAGCTTGTAAGTTATAAACAATGAGGATTGCCAATTCCTCTACAAGCTTTATGATAAGTGCTGGCTCTGGCTAAGCATTTATCATAAAGCTTGTAGAGGAATTGGCAATCTCACTGTTTATAACTTACAAGCTTAAGAGATAGGGTCATGTGATCTATGAGTCTTATTTTATTTATTTTACAGTTACATGAAAGTTTAATTTAACAGGCAAATTCATTGACTGCACCGTTTAAAGGTATTTGTAAAAATGGAATATTTATTTAAATTCCTGTCATAGTAAAAAAAAAAAATGTATATATTTTTTAATTTTAAAAGTTACCTACTTTATATTTGCGATTATTTGCTTAATTATTAGTTATAAATAATTTGCCCTTATATTTCAATTTTCTTCATATTTGTTTATCTATCACATTTTAAATTAATTATTTCTTATTAGATTATTTTTAATTAAAATATCTTACTTATCTATACTTAAAGATTTGGTTAAATATAAATTAATTTAAGTATAAATTAACTAAATCTTTTAGTAAATGGAAGTAAAATATTTTAATTAATTAAACAATATTTAAAAAAAGCACAACAAGAAATAATTAATTTTAAAAAGTGATAAATAAATAAATAACAAATTTGAAATAAATGAAATATTAGAATAAATTTATAATTAATAATAAAAAATCATATAAATTGGATTATTATTCAAGTTTAAAGAAATAATAATAAACACACAAAAAAGTTAAAGTATAAATTATTACATAAAACTAAATTATATATATTCAAAATTAACATTGCTGGGGCATAAATAGATCAAAATTTACTACCCATTATTTTCCTACAAAGATAGGTATATAGCATCCAGGCTTCATGTCTTGAATTTTGATTTTGAATGCAATAAGATAACTAGAATTGGAGAGGTGCTGTAGATGCCAAACCCTAAGGTGCCACATTGAGAATTTGGGTAAATGTAACTAGGATTTTGACAGGATCCTATAAAACTGGATGGGCCCTCCTCAAAAGCAAAAAATAATTTTAAAAAGTTAAAAAACTTTTGCATAATTGCTGACATGAAATGGCAAGATGGATACTCTACAGTAAAATTTGGAATAGTTGTGAAAAGGAGACATGATATTCTAAAAAATAATTTGTTCCTAAAAAAAAAAAAAATAATAATAATAAGATATGAAAAAAATTATTTTCTATTCCATATACAGGATGCACAACTCATGGCTTACAAATCTTAGAGATGTCACAGAAGAATTTAGGCTTTGGAATTCTCAAGATATTTATGCATAACAATTAAAATATAATTATAATAATGAATCTTATTTTATATATTAGGCTGAAAATAGTTATATTTTAAAGTATTAACCATAATAACTTTACTGCCCCATCATAAAACAAATTAAATGCATTTAAGCTAATTTAATCTACAACAAAAGCATTAGATGAATCTTCTTTTCTCCAACATTTAGCAACCACCATTTCTGGTCAAACAAACAAGTTCAAAGATCAAGGCACACACTGTGATTCGAAACTTTAATGAAAATACAGTGTATTCCATCTTTATTAGGTTCATTCTGATGCATTTTTATGTTATACCGGTTATTATACAAATATTTAAATTATTATTCTCGCATGTAAATAAATAATTAATTGATGTTTTTAATTCTAACATTTCTTTATTAAATGAAAAAAACAACAATTGACTGACTTTTTATGCAATCAAATTTTATGACTCAATTTCAGTCAATAAAATCAAAGTTAAATAGAATGTTAATGGAAAAAGAGAAGAGAAAATAATAGGTTATTAATTGAATGTTTTAAAGGATATACATAGATTTTTTTTTTTTTTTAAGGAGGTTTTTGTGATTATGTTGTAATTGTTTGCAATAGGAAAGGGGAGTAAGATATGGTAAATTTTTGATTATTGAATATATTTTGTAATTTTTAATTAATTATTTTTTATTGGAATATGTGATATTTATTATTATATATATATATTTAGTGTGCTTTAAAAAAGACTACATAAAATAGTTGAAATGTTTGATTTTTTTCATTGATGATTATAGTCATATAAAAAGCAAGTTTTTAAAAGAAGGATATAAACAATGAGGATTGTCAATCCCTCAATAAGCTTTGTAATAAATGCTTAGCTAGAGAAAGCATTTAAAATATCTATCAACCCCCCCCCCCAACCTCTGGCCATAGTTTCATGCTCTGGCACTCTTCAGAGAGGCACAAGCTTAAGAGAATAGAGTCATGTGATCTATGACTCTTATTTTGACTATTTAAAAAGAGTTTGTTTATTTACACATTCAATAACTTAAAATGGAAATGATTATTCTGCATTTTTTTAAAAAAAGTTAATATTTTAATATAATTTGTGGTTCTCAAAATTAATTGCCATTATATGAAATATCAATCATGATTAAATCCATAAAATGACTTATGGTTTGCAATCTGTAGTTCAACCCAAATAGGAACAATTAAGAGATCAATGGAAGTATGTTCCTATTAATTATTAATTGCGAAAAATCTCTTTATTTACATTTTTTTCAATATAAGTAAAATTATATGTATCTATATAAATGTAAATTATGTGAACGTATTTAAATTAATACTTCGTAAATCATAACAATTTAATAAAGTGAAGTTAAAAAAAATTATAAATAGATTTTTTCCCCAGAAATAATCTTAAACCAGAAGATCTCAAATGTTTAGTATTTGAGACTCAACTTTCCATATCTGCTTTAATAACACTCCCCTTCCAATGATTTTTCGGAGCCCTTACATTTTTTTCTGTATTTCTTTTTCTTTTGTTGCCATTAAACTTATATGTATTTTCTATTTTTATGGATGACATTTTATTTTTATATTAACACAATGTATCTTTTTTTATTTTGGGTTTGGTAATTAGTTTTGTCTACTTTTCATGTCTTTTATTATTTCACACACCCCTAAAGGGATCACTGACTTTTTATTTCTTAGGGGCCCTAGTCCAGTATTTTGAATTGTTATAAGCTTTCAATTAGGTGAGTTAAAAAATTACTTAGTTAATATTTAAGAGAGGAAAAAAGTTTTAATTTTTTTCTTTTTCATATGTCATAGCATCAGCTGGGAAGCGAACCCGGGACAACTGCTTGTAAAAAAGCTGTCGCTGACCTCTCGACCACCAATGCTTGACCAAAAGTTTTAAATTTAATTTAAAATTTGATAGTAGAAAATTCATAAAAAAATTTCAATAGATAATTTTTTTTGATAAATAACATTAGCATCAAACCATATACCTGTTCTTTAGCATTTTTCAATAGCAGCATAATCTGTTTTTCTCTTCTGATAACAGTGTTATGAATTACAATCTGCTTTAAATTATCTTCATGATCTATATCTTATGTTATCTGCTTCTGTATTTTGCAAACAACAACTCATGAAGTTAAAGTATGCTATTTCTTGAATTTTTTTAATTCTAAACATTTTCATATTTATTTGAGTGCATGTCAAGAATTAATAATACAAGGCGTGAGTTTAGAGGCTGTGATTGACAAAACATTATAAAACAATATATATATATATAATATTTAAATACATGTATATTATTTATTCTTTAATATAGATGTAATTAGGGGGGATTTGAATCCAGACTTTCAAGTTTCCTTCAGTCACCCGGTCCATCTTATGCAACTGATCACATGACCACATATTTGTGAAAAATATTATACATTATATAATGAGTGTGTCATTATATAACATTTGTAATACGAGCTTATTAAATTAAGTCGCGTGATATATGACTTGATTTCCTTGCAATTATGCAAAAAAGATAAACAATCTCCAATATATGTATTTCATGCAGAACCAGAAATCATCAGTTAATCCGGATAATCATCTTCCACACATACACATATTTTTTTACATGTATGTGGTCATGTGTGTCGATTGTATAAGATGAAGGAAGCTTGAAAGTCTGAGTTCAGATCCCTTCTAATTATATATATATATATTGTTTAAAGGGTTACCTAGACAACAGTTTGAGATTGTTGATTGTTATCTATATTGGGATTGACTAAGTGTTGACTGTTTTCTAATGGTAATATATATGTATATATTTACACACAAGATTGCCACAAATTTATTCGATCAAAACTATGTTGGAAAGATGACGTGTTTAGTTAGAATAAAAACTATATTGTACAAATATAGTATTAAAAGAGGAATATGTTATCAACTGAACGATATGTGACATGTTACTGCATTTTATAAATCCAATTATTTTCACTAGTCAAGCGTTGTTAGCCGAGAGGTCATCGCAACCGCCTTGCAAGCAAGTAGTTGATTGCAGACGGGTGTGGGTTCCCGTCCCGGCCGATGCCATGACATATGAAAAAAAAAATTATATTCACTAATATGTATGAAGGTTTATATATATAAAGTATATTTTAATTTTAACATTTTGCAAATATATATCATTTTTAAAGGGTTACATATATTTTTAACTATACAATATTTTTCCATGAAGAATACAATTAAATATAATTGTATTTTTTATGAAAAAAAATTTCATAAAGTCTTGATAAAAATAAAACAATTTTCAATGTGAATAATATTTATTTACTTTGTTGAAAGGTAAACTAAAACAAACTTCTTTATATCAAGAAAAATAAAATCAAAGTATTGTCTGTATATTCCTGCAAGATGCCAAACAAAAAAGAAAATCGAAGTGTTACTACTGTAATTCCTTTTTTTTTTTTTTTTTTTAAAAAAAAAGTTTATGCCTTTAATAAAATAAAACTATCTACGCTTCTGAAATGAATGATAATGCTCAAGGAGCAAAACTTGGCCTTTTCAGCTTACCAATTTCATAGATTGAATCAGCATGCGCATATATATATATATATGCAATTATGAAAAGCAATTTATTAATATTAGTTGAAAATAAAGGAAAAAAATCACAGACATAATTGATATTATAGACTTCCTATTAGCAATCAATCGGCAGTGAATTATAAGTATAATCGCAATAATAAAAAAAATAAACGAAGGAATTTACTAATTTCATAATCTAAAAATAAAACTTTGGCAATAAATTTTATAAATGCTATAATTGGAATTGAATATAATTGTTCCGGGCAAATAAGTAATCTTAATACTTAAAACGATTTAAACCTTTTCAATAAAAGCACCTAATTACCGGAATTGAAATTTTATTTATACATTTTTCATCTAATTTAGTTAACCACATAAAAGCTCACTATTGTTTCTAACATGAAATTAAGAGATCTTATGAAATGCAAGCATATCAGGTTAACTTTAAACAGACAATATTTTATTTAGAAAATAAAACATAATTAAAGAAAGTACAACTAAAAAGTCATAGTTAACAGAAAGTAATTAAGTATTGCATTATTTTACCAGCTTACTTAAGAATAATAATTGATTTTATTAAGTACACTACCATCAGCTTAACTAATCAATAGATGGTACATGGTACTAACTTCCAAAACTTAGCACCCCTTTATTTTTCAAACGGACAATAAATGGCTCTGAAATAGAATTGTCCTTTATGCAAATAATGAAAGTAAGCTGGAAAAGTCTTGAGAAGAAGATTATTAAACAAATCGAGTCTGGATTTTGATGTATCAGTAATCTCTAGATTAGGGATATGAAACTTAAAGTTCTCATTCGATTATAGATGCTAGCCTACCTATTTAAGAAAATTGTCTTGAATTCAAAACTTAAGGATATTTAAATCTCAAATCATTAGCATTAAAAAAAATAAAACTAAAGATGGCTATATATGTATCTCTTTCATGAAGGTTAATAGTCAAAATTATTCTAGAAATTCAGAAGGCATTATATAAGTTTCCATTAATCATGCTTAAATCAAATATTAAAAATTGCAATCCAATTGGTTGTATGAGATTTGGAAAAGAACAGAAAAGTTTTAAAGATAAGGAAGTATTGGAAAAGACAACAACAACAATAATAATGGTAAACAAAGGCAAAACTCTCCATACAGTAGTGCCACCCTGTGCCAAACAAAGTAATCAATGGATGCCAGAAGGCTTGTGCATAAAATCCCTATCCAGTGCCTACTCATCCAATATCCCCAGACTAGTTTCTGACTTGTGGCCATCATCAGTGAGGAGCATTGGATCTGAGAGCACTGCACCTAGATCTTAGGATCTAATGCAACCCTCCAGCAGCCACCTTTTAACTCTACTTTACTACAAAACTATGAGAATGAAATTGAAAACACAATATTTTTAATCTAAGCTCAATAGAAACTAGTCTGGGGATATTAGATGAGTAGGCACTAGATAGGGATTTTATACACAAGCATTCTGGCATCCGTTGATTACTCTGTTTGGCACAGGGTGGCACTACTGTATGGAGAGTTTTGCCTTTGTTTACAACAATTATGAGCTAGTATAGAGATTGTGATCATGTGATGTTTAACAATAATAATGATGATGAAATTAAAAAAAAATTAAATATAAAATATATATTGATTGGAATGATAGTCATTCATGTGCAAAAAAAAAAAAGCAATAGGAGGAAAAAGTTGACAACAATAATGACAGATATAACTAAGAATGTTGAAGAGCAGAATAAAAACCAAGAAACTTGAAGAAGACAGACTGAATTGGTGTGTCAGGTAATGAATGACCTTTGAAAGATAATTCACATTAATACAAATAATAATGTAATTTAATAGGTATCATAATAATATATTACAAAGTTCAACAAAATTTATAATATAGTTCTGAACAGTGGGATGGATAGTAAGCAACAATGAATCATCAGTAGATAAAAATAAGAAATATATCAACATATACAAAATGATAATTTATTTCAATCAAATTTTAATAACAAATGAAAAATATCACCAACAATATATGACTTTCTCATATGCTTCCAGGAGAAGTTCTCTTTACCTTATTCTGAAGTCATCTATTTTAAGTTTGAGTAATCAGTGATCATCAGATGGCGTAACACCATAATATCCCCATCACTAACAAGTTTTTGGCTTTTGTCTTTATTGTGAGGTTTAGGGTTCAAAACTAGAACTAATCCATGTAGAAACCATGGCTGAGTTGGTTAGAACATTATCTTAAAATTCAATATTCAAGAATCTATGAGTCCAGATTTGATTTCTAAGCTAATGCTGTCACTGGTCAGGTCAGAAATTTCTCAAGAAGAGAGGAGAATAGTACCTCTGAAAATGTTGGGCATATAATCTGTGTGCTATTACTAACAGTTAAATGTATTTGGAATATTTAAATAAAGTTAAATTTTTCAAAAGACATTCAACACTTATATTAGATGATGGAAATAGACCAATATATAAATACACTTTGTTTATATTATCCAAGCTAATAGGATGAAGTTTACAAAATAATAAGGTTTTTAAATCAAAACCCCAACTCTCTTAATTATTGGTCAGCTTCTATATATTTTAAAGATCTTAATGTTTTTTAAACTTTACATTATTACCTTGAATAGTATAAATCAATAAAATATGGTTGCTACATGGATAAGGGCATTAATCCCTGCTTTGAAATCTAGTCTTCACTGATAAAAGTGAAAGACAAGGATAGAGATTCAAAATTAACAATTTTTTTTTTTTTTAAAATATGCAGGTCTACTCAGTATATGCATTACCACAAATACATCAATATTGCAGATAAAATTTGAAATTTCTATATAAATTGATAATTCAACAGGATCTACTATAACATGTTCCACCAACACCATTAACAATATGGAAAAGAATGTTCTTGTTTTATAATTCTGAAATTGCAAGCACTTTCAGCAATATTTAACTGATCACAATATAATTAATAATTTTCTTTCTATCGAAGATTTATGAACAAGGTAAATCACGTGTTAAGTATCCATTTATATGAACCAGGATTTATGATTGCATTAGTCATATGACCTATACAAATTAATCTGGAATTTTTATTCACCAACTAAAAATAACAGAATAATCAATTACTAATCAATCTTTATATGATCAGCTGAGTTAACTAGAATCTGCTGCTGCTACTACTACTACTACTACTACTACTAGTAGTAGTAGTAGTAGTAGTAGTAGTAGTAGTAGTAGTAGTAATAACATAACAACTATAATAAAAAGCATAGAAAGTATTCAAATTTGAACTCATGCATAAATATAACAGACAAATACATTTCCTGGCCGGCATTATAGCGAGTAGTTTGAATATCTTATCCCTTTTCGTATAGCAATGCCATTCGATGTAGCAAGCAATTACCTATTATTTTTTAAAGGTCTTAAACAAGTGCATAATTAAAAGGGAATAAAGCTAAGTGACATTCATTAGCATAATCATATATATATACTATCTAACAAGTTATACATACGAAGTGGAGAGAGTTCATATTTTTTTAACTCGAGTGTTTATTTAGATGACGTTTGAACCTGATTGTATTCGGAGAATTTATCATTCATAGTTATAATTTGTCTTTAATATGGAAGTATTAAAATTTGTTTTAAAATATTTTTATTTAAATAAATTGAATTTTCTTTTTGGAATAAATCATGAGAAAACTTTGTGCAAGTTGATTTATTTTGACATAAGTATTTTTTATAAAATATTTTGAATGTTAATTCTAAAATTAGAGAATAATTTTTTTAAAAAATGAAAATCAATAAACTTAAAGTCATTTTAATTTAAATAAGAAAGAAATGAAGTAAGAAGAATATTATCTAAATAGAATATAAATTAAGAATTTCAGTTAACTCCACAAGAAATCAAACATTTTAGCATCAAACTTCAATAATCCATTTATTTTAAAATAATTGTTCAATGACTCCATTTTTAAAAAAAAAAAAAAAAATGTGTATTTTTTCTTCTTTTCCATTCGAATATTAAAATAAAAAAATTTAAAGGAAATTATAAGAAAAACCATTTCATTCAGTCAATTGCTTAACGAAATATGTTATAATTATGAACATGGACAAAATGTGATATTTCTCAATTAATTCCGTAAAATTACTAAAAGGGAATCAAAGTAATTTAAATTTTTAGATGATAAAAACTATTTGTTAGAATGTTTAAATATATATATATATATTATCATCCATTATTCAATTTTTTTTATTAACCATTATTAATGCCGTTTTCTTTATCACAATTACTCAAGATTTTAATAGATTTATAACAATCAACCAATAAGCTATCAACAATCTCAATCTGTTGTCATGGCAACCTCCTTTAACAATAAAGGTGATATCATCTTTTTCTATGCTCTGATATATTTATATAAACACTGAAGAGTGCAACTTGACCAAGGAGTGTGAGATTAATAATGCCTTGACTGTGGGTTGAGGATGTTTAAAGTTTAAGGGTTGATTGTTATCATCTATATTTATAAACCTATTAAAGCCTTGAGTAATTGCTTTATTGTATTAGTTATAAATAACTATTTATTAGTCTATTTTCAGAATCTGAAAGTCATAATTGACTATTTATTAATCTGCTTTCAGAACATGTTATACTTGCCAGATTAATGAAGTCTGTTGAAACTTCTTTGCATTATTAATTTTGCACTCCTTGGTAAAGTTGCAATCTTTAATGTTTATATAAACATATCAGACCATAGATAAAGGTGATACTACCTTTGTAGTTAAAGGAGGTTGCCTTGCGTACAGGTTGAGATTGTTGATACATTAAGGGTTGATTAGGGTGTGTTATTGTTGTCATTTTTACCAGATTTTTAATTGTGTAAAAGATAAGAAATAGATCATTCATATATAAATATCATGCATCATTGACAAACAATCTTAAATATTATGCATAATCACCATACAGCTGAGAAATCTTTGTCCCTGGATTCTCTATATGAATGATGTTTTAATAAGGCACATCCACTCTAACCTAAAAGTTAATATGTTATCTATGAAATCAACAAATATAAATAGTCAGAAATGATGACTTCATAAAAAAAAAAAAACATAAATCAAAATTTACTATTATTGGAAAGACATCTGGTTGTCATATAAATGGATTTTTCTAGAATTAATCATCAATTGTTTTGGGTTTTCAGCAGTTCAATAGAACATATATCACTGAAACAACACCCTTTATATCATTTGCATTAAATACTCTGTCTTAATATGACCAAAATTTCCAATCTGGACATTAGGTAAAATCAAAGGCTCAATAATTTTCATGAGTCACTCATATTTCTGTAGGGTAATTTTCAATACACTACTACCACACAAGGTAGAGAATGTTTTTATCCACTATTAACACATTGTGGAGGGATGTAATCATAAACACATGATCAAAGGCATGTGAAAATGATCTATGATCCTCAGGATGCACATTTTGCACTGAACCAGCACTCATCAGTTGGTACAGACCACAATTTCTTCCATATATCTTTATCATTGTTCAGTGTGTGTGTGTATATATATATATAGATGGTTGTTTACTTATATATTTCCCTTACTTTTTCATAATACTATCTGACATTATTCCTAAAAACAATAAAAAAGTATCAATACTATGCATACTTTTCTTCAGGGTTCAACACATAAACAATTCTCATCTTTATGTGATAATTTACGTATGAATATATACAAAAAGGTCATTCAAGAGAACAGATGATCAAACTTCATTGAAAAAAAAAGGTTTTCTTCATAGTATAGGCTAATTATCAGCTGCACTTTTATTAGTGCTTTCTGGTGATGCTGTGATTATGTTCAGCTCATCTTCATTGTATTCATTTGTCAATTTTAAATTCAATTGATAGCAGAAACTAAAACTAAAATATATACTGGTTTAGTTGTTTTAAAAAAATCTAAAAATATCAGTATCATAAAAAGAATCCCATAAAAATATGGAATCAAAAAATATGCTGATTAATAGATTCCCTAAGAGCTTGCAAAGAGATCTTGAGAATATGCAAATTTTCTTTTTGAAGTGGCTTCAAAAAGAAAAATTGCATATTTTCCTATGGTTTACTTATATACTTATAAAATTTTTTGCAAAATATTTTATAATAAATGTTTATTTTAAAGCAAAAATATTTATGATTAAATTCAGATTTTATTAGCAAATATTTAACTTAAAAGAAAATTCAAATTTTTTTTAATAATATTAAACTAGTTATAATTTGCTGATGAAGAAATATTTGTTACTATCAAAGGAGCAATTTTTTTTTGATGTTGTAATAATTGTAATTTAAATTTGCATACATTTTGTTTATCTGTATGACAAAGTGGTTTCTTTCTTCTTTATAATTTAAAACTGAGTGCACTTTCAGTGAAGTTTACCGTAATCAATCATAGAGTTATGATTATGGTGAACATCACGGAAAGTGCAATCAGCTTAAATTATAAAAAAGAAAGAAATCTCTTTGTCAATTGCAAATACAAATGGCTAAAAAAATATATATTCAATAATTGTAAGTGCAATTTTAAAATTTTTAAGGAAATTTCATAGCTTTATTTATGTCTTAATAATTCATTCATATGAAGTTCAAATAAAATATATTGTAACGAGCACAGATGTTCGTTACATTGTTTTTTTTTTATTTATTAAACATGAAAGTAAATTAAAAAGTTCGCATTTAAAAATTTTCTTTAAGAATTAAAAATTGAAATTAAATATCATCTTAAACTCGTATATGTTAAATCGCACAGATAATGAAAAATTATTAAAATAAAACTTTATTAAAGAAAAAGTATTTTAAAACTAAATTTTAAAAAGATTTGGAGATAAAATTATATCTTTAAATTTATCTTTAAATATATTTTTGATTTGGAAAACAGGTTAATTAATCAGAAATGGAAATGATTGTTAATTAGTTAAATGTAAACCAGCTTTGGGCATTTAAATGTAAAAACATCGGTCAGGTAGGAAAACAATAGAAACAAATAGCCAATGAAAGAAATCCATCAGGAAATCGGACCTCAGCGAAAGGATCATCACATCGATGACATAATGCCAAGTCAATCCTTCGAATACGTATAAAAGGAAAATTTGGAAATTATTAATTAGTGACTGGATTATGATTATTACGATGTGACAGATAGGTGTTATTGCGGAGGTGCGGGAGAAGCGATTGAAGAGACGCACGATTCAATCACTTCAGTTTTGCCAAATAAAAAAAGAGAAATGAACTATCGTTTTCTACATTGAGGACCAACTAAATTAAAAAATCTCCGAATGAATAAATAAAACATCAGCTAAATGTATACCAATATCTTCAGGACGGCGTGGGAATTCCCGTTCAAACTTACAAACGACAGATAAAGATGAACTGTTTAAAACCGTAAGAACTTTACAATTAATGAACATTAAATTAAAACTTTTCATATTTAAAATAATTGCATTAGTTTCCTATCTGACTAAAGTAGTTAAAATGTTATTTGATGTATTTTTTATTTATTTGTGTAATATCATTTCCATTTATTTAATTTTGTTCCTTAAGTTTATTTATGATTTCTGTTTTCCGATAAATTAAAATATATCAATGTTAAACTTAAGTCGGGCGTGAATGGCTGTATAGATTTGTAAAGTTATATTAGGGGAGGGTAATCTTGGGTTATTTGGTTCGTGGTTAAATTGGGTCAATGGATTGGATATATTGGTGTGATTAGTAGATGTAATATTGATTCGCTACGGGCAGAATCGCTTCATACGCCACACACTTCCGTTTGCCTATGGAAGGAATTATAAGTCGGATACCGCAGTTCCTTTCTATGGAGTTTTTTTTGTTTTATTGCTCTTCTTTGCAGATAGATGTAATATTCCTATCTCATGTGAAGCAATTTCTTCTCTTAACTTTTTGTGCTGCCGTATTTTATTACATTGAATACATCGATATATCAGATGAATTGATGCCAGTTTGACTACGAATTTTAACCTAAGGTTAAATAGGGATAGAATGTTTATTTTCAAAAGCAAATTTATGTGGTCTATTCATACTCGACCCTAAATAGAAATGCATTAAATTTAAGTTGTTTATAGACGCTTGCATGGATTGTTTATTGGTTAACTATGTTTTGCGTTTCCATATTTGATCAAAATATATAGACATTCGATAAATAATGATACCTTACGGTGAGTATCAAAAATGTATTTATTCGGATGTCTTTTAAGTTATTGGTGACAATGCAAGTATCTTATGGTGAATACTATTGGGTTACGTATAAATTTCCCTCCGCAATTGTCAGTAATCAATAATTTTGTATTTTGATCGTTTATGTTTACTTTGAAATGTGTTTAACCGTGTAATCTATGTAACCGATCTATAGCAACATATTAAAACAAGCTTTTATAATCCCATCTGTGCGAACTTAATTAAAATGTAAACTGATAATATAATAGAAATTAAAATGTAAATTAAAATCTAAGGTAAAGTTAAAAATAATGTTAAATTTTGAAATGTAAAACTGATACTAAAACAATTTTAAATCTTATATATATATGTGCATAAATAAATGTTTGTATGTTAATTACTGGCAGTGGCTTATTTTATTCTTTTTTATATATATACTCTTAGATTATCTTATTAAATCTCTGCTATTCCACTGAGCTAGTGACATGGGCTAACGACCGGAATCAAAATTTAAAAAAAAAAAATTTTTTTTTTGACTGACGTATCTGCCTACTTTATAAATTTTTCTAGGTTCAAATGCCTAGATGGCGCCCTGTAATGCAGATTATGTAAGTCTACCTTTCTCCGGATCGTTACAACTGGCGCCCAACGTGGGGCAGTTGTAACGATCCGGAGAAAGGTAGACTTACGTAATCTGCACTACAGGGAGCCATCTAGGCATTTGAACCTAGAAAAATTTATAAAGTAGGCAGATACGTCAGTCAAAAAAAAATTTTTTTTTTTTTTTTTTTTTAATTTTGATTCCGGTCGTTAGCCCATGTCACAAGCTCAGTGGAATAGCAGAGATTTAATAAGATAATCTAAGAGTATATATATAAAAAAGAATAAAATAAGCCACTGCCAGTAATTAACATACAAACATTTATTTATGCACATATATATATAAGATTTAAAATTGTTTTAGTATCAGTTTTACATTTCAAAATTTAACATTATTTTTAACTTTACCTTAGATTTTAATTTACATTTTAATTTCTATTATATTATCAGTTTACATTTTAATTAAGTTCGCATAGATGGGATTATAAAAGCTTGTTTTAATATGTTGCTATAGATCGGTTACATAGATTACACGGTTAAACACATTTCAAAGTAAACATAAATGATCAAAATACAAAATTATTGATTACTGACAATTGCGGAGGGAAATTTATACTTAACCCAATAGTATTCACCATAAGATACTTGCATTGTCACCAATAACTTAAAAGACATCCGAATAAATACATTTTTGATACTCACCGTAAGGTATCATTATTTATCGAATGTCTATATATTTTGATCAAATATGGAAACGCAAAACATAGTTAACCAATAAACAATCCATGCAAGCGTCTATAAACAACTTAAATTTAATGCATTTCTATTTAGGGTCGAGTATGAATAGACCACATAAATTTGCTTTTGAAAATAAACATTCTATCCCTATTTAACCTTAGGTTAAAATTCATAGTCAAACTGGCATCAATTCATCTGATATATCAATGTATTCAATGTAATAAAATACGGCAGCACAAAAAGTTAAGAGAAGAAATTGCTTCTCATGAGATAGGAATATTACATCTATCTGCAAAGAAGAGCAATAAAACAAAAACTCCATAGAAAGGAACTGCGGTATCCGACTTATAATTCCTTCCATAGGCAAACGGAAGTGTGCGGCATATGAAGCGATTCTGCCCGTAGCGAATCAATATTACATCTACTAATCACACCAATATATCCAATCCATTGACCCAATTTAACCACGAACCAAATAACCTAAGATTACCCTCCCCTAATATAACTTTACAAATCTATACAGCCATTCACGCCCGACTTAAGTTTAACATTGATATATTTTAATTTATCGGAAAACAGAAATCATAAATAAACTTAAAGAACAAAATTAAATAAAT
Organism: Epiperipatus broadwayi; assembly: GCA_028023455.1. NCBI lineage: Eukaryota > Metazoa > Onychophora > Udeonychophora > Euonychophora > Peripatidae > Epiperipatus > Epiperipatus broadwayi. The sequence continues at coordinate 1,911,894 of JAQFVV010012468.1, forward strand.
GGAAATGATATTACACAAATAAATAAAAAATACATCAAATAACATTTTAACTACTTTAGTCAGATAGGAAACTAATGCAATTATTTTAAATACGAAAAGTTTTAATTTAATGTTCATTAATTGTAAAGTTCTTACGGTTTTAAACAGTTCATCTTTATCTGTCGTTTGTAAGTTTGAACGGGAATTCCCACGCCGTCCTGAAGATATTGGTATACATTTAGCCGATGTTTTATTTATTCATTCGGAGGTTTTTTAATTTAGTTGGTCCTCAATGTAGAAAACGATAGTTCATTTCTCTTTCTTTCTTTGGCAAAACTGAAGTGATTGAATCGTGCGTCTCTTCAATCGCTTCTCCCGCACCTCCACACTAACACCTATCTGTCACATCGTAATAATCATAATCCAGTCACTAATTAATAATTTCCAAATTTTCCTTTTATACGTATTCGAAGGATTGACTTGGCATTATGTCATCGATGTGATGATCCTTTCGCTGAGGTCCGATTTCCCGATGGATTTCTTTCATTGGCTATTTGTTTCTATTGTTTTCCTATCTGACCGATGTTTTTACATTTAAATGCCCAAAGCTGGTTTACATTTAACTAATTAACAATCATTTCCATTTCTGATTAATTAACCTGTTTTCCAAATCAAAAATATATTTAAAGATAAATTTAAAGATATAATTTTATCTCCAAATCTTTTTAAAATTTAGTTTTAAAATACTTTTTCTTTAATAAAGTTTTATTTTAATAATTTTTCATTATCTGTGCGATTTAACATATACGAGTTTAAGATGATATTTAATTTCAATTTTTAATTCTTAAAGAAAATTTTTAAATGCGAACTTTTTAATTTACTTTCATGTTTAATAAATAAAAAAAACAATGTAATGAACATCTGTGCTCGTTACAATATATTGAAAAAAATACATGTTGATAGGATAAAGCAAAATGACAAAACATTACCGCTTCAGCATATTACATTTTTTTCTGTATTGCAGGGTTGATATATTATCTTCAAGAATGTTTGTCATTTCTAAATATACAATTGTAATAAATATATTAAAATGTTTGGAAACACAACATAGAATAAATTTAATTGTTAAAATAAAATATTGCAAATACAATTTAAGTGAATACTAACTATGGCTTGAAAGAAGAGCAGGAAGAATTAAAAACATTTAAATTATTTTATTATTCTGACATTTGTCTCAGTATTTATCCAGCCTTTTTAATACTTGTAAAATCTGACATTAAAATTGTAATAAAGCATAAAAATATAGTTAACATAATGTATATTTTTAAAATTATTTTATGCATTTTATAAACTACATGATTAATTTATATATATACTTTTTTTTCTGCAGCAATATTAAGATTTTGCAAAAATATAAATCATAAAAACCTTATGCCCTAGCCTTCCACTGTAGTAGCAAACATGCTTAAATAAATAAAAAATTAAACCAATATTGTGTAGAATTTACAATTTATTTATTTTTGGCAAATTTTATTATCAATTTTGTTTTAGTATATAATGATAAAATGCTATGTTTTTCTTAAGAATATTTAAGTTTATGTAAAAAATTACGGTGCAAATTTATTTTTAAAAAGATTTGAAATAAAAATTATGTAAAGAAACATTTTAACTAATTATTGTATAAGCTTTTCGACTTATTTTAAGTTAGTATAATTTATTATTTTATACGAACAAACTTTTTTTAATTATATAATTAATATAAAAAAATTTTTTTTCTTGGCATGAATTTTGACATTTTATATTAAGGACAAAGTATTATTAGAACAACAGTATCTTATCATGATAGAAGTACAAAATAATAACTGTCTATAAAAAAAATAAACATTAACTCTCATATTCACTCTAGACATAAAAAAGAGGAGTATTGCTTTTTCCATTTGGCATACAATGATTTTCACCAGACTGATATTTCTTTATAGCAGGTGTAATGAAGGAATGAAAAAGCTCTGAATTCTCTCATTCCTAATGCTGTAAATACTCATTACATTATGATTGCCAAGATGAAAGATGCATTTTAATTCCATTTCAAAGATAATTTTTTTATTGCAAATATATTTTCATTTATTTCAATGATATTTTATTAATCCTCTTGTACTGTCCTAGCATTCTGACAGATTTCTTTGTTCTCACATATTTTAAGCATTCAACTTTCACTTTAATATTAAGTCATTATTATTTATCAGAATATAATAAAATTTAAAAAATCACATTTAATTTTTGGAATTATTTTAAAAATTAAATTTTAATCAAAACACAACATTCTTTTCATCATCAAATTTCAGGTGGAGCAGATTCAATTTGCAAAATAAACAAAATGTTCTTGTTTGATGTTTGTTTTAAAAATATAAACAAATTATTTTAAATATCTAATAAATCTATCAATTTATATTTTAAAAGTTTAATTTTTTTCTCCTAATTTTTATGTTATCACTAAATGTAACAATAGATTGTTCAGTGATGACATTTCTAAACAGCTGTATTTTCCATGTCTGTAATCTTTATGGTAACAATATTTAGAAGAATATATTCTTTTATATTTAAAATTAAAACAGTTATAAATATGTAATAATATATATTTTCAATTTCTAATAATTACTATACAAAAATGATCGTAAACTCTCCAAAAAAATCAATTTTTAGACCATTGTAATATTTTCTTGAAATAATTTGCAAACTTTGAGATCATCAAATATATAATAGACACCCATCATCAGGGACTTTGAAGACCACTTATTCAATTATCCTCACATCTTTTGAATTTTTTTTGAAAATAAAATTTTAGAAAAAAATATATGTGTGAATTTTAAAGCTGTAAAAAAAGATTCACAAAATTTCTCAGTAGAGAATGAAAAACACAAATTCAATTTCTTGACTTCTGGCCCAATAAAGTTTCATAATAAAACATGGAAAGATTAATAAAAATGTAAAACCCCATATGATGTATGTGACAGAGAATATTTTTTTTGATTTGGGTAGAGAGTTTTTTTCAATATAATTTTAATATTTTATTTTTACTATTTTAATAAATATTTCAAATTGTAATTATTATAGAAAATAATTTAATTTGCTGTAAACTCCATTCAACTGAAAGCTATATATATATATAAAATTAAACTAACATTAAGCTTCAGATTGTTACATTTAATATAAGGTTAATGGTTATAAAAGAATAGCAGATGTAATTGAAAGATTGTTACAGCAAATGGTTAATGGTATTTTAAAGTATTGGTTTAAAATTGATAATGAATTTTCGCATAAAGAGTATTCATATTAAAGATAAAATTTTACAAGTTTTTGAACAAAATGACTTAAAAATAATGTATTCATCTGATAAAATTTTAAAAACATGACTTTGGTTTAATGATATAGTCATATGATGATCACTAAAATTTAAAGAATTTGTTAAAGATTTCTATTACAATCAGCAGCAAGCATCTTTAAATAAGAATATTTGTTCTGACTCCAAGTGAAAAAAGGAACAAAAAGACAAAATAATAATAATAATAAAAGTAGATAGTTTAGATTGCGCTTTACACAAAAAAGTGAAGCTGGTCTCAATCTTATTACAAGTTATATGGCTTAGCGCTTTGAGGGACCTTGTGTCTCCATAATCATAGCCTATTTTTAACTGAAGTTTTGTTTTGGTTTATGTAAAATTTTATGCAAATTTTATAATGACCATTTTCTGGAGATTGCAAAGCACGATTCTTTCTGTTTTATTGCACAATTATCATTTGCAATAAAGCACGCCTCTTTAATTTTTCATTTTATATCATTGCGTTCCATGCACGATGCCCTTGCTATAGTGGGTTCAAAAACATGGCCTGTTGTTTTTTTGGTGATCAAAGAATATGGATCTGTTTTCATCATTATTTATAGCTTTCCTGTACAAATAATGATGTTGAGATGTTCTTGTTGTAATGTTGGCACAAGGTCTCTGAAAGTGCTAAGCCATATAACTTGTAATAAGATTGAGACAAGCTTCTCTTTTTTGCATAGAGCACAATCTAAACTATTTACTAATCAAAGGTGAAGTAAAAAACTAGTATTTTATTTCAATAATAAAAGTAATAATATCCTCTAAATATGAGTTTTACAATGATTATATGAATCAATTTCTAAATCTACATATACATCCATATTAAAATATGTTGGTTCATTATTCTATTTTATCATTTAAATATACAAATTATTAATGGTAAATATATAAAATAAATACTTGAAGAATAATTTAGATTTAAAAAAAGTGAATCGAAAACAACATAAATCATAAAATAATAAAAAAAATATTACTAATAAAATGAAAGAGATATTATAATTAACTATATACATTATTAAACCCTTTGTTCTCCAATCATTGTGAAACATTTATTTCAAAAACCATGGTTGTTTGGCAATTTTAAAAAGTATGAATGTTTCCTAAGTGTTAATGGCATGCAGATTTTTTTTATAAAATAAAAATTTTAATAATGCTTTTATTGCTGTTTATTAAAAAAAATCTGAAGATGTCAGTATGTTATGGACAGTGTGCTTAGATCTAGGAATACTGCTATTATTTGAAAGAGAAGAAACACCTTCTGAGCATTTACTTTCTTCTAGTCTCATTTTCATACAAATATTTTGGTATAAATAAAATAATTTTTTGCTTGTTTATAAAATATTTTTGATTATTTTTACAGACCATATGATTGATTATTATTTAAAACAAAAATACATATGTGGAATATTTATTCATTTATCTTTTATTTTTAGAAATAGAAGTTAAAACTTGACCATAATATAAACAAAGAAATCTATAGTCTGTGAATATGTTATTGGCTGTAAGAATCAACATGGTGTTAACACCTTTTTAAATATTGTAATTGTTATACATAAAATATTAGATTTTAAAGTAAAATTCAGAATATTTATTATAAATCTACCTTTGTTTGTTCATATTAAAAAACATTTTGCCCATTTTCTGAAAGTGTTTGATTTACAAGTCAGTTTTTAAATATTTAAAAATGTCAAATGTGATTGTTTAGAATAATATTCATTTATAAAATGAAATTTAAAAAATGGAAGTTCACTTTTAGCATAGAATAGAAAGTTTATACAGTAGTGAAGATTGAGCGTTTTCAAAAACTCCCACAAGGTGGAGAAAAAGAAAATGTCATATTGTTAATAGGTTAATAAAGCATTCCATATTAAATATTGAGATGGGGAAAATCATTTTAATTGCTTTGATTGGTTCAAGTAATGTTTGGATAAACAGTTAGGACATCATTAAACCCCATCTAAATTAATGAGATTATGATTTTATTTTATTCTTCCTCTCCATCACTTTCCTTTTACATATTCATCTTGAAACTTTCAGTTCACCAACAAAGTAATTCATATCACCAAGTCCATTTTGCAAGCGATGATGATTAATAATAATAATAATAATAATAATAATAATAATAATAATAATAATAATAATAACAACAACAACAACAAAAAGAAGTTTAATATTTTAAACAAAAATATAAAATTAATGCAATGGAAAAATAGTAGTTTTAAGAAAGATGTTTCGAATCAAAAATCATTTTGTCATTCAAATGTCACAGAACCTCTTAAACAACTAATCCTTCAAACATAAGGTTTTATAAAATTCATATTCTTGGAATAAACAAAACATGATTTGGTCTAAAACACTTGTATATTCAAAATATTGCTCATACAAATTGCACATTGATAGATTAATTTGACATTTTATTTAATGTCACAAAAAAAAAATGAACATTACTCCCAATGAAATATGAAGGAATTGTAAAATAATGGCTTTAATAGCAGGTAGAATGCTGCCGATAAAATCAGCACAGCTTTATTCTATCATCTAACATAGAAATGTTAAACAATTTTAGAAAATTACTTTAATTTCCATAAATGCATAATGATAATAATAATGGTAGTTTTATTTCTCGGAAGTTCATATGAAATTCGAACTCGGGAAATGTGACAAAAATAAAAAATTGATCCAAGGAGGGCCTTACCCTCCAGTGTCTCACACTCCACAACTGTATTAAATCTTCAGGGCAATAAACACATCGTAATAGCAAAGAAAAATGTAATATATATATATATAAGCTCTCATTGTTTAAAAATATATATATTATTCTGTATTTGTAATGTCTGCAGAATAGTTAACTTTTTGTTAATTAGGTTATTAAATATTTAAAATTAAGAGCGTGCTAATAGCTCTAAACAAGCTTTTTTTTTTTATTTATGATAAATTCTACTACAAGAGAAGGTATTCAAATCATTTTTATCTTGGATTGTCCCCATTCCCAGACCGGTTTCGACCTATGGGTCTCTTCAGTGAGGAGTTGGAACATTAGATCTAAAAAACCAACTCAAGCAAAGCATTTATCTAAAAGATAATTGTTAGAAGATCTGAAACTTTTAGACATCTACATGTCTTTAAAGTCAGCTCTCCAACTGAAAAAATCATATGGGCCTGAACTTAATTCAGATACTCCATATATTAGTAGGCTTAGCTCTTTAATTTAGCTAAAGCCACAACAGCCCATATGATTTTTTCAGTTGGAGAGCTGACTTTAAAGACATGTAGATGTCTAAAAGTTTCAGATCTTCTTCTAACAATTATCTTTTAGATAAATGCTTTGCTTGAGTTGGTTTTTTAGATCTAATGTCCCAACTCCTCACTGAAGAGACCCATAGGTCGAAACCGGTCTGGGGATGGCGACAATCCAAGATAAAAATGATTTGAATACCTTCTCTTGTAGTAGCATTTATCATAAATAAAAAAAAAGCTTGTTTAGAGCTAGTAGCACGCTCTTAATTTTACATATTTGTAAGTGCAAGCTATATATAAGTCATGTGACATCTGACTTGTTATTATTACTGTTATTAAATATTGTAATATTTGTATTTTTCATATATTGTATATATTACGATAAAGAACCAATAATGTAACTAATATTCATTGGTAAACTTTCATATAATGCGGGGGGAAAGTAAAAAAATAAAAAAAAAACTTTTGAAAAGATAATTAGATATATTATTTTTAGATCAAGTGACGCGAATAGGCCAATATATATATATATATTTGCTTTTATCCAAATTACATATATATATCTAATAATGCAATTATCAAAAAATTAATTTCAGATAGCAGAAGACGTTATTGATTAGAAATGTAGGATCTAATTTATAAGAAGAAAAAAAGAAATAGACAAATAGATAGTCTGAAGAGAGTTTGAATCAATAAGAAGTATAATGAGAAAAATAAAATATCAGTTTATTGGCAAAAATGATTCTATAATTATTTTTCTACAGTATTATTAAATAAATGACTGGAAAGTTGACCTCTGAATTCGAAAGCAATGGCTTTCATTAAAATGGGGAAAATGAGAAAAATGAAAAAAGGCAGACCACAATCACAACTTCCCATACTTACATTAGTAGGAGCTCCTGCATATATTTCCATATTTAATAGTGACTACACTTTTTAGCTGAATATAAAACAATTCTATGAAAATGTTACATCATTAACATTATAAATATTATGCATTTTATGACCCTTCAGTGAAGTTTTATATTTTCATCACAACATTTTCTAGGGTTAACATCTAGAATAATACCATGATAATGCTAGAACATCAGTAGCATCATTTCATTAAGAACTGTAGCACCAATCAAAATATTTGATACATCTGCAAGCTGAACCATGTGGCAATACCCTTTCAATTCAGTAAAATGTTAATTTGCCACAGAACATTCTTTATTATAAATGACACTGAATTTTTCTATTTGCTCTTAGATTGGCAAATATCAAGTTTATGTATATAGAGCCATAAAAGACATTTAGTGGTGTTGACATATTTCTCCAGATTTATTTTTTTATTACATATTTTATTTTCAATAATAGAAGACAAAATCGAAAAATAGTAACACACAATATGATTTAAAGATCGAAACTATGATGCATATCAATGTGAGCAAAATTGCTTTCAATGGAATTCAAACTTGGCATATTCATAAATGTCTAGAAGTGAACTTGGCTCTAATGATTGAACAACATGATGCTGAATCTTTGAAATTTTACTATAGTCCAATAAGAAAGAAAAGGGTCAAAATTACTGTATGTTATTTCTATTTTTTTTAATCATCCTTGCAGGAAAATATTATGTCTTAATCTCATGATTTGTCAATGATAAGTGCAATAAAATAAGTTTTAAGAACTATGGATCCAGAAAAGAGTAACATACATTTATGATGCTGATTCTAGAAACAGAAAAAAGGCAAATAAAAAGGGTGAAATATATATATAAAGGAATGATAGGTAGACATTTAATTGTACTTTCTCTTTAAGCCGTAACAACTTTATACATATTTGATATGTAAATACTACATTGATTTTCCTTTAATAACTTGCTACTAAAAATGTAGGAAGATTGGAAAGATTAGTCCCAAATAAATACTGCAAGCAAAAACCATTGGCAAGTTTGTCATTCATAATCGTGGATCACAATCATTAATAGTAGTTACTTGTAAATGAATAGATGGTTTTATCTTCAGAGAAAAAGATAAATAGAAACATAAAAAAATTGTGAAATAAGCTTTGCATATATAAAAACAAAAAGAAAGAAGTTAATACATAAAAAACTTTAACAGTGTTCAGACAAAGTTGAGTTGGGTAAGGCATTGGACCAACAAGATTTACTAAATTATTTATAAAAATTTAATTTAAAAATATACATATATAATAAACAAGATTTAAAAATCAATTTATATTAACATCTGTCCTTAATTTCAAAGATCTGAAATCAATTACTTTTAAAGACAATTCATTAATGCAGTTTAGTTCACTTGTATCAGATATCTGAAGATGTGTTAAGAATATTTGTAATGTTACTGTAATGACTACGGAATAAAGCTTAAACCAAATTTAAAATAATAAAAAAATATTTGTGATCTTTACTGGATCAAGAAATGTTGTCAAACTTGATTAGAATATTGCTTTCCTGAAGATTTATGATGGTGATATGTTAGTTGTATTTATATATTGGACTATTTCCATCATCTAGTATTGAATATCTTTTAAAAAAATTAACTTTGTTTAATTTTTAAAGTACATTCAACTGCTAGTAATAGCACACAGGTTAGTATATGCATAATGTTTTGAGAGGTATTTATTATTCTCCTCTCTTCTTCAGGTGTTGCTGACCTGACCCGTGACCGTACTAGCATGAGAATCAAACATGGTTAGACTATCTATCAAACTGAAAATAATAATCAAGTAGTTAAAAAATTTATTGATCATTTTGTTTCATTAAAAACAATAAAAATTAAATTAATTTAAAAAATGGCTGGAATTTAATGCGCTATTTTTTTAATATATTATACTATACTTAAGTTTGGTATAATGGGAAAACATTTTTTCATACTAAATTATAATTTATACAACAAATGCAAATATATACAATGAATAATAAAATAGCAATATCATTGTCAGGTAAGAATTTAATTTAGTTCTCTCAATCTCTCGAAGTGAAAACATTGGATATATTTTTTTCAAAAATATTCTCTGAAATGCATAGGCTGTAATAATTTTAGCCATGACCCAAAATAGCAGAATTTGAAAATGATTAATAGTTATATCAAAAGAGAAATAATTCTGATGTGAAATTACAATAAGTGACAGAAATGTAAATAACATAAAATTGCTATATCTCTAGCAGTATAAATGTTAGGTATATATATTAAAGAATATTCTTCTAGATGTGTATACTGAAATAAATTTTGTTATGAGGTATAAAGCAGAATTTAAAAGCTGCTTAATGTTGATATCAAAAAGAAAAATCACTTTGAAGTGGAATTATGGTAACAATAACAGAAATCTAAGTGTTAAACATGGAATTGCTAATTCTGAGAAGATCATTGTCTTAACAACAACTGTTACTGATTAATATAGTAAGTTTGCGTACAAAACTTTCCAGAGTTTTTCAATTTTGAATAAAGCATGGAACATATTTATCATATTTTAAAGATAAAAGATTCTTTCTGTACACATTCACATATTAATTTTAAACATGATCCCTAAAAATCTGATTAGTACTGAAATGAAAAAATAAATATTTTTAAAAGAGAAAGTAAAAAATAAACAATTTACATTCTGAATAGTGTGGATAAATCATCGACTTACATCATTTTTGAAAAATGACAAATTGAAAAGCACACATAATACAAAGCATAGTGAAAACTTTTGCTAATAGGGATTAATTAAAAAATAGTAGATAATAATATCTGTGAAAATATAAAGTCATTGAATAATTTTTTTTTTCAAGTTTCCTAGTCTCATTCCTGTGAAGGAGTTTAGTACTAAATAAATATTATTCACCAGATTCAAGAAAAAAACTAAATTGTATAATATGATAAGGCATGTGCAACTGATACTATAAGAAAGAAAAATTACTGAGTGATATCTTGCAAATAAGCCATGTTTATGCTTTTAAAAGATACATTTTAGTTTCCATTAAAATCTAACTGTAAAGTAAATATAGCAATTCATGTTGTATGCATTTTTAAAATAATTTTCCCCCTCCTTAAATCGAGATTTTAATGACATTGGTGGAGGGCATGGGCCTGGAAGAGATTATCTCAGAATACATGTCTTTTAATGTAATCTACAACAAATGGATGATTGATAAAGGAGCTTCTAGATTCAATCAATCCTTTGCACTGTATTTCTTCATAATTTATTTTAAATGAATCTTCTTTTTTTTTATTTCAGTTTTAAAATACAAATCATTATAAGTGGTATTATGTTTGTTCTAACAGTTGTAATGCTATGTTTAAAATAATTATTTTAAAATTTAGTTAAATACAAAGTGCACATATATTTTATATTTTATACTGCATATTAATCTTTTGCCATAGATGGAAAAAATATCAAGGGAATTAACTAAATATATTTTCTGTTTGTCAATTCATGCTTTTTTCTGAACAAGTTGTGTATTCATTTTTTTCTTCTTATTTATTTTTACATTTATAAATATACACAAAATTAGAGTCAAACAAAGATTTTGCCTCGTAAACACTCTCTTTATATCAAGCAAATGTACAAATTCTTGTTCAGTTGCACTAAGATTATAAAACATCCCTAATATAACAACATTTTTCTAATAACTTCAAATTCAGTTGATTTCAAATCATGTATTATTTTGAATATGTTGATATGAACAAGGTATATAAGGAGGGCTCTTGACAAAAAAAAAATACCTATGAGAAGTTAGATATGGTGATGCTTAGGACCAGATGATGAATCATTTCTTTTAACATATTTAATGATTTATTTATTTTTTTAAATAATAATTATAAATCTGAAAAATAAATGCAAAATGTGGTGGATTTAATCAGTGAAAGGGCTGTTTTTCAGACATATAACAATTCATGATATTTAATTATTGGTTGGATGTCTTAACCAATTCACTATATTGCTAATTAGGAATGTTTATATTTCTTTGACATATGCACACAATGACTGTTTGAGGCCTGTCTCATAATACTTGATATTAAATTCTTCAATAACAGACCATTATGAATTGTCCCTTACATACATAAAAAAATTTTTTTCTTTCAAAACCATAGTAATTACAATCTAATAAAGTAATAATAAATTGCCTATGGGGCTTGCTTTTCAGCACATTTTGGGTCAATTTATATATATATAATTAAAACAATCAACTGTTGAGAAAAGGCCTCTCCAATATCTATGAAGTTTGAAGGCATCACTGAGTCTTCTAAATATATTGGTAAACTTTTACAAGACTTTTTAGGATTTGGAGAAAATACTATTGCTTCATCATTTGACTTTGTAAATAGTATTAAAAATTTAATTATTGATGAAAATGATATTATTGCTTCATTGGATGTTAGAATGTGGGCATAAAAATAATTAACACATTAAAAATTAAAAAAATATATGATAAAATTTATCATTGACTCTTTAAAATTTTTTAAAGATAATTTTTTTTTTTTTTTGAAGGTCAATATTATAAAATGACCAAAGGTTGGCCTATGGGATTGCCTGTAGTTGCACAAGTTTGCAATTAGGGTTTATCTACATATGAGAGTAATATTTTAAATATGTGTATTTTTGGAGATATTAAAATTTACAAAAGATATGTGGATGATGTTTTTGTCTGTGGAAACATTAATAGTATAAATTTGCTTATAGGGGAATTAATTAATTTGGTGGGGTGTGAAGTGGAATTTTAAAAAAGAAAGGATTATAATATTTATTTTTTAGATTTAATGAACAAAGAGAAAATATTAAAATAAACTAATAATTAAGCCATTGCAAAAAAGAGGATATATAAATTTTAAATCAAAAGTACCAATGATGCATAAGATGGCAAGTTTTAAATCTTTTTTGTTTCGAAATGAAAAATTATGTCATTACCAAAGTGATAAATTGAAAAATATTGGGATATTTGAAAGAATTGTTTGATGTTGGTTATAAAATGGAACAAATAAACAATACTTTAAGTAATTTAAATAAAATTACAATTTAAAAGAAATGAAGATTAATAATAAAAAATGGATATCATTCCATTTATTTCAAATCCAAAAAAATTTTTTAAGGATTTATATAAGAATGTATTTAATGTTTCATTCTACGTTCCAAATAATATTAACAAATTAGTTAATAATTCTAAGGATGTCATACCTATCAAGCAAAAAAGTAATGTCATATATCAAATTTTTTGTGATTGTATGCTATCATATATAGGTGAATCTAGGTGCAACATTGAGAAAAGATTGAAGGAACACGAATTGTTATATAAGCGTGTAAAAAATAAAAATAATGGTGATTTAATATCTTCTTCAGTTTTCTTTGATCATGAAAAAACATGTAAACATAAATTTAAATTTAATTTTGAAAATGTGAAAATTCTTCATGAAGAGAGAAACCATAGTAAAAGAAAAATTAAAGAGGCAATTTTTATAAACAGGAATAAAACACATTTGATAAATCGACAAGCTTCTAACATTAAAATACGAGATTCGTGGAATTTGAATTGATGACGTTTGCTTCCGCTTTTAGTTTTTGAATTTAATAGCAGTTGAGGCAGGTTTGAAAGTAACCGAAAGTACTTCTGCGGATTTAAAGATTGTTTGAATTGTTTATAAACCGTTTAAAAATATTATTTCAATTATAATTACAATATTATTTTTAATTAACGGATATTTTTATTTATTTTATATATATATATTATGACAGTCAAAGCTTATACAAACCAATAGAATTCTAATAATCTGTTGTCAGGGCAACACATAAATGTAAAACAATCTTTAAATAGACATTACAGAAAAAAAGCCTTTTCAATAGTCATTCAAAGAAAAACAATGAAAGTAGACATTAACTATAATGATTGCCAATTGCCAAGTGATGATAGTTTTATTGTGTTCCATCTTTCTTTTATTTTTTTAATTAAAAAATAACTGAACCAATTATTAGTTGGATGTACAACATATCTGAAATAAATAAATAAAATAACAACAACAACAAAAAACTAAGTATACCATGAATATATTTTCGATAATGTTTAAAAAAAATATTACACACGAATCTCGAATAATAATAGGCAATTTGTTTTCTCAAATCTATGGCAACATTTTCACAATTAAAAGATAAAATTAAAGAATTTCACCACGCATGAGCACACACTTTTGTCTCAAAAATTTCTTTAATTTTAGTCTTTCGAGTATTCCAAGAAAAATAATAATAAATATTCTTAAAGGACAGTTAACATTCACACACAAAAAAAAAGACCCTTAAAAATGTTCATCTCATATCAGCAAGGATAGTAAAAGATTTCCATATCCTATATCTCGTAAAAAGATATAGAGAAAAATATTAAAACCATTTATGAAAAATAAAAGTTTTTTAAATTATCAAAAATAAAAGTTTTTTTTTTTTAAATATTATAGACAAATAAAATTCAAGGCAAAAAAACTTCTCCAGAAAATAAAATTTTAAAAAAGCTCAGAAAAAACAACAACATGATAACTTGTCTAACACACTTTTAGTTAATCATTTGTCAATGAAGTCAGAGAACTGATATATCTGACATCACCAACTATCTTGGAATACTTTGAAATGTAATGCTTACTTTTAAAATGAAGCCTTAAAACTTGAACTTCAAAATTCTCAACATAATTAACAGAGGATATTAGTATCCTTATTAGAGCACATGATAATTTAAGCAAAGTATAGAAAATTATTTCTATTAATAAAGTCCCTTTCTCGTCCACGAACTAGGATTAATTTTGCTTAGTTGTTTTCAAAAATATATATATTTAGACTAACAAACGACTCCACCTTTTCTAAAAAAAATATTAAATTTATATATATATAACTTATTACACTTACATATGTGTAAAATTAAAAAAGAACACCTTAGTAATTTACTTGTATGTAGTTTACGCAGAAATATGACAATCGTTTCATTCAACTGATCAAATCGAGAATTTTTTTAAAATTGGAAATCGTTCTGAAGTTCAATAATCTACCACGACACAGAGCATTAATATATAAAGAACACCATTTTTTTAAATATTATTTTATTTAAATCTGTAAATTTAAATTCATAGAAAAATTAAAAAAAATAAACAATAAAAATCTAGATATTAAATTTCAGCTATGAAAATAAATTAGAAAAAAAAAAAACCCGATTAAAAACTAAAAACTAAATATAAAACCATAATTTAATAAAGTTTTAGAAGTAAAAAAATTAAAAAAACGAAATTGGTTTAAAAAAGTAATTTTTTAAAACTATATATATACAATACATGCAGTGATGTTTAAATGTATGTATGTATGCACACACATAAAATATTTTAAGAAAATCATTCAATTAGCTCTTTTTATATTATCATCACAAAAATTATTTTAAACAATTTGATTGTCTGTGTGTATGGCAAAAAGGTTAAAACGGTTTTTGCAATAACCAAAACACCTATCGAACAGCTCCCTCTATAGAAGAAACATGAAGACGCGGCACTAGTCACACGACTTTCTTGATAGAATTTGACTGGTTTTTTCATCATCGTCTCAAACTCTAAAAATGGCTGGATATCCATTTATTAAACAATATTAAATGACGTATTTGGATTGTCTATGCACCACTTATCTAAAAGATTAATTATAAACTTGATTGAATCCTGACAAAACTTTCAATGTTTTATTTAGTCATGGGAGTTCAAATACAGACCTTGGTTGTAAATGGATATATAACAGCAAAACTGGAAAATCACTATAACTAATTCTGTAATCTATCTATTAGTCATTAGATCATAATATATTAACAGCTAAGATGATAAATACTTTTAATATTAATTTTCACTCAGTTATTTATCCCAAAATATTTACACTATTATTTATATGTTTACAGTGAGAAAAGTATAAACACATATAGTAAATACTATATTTAGCATAACCATATATGCCGAAGTAACTGCACTCATAATTTTGACCCCAATAATTTTAGGCAAATATATTAAAGAGTATTTCTAATCATTTATTAAAGTAGATATTACCCTTAGCACAGGTATAAACTTTAAATCTCAATTAAAGATTAATGTATATGTTAATCTACTTAAGCATAAATACACGGAATAACTCAACGTCATTTTTTTACCCCACATGTAATATCTTTTTTAGATATTTTAATTTCTATTTCAATACATATTCTTAAAACATATGAACAAAAATACGTAAAAAAGGCAAATGAATCCCAAGAAGCATTTCATCCTTAACCAGCACTCTTCAGTTGGTTCATATCACAATCTCTTACATTCATATCTATCCATCTATATATGTTAAGTTTTCTCTACAAAGGCTAATTGAGCAACTAAATAAAAAATATTACAATTGAAAGGTAACACATGATCAACTCTTTTGCTAGTTTATCATTGCTTGATACTTCATTTTATCTTCTCAAGTTTAAAATTGCATTAAAAACTTTAATGGATTCTTTATGTCATTATCATGCATAATCACCTTATAAAATTTCTTGCATTACTATTAGCAACAATCCAAAAAATAAGTAAAATTTTATTACATGATCACCTTTTCATATGCTTACACATGCTGTTAATAAGATTACCAAACTCCCCATATGGTAGTGTCACCAAGTGCTTTATAGTTAACCAAATAGATAAAAGATGGCTGCTAGAGGATTGCACTGGATCCTAAGATCCATGTGCAGTGCTCTCAAGTTCAAGGCTCCTCACTGATAAAAGCCACAAGCTAAAAACTAGTCTACGGATGTTGCATGAGTAGGCATTAAATAAAGATTTTATGCAAAAACCTTCCTGCAACCATTGATTATGAAGGCTTGCACTTGGTGGCACTACTATATGGAGTTATAAAGATGAGAAGATGGGATAAGTTTTGAAATGTCATTTCTAAAAAATGTTGCAAAAAACAAACAAATATAAATATTACAATTTATAATCATAAATTATTACTCTATTTATGTCTGATAACATTACTTTTTAAACTATCAGTACAAACAATTGCAAAACTACCTAATAAACCAAATCTTAGGAATAATAATCTTTTGTTCATGCATACTGATTAACTAAATATTATATTCAATGTTTTAATGCAGTTACCCAAAACATGCAACCCATAGTAAGCGTTTTATTTATTTTTTGAGCGAAAAAATAAAAAAACAATTTGAATTAAATGTTTATTAGACATTTTAATTTTATCAATAATCAATAATTTTGATGTTGATATTATGTGGTATTTTTATATCACTTTATACCAATGTATTTTTCAAATATAAGAAGTGTAAAAAAAGGTGATGTGATGCAATATGCATGCTCCAAGCTTTCATAATAAATGCACATAATTAGTGCAGAATTAATTCTGTTCAGTTATAATTTGTAGGTAACTAACAGTAGAATTCAATAATTTAATATATTATTATGTACGTATTATTTTACATGCAACCCTTGGATATTATTTTGTGACCCTCCAAATGCTTTAGATTAGATAACCCACTTTTAAAGCACATAAAATGTAACTTGAGTATTGTTACGCAAAGGCAAAAAAGATATAGATTTGCATAGGTATTTAACAAAACAACTGTATAAATAAGAATGAAGTTAAAATAATGTTTTGCAAAAATTTAAGCTTTCACTTTGCAACATTTTTAGTACTAATAAAATTTTGTTACATTTTAAGATGTTGCCATTTTTACCATCAGTTTATTCAGAAGGATATATATTATAGCCTTAATAAAAAATTATCGCATTTTTAAATTTTACAGTATAATTTTTCAAAAGATCATTAAGACTTTTGGAATACCCAATATATATAAACACACTTAAATAGTCCTATGTTTATAATCCTTATCAAATATTTCTTAATATTAATAATTAATATAAGATGCATCTTAATGGACAATTCTTATATTAATAATAAAAATTATTATTTCAAAATGCACATGACCTTTAGGCACATACATTGACAAAATGATTACAATTCCTTTCAACTGATCAATTTAGTTTTGTTTACATTCTTCATATAATAAAAGTATATTGGCTTACCTCTAATAAAAGAAGTAATAAATATCCATAGTAAATAATGTGATTACTACATATTAATCTCAACATATTTTTCACATCTAACAGCAATATACTAAACTGGATTGATGCTTGTGATACATTTTTGGTATCAATACCAAAAAAAAATGATAGTTTTGGTACCACTACTAAGAAAAATTAATAATATGCATATATGAATACAAAGGTTTTAGAAAGTGCATTGAGTCAAAGTTATAGACATGTTTGCTTTTTTAAAATAAGTATAATTTTTAACATAAGATCAATTAAAAATCATGCCACATGTGATTGGTAGATTACAATCACCATAATAAACACTGCAAATACATGTTATTTCAATGCATGTGCAGTATTCACATGCAAAAAAGAAAACAAAATTTCATGTAGACCTTTAATTAATATTAAATAAATTAAAGTAATAATTTAAATTTTCTCAAAAATTATTCTAATTACATTTTTTTTTGCTGGAAGTGGGGGGATATTAACACAAAAGAAAAAAAAAGTAATTTGATATTATAAGATAACGTAATATATTTCTTTATTGTTTGTAATTTAATGACATTAAAAGAGGCAAAATTAGCAAATAAATTGTCTGAAACATTAATTTTAAAATATATAATTAAAAAAAGGTGTCATATGCGTAAACTTATTTGAAGTAAAACTTCAAATGCTACATCTAAATATCATGCCAAACTTTCTTTTGGTAAGATCTAGTTATTATGCCAACAAAAATAATTCCACCATTCAATGTCTTTCATTCTAGCAGTTGGCATTTCTAGATTGGTTTTCTACACAAGAACTTAAGTTTCAGGCAGAATGGCAATCCATTTTTGATAGCATAACAATTAAACATTACTGTTGCGAGATTTTGCTCATTAATTAAATACCATATTTGGAGACCACTTTTCATAAGATTTCTAATAATACATTTATATCTATATTAAAGCATCATGAGTTTAACATTTACCATATGCAACTGAAGACATCAGAATTGTTCTTTTTAAATTATTCAATGGAATCTAAAAAAGGCACACACTCCCATGCATATACAAAGTTCTTTATTATTAACCATGACCACCTTAGCAGCATTTACAACAAATACATTAAGAACAAAGTAATCTAAATTTAATCTATATTTAAAATAAACATTATAGCATTCCTGGGTTCTTTACACTCATTCTAATACTGGTTGATGAAATCAATGTTGGCCCAGTAAAAATTTAGTACCTTTTTAAATCAACACATAACTCATATATGATAATATATTAATACAGTACACTAACCACATTAATGTTTTATATCCAGCATGTAAATGATCTTTAACATTAATTAAATAGGACTAACTCACAGAATATAAAAAATAAAATATAGCAAGTTTACTCTTTGCTATCTTCTATTTAATAAGTAATGATGCTTATATAAAAATTTGACTAATATAAATATCCATAATCAATTTTTTAAATTAAAAAATACCGAAGAAACAAGTGTCCACTATCATTTGTTTAAATATTTCTAAAGAATTCATTATGTTTTTCTATCACAGAGTTATCTAGTAAACACATGTTAAATATAAGAAGGAAAAAAGATTATATTCCAGCTCTATAATATAAAACAAATAAAGGCTTTAGCTGATCAGAAAACAACATTTTTTTTATTAGCTGCAAAATTGCTTATTTTAAAATGTTTTGGGTTAAGACTAAAGCGAAAGCTGTGCTATTGCTTTGGTTTAAGTATTTTGTGGTTATTGATAATACTAGTGAACATTTTTTTTGTGCAGAAATGATTATTATAATTATTAGTTTAAAAAAAATCTGAAGATATCAGTATCACATGGATGTCTACAAAATTAGAATGTTGTATTTGTATATAAAACAAACTGACAGATGCCTCATTTTGATCTTAATACAAATGGAAATTTCTGATTGGTGGATTGTTTGACCTCAAGGCAATTTTTAAATGTATCTTTAAAAAAAATCTATAATTTCCAGTAATTAATATGCATACATAAACTTATTTATATATTTATAAAATATTTATTTTAAATCAGAAAAAAAACTATGTGACTACATTAGATAATATTTGACAATATTTATTATTAAGAAGACTGGTTGTTAAAAACTTAGTTACAGCAAAGGAACCAGTTCTTCTGGTTAACAAAAGTGGCTTTTGCAAACACCGGTAAAAAAAAATTCTTTTAAAATTTTAATAACAATAAATCTAATTTTGAACTTTCAAGACATATTTTCAATCTTTAATAATGTCTAAATTAAAATTCATTTCTATTTTAAAACTGGAATTCAAATAAGAAATATTTCATTCTACAATCTTTACGAATGGGTGACATTTGTGTCCAATAACAAAAAGCTTTATTGTTTTAGTTCAAAACTTTGTTTAGCAATTTATTTTTCTATTTTGCAAAATTAAAATATTATCTTTTAGAATCTGAGTAATTTGAAGGCTTATATTTGTAATATATAATAAGATAAAAATTATCAATATATGACATAAAAAAAAGGTTTAATTGTAAAAACAAAATGTTGCAAATATGGACAAAGTTCTTATTGCAGTCTTTCAGATAAGAAGGGTGGAGTCGGATCCTAAACAGGTTAAAATATATTTTTTAGCAATGGATTTCATACTGTTTGTACTCAGCACAAATTACAACTTTCTAAAGATTGAAAATTGCCCCAAATTTTCTTAATGTAGGTTATTTCTCTGACATTTACAGCATTAAAGCTAATAACATTGTAAATCAGCATAACACTAATGTTCCACTGAGCATGCACTGAAATATTAGCCGTTCAGTTCGAATATGTCACCACAATTTTGGTACACAGTAACGAAAGCGCTTGGCAAAATAGTATTAGTGGTTAATAGTTTTTTAATTTTTTCTACTCTGGTTGTCATATTTTATATGTGTACAATAATTTAGCATTAAATATGAGAAATTTTAAAACATTTATTTATGACACATTTAAAAATAACATATTAACATGGTCGAGTGGTTAGCACAGCTGCCTTACAAGCAGTTGTCCGGGAGGTTTGATTCCTGGCCCACGCTTTGACACATAAAAAAAAAAGTAATAATGACACTTTTTTTTCTTTTTTTAAAATGCCTTTTCCAAAAAATATGAGAAGACTAGCTTTTGAATTTGATCTAGAAGACCTCTTGAAAGGATCTTTTCCAAGGCAATAAAATACAAAAAATAATATTTAAAATAGTTAATGTGCACTGCACAAATAAAATGCTAAATACCGTAATTATAAACTAAAGCATTAGAACTTTTTCAACTCTCTTTAAAAACTATAGTACTGTTCATTGGTTACAATTTTTGTTACAATATAATTATAAAAAAAGGATAAAAATGATCAAAACAATTCACTATACTTCGAGTTCATATTTGTTTTCATTAATTAAAAAGACTTCTCAATCAGTTGAATGCAAACTATGTAATCATAGTATGAATAATGCTGTGATAGGTATTTTATAATTATTTTTGAAACTCTTACACCAGACTTTCAAAATCTTCACTTTTTAAAAAAAAAAAAATTGAGAAAATTATAACTTAGACTAAATAAAATTTGCTAACAAGTAATAAGCATGCTAATTTTATAATACATTTTTAAACATCCATGCAAAATTGAGTTTTCACTTTACAAATGGATACACATTTATTAATACAAGTAGTTATTTTTGCACCCATTACTGCAACAAATCATCTTTAATTCAACTGTTTGCAATGATTTAACTAGACATCAAATTGATTCTTATATAATAACGTGCAAAAAAAAAAAAATATCATTATCTAATACAATCTAATCAAGTTAACTATTACTAATAATAAAATAACTGGATTAGTATTCATTGCCTTTCCTAAATTGCTTATGTTGTTAATTTGATGTTGAAACATAGATGGCACTAGTGTAAAATAGAAATAAATTAAGAGCAAATTGAATGGTATTCTAAAAGACATATATACACTTACTAATAAAAAATGAAAAAAAATGAAAGAAAAAATACTTCAAACAATAAAACTGCAATAGGAAAAACAAATTGCATTGAAAGATAGCCTTACTTTAACATTTAAAGGAAAACTTTATGTAGACATTTCATCGCAAAAGACACACACACATTAGTGACCTTGCTCTAGAAAGAATTCAGAAAGAAGAAATTTAATATAAATCTAATAATATTAAAAAATCACAAAATAGTTCAGTGCAGTAAATTAATAATAAAAAAGAAAACAGAAAATAAGATTTACATTAGGTAATAAATAGAAAAAAAAGTACAAGATTTAATGTAGAACAATAAAAAAGTAATATGCATCTGATATTAAAGACTATTAAATTTTACACATCTATTAACCCACTTGCAATTAATACATGTACACATTCTCTTATAGAATACTCTCATATACACTTTATTAAATTTAGCATAAATGAATTTCATTTCAACATTTACATATGTTCTCCATGTTGATTACAATTTTGCTTTAAATTTAGTTGTGAGTCTAAATAGAAAAGCCAATGTAAAATTAATTATGTGATACAAGCCATCCTAATCAGTCCATATGTATTAAAATTATGTAGAAAACTAGAGAAATTTAAGTCGACCAGGAAAATCCTTCAATGATAATGATTCTTACAGTAAAGATTCATATCTTCTTTATCTACAATGCACTATAAGTCCAGTCATTTATCTAAATGATGAACAAATGATATCAAAATACTAGCCCAGCCATGAAAATTAATCATATGGCAGATAACAACAAATGTAAAAAATCTTATAATTAGAAACCATTTCTTGTCACAAATATGTTAAAGATAAAATTAAAAGAAAAATAGAAGTATACAAAAATGTATAGACTTCTTTATTCATATTAAGGTGTTAGATCTAAAATAATTAATGTTACAGTAGTGGATATATATATATATAAATAGCTACATTTACTGGATTTAACTTAAAAAAAGAGCTGTGATAAAGTAACCAAGATAGCCAAATAGACAATCTTTATAAATCTATTTATCAAAGTTTTTCTCTCTAAATACAACTCACCTTCTTGAAAATTATGGACAATCTTACCTACAATCTCCAAAGAAGATTCTTTAAAAAATCGTTAATAAAAAACAAAAACATAACTCATATTTCATTCTTCACAGTGTTTTACTTAATTTATGAACTTCAATTGGCTAGAAATCTTTTTCAAATCTCCCTGAGTTTGAAAGAAGATCTGAAAAAGGCTCACAGCCAATTGAAACAATCATAAATTAAATAAAGCATTATGAAAAATACACTTTGAGAAATGTGCTTTTGTTTTAAAAAGGATTCTTATACTGTTAATGGATCAGAGCTTTTCTTTTATTTTAAGTATATTAAGACAGGATGCTATTTCAAAACTGGTAACTGATGTCAATTTAAATTTAACCTAAAATTATCCATAATATTAACATGCATAAAATCATGACGTTTCCAACTGGCAGTGATGACTACACCATATTACAAACATGTTTTTTTAACACAATGAATTGATACATGTGATCAATCCATATTTATATGCAACCATAATCCTCTAGACAGGAATAACTAGTTAACCATTTACTGACTTCTAATGAATGACTAAGTAGGTTGGCTATTCAATACACTTTTTCTGTTAACTAATACCATATTTAGAAATTGATTTTATTTCTTATCCATAAATAAATAAGCAATGGTTCATTGTTTACATCATGCAACCTTCAGATATAAGATTAGACAGATATGAGAAATGACCCATAAAACTTAAGCTGTTCAGTGTATACTCCACCAATGCATTAAATTATGCAGGTCTTTATCCAATACTGAGATAATTATAAAAAATGTTTCTGCAATGTTGTAAAATTCGCATTCGATATTCTTCCATGAACTAATCCTACAAGATTTAATCTAAAATACAATCCAATCTGTACTATATGACAATAGGAAGGGGAAAAAAATTAAATCATTCATTGGAAATGATATGAATTTTTAGAAATTCTATCAAAAAAAGATATTTAAAAAGCAAAATATATATATACTAAAAATACAATGTCCATTAATTAAAAAACTATTGTAATAACAATAAAAATAATAAATATAATGGTAATTAACTATTACATATAGTCTTTCAATCTGCAAAAGTATTTTCAGTTAATTCCTTAACTTGCATCAACTTTGGATTGAAAGATCTGTATATAATAGTTAACTACTGTAAAATTTATTATTTTTATTGCATGTTAATCAGCAATAGATGTTTATTTTCATTTCTTTGCAGTGAAAACAGAGACTGACCATTTACATATGATGTTAGTCTGGAACTGATGTTATTATAACCTGATTTAATTTTTTGAATTGATGTTTAATCTAGCAGATGCAATTGGCTACACTTATTATCTTAATAAGAACTCAAGCACTGCAGTTTTTGTCTGCTAAGGTAAATGTAGAATGATACAAGATGATTAATTGAATTTAATAAAAATAGTGCTAAGA
Organism: Epiperipatus broadwayi; assembly: GCA_028023455.1. Lineage (NCBI taxonomy): Eukaryota > Metazoa > Onychophora > Udeonychophora > Euonychophora > Peripatidae > Epiperipatus > Epiperipatus broadwayi. The sequence continues at coordinate 1,936,063 of JAQFVV010012468.1, forward strand.
AATTTCCATCAGTTCCCAACATTTATATGAAATATAGATCTAGAAGAAATGTACAGAATTCCTTTAGTAGAAAAAAACTTTGTTTCTCGATTTAGCTTCTTAATATTTTCAAATAAATATTGTAATAACAATTTTTATTTCTAAGAATCTAAAAAGAGAAACAGCAATTATTTTTAGTAAAGGAAATTAATACTTTCCTGCAATTATAATTAATGATATTTTAATCTATAGTCTCAGTCTATATAACATATATAAATAATGCAAAGTTTTAAATTTATTATATATAAAAAATAAATTTAATGCTGAATATTAGCAAATCTAAACATTAATAATAGATTATATATATAAATTAAGTATAACATTGAAAGTTACTTTACTATAATATTACTTTTATTACATTTTCATATTTAAACTAAATTAAAGATTTATTAACAAATTTAAAATGAAATAAAACATATATAATATTACAATAAATTAACTAAATTAATAATAAGAGTTTTGTGCTAAAGTAACTTTTGGTCCACTGACACATAAAAGAAATTACATCTGGAAATAGCCAATGAATTTTAATATGATCAGGAGAGAGGGAAAAATTACATTAAATTTTGATAAATAGAAGAATAAAAGCAATCATAATTAAACACTATGATATTTTTTTTCATAAGCAAAAAAAAAAAAAAAACTAATTTAAAAAGTAATAAAATAAAAAATAATATCAATCTATATTTAAAAATTTAATATATTTTTTGTACTTATTTTTTATTGCTTATATTTGTGTTATACTAATATATATGTAAAGAATAAAAAATCTAACGGTCAGAATATTGTTTTAATAAATATAGGTAATGGAATACCAAAATTGCATGAATAATGCATATACTACAAAAATGCAACATATATCAATTATATATATATTCATTAATCATGTGTGAGGTATGTTTATGCGTGTTCAAATATATTTTTAACATTTTTAAATATATATATCATAGTTACATAAAAAGCTATTTCCATCATCTAATTGTTCTAGTAGAATTATTGCAAAATATCTTTTTAAAAACTGTTTACTTATTTATACTTTCCACATACATTCAATTGTTACAAATAACACATGATAATATGGAACTCTGTTCCAATAGCTATTTTTTTCTTCTCACCTTCAGGTCTTTTTCACTTGGCCAGTCCCAGTCTAACATGGAGAATGAATTGGTGATCTTCAAATTCATAAATACTAGCACATTGTAACTAATTAGGATATCATCATCATCATCAAACATTATTAATTCACTGCAGGATGAAGGTCTCTCCAAGTTTAGTCCATCTTCTCCGATTTTAGCTTCTCTTCTCCACATCACCCCTGCACACTTTCTTATTTCATCCATCCATCTCACATGTGGTCTCTTTCTGGGTCTTTTACAATCTCTTGGAATCCAGTCGAAAATTTCAATTGTGCATTTATTATCATCTCATTAGGATATATACAGACAAAATTTTATATACTTACCTAGGAAAAATCCTGCAGATTTAAATTACACTTAATTTAAAATGCAATGGGTGGTCCAGAGTTCATGAATTGTGGTCAAGGGTTGTTCTTTTAGTGCTCAATCTTAAGCACTCCCAAAACAATAGCCCATTCGCCTACTTTGTTTAAGATAAAGTTAATTAACTGTTGAACTTCATTAATTGTTGGAGAAGATCTTGTTGTAGTATTATTATTTAAAACAGCCATAATATTAATGATTATAGAAGGGATCATTAAAGTTTAGGAAATAATTCTACAAAACGATGTAAGAATAAATTAATTTCAGAAAACAGTAATCCACAACAAACTTCTGCTCACACAAGTGTTACTGTTTAGTTGTAATATACATATTTATTAAATAAAACCAACAAAACATATTTTTGAATTTTAGGTTCTGGTAGCTCGATAGTGAAAAAAATAGTACATGATTGCCACAGAAGTTGAATGGAAGAAATAGATCTATGAATTATTTTCTAGATACTTATAACTTCTTTTAGGCAAAAAACATTATGCACCGACTTACCTATAAACAAAATATTTAAAAATATGTAAACGTAACTCTTTATCAATATTATAAATTTTAGTTGCAAAAATTATTAGCATTTCTCACTAAAAAACGTATTTTTATATTTAAGAAAAGCAATTTTTATATTTCTCTCTCACGTGTCATAGCATCGGCCGAGAAGCAAACCCACTAACCCAGGGCTAACTGCTTGTAAAGCAGCAGTGCTGATCTCTTGACCACCAATGCTTGACAAATTTTTATATTTCTTAATAATCTTTTCATTTCTAATCCTATTAAAGTATATAGCAATAATAGTGTCACTGAAGAAAGCAATATGTGATTAACTGCTTATTTTTAACAACTGTATTAATTGCAATAATCAACACTAATTTATTACAGAGCCATCTAGTGTGAGTTAGAGTAAACAATGAAACTAGATAGTAGTGTTATATCAACTGAAATCCATGAAGAAAACAACCAAAAATTAATCTGGAGATACGATTACATAATTACTATTTAAATGCTATTGATTATTCAAGTTTATAAAAGATGACTCAGCAATAATAGAGTAATTGACAGATAAAGCAATAATGGTGTCACTCAATCATATACTATCATGGGGAAAGGGTTTAAAACTGCTTTTTTTTTTAAAAAAATAAAGCTCTATTAATCAAAACTGCTAGCCATATTCTGTTAAAAGCAATATTATTTAAAAATAGAATGGAATCTATTAACAATTTTTTTTAAATATAGAAAATAAAGACTGATGAAAAAATGGTAAAATATGTACTATAGAAAATGTGTTCTTCATGGACAAGTTTATTACAGACATTTTGCTTTATTTTAAAATTATTTACATTTTATTTAATCAACTTAAAGCCTGGCATTGAGTTCACTGAATAATGCTCTCACTATGAAATAATTGTATTCATTGATAAGAATATTTACCATACAAACTTCTATAAGTTAGGTTTTGTCAATAGATGGAAGCTGTAATTAAGCAAAAATATATATTTATGTGATAGAAAGAACAAATTTACACCAAAAGTCTTTCTTAATTGTTATATTACAAATAAAACTAAAAAGATAAATATTTATTTTACTTTAAAATAATAAAATAATTATTTAATCATAAGCAAATGTTTTGAAAACTTCTATATAATTTACACATAAATTACCAGCTACTTTATTGAGGAATCACATGACAATAGGAAAAACTTTTCATGAATAAAAGCAGGGTAGTGATTGGTTAGTTCATAATAACATGAATTAGATTTTTTTTCCCAAATAAATGTTGAATTTTGTAACATTGTGATCTTTTTACATTTAATCGGTATTTTTAAATACATTAATAAAACCACTATTTTTATTATTTGTGCATGAATTCTCAAAATTATTGAACTGTAGAGTAAAAAAAATGACAGATATTACTTTTAAATTTTAATGAATTTTATTTCTTTTCTGATCCTCTGACTATGTAGAAAATTTTCTCGTGGCTTCCTTTCCATTTGTTAGTAAGGCAATTATTTGGAATATTGGAAGAGAAATAAAAAAAATATTCAAAATTAATATATTGAGTATAAAGATTGTTGAAAATGTTAAGTAGATTTTATAATAATTTTCACCCATATCATTAAAATGTTTGGACTTTCCTTTACAGATAGGTTATGTTTCCAAAAGCAGTTATTTTCACATTACTCTAGCTAGAGTTATATATAGTAAGCTTAAATAATACTATGATAGCAGATATTATATTGCTATAAAACCGATATTTCCAAACCTTTTATTTTGTGATTGTCTTCACCACAGAAGACTAACATTCCAAGGTAGATCTAATGCACATATCCTAATCTTCTTTGTGAAGATAAATTCAAAAATTGGTCTTTCTGTAGTTGATAATTTTATAGCATTATATCACATGGGATTCATTGATTAATCAACCTTACATGATAAATGGCTAAAATAAATCAAAAAATAACTAGACTTATGAACAAATGTATTCTGAGAAACATGAAATTATATAAAGTAAAAAAACCAGATCTAATCTGAAAACTTTGTTGCTTTTATAAAAACCAATACAGCCTTGTCTGAATAAATTCCTCAAAAATATAATAAAAGTAACATCATAGACTAATAAGGAACAAAGAAAACATTTTAAAAAGTTATAAGTTAATGCACATTTATAATATACAAGGATATGATATATATATATATATAATATTTGAAACCAGGCACTCTTCACAAACCTGGGAGCTTAATTGTAAGTATAGAGGATTTGAACTCAGATTTTCAAGCACCCTTCAACTACACGTGTGTGATCATGTGTATCAATTGTATGAGATAGTGTGGATAGCTGAAGGGTGCTTGAAAATCTGAGTTCAAATCCTCTATACTTACAATTAAGCTCCCAGGTTTGTGAAGAGTGCCTGGTTTCAAATATTTACATATTAAGCTTGCATCCTGTCCATCCTTCTTATATGTATTTAATGGATACTGTCCTATACATGAGGGGTCAGAGTGACTTCAGGTCAATATGGGCATGGCAATAATATTAGCATCAGCATGGGATTTGAGTTTTCATCATCAGATTTTCAATGATATGGTTGGCTGAAAAGTTGGAGGTTGTAGTGGATTGAAGCCTGTCCATTAAAGTATGAAGATTTGCTATCTTAATATAAACTGAGCATTGATTATATATATGTGTGAGAGATGATAGTCTGGACCAACTGATGAGTGCTGGTTTAGCACGAAATATGTATATTGGTTATTATTAATTTTTTCTACATGTGTGTGGTCATGTGTATCAGTTGTATGAGATAGTGTGGATAGTTGAAGAGTGCTTATATACCCAAAGCTATAAAAATGTAATGGTAATTCTTTTTCTGAATTATATGATTGTGCATAATGAATTGTCTTATTGGACCAAATAATAATATGCTGAGAGACACTAATTTAAAATTAATTTTTAAAGATATAGCCAGGCATTTGAGAGGTATAACCTACTTTATGTCATGATGTTTATGCTTGTAACAGTCTAGGTCTTTTAGGTTATTTCAAGGTGAATATATGCAAAAAAAAAAACTACCATCAATTTATACATATAAAGGCTCAATATCAAGAATACTATAGGCACAATGTCTAATGCTCAATATCAAGAATACTATAGGCACAATGTCTAATAGTTTTATTACTCTAATATAGAAAAGAATGCATAATTCATCAAATTTATTATTCATCAGCTTTCTTTCAATATTCTGTTTAAATTACACTCTGGACTACATTACCATAAGAAGAGATTAAAAATACTAGTGATATGTGACCTAAGTTTAGTTACAATCTCAAAAGATAAGATCCGTTATCAAATATTCCAGTTTATTTAATGAATGGCTCCTTCATAATTAATTAAAGAATCTTCACATTTGAAATAAAAACTTAACCAGAATGAAATGGTATAGCATTTTCCTTAATCCTAATTATTCTAGTGCCTTTATACACCAACATCATGAAGTTATATGAGTTCAATAAGGAGTAGTTATTCAAAAAATTCTTATATTATTTGGCAAATATTTACACATTATACAAATTTACTAAACTCTGCAATGATTTTCAGCTCAATTATGGATAGTGGCAAATTCAATGCATGGTTATTCCCATAGATACATAAAGAGATATCATCCAAAAACTCATTATAGTATAAGCATTCTATGGCATCCAAAAACTCTAATAATAACACATTTACTATCCAAATTCATAACATGATGCTTATTTGCAATAATGTATATATAAATACATAAAAGCAGTCAACATTTAAACAAGTCCAATAACAATCTTAATCTGTTGTCAAGGCAACCTTTTAAATCAATAATGGTGAAAATATACCTTTATCTATAATCTAATAAGTTTATACTGACTCTAAAGGTTGCAACTTGATTTTTATTGATAAAAGAAGGTTGCCTTGACAACAGATTGAGATTGTTAATGTTATTGGTATTATTTATATGTTGATTACTTTCATATATTATAGTTATAAGTTTAGAAAAAAAATGCAACTATGAAAAAACTGATTAACACTAGTATAGCGTTAACTACAATATATTTTCCCATTATGATTCTATTTATTTTAACATATGTGTATAAAATTATGAGCAAAGAATGAAACAAGAAAGACTATAAGTTTCCAAGATAAGTTATTTTTCATCTGACTCTGAAACCACCTACATTCAGCCTCAGTAATCATTGGACATGAGATAGTATAGTGCAGTAATATCTACCTTTTAAGATAGGTTTCTAGCTTTTGCATTCTTTAGTGAGATTCATATGTAGAACTAATTCACTAACGCTTTCAGCAATCACTTTTACTCATAAGTTATTACTGGTATTGGCAAAAACTAAACACCATTCTGGGATATGTATATTAAAGTATTATACTACCTGGAATCCTCTGATAACTTAGGCTTAGAGTAAAAGTTCTTGAGTCAAATAAAGAAAAAACATTCTTGAAAATATATGATTAAACTGATTAAGATAAGATGATTATAATCTCTGAACAAAAATGTAAACACTGACCTAGTTAAAGTAAAGATTGAATTGTGAAATGCTTCACTAATCTGCTCTCACAAAAAATATTATTTATTCATTTTTGAATAATTTCGTCATCACAACAGTTGAGACCTTAAATTGAATTCCAAGATGTTATAAAAGACTGAAGAAGAGACTATATGTGAGATAGATAAATGTAATAAGGAAGTTTGTTAATGTGATGCAAAGAAGCTATGGATTGAAGACACTGAATTAAACATGAAAAGAACATCTGACAGTGGATCAATGAAGGCTAAAAATGTTGTCAATGATGACCACACATATTTTTGATGTAAATAATGTATACCATGGCCATGGGTTTGCCATGGGTTTCTTATTTCTACTAACTATAGGATCCATTAGGTCTGGTTGAAGTGTTGTTTTCTTATTAGCTTGCTAGTGTCCTGATATTATGTAAGCACAATTTTTTGAATCAAGGCATTCTCTCAAATTTAGGCTAAGAAAAGGCATCAATGACTGTATCGGCTTAGCAGTGCATCTAGTTTGAATTATCCCCACAGGTAAATACAAACATGCAGCAAAACAATTTTTCTTCATTTTTCTGGGTCTTTCTCTGTGATACACTGCTTAGTGAAGAATATAGAACTCTAATTTTCAGAATTCACAAACAATATTAATGAAGCAAAGAAGAAATGAAACAAAGCTCTCTGGGTCACCTTTTTATACCACTGGTCTGATTCCATCATGCAAGTACCTATTCACACTTTTCTTTATCTCTTCAGGAATGTAATTTCCTTGGAAAGATAATTTTTGTAATAATTAATTTACAAATTAATCATAACTTACATACAATACATGGTTTATATTATCTTTAATATAGCATTCATTTTTGGTTTGTGATCTAACGTCATTTCATCAACCAAAATAAATGAATACTTTACACAATTTAAACAAGGTTTGAATTTATACAATCTGTAATTTTTTCCCTTTTTTCATTTACTCAGTTGATATTGATGATCGTCATTCTAATTGGCTATATTTAATTAGGAAGAAAAAATATCACACCTCCATTACTCTCTAATTATAGTTAATTCCTTTTTTTTTCTTATCTTAAAAAATCTATATATACATTTTCTTTGATTATCAGAGTAGTTACAATAAAAATAATAAATCTTGTTGATTAAATAAAAAAATGCACATTTTTTATATATATTATATTTTATAAAGTATATCTTTCTCTCAGCAATTCTTTCATGGGAGAATGCCAAACACATGCGCCAAAAATAATGGTACAATGTACATTGTAAAACAATTTCATTTTTTTTCATATATAATGGCGACCACAATAGGAGTGCATTGATTGAAGCTGATATTTCTTCAGATTTATTTACATTTAGTTCAAAGTATGTTAAAAGTATTTATTATAATGACTTCATTAAATTATTGCAAGCAAACACAATATTGAATATTGCTACAAATTTATAACTGAAGATCACGACTAAATTATATATGTTTAATTCCAACCCTAATTCTAAAGAAAGATTTGTGTTGTGCAATGATTAGCTCATCCATCTATTTACGCACCCAAGCTACAAGTTGAATAGATTTTTTTAGGAACTGAGAACTTCTTATGAAAGGGTAAGATTTGTTCAACTTATGAATGCTAGTTCAGCACAAAATATGCATATTGGAGGTCGTACATCTTTTTCACATGGCTTTTGGTCATGTGTTTAAAATTATACTCCCCCACAAGATATTAAAAGCGGATAGAAACCAGTCCCTATCTTGTGTAAGAGTGATGTAGTGAAAATTGCACTACAGAAATATTATTTATTAAGTGGATTATCTCAAGTCTAATGAATGACAAATAAAAATTAATAATACACTTCCACAAAATGGTTAGTGTCAAAATAGTGAGGGTAATAAGTTTGATATTTATTAGTTAAAACTGTAATACTTGGCTATCTATATGTATTGAACAAAACATCACATGATCACCATTTCTTATGTTTGCTCATAACTGTTATTAAATCAGGTAAAACTCTCCATACAGTAGTGCCACTCAGTGCCAGTCAGAGTAATCAATAGATTCAAGAAAGCTTGTGCATAAAATCCCTATCTACTGCCTTCTCATCTAATATCCCCAGACGAATTTCTGGCTTGTGGCCTTCATCAGTAAGGAGCCTTGGATCTGAGAGCACTGCACCTAGATCTTAGGATTAATGCAACCCTCTAGCAGCCATCTTTTATCTCTACTTAACTACAAACCTATGAGAGTAAAATTGAAGACACAATATCTTCAATCTAAGCTCATTAGCTTATATAGTAATATAGATCTGAACTCAGTTCAGTACCTATACATTTGGTAACTTTGGTTCTTTAATAACCATAGCCACCACTATCCTATTTAGGCACTAAACATTACACGATCACCATTTCTTATGCTAGTTCATATTGAACAAATGATAGTTATGTGTAAGAAATTGTGATCTGAGCCAAATGATGAGTGCTGGTTTAGCACAAAATACACATATTGGGCATCATATCTTTTTTACATTTTTGGTCATATGTTTATAAATATACCCTTCCACAAAGTGTTAAATGCAGGTAGACACAATCCTTATGTTGAGTGAGAGTCCTACATTAAAAATTACACTACGGAAATATTATTCATTTAGTGAATAATCTCTAGTCCAATGAATTACTAATAAAAATTAATAAGATGACTCAGAATCAATTTGCCTATTCATAGCTGTAATAAAATAAGAAAGGACAACCATCATAAGAACCTGGTACAATATTGTCATATCCTTTACTCTTAAAGATATTCTGGCCATTATTTTACACTAAGCTATTAGAAACTGCTTTTCAACTACAGGCTGTATTCTATTCTAATCAGATATATTTCATACCATAACATTTAAAACGAAGGTAACAACACTTTTGAATTATGCTTTTAAACATACTTTGTAATAGAGATTCAATTTCTGGCTTGTAAAAAATAAAATTTGATAATTCAGTATTTATAAAGTGGTTTTTATTTCAGAATAAAAATATTCCGTTAATAGTAATTTTCTCTTTCTTTCCGTCACCAATGATATGCACTGCCCCCTATCATCAAAGCAATTGTTTATAAACACATTAATGCTTTTACTGGAAAGAAAAATTAGAATTTAATTTTCGAGGTTCAACTTTCCAAAAATTAGTAATTGCTTTTTAAAATGCTAATTTACATCTAATCAGATATTTTGAAAGAAAAAAAAAAAGTTAATATATTTAATGACTGATGAAACAAGAACTTGACACTATTCAAATTCTCATCATCACCAAATCTCTGTCAAATCTTCTGAAAAAGATTAATTTACAAAAATTAGCATTTATGATGAAATGTATAAAGATTGTGTTGACATGGTGAACCTTTTTATACATAATGGAAGAGAGTTCAATTTCTATCCAGAAAATACTGACGTTAATTTAAGAGAATTATATATTTATGTATGTGTAAAAGAGTGAAGATTAACATAAATATATATAGCTTATTCTAACATCATTCTTCACACATATGATACATATAAGGCGATTGGGCATTTAAGGTCACACACCATTTAAAATAATGAATTAAAAAAGAATAAAGTAATGATTTTTCAATATATATATAGTCAAATGAATGTCGGCAGAAAACTAAACCTATTTATCCATCGATCCACCTATTTATTTTTCTGTCTCTCTACATATCCACCTGTCTGTTTGATACCCAACCACCTACCTACGTATCTACATAACAATCTATCCAACAACCTTCCTATACTATCACTATCATCAAAACGGGAAATAAAGAAAAACCATTATGCTGAGGATCCCCAAATAAATTTATATTAAAGTAATATAAATATCAATATATAACAACGACTACAATATAGATAATTATACAATAAAATCTTTTATTGGCAAATAATTTTACGCAATTTTCAACGTCAAATGTTAACTATTTTAACCATTAATATATTATTGCATAGAAAATATCTACTTGCTTTGTAATAGAAAAAAAACAAAAAACGAAATAACTCTAATAAAAAATAAATAACATGAAAAATGAATAAAAATAGAATTATGATACAGTAATACAAATTGTAAGAAATGTAATACAGGTCGACATAAATTAATTACATAACATAAAAAATACATACTCTATACAACTTTATATATATTACTTTATTATATAATTTTCCAATCATTTTTAATTTATTGGATGGCAATTAAATTCATTCAATTATCTTTATTACGCTTAATATATGTCTTCTTTTTTGGATCTTTAACGTAATTTAAAGGTTTAATATTTTTTTGTAGTATCAATAATATTCATATGACCTTTTCATATGTTTCCAATGAATATTAGATGGCATTGTGTTATAACATCAATATTATAACATTACACCATCTGATGCTCATTAATTTCTTAAGCTTACAATAGATAACTCTAAAAACAGTAAAGAGAAGTGCTTGTGTTTTTATCTATTTATATGTAAAGGGTAATGATAATCAATGTGAATCCCAATGATGTAAAAGACACCATAACATTATAAATATATTTATGTTTTACAGACAGTCACTTGATCAATCCATAATAATCTTGTACTGCTTAGCTCCTATGTTTATAATAACAGCTTCCTCATATTTAGATGGACAGGTAGGTAGGTAGGTAGGTAGGTAGGTAGATAGATAGATAGATAGATAGACAGTCAGACAGATTGACAAATAGAGTGATCATATTCTAAAACAAAGACCACAAAAAAGAAAAAACAAACATTTTCATTTTTTTTTTTATAAATTTAGGATCTTACACCCACATGTTATGAAGAACATAAGTATAAGCACTTTTATATCCTTGAATTATTTAGTTTTTTCATGCACTATTTTTAATTATTTTAAATTGATTTTTGATTATTATTTAATATATTAACCAATAATGTATTTTTTTATATGTGAGATTTAATAGAAATATACAATATTTTTTGTACATATGATTTTTAATGAATTTAATTATTAAAAAGTTTTATTTAAACTTTTCATAAGAAAATAATTAGCTTTTTGAAAGAAATTATGCAATATATCTTCATTTTCAATATATAGAATTTAAAAATGAATTAACTATTTAAAAAGTTATCTATATGTATATACGCACTTATAGAAAAAAAGAGATTATTTCAATACATTCAATGTTAAAAGTATAACAATTAAAATACACACACACACATATATATAATTTAGATATATATCCAACACATACAATAATCATGTGATAAAATATTGAAAAATAATTCAAATAAGTATAAAATTTTCAGCAAATTTGCTTAATAACATTAGTAAAAATAAACTGCTTTTTATTGAATATTCAATAATAATACAAAAATATTTAATAGAGAGAAAAAATTTCCATAGCAATTTTAAAAACAAATATTTCTATCTTGCATTTTTTATTTTAATTAATTATTATTTAGGTTAGCAAAAAAACTTAAAACTCTTTGAATATTGAATTATTAACAAAAACATAAAATTATCTTTATATAATATGTATGAGAATATACCAGGGTTCACAGATATGTAAATATAATGCTCATATCTTTTATTTAGAGGTAAAAATATACCTGTAACTATAAATCATATTCACAGAATTGTAATTCAAAAGCCATATATGGCTAAAAGAATTACTTGTAAATTGTATTTCTTTTAAACTAATGTTTGATTTAACCATTTTATAGAAGAAACACATTTAAGACAAGACTTAAAATGTTCTTTTAATATTGAATATATATATAGTTTTCAATTTGAAATTAATTTATAAAAAAATAAAATTGTCTATAATAATTAATATTTTAAAAATTAATAAAGGTATTTTCAAAAACAAAACAATTTATTAGATACTAGGGAAAAACATTGCATGTGTTGATTTAATCTTTAGAATAACATTAGTCCATATAAAAATTAAATATATTTTACTTTTATTAATAAAAATCTCATTAAAATTAATTAAAATATATTTGCAATATAAAAATCAGCTTTCAAATGAAATTCAACTTTATCTTTCTTTATGACAAGCATAATGTGAAAAGTTTCTTTTACACACTCTTGCCTTTTAAAGTCATTAATCTTGAGAAAAGATTTGTAGAGGTCCCTACTATCACATCTAGGTATATAGTCTTAAGGTTATAGCCCTAATATATATATTACTCTACCAGATTCTAAGTAAATTAAAATTTTGCTCTTCCCTGATTAGACTTGACATCTATGTACAAAAATGATAATTAAAATAAAAATTTTCGTCAAAACTAAACTAATCAGCTAAACATTGGATTGAACATGTGATTATTATTAAAGTAACATTAATCTGGATTTATCAGAATGAACCAAATGGATAGGACAATGGTATATTGAAACAATATTAAGCATTTTTGCCTAATTTAAAGCAACTTTGTAGTGGCATTTCTGATCACAAAATTATTCAGATGGCATTTGAATATGCTGAGACCTTCCTTTTGTGCAGCAACTTTACAATGATTTCCAAAACATGCAAAAATATAATTTGCATAAAAGAATATTTGTTAACATTATATTTATTATAGTATTAGGTGGTTTAAAGATAAAAATTACTAATATTTAGTTTGTTTTTATATAATAATAGTAAACATGTTTGTTTAGTAGCAAAGTTAAGATCAATGCTTCTTTAAATTTCAAGCTCTTTGTTTGAATTAGTTTATATTTCAATATTTAACATCTAATGTACAGCGTCAAAGTGGTATCATTGTGAGGCTGGCTATTTCGAAATACAAACTCTAATATATTTATACATTTATTTCACTAAACATAAGATGATCACCTTCTCTTATGTTAGCACGTAAGTGTATGGAGAGTTTTGCCTGTTTAATTACATTTATTTCGCTGAGGTTGGAGCTGAATTTTGTAACCATGTGGAGTGATTTAATATTATTATAATAAATATGATTTTTTAAATTTTCTTAAATAAATTTAAAACTTTGTGTTATTTGAGTTCAAGTAAAAACTACTTTTAATAATAATTGTGCTAAACTTTAAACTTTATTTAAACTGAAATTTACTTCTATGAAAATTGAATTTTACAAAGTTAGACTTGATTTTGTTATATTAAATAGCCATGGAAGACTCCTTGTCAAAATTTTTAAACTTATTGTTTCTATAGAAATGATTGTTTAAATTCTTATTAGATGTTGTCTGTAAAAAATATTGATAGCTAACAATATTACCCAGAATGATCTATTGTGTTTAATTTTTAAGACTCCTAAGAAATATGTTCACTATTATAGCAATAGAATCTATTTCATTATTGAACATCCTTATCTAATTTCAAGTTATTCCCATTATTCCCTGCTTCTTTTGGTAACATAGGTAATTTATCTAAGAAAATTTTTTTAAGTAATTTTTATTCCACCATTGTCACATAACTTCTTACTCTGTCTTTAACTATAAGCACCCACAGATAACTGATTGTTATATGCAAATTACCCAACCTCTACAATATTCATGATTAACCAAACAGATAAAATATATTATTCAGGCAACATGGCAATTAAGCAGATTGCTGACATTCTAGTTTATTAAGCCTGAAGACCATTGGGCTGCAGGGTATAGACAGACAGACAGAGAGACAGATAGACAGGTATGTATGTAGGTAGGTAGGCAGGTAGGTAGGTAGGTAGGTAGATAAAATAGTTTGTGTGTTATTTTTAGTTATTTCTCAATATTTTGACAAAATAGCATCCACCATTAACAAGGTTAACTTTACAAAAAAAAACCCCATTAGATCTCAAATAGTAACAAGATTGAGTGTGAAGTAGTTGAGTATTCAGAATATGTGGATTAACAAAATGTTTATTTTCTTCAGTTTCACCATTAATTGTATTCAAGTTTATATCAACAGAAATAGATAAAATAAGTGGTCTCCATAAGGTTGAAATACATTGTGCTTTATCAGCTCTATTAAACCAGTTGGATTTTTTAATATTTCAACCGACTCCATTCTCAATCCATACTTTTCCAAATTGGCAAGTATTTTTGCATTATCAAAATCAGATTTGTGACCACTTTCTAAAAAATGTGAAGTAAAAGCTGACATATTTGACTTTGGGATTAAAGGCATTTTATATTCATTAATTGATATTAATTCATCTATTAGAATGACCTTTGTATATATATAATAATCCCAGTACATAATGCTATACTGAAATAAATATACAAATATTAAACATTAAACCACCCCACATGGTTAAATTTCAAGTTCTTTGTTAGAGTTCATTCATATTTCAATATTTAACATCTTATAGCAGATAGTTCAAAGTGGTATCATTTTGAGCTGGCTATTTTGAAATACAAACTCTAATGTATTTATATATTAGTTCACAGAGGGCAGTACTGGATTTCTTAACCATGTGGGGTGATTTAATGTTATATATATATATATATATATATATATATATATATATATATATATATATTATAATGGACTTGAATTTGAACTTTCAAGCTATCTACATCTATCCACTTTATCTTATACAACTGATACACATGACAACATATATGTGAAAAAGATAAATGATTTCCCAATACAGGTATCTCCTGCTCCCAGCATTCAGCAGTTAGTCAAGATCACAATCCCCCATGCATATATAATCAGTCCTCAGTTTATGTTAAGACAGCAAGTCTTTAAACTTTAATGGATAAGTTCTGAGGATGGAATGCTCAAACCAGGTGATGATGCCAACATTATTGTCATATCCATGTTCACCTTAAGCCAATCTGATCACTCATATATAGGACCTTAATATACCCATTTAATTATACAGATGAGGCATGGGTAGAATACAAGCTGATTACATAATTTTAATATATATATATATTGTCTATACTAAACTTAATGTAATTATAAGGGACTTGAATTCAAACTTTCAAGCTCCCTACATTTATCCAATCTATATTCTACAAACTGATACACATGACCACACTGGTTGTATATATGTGTTGGAGATTGCGATCTGGACCAGCTGATGATTGCTGATTCAGCATGAAATATATATATTGGAAATCATATATATATATATTTACATGTATGTGGTCATGTGCATCAGTTGTATAAGAAAGATTGGATAGATGTAGAGGGCTTGGAAGTTTGAATTCAAGTCCCTTATAATTTATAGACAATATACATGTATGTAAATATTACATATATAATAAATGAAATCACTGCCATTATTGTATTCTATAAAAGAAAATATAACCAAATGTATAATTTCATATTAGCATATATAACTTTCAGAAGATTTATTTTCCACCCTAAGAAGAGTTGCTATTTTAGTTTTTCAGAGTGTGTAATGCATTATATAACACATATGCACAATAAAAATTTTCAACTTGCTAAAAACATGTCATAATGATTTTTAACATTGTTAATAAACACTTTAATTTGACTTCATAAAATAATTCAAGGGTTCGCCGCTGTTCTTATAGTGTACCTCCCAAGAAACCTTTAGTATGAACTCATTATTATTAATTACTTGAATCTTATGAATGTATTCATATAAAATGACTATTTTACTTATACTTTACGACAATAGATGGAACCTGGAGTCAAACAAAAATATATGTGCATAGTAATATTACAAATTTGTGGGAAAACAATAATTGAATTTAGAAATAATGATTGCTGTTATTACCAAATAAGAAAAGCTAAAAAGGCAAGTAATGTTTTTATTTAATGTATTTAATATGAATTATTTTGTAATACATAACAAGTACATGCTTATATAATTGTAAACATTTGAAATAATTAGGTAATAAACATGTATAATAATTAGTGAAGTATTTAGCAGTAATGTTACTAGGCAATTACCAACTAAAATTGACATACTCAAAAAGAATTGTATGCTGCAGAAAATTTATGCAATAAATTGTCACTACTAGGATTTCAGAATAGAAGTAGTATTGAAATTCTTCATCATTAATGATTATAAAGACCCCAAAATGTGTTTTATTCAGTATAAATAATCAAAGTCATATTTTAATAACATACAAAACCCACATTCATTAATACTCTATTAAATTTTAAAATGTATATATCAATTTAAAAATCGTACAACAAATTTACTCACTTTTATGGATTAAATTTTCTACTAACACTACTTTGTTTGCAGCAAAAGTAATGACCATTATATTGTAATTTAGTTATTGTAATTGTTTATTTTGAAAAAAAAACAACATAATAATAATAAACTTAGTATGAACAAAAATTACAAAATCTAACAACGTTATCACACGTGTATAAAAATGTAAAACTGAAAAAAAAATTGAATAAATTTTATTCAGCATAAAACTGTTAACATAAAGGTATTTTCAATTTAAATAAACATATGCAAAATTGCATACAAATAAACTGAAAAAGATTCATACTTTTAATATTATTTAAATAGTTTTATTACACTAATTGAAAAATTTTTAAGTTGTTTCAAAGAATATATCTACAGGACTTAATAAAATATGAGATCTTGTAGCAAAAAAAAAAAAAAATTCACAGCTAGCATAAGTGTTTGTTTACCATATAAAATGATCTTTATTTAGATCAGCATAGTACTTTTTTTTAAAAAAAAAAAAATCCTTAAATATTGATTACAATATACAAACACAGTTTACATTAGATACATTTTATTTTTTAATATCAGAATACTTTTTTGAAATAATTTTGATAATGAACAGTATGCTAATTTTGTTATTCTTACACTAATGATAAACAAAAAGTCTTTATGATCAATTAAGTTGTTATTATTTTTTTTTAATTCTAAATAATTTCATGTAAGACATATAATATACTAGTACAAAAATAAAAATTGCAGCGTGTATTTTTTCAGTGCAATGAGAAATAGTTGCTCAAAAGAACACAAAAAATTGTTAACTGCTAGTTTATTTTCACTTCCTAGTCTATTTTGCTGTATTTTTGGACAGTTAAAAGATCTATATTTTTTTCCTAGTAATTCTGTTTAAAAGCTTATAGCTACATATATTTTCAATTAGAACCACAGCTTCAATTAATACGACCATGAAAAAAAATCAAGAAAATGTCTTGAATTTGGAAACAGAAATGGATATCTTAAGTTGATTAGAAAGAGAAGAAGAAAATGGTGATATATGTTTTTCTATCAATTTATCCATGTTTACCATTGCCACTATTTTTTAAAAATAAAGACCAAATAGAACATAGTGCTCAAACCATCGCAGTTGTATCAAAATTTTACAAAATCATGAAATCACATCTCAAAAAAAAAAATCCAACCAGTACATCAAACATTCATTCTAAACCTTTTCTCTAGATTCTCATCCATCATCTGGTGCATTCCTCCAAAAAAAAAAAAAAGTAACAATCGATTTTAGAATAAGCAATTCATGATTCAGAAAATTAGATAATTGTGATTTTTTTTTTTCTCATGGGTTATAGCATCAGCTGGGAAGCGAATCCGCTAACCCGGGACAACTGCTTGTAAAGCAGCCATCACTGACCTCTCAACCATCAATGCTTGACTAGATAATTGTGATTGATAAATGCATCACTGGAAAAAACAACTTTAAAATAAGTGTTTTTTTTTTACATACATCTAAGTTACATTATCATACAAGCATATATATTTTAAGTACATCCTTGCATAATACACATAGCACTGTTTACACAAACATTATTTGTTAGTAGCTTACAATGTAATTTTTAGCAAAGGAACCAGCCAAATTTTTCCGGACCAATTGTTCTTACTAAGCGGCTAAAAATGTGATAAGAGTTTTTCATTAATAAAGGAATGTTAATGAACAAAATATTTTCCTGAAAATTCCAAAAAAAAATTTAAATGTTAATGGCATGTATATGCTTTTGCCTTTTAAAAAATGACTTTCTTCCAAGTCAAAAATTTATTGTGAGAATTTATAAAGACTGCCAAAAGCTATACAAATGTGAAGATAGAAGTTACTAATGACTAGGGCAAAAAAGCATTTATTGATAGCAGTTTAAAACTACTTCCAAGTAATCTTTGATATTTTAAGAATAGAACCTCAAAACGTATATACTCACATATCCTGTATTCAAACATATATAATAATAAATCACTTGACTGCTCCAATGTCACAAGATCTCCAGAGTAACTACTAATCGAGTAATCATTCAATTACTATTAAGAGTATAACTTGATATATTTATGTGTCGAAATGTATGTTTCCCCTAATAATTTTAAACATCTTAAGATATTAGTAGAATATTTTTATTTGCTATAAAATATGTATATTATTTGCTGTAATTAAAAAATAATTCATCTTCTGCTGCATCATATTTAATTTTCTAACCTGCAGAATCTTGGAAAAATAATTGAAACCATAATTTAATAATGTACTTTTTCCAACATACAGACAAAATTCTATTTGATAAATTAATTAATTTTACTCTTATTTGTTTCAATTTTTTTTTTTTTTAAATATAAAAATACTGCTTATGGCAAAATAACTGAAACTTTGTATATCTTTAATCTCATGTTTCATGATAAGTAAACAAAAGTTATTTAAAAATAATAAAAAACAATTGTACAAAAAGGAGTAAGTTAAAAAGCCTGCAGCATTTACATATAAAAACATTCCTTATCATATATTTCGTATATAGAAGATTAAACAAATAGCAGGAATACCTGTCATATAAATAATATATATCTGACATTATGAAGCACACAATCGAAGTATATATATACATTTTTTTTTTCTAAAACGATAGAACTCGATTAAAAGAATTGTTCTGCAGTAAAGTGTAAAGGCTACCTGATTTTAAAAAGTAGTCAATTTGTATGTTGGATTAAATGGAGGATCAGAATGTAAAAGAATATTTAATAATGACTGACTTGCTTGATGTAAGAGACATATACTTATGCAAACAATTGAGAATAATTAAAACAGGCAACATTCTCCCTGCAGTAGTGCCACTCAGTGCCAGCCAGAGTAATCAATGGATGCCAGAAGGCTTGTGCATAAAATCCCCATTAGTGCCTACTCATCCAATATTCCCAGACTAGTTTCTGGCTTGTGGCCTTTGCCAGTGAAGAGCCTTGGATCTGAGAGCACTGCACCTAGATCTTAGGATCCTATGGAGAGTTTTGCCTGCTTTAATAACAGTTATGTGCAAGCACAAAAAATGGTGATCATGTGATGATTTCATTGAGAATAATAGTAGAATAAAGCAGGGCACAGATCATCAGACCTATTATAAACTTCTCAAATAGCCCATTTATGGTTAGTAAGATCTTTATACGCCATCAATTTCTGATGAGAAATAGCACTTGTAAGAATTGGATAATAGATGAATAAAAATATGCTGTTATATAATCTGAAGATTATCATTGTTGACATTTTCTCAGATATCAAAAATAATCCCTAAAAAAAAGTCTTGGTGAATTAAATAGACTTTAGCCAAGATATCATTACTCTGCATGATCACATCAAGGTTGCAAGATATTGCTATTTGAACTTGGAGATAATGTTTTTGAAACCATTGTCATCTTCCATATGAAGAATGTTCAATATGCACATCTCATATAGTCTTCTTCAATTCCCAGAATTAAATGATATTGTTTGGGAGACTTTATCGGACAGTGAGAGATTAATGCCCATCATTACATATTTCTCAAAGAATGTAGGGTTAAGGAACACATTAACATTTCTATATTATAATATTATTGAATTACAGACTCACCAAAGTACAAGTAATTCTTGATGTAACAACAATATTGTGACATTTTTATATGCTTTTCAAAGCTAATTCTTTTTACCCTATTCTAAAGCATTTTACTATTCACTCCTAAGACGAGACTCAAACTATTAGTGCACAAATTCAGGCTTATCATATATAACAGCAGAATGTCAGTCACTGGGGCCATTTTTGCCCTCAAAAGCTTTCAATACAATCTCCAAACACTTTCAAAACTTATATAAAATAGTCCTGTATAAAACTTCTATTTAAACACACACATAGTTCAAATATTGAATTAAGAGTTAAGTGAAATTGAATATTTATTTTCTCAATGACATCCAATCATTATCAGGTACTTTCTATCAAAGGGTGAAGTATTCCAATAAATGATCTACATATGCGTGGACTGATTCCAGATTTAATCTACAATGTTGGGGACATTTTGTTTGCTTTTACAGTGATTTCCACATACTAATTGTATATTCACACAAATAAAATTAGAATTTTACTTTTATTACTATTAATTTCCATTACCACCAAGTAATTAAAAAAAAATTAACACAAAAAAATTTGTGCATTTCAATAGAAATGGATCAACACATTTTTAGCTAGAAAGAGTAAAACAATATGTCTGATATATCTGGAAAATATTTTAGTTAATAAAGAATAATACTATTTATTAAACATCTAAACATGGCTGCTGGAGGGTTGCATTAGATCCTAAGATCTAGGTGCAGTGCTCTCAGATCTAAGGCTCCTCACTGATGATGGCCACAAGCCAGAAACTAGTCTGGGGATATTGGATGAGTAGGCACTAGATAGCGATTTTATGCACAAGTCTTCTGGCATCTATTGATTACTCTGGTTAGCACAGGGTGGCACTACTGTATGGAGAAAAGAGTTTTGCCTTTATTTATTAAACATTCTGAATAAAACAAAATTCTTGGGAAATAAATAAATATTAAAAGAGAAACTTGAAAAGGAGCTTCACCAAAAAAACGGATATGTCTCTTTAAGTCCAAATAAGTTAGAAAATTCTGCAAAAGCAAATTACCCTTTTTTAAAAAAAAAAACAAAGGCAGAAATTCTGCAACCATTTTCTGAAAAGGAGTTTATAAATGACTGCATTCTAGCTGCTGAAGAATTAATCTGTCCAGAACATAAAAAATAAATTTGAGAACAAATATGTCACGAAGAATAATTATTACATGGCAAATTGGATAAATTGTCATTAAATGTGGAAGAGCCATTACTAATAATGATGTTACTTTATTTTTAATTCACAAAAAAAATTATGACTCTCATTTAAAAAGAGTAAGTTGAAATTGGCTTGCCTGCTGAAAAAATTTCCCATCCCTAATGACTAGGGATAAATTAATTAAAAGTTTGATCAAATGTAGCTGGCTAACTTTAAATTGATAATTTTGTATGGCCCACAAATGTTATTATAAATATGCAAATACCCTTGGGCTGAAAAAAAGGTCCCCACTCATGATACATGACTTCAGAAGAGAGTAAAAAAAAAACTGTTCTTGAAAGTATTTGAGTATCAAGTGATATTGTTTTTGATATTAATCTTCCTAACCAAAGTATAAAGGCAGTCTATAATTAACATAAAATTGAGATCTTTAAAAATGCATAAAAACTGACATATTATCACATCTATATAAATATGCAAGAAGTTGGCTTGGGGTCAAAACATTAGGGTTTTGTAAATCCCAGATTATTGACTTGATTGGTCTAAAAGAATAAACAGTAGACATTAGATGCATACGCACATAAGTTATAGCTTTGAAGTAGAAGTCCTTGGCTGATAAAGACAACAGTCAGAAAGTCTAAGGATTTATATATTTCAACACTATACTACATGGTGTTCAAGGATTATTCTGGATTAAAACAAATAGGAATCTAACAAACCCATTATTTTGTATGATCATTGTAAATACCTATGGTCTTCTGTTATGTGACCTATCATTACTGTGAATATGTTCTTTTTAATTACCAGATCTAAATTCATGTAACTGGCACAAATTATACTATCTGATATTTCACTCTCTAGCTATTAATAGTCAACACACATTTACAAACAAATATAGCTCACCTTAGTTAATACTTTTGGATACATATGTGTGAATGCTTAATGAAGTAGTATCTGTTTTCTTTCTGCTTTATTACCTGCCTAAGTGCATTTTCAGTTTCAAGCACCATAATGAAAGTCTAATTTCATTATGGTGCTGCTTCTTACATAATCTCTCTTTATTGTAATAATTATGCAAATGGGCTTTGCATAACATAAAAGCTAAGAACAGTAAATTCATAAACTCCATTCTAAGAAATCGCTGCAATAAAGCTTATATTGGAATGGAATAAGGAGTATCTTTCAACAGCAACACTTTCAAGAATGTTCTGAAACATCAAACTGCATAAAGAGAACTACTCTCTGCAACTAATGATGAATTTTGGTGTCATTATTATAAATCTACAAACACCATAGAAGAATGGCTAAAAAGCCAGCTAGGATTTGGGAAGTATATGATAAAATCATTTTCTGAGTTGATGCAATCAATAAAAAGTGCACATATCAAATATGGATATAGACTTGCTTCATTGGACCTAAATAAGTTATATGAATCAATGCCCTGAAAAACATCAATAAATGACATCAAAAACCTACTGGAAAAGTGGATATAATCAATAAAAAGCCACTTCACCATCAAGGTACTAGAGTGGATGACAATGATATCATAGCCAAATTTAATAATGAATATTATAGAATGAAAACTGTACAGTCAATGAGACTGCTTACCAGTATAACAATATGCAGCCTAACACTGGCCAAAATGAAAGAAATAGTCACAACCTTCTTAGATTAGAGAGCAATATATAAATTACCAAAGATACAACAATGGTGTATTTATTTGCACATCATCACAGAAATGCAAAATTTACTGACTGCTTAATCAATACTGCAATAGACAACTTAAAAGTAAAATGCTACAATAGGGCATCAAATACCTACATTTCAATCCAATGGAATAAAAACAATCTGGATTATAAAATCTTTAGAAGTAAAATGTCCAATTCACTCACAATCAAACATCCCAAAATCACACAAGCTCTCAGATTCAAAGCATTCATTTATCTAAAGAAACCAGCTCCTTTGAAAATACAAAGCAAATAAGAAACAAAACATTGATGAAAATATATGAAACACATGCAACCTAGGGTACATCCAAGAAACAGTAATAAAAAAATCAAATAATTTAATGTAAAAATGAGGCAAACTTTTTAAGACTACAAAATGATAATAGACATGGATCGCATCCATCATAAACCAAAACAGGCTGATAAAATAAAAAAAATCTGCAAGCAAAAATTAGATGAATTTCTCAACCTCAATCATTTTCGATAAACTAATTAACAATACCAAATTGACACTCCATAAAAAGTCTATGAAATGGAGTGCAATGACCCAGGACAGCACAAATTGTCTAAAGAAAGCTCTGTTATCTGTTTTCTGGATTATGAAAGAAACCATGGCCACAGCTTTAATCTGTAAATCAGTAACCTAGTTTGCCTAGAATGTGATGATCAAAAGAGGAAGGTAAAAAAAAAGTCATGGTTCATACCTAACCATCAGAACATCATAAACAGGAGAGAGAACTATACTATCTCATAGATGGAATATATAAATAAAGTCCATTTATATATAATTATGATAATAAACAAATTTTATATAAGGAGCAGTACATAAGGAATTAAGAGTGTTATGATTATTGGAACTTGGCACGGAAAGTGCATTCAAACAGATAATAAAGTATAATGGGAAATATATACCACTTTACTAAGCATATTCACATAGGTACACATACATTTATAACATAAAAAGGTAATAGTATGAAAACTGAACCCTACCATCTGATAGCACTCTTTTTCACAAAATGCACATCAATATACCATTTTAGCGGCCATAACTTATGGCTGACAGTACAAGAGGTGTTTTCTGAGCTGTAACAGACCACCTAATGGTGATGCATTCTACAATTATGTAATGAAATACTACGCCCATTGCATTGTGACAGTATTTGTCAAGTGAGCAAAAATTCATTGTCGGAAATTTTTTAGAAAGCATAGTGGAATTAGTATTCCATATTAAGAATTGTCATGTCATCACACACGCTTCCTTACACTTTTGAACTGCACACAACTTGAAAAGGTTCTTTTCAGCAGTTTTTTTTCTGATTTCACGCGCAAATGCCCATTTACGCACAAATCCGTGCGAGAACTGTCAAATGTCATCTGCAAGTTGTCTGAATCGGCCACACAAGTGGATGTACAATATTGTGTTTTGTCAGAAAGAGAAACTCCTGCAAGCTTACCTATGTAGGTCTGTGTAATGGAAGTTGTTGATTCGAAGGTTCCAAAACCCCATTACTTACAGCTTTGAGGCTTCCCTTTTTATTTTATTTGCATGTTAGTTTTGGCATCTGTTTTTTATGCCCTCGGTAAATGGTGGTGTTTTGTTGGTTTTTTTTACTTGTTTTGCTTCACAACTTGTCCAAAATTTCATTTCTTTTTGATTCAATAAATTATTTTATGGAGAAACTTCTTGTTATTTTTGTTGTTCACATGATTATAAAGTAGGGAGGTAATATTTGATAAGTTTCAATAACAGTTAAAGTAGGTAATATTTTATTATACCAAAAAAAAAAAAAAAGAAAGAAATGTTTAAGAGTTGATTCAAAAGGCCCCACCAAAATAATAATAATAATAAAGAACTGTGCGGTAACATAATAAAATGTTCAAAAAGAAAATCCAAAAAAAAGTCGATATTTAAAAATCAAAACAAACCTTCCCCGCCACCCCACCTCCCCGGCTTAAAAAAAAGTGTTCTTTAAAAACAAATTGTTTATGTCTTTTTTAAAATTAAAGGCCCAAAAAATTAAGGAAGAACTTTTCACTATTGTATAAAGCTTTCTGTAGCGTAAAGATTTGAAACAAAACAAAAAAAAAAAAGCTCGTAATAAATCAACAAAAAAAAAAAAGACGAGAATTCAAAATCAAAACAACCCCTCTCCCCGCCACCCTCTAAAAAACCAAGTGTTGGTTTATTCAAAAGTACCAAATTGTTGAAGTCTTTCAGCAAGTTAAAACATCAACCAAAAATAAAAGAAGATAAGTTAAAAGCAAACAACCATCTAAAAACAACAAAGTGTTTGTTACCATATTTTTGTATAAACAAACCGATGGAGCATTAATCGATAATTTCAAAGCAAACCAACACCCCTAACACCATCTAAAAACAAAGTGTTTGTTTCTTAACCCCCCCCCCCCAATAAAAAAACTTGAAAAAAAACTTTGGTTTACTGTAAGTAATTTATGTAAAGAAACCTATGGACAGTTAGTCGTTAATTTACAAACAAACCAACACCCCCAGACCATCTAAAAACAAAGTATTTGTTTATTAAAAACAAAAAAAACCCCGGGTGGAAGAAAAAAAAAATTGGTGTTTTACCGTCGCCGATGAAAAAAAATTAAAAACTGGTTGAAAAAAAAATTTTTTTACCATAATATTATGTAATAAAAAAAATAACTTTGATGGTTTACCATCGCCGAAGAAAAAATAATAAAAACCGGTTTAAAAAAAAAAAAAACTTTTACCATAATATTATGTAAATAAACAGATGGCCCATGAATCAGTAAATTGATGAGAACTGGGCGAAAAAGAGCGCCATCAGATGGTAAGGTTCAATATTCAAACTATTACCCATAAAAATTAAAATTATATGTCTTAATTTAGATGTTCATTATAAAATATAATAGTAAAGATTCTCTAGTCTGGAAAAATTATAAATTTAATAAAATATTATTTCTACACATTGTTTTTGACCAGATCGGTCATATATTCATGGATTTTGTAAGCTACCTGATCAAAAGCAATGCTTAGAAATAATATTTTATTAAATTTATAATCTTCCCAAAATAGTATACCTTTACTATTATGTCTTAATTTAGTATTGTTATTTGAATAAATGCAGTTTGTTTATTCCTCATATGCATTAAGAAGAGTATTTCACATTTAACTTCATTCTAGCTATCTATTGAAAGCTTAAATTATCAAGTTTATCATAGATGGCGCCAAAGTAGAGTAATTCTTTAGAATATTATTGGCTATTAGGTCTTTTCACAGCAAAGTAATAGATTTCTCAATTACGACAACGACATCCAATTCTACTCCATATCATTCCTTTTTACTTTACATCTAAATTAAATTATTGATTATATAATTTTTAAAATTTTTGATATACGTTTGCCTTGTGTATGGGGAATAAATTTATATCACTAATATAAATTTCAAAGATTAATCGTTTTGTGTATTTAGTGGCTAATCTTTACAAAATAACCAGCAAAAGATAAAAAAATAATCAATTGCATATAAATATGTGTGGGGCATTAATACACAATTGTTGACAAATTTATATTAATAAACAATAAAAAGTTTCATTTATATTAATATAAACCATAAAAATTAATGAAATAGTACAGCGTAAAAGCGGTTAAATAAAGAGAAAAGAAGAAGAAAAGGAAAAAAAAACAGAACTAACAAGAACATGAAATAATTACGTATAAACAAAAAGAGAGAAATTATTAAGTTGAGATGAAGAGATACAACTGAGTTGACTCTGTGACAGAAACAAGCTATAGTAATGAGACAGTGCTCATATGTATATTTGTCAGATTATTTTGCAGGTAAATAGTGATTAAGAAATCAATTAAAATAGCTGGGCATTAATAACTTATTTTCTTCTTACCAATTTTTTTTTAAGAATATACATAGACATTGTACCTCACTCCTAGATTTTAACTGATGTATTCATTACGTATGTATTTTTTGAATGATATTGATACAGCAATACTATTGTTCTCGTATATGAAATGTTGCAAGAGTTATCAAATGAAAGTAAGAAGATAGGACTAAAGATAAATGTTAAAAAGACTAAAGTAATGTTTAATGGATTTTCTCAAAAGATGAAAATAAAAACAGATTATGATGAGTTAGAAGAAGTTAACAACTACAAATATCTTGATCAGATTATTACTACAGCTGGAAATATAATGGATGAAATTAATCATAGAATTAAACTTGGTTGGAGTGCTTTTGGAAGCAATAACTTAATATTAAAAAGAAATATGTCTATATGTTTGAAAAGGAAGGTTTTTAATAGATATGATTTACTCAGTTCTTACTTATGGATCTGAGACTTGAACACTTAATAGAAGAGCAATGCGGATCACTCAAAGAAGTATGGAGAGATGCATGTTAAGATATTGAAAATGTAATACATGGGTAAGAAGCAAGCAGATGTTACTGATATTGTTGAAACAATTAAAAGACTGAATTGGAGTTGGGCTGAACATATTGCTAAAAGAAATGATGATAGATGGACAACTGAATTTCAAAGAGATTATAAAGACCCAGAAAGAGACCACATGTGAGATGGATGAATGAAAGAAGAAAGTGTGCAGGGGAGATATGGAGAAGAGAGGCTAAGGATAGGAGATGCATTGAACTTGGGGAAACTTTCATCCTGCAGTCGATTGATAATGATTGTTAATATACAATATATGCATTATTTGTATTTATACATTGAATTATTTCCGTTATCTAATATTAAATATTGAATGTCTTTAAAAAATATTGTTTAAATTCCCCAATAAAATACAATGGTTAAGAATGATACACAAGTTAGTATAAACAACAATGTTTTGAATGGCATTATTCTGATCTCTTCTGCATGTGTTACGATTGAACCAAATACGGTACTAGCATGGGAAATGAATATGGCATCAATTGGTTTAAGAATGTTACTTCAAAATTCAATATTTAAGAATATAAAGGTCCAGATTCGATTCCTACGCTAGCACTATAACTGGTCAGGTCAGCAATACTAGACGAAAGGAAGAAAATAATAACTCAAAACATTACGATATATTCTAACCTGTGTGCTGTTACTGACAGTTAAATGCTATTTGGAAATTTAAATAGTTTAAATATTTTTCTAAATACCTTCGATATTTAATGTTCGATGATGGAGATAGTCCAACATATAAGTTCAACTTAAATATCATCATCACAAATCTTCGGCAAACACTGTTTATGCATAGACCAAAATATATCAAAATTGAAAATACCAACAATATTCAACGTTAGGTCAGTAAAAAGTGCACGCACTATAAATATTTATATGTAATTAATATAAATAAACAATCAAATGGTTTTTATTACTTGGGCCTTCATAAGAAGTCTGATCACTGGAAAGATCGGAACTGGAATTGATCCAAGATCATTACTCCAGAGTTGGGCAATCTACCCCACTGCTGCAAAAAATGCAGAAGCTCGTAACTTAAAATATAGATAGACTATCATTAATCCAAAATTTCTGATTCCAGAGCATTGAGGAATTTCTGGGTTTTTCATTTTCAATAATAATCCCGCACCCCCTCCAAACACTGCTAAATATTTATGTGAACATTAATTTTTTATATATAATTTTATAAATAAATATAGAAACACTTTTGTATTCTGCACAAATTTTGACTAAAAACAAAATAAGACTTTAAAAAACAAATATCAGCACAGAATTATTATATAATCATTAGTAAAACAATAAATAAGTAAAATAATTGTAATTATGTTTGGATAATGGAAAATTTTGAATTAGATTAATGGCGATCGATCTACACACAAACTGCCAGTATAAATATAATCAAATAATTATGATTGTATCTCGTAATGCAGTTACTTTATTTAGAATTCATAATTTACAATTTTTCTTTATATTTGTACTCCTGTGGGAAAGGAGCAACTGCATTAAACACTGCACAGCTATGTGCTTTCTTCATTACTTAATATTTCTTCATTTGTATTTAATATTATTGTTTTATTTTTATTTTACTAATATTCACTTTCATTTAGTTTTACACATTATTTTCGGTTTTGCATTATATAGTCTTTGTGTGTATGTATATATATATATAACTTTCAGGAATATAAAAATAGTGTAGCCATTCTTTGCTAGAGGCTAAACAATAAGAAAATGAAATTTTAAATCTTATCACTTAATGGCAAGGTTGATGGTGTCTTTTTCTTTTTCCTTTTAGAGGGCTCGTGAGTGTTCTATCTTTGTCATATAATCTAATATAAATAATTATACATAGAGTCCCTATATAAGTATATTTGTCAAGAGATATTGATGTTAATATCACACTCCCACACAAAAGAGTTTCTGCCTATTGGGATTTTCCAGCTGAAAAAGGTTTTATTTTGGCTAGATAAGTGCAACTGAGTTCAAAATCTAAGGATGTTTGAAAATTCAGAGCCATTAGACTATGAAATGTGATGAATATTAAAGTATGCCTATTGGAATTTAGAAAAACTTCTGCTGCTGAAACATAAATAGTTAGAAATGAGATTGAAGGTCACTTTTGGTATGGCCAGCTAATGTAGAATTATTGATCATGCTTACATAAATAATGCTTGAATTATGTGAAATAGATTGCTCAAGATGTAAGATAAAATCATTAAATGCAAGTCAGAATTGTATTACTTTAACGTATACATATATACTTTTTGAATTAAAGCAATCACATGCTCAAATACCACATGGTAGAGGGCTATATTTTCTATTTTGGGTGTTACAATGGCAATTTCTGTTGCTTTAAACTTTCTATAACCTTACAATAGAATATGCAAAATCATTTTTTCCACAGCTACAATTTTAATATATTACTAAAAAAAATATGAAGATGTCAGCATTATATAGATTTTTTCCATGACTGATGATAACCTATTAGCATGATAATGCCATGAAGGAGGTGGTCAAAAAGACAATACAATAAACATTATTAATTGGCACCAAGGGCAAACAATTAAATAATTTTGATTTCTAAAGAAAAATTATAATTTTCAATAATTTGTTTACTAACCTAATGGTTACAATGCACATTATTTATTTAAAAAAAAAAATTCTTAAAGAATGTGTTACAACAAACAAAAGCAGTTTCTACTGGATGATCACTTTTTTGAAAATGGTAATAATAATATTTTCAAAAATTTTGATAACAATAAATAATTTATTAAGCTTTAACTTTTTTTTACTTTCTTTGATAGCTAATCCTAAATTGATCTTCTTTTGATAAAATTCAGATATCCATTATTTTACTCTACTAAATGTTTGAATAGATAAATTGCATCCAATGCTGGGAACTATTGGTATAAGAAAGTATTTATTTAGATATTTATTTTCATATTTTTAAAATATCATATTTGCCTGAAAGTTTACATTTCTAATACATAATATTAAGGTTATCAATACATTATATATAAAAAAAAGATTTAATTGTAAAACAAAATATTCAAATATGAAAGAATATTAATAAAGACTTGTTAGGTCCCATTCAAAATAAAGATTTGGAGTTTGCTGTGGAAGAGGTTATATATATGATCAACAGATGGTGTTTTTACCAAAAACACGATCAAGCGTTTGTTTACATAAACGATCAAAGAGTCGGAATTAACTATCTCTTTCTGACTCTTTGATCGTTTATGTAAACAAATGCTTGATCATGTTTTTGGTAAAAACGCCATCTGTTGATCATAAATACAAGCGTCAGCAGGTTTTAACGTGATTAAAACTTGTTTTTGTTTTTCATATATACATATGACTTAAAAAGTAATTTGAAATTAATTCTCAGGGTTTTTAAATATCTTAAAACTAATAAAAAAATTTAGTAAAGTAATTATTTAAGTATATAAAGAACTTTAACAAATCACAAATCAATTTATCCATTATACTTTATTTTGCTTATTAGATCTTTGCCCAGTTAGCAACAAAACTTTATTCAAGGTTTGACCATAGAACACATTATCAATTTCTACCTATTATTTTGATTTATAGCTGATTTATTCTTAATTATGATTTTTTTAAAAAAATTATAACATTTTTTTTTAATATGGCAGCCATTTTATAAAATTTGCATATCATCTGAAAATAAAATGGCAATGCTGATGCTAAAAATATACTACAGAATAGTGAAAAATCTAGATATTAAATTTGCATCTTTTGCCCTCTATTGAGAAACTTTGCTACTTTTTTTACAGTCTTAAAAATCAAGTATATATTTTTTCTAATATTTTAAATTCAAAAGACATAAGGGTACTCGAATAAGCACAAATTTCAATCTATCTGGAGCCACAAATTGATGCCTAGTCTTTGTATATTAGGTGATATTGAACTTTGCAAGATTACTTCGAGAAAATATTAAATAGCCTAAAAACTTGTTTTTTGAAAACTTTGATTATTTTTATATCGTAATTGTATAATAATTATTAAAAATCAAAAAAAATATGTTATTACATATTTATTTTTTACAAAAATATTTTAGTTTCAAATATAAAAGAATATATTCTTCCATGTAATGTTACCATAGAGATTACAATCACAGGAAATATAATTGTCTAGAAATGATCTCACTCATCAGACAGTTACAACATTTAGCAATATTGTAAAAATTATGAAAAAAATTAAAACTTTTAAACCTTAAACTGATAGATTTAAGAGAGATTACAAATAATTCATTCATATTTTTAAAGCATCAAACATAGAAGATTTTATTTAATTTGCAAATTGAATTGCTCCATCTGAAATTTGGTGATATGATTGTGCTTTGTTTTGATTAAAATCTAATTTTTAAAATAATTCCAAAAATCAAATATGATTTTTTTAAATTTATTTAATTTCTAAACAAAAATATCTATCAAATGAGGTCCAATTTATTATATTTCAATAAATAATAATGCTTTAATATTAAAGTGAAAGTAAAAAGCTTAAATTAAGTGAGAACAAAGAAATCTGTCAGAATGTTAGCATAATGCAAGAGGATTGATGGGGTCATATGATCTATGACTCAATTTTTTATTTGATTAATATATTTTATCTGATTCTTATCCAGTATTTATGATATATCCAAAATAAAAAAAATTTTCATCAATAATGAATACAAAAGCAAAAAATGGAAGTTTCATTCAATATAGTAAGTAGTCAAACATCTATTTTGATCACATATAACAGAGTATACTAACATTAAATTTTAAACCATGTACATTAGTTAAATTATATTTATTCAATCAGTATTATGTATCAAAATTCTTATGTTATTTTGCTTGCGACAGATAATATACACATTAATCACAATTATAAAACATTACACATCATAATTGCAAATTATTTTAAGGGGAAAATGATTCCATGTATTATGCAGTTAATAATCAACTTTATGTGATCAACCAAAGGTTATTAAACATAAGTTGAAAACTTTTACTTGCTCAAATTTAAATCAGTCTTGTAATTTGTTTATCATAATGGTGAGTGTTAAAAAATATACGTTTAATATTAATTTTAAAAAAAGATTAAATCATTTAAATTTTTAAAACAACAATCATCTGTTTATCAAATTTTTAATTTCAATGCATTTATGTAAAAACAAAGACTTTATATATATATATATAAATACATATATAAAAAACATTGACAATATAATGTAAAATGTATCAGAAACAAGTTTTAAAATGTATATTGTAGTTAATTATTTTTATTCTTCATACTTTATTTTAATTTAATGAACTGTGAAATTAGAAAATATTCTCTTGCTACTTAAAAAACAAAATGTCAGACTGTCAAAGAAAAAACTGTATTTTTTTTATATAAAAACATTACATATACTGAAATGTTTTTATATAGTACATTTATCCAAGGTTAGTACTTTTTTAATTATATGCTTAATAAAATATTTATTCATTAATTATTTAAGCTTCAATTTTTAAATCAAATTTTTATATATTTTGAATTTAAAATAACATTTATTTTTTCCCCCATAGGAACTCATTATAATTACTTTTTTATGTGAGGATTTTGGGACACAAATTGTTCTCGCCACCCAAGGTAAAGATGCATACTGATAGTAAAATAT
The DNA here is from genome assembly GCA_028023455.1 of Epiperipatus broadwayi. Classification (NCBI taxonomy): domain Eukaryota; kingdom Metazoa; phylum Onychophora; class Udeonychophora; order Euonychophora; family Peripatidae; genus Epiperipatus; species Epiperipatus broadwayi. The sequence continues at coordinate 1,969,444 of JAQFVV010012468.1, forward strand.
GGTAACATTTTGTTTGACAAATAAAATTTAATTTTAAAAATGGTAATGAAATTACCATAATTCATTTGAAATTAAATTAAGTCAAATTCAACCTGAAATTTTTAATTTGCTTCTTTATATTACATTTTTATCGTACAAATAAAAGTAATTATTTCTTCTTCCATTTAAATTTTCTGGCAAAGCATCATAGATATCATAAACTAGACCAAAAGAAAGCATGGATCTTAAGGGCTCTTTAACAGTCAATCAACATTTAATGTAAACCATTAAAGTTAATGTTATAAAGTATTTTGAGAGATTTTTCAATGGGGCCAACAATTCTAATTATATCACTGTAACTAACATTTGTCAACTTTTATTAATTTCTCCTGATGATGGAAATTCAATTCACTTACTATTTCTAGTATCTTACTTTAAGAAATATAGATATACATTTCAACAATCACTTCCATGTGATTCCAGAATTTTTCATTTTTTAATAAATTTATGATTTTATAATTCAAATAAACTTTTTGATTTAATTTCTTAACAAGGTAAATTTGTCTTAAATACAGCTTGCATTCAAAAAAAAAAAAATACTGGCAGCATTTTTACAATTAATGACTTCTATCATACACTTAATTTCAATAATCTTTATTTTGTTCGGGGAGGGGGCGGGCATGACGACAATGGAAAACAATGCTCTATGTAGGCCATGAAATCAGATGGGTTCATAAAGGGCTCCTACCTTCATTAAAATAGATAATGAGTGATTGGTAGGTATTTCTTCATTTCATTTTTCACAATTATGGATTCATCTTAACACATTAAAATTGGTCTAATTTTAAACCTAACATGAATGAAAATATGCAATTTGTAAATAAATTTAGGAAGTAATAAAATTTTAAAATATTTAATTTTTTGATAATTTTTATATTTTAATAGCTGCAATGATTTTTTTTTTTAAAGGTATGTTAGTTTGGAATATTAAATATATATATTTATGATGTATTATTAAATTATTGTGTAACTGCATCTCCATATATGTGTAAAAAATTCAATATGGCACTGGAAAAAAAATGGTTGAAGTAAAGAATATATATACTATAACAATTTTGATAATATATAAATATTTTATAAATGAAAGTGTTGGCCAGGAAACGAACCCCGGGGCAACTGCTTGTAAGGCATCTATGCTAACCACTCGCCACCAACGTATATTTTTGTCATAACAATCCGTGTGCTGCACAAATTATAAACTTCATATATATTTTCTATTAAATTATGATGGCTAATTTGGGTATTAAATGTTTCTAACATTTGAAGGCCTTCAATTACTGGCCCACTGCTACACAATATGAAATAATTCCAAACAAATTTGAAGGATGATAATCATAATAATAAAAATGTCTTTATTAAAAATAAGGTAACAGTTTTGAGTTTGAATTTGATTTAATATATTTATGCACTACATGAAAGTATAATAATTTTTTTTTTTTTTTTAAAAAAAAAAACATACATAAGAAAAATAATCACAATGTCACTCTATCACTCCACTAGCCATAAAGACTAGTACGCAAACATATTAAAGATAACCATTATATTTTACATTTAAAAATTCATAATTAAAGGACATACTTTAATTAAACATATTGGACTTTTTTTAAAACTTTGGTAATGCAATACTTGAAAAAGTAATGTGTTAGTGTGTACAGTACGTGGTAAAAAATACATTAAGCACTCGGTGAACATGCAAATATTTAGATATAATAGTGAAAATTTCCGAGTTGAAAAATTTCTATAATCAATCACTAGAGGGCAGTATTTATAAAACAAATCTATTTTCTGCCATGGCTTTTGATAAACTCTGCACAGTAATTTTCCTCCCTCAATTTTTTTTCCACTTTATCTCACTGGCAAATGAAATTGCTCAAGTAGAAAAGTTTCATTTTCTTACTTAATAAAAACAAAGGAATTCTTGAATCACTGACTGTGAAATACTGAATTATTTCAGGAAGAGAGAAAGAAAATAGGAGGAGATAATTAGAATCAATATTGGAATATAATCTTTATAATTGGCTTTATTAATAAACTGTCACTATGTTTTAATTCAACTATAAATCTTTTTTTTTATATTATTATTGGGGGGAAAGGTATCAAAGAAAACGGAATGATTAAACAGACAGGAGTTTGTTCCAGAGGGCTTTAAAAATTGAAGGGAACTAAGATTATGTTTTTTATAACAAACTAGTTGCAATTATATATATAAGTAAAACAGTTCACTCAAAACTTCCATTAAAAATAAATACATTTATTGACAAATGAATATTTAAATATATAAAAAAAAAAATATCTAGAGTTTAATGAGATTTTTTTAATATACTGAATATATGCAAATGAGCGCAGGAGCGAACACGGACATTGGTTAATATTTATAAATAATGCAATTAAAAAAAATAGAGAAATAAAATAAAATACACTATACTAGATCAGTCAAAATAATTTATAAAATTAATAATAATACGTTAATATACATAAATTATGAAAAGTTCGCCATTCACATGGGAACGTCAATACTGTCTGACATTTTTAAAAATTTGTATTAAATGCTATTAAGAATGGCAGTCATGCTGTAAGCTGGCTTATTTCAAATATTATAGTCTATTCTGGTGTTTTATTACATATATAAACATGTAATGTCATTGAAGTTTTAATGACAGAGTTTTTTTTTAAAGTAAGTATGGTATTTTTTTCTAACTATAATGGAATCACACTTCATTGATCAATTCATTTAATATTATATCACGTGATTATGACTGAATAATTAAAAGACAGCATAAAAAAGTTTATAGTTCCAAATAAGAAAGCATCATAAGACCAGGAGTTCATAAACTATACTTTTCAATGTGTGAGCTCCCCTCCCACAAAAAAAAAAAAAAAAGTGATTTAAAATAAAACAACAATTTGAAACATTACCACAGTACAAAACTGTAATAAAAATGCCTTGATACACTATCTGTAGTTAACATTATGACATCCATATTTTTTAAACGTTTAAAGACTAGCTGCATTTCCATATGCAGAATTAAAATTTATTAAAAACAAATATATATATATATATGTAAAAGTACTGCTTATCATTTCAAAATAAGGCTCAGTATTAAAGGCAACATCATGAAATGGTAGAAGACTGTTATCAAGAATTATATAGTAATAAAGAATAAGTACCTCCTATATCTATTATATCTTCTGAATTGCTCAGAATTTTAATGAAGAAGTGAGACAAGCAATTAAATTTATGAAGAAAGGAAGGGCTCTACATGTAGAATGATGGAATTATAATTGATATATTAAAAGAAGGTGAAGAAATAGAAATTTTTCTAGCAAGGTTATATATCAAATGTCTAAATGATAAAGATATACCAGATGATTGGAAGAATGCAGTATTAATATTAATATTTTAAAATGGTGATAAAGAAAATATTAGAAATTACAGACCTATCAGCCTTTTATCAGTTTTATACAAAATTTTTACCAAGATAATTACAACTTCTCTCAGAACATTAGATTTCTACCAACCAAGAGAATAAGCTGGATTTAAAAATGGTTTTAGTATAGTAAAATATATCCAGGTAATAAGAGAAGTTATAGAAAGGACAAATGAATATGAGTTGCAATTATGCTTTGGATTTGTAGATTACGAAAAGATCTTTGATTCTATAAATATTTCTTCAGTGATTAAAGCATTGGATAATCAAGGTATAGATCCAGGATATTGTCACATTTTGAAGAGTATTTATAAAAATGCAACAGCAACAATTAGATTACATAATGATACTAGGAAAGTCAACATTGAGAAGGGTGTAAGACAGGGTGATTCTATAACCCCAAAACTTTTTACAGCAGTGCTGCAAGAAGTATTTTGTGGATTACAATGGGAAGCTAAAGGAGCGAAAGTAAATGAAGATTATTTAAGTCATTTAGATTTTTGCAAATGATGTAGATGTATTTGCAAATAATGCTTTAGAGCTGCAGGGAATGTTGCAGGAGTTATCAGATGAAAGTAGGAAAGTAGGACTAAAGTAATGTTCAATTGATTTTCTCAAAATATGAAAATAGAGATTGATTATGATGAGTTAGAAGAAGTTAACAGCTACAAATACCTTGGTCAGATTATTAATACAGATTGGAAACATAATGGATGAAATTAATCATAGAATTAAACTTGGTTGGAGTGTTTTTGGTAGAAATAACTTGATACTAAAAGGAAATATGGCTATGTGTTTGTAAAGGAAGATTTTTAATAAATGTGTTTTACCAATTCTTACTTATGGATCTCAGACTTGGACACTTAACAGAAGAGCAATACAGAGACTTCAGACCACTCAAAAAAATATGGAGAAATGCATGTTAGGAGTAAAAAGAAGAGATTGAAAATGCAAAATATGGATAAGAGAACAAACAGGTGTTACTGACCTCATTGAAAAAATTAAAAGAGTGAAGTGGAGGTGGGCTGGTCATATTTCTAGAAGAAATGATAATAGATAAACAATTGAAATCTTAAACTGGATTCCAAGAGATTGTAAAAGACCCAGAAAGAGACCATGTGTAAGATGGATTGAAGTAATTTGCAGGGGTGATGTGAAGAAGAGAAGCTAAAGATCGGAGAAGATGGATTGAACTTGGAGTGACCTCCATCCTGCAGTGGGTCGATAATGGTTGATGATGATTAAAGGCCACATGCAAATTTATATAAAAATGATTATTAATCAACAAAAAGCAAATATTATATATATGCAAATAAAAATTAGTACAACTACTGATTGTTGGATATTATTACATTTTAAAATAAATTTTTAATTTTCATGAAATAAGCAAAATCTACCCTATTTTTATTTTCTTTTAAAAATATTAAAAAATTTCTGTTTAAAGCATTAAAATCCTGAAAAATATAGCAACATATTCTTTATTCAAACAGGCAAAACTCTCTGTACATATTGTATTCAATGGGAAAATATACTTTTGAAAAATACATTTAATTTTTTTTCTTTATGAAATAAACTGAATGTGAGAAATTAATAAATAACATGAGTTTTTTAAAATGTATAGTTTTAATTATATAATTAAAGTTAGAAATATATTGAAATATGAGATTATAAATGCTTGACTGTAACAATCATGAAAAAATCTGCTAATGCAAACAGTACACCTTGTGTTTATTATATAATCTATGCTTTCGTGTTGTTAAATATATATATATGTCCAATACGAAAAATAATTTTAGGAAATTCAAATAGATAAAATATCTGGGTTTTTTCTTTCATGAAAGCTTCCCTTTTTAAAAATATCCATATTCTGCAGAAAAGTTTGATAAACATTAATTTAACCAGTTACAGTTGTATAGAAAGACTTTTAAATATATTAATCTCTTCACACATTTTTAAAAGAACAACAACAAAGAATAGAGATGTAAAAATAATAGATGTGTATTTAACATTATAGATAAAAAACAATTTAATTATTTAGTGGAATACTCCTCATGTAAAATATATCTTAATTATGGAATTGAAGTACCATTCAGATATTGTGATTTAAAACAACATATAATTATAATCTTTTACCCATGTGATTCAACCAAACAAAAATCTTTCTTGAGGGTATTTCAAATTTTCTAATGAATTTATTTTTAAAAAATATTCATATAATAGATTTCAATAAGAAAAACAAATGAACTTTAAAGCATTTTCATAAAAAAATAGTTTTACATATTAGTTTTTTTTTTTGTTTTTTTTTTTTACTAAAATCATAATGAATATCTATATTTAAACATCTATATTTATATATTTAATTTTCTAATGAATAAATGATTAAATATAATTATTATTAAAAATAAAATAGTTTAGATGTTCACTTACAAGTATTCTTTTTATCAAATTGCATTAGAAAAACAATGAATTTAATTAAAGATGGCTGACAAGAAAAAAGGTACTCTGCTAAAGTGAAAAAAATGTAAATCACAAATGAGATGTGGTATGATTTCCCCTTTTATCGGAGTCAGGAATCTCTCAGCCATTATGCCCAGAGAAACCTTTTAGCCACTCTACATTCTCTTTCTTTACCCCATTTTAAGTTTTTCCTATATTCTTCTCTATCCTTCTCCATTTCATTTCCATAACATCATCTTTGTTCACACAATGGTCTTTATATCTACATCCCCCTTATACTTTTCCAAACTACATCATAAGATTAAGTTGCAATCAAGGAATTCAGAATTCAGTTCATTGCACCATACAATAAAGGACAATTTAGTTTGAAGATAAAGACTTATGACAACAAATGAAACAAAGCCCAAATCTTATAAAGCACTACAAAGTATCTCCTTTACGAAAAATACAAACACAGGACAAATGATGATTATTTTACAAATGAAAGCTGATCAGCATACTAAAGAAATTTATATTTCATTAACATTTAACTCATTCATTTATTTACGGGTATCCAAAACTGCATAAAACTGAAACTACCTTAGCTTTAGTCAACTTTTAAATGCCACTTAAATGTAATAAAGGATGCATTGAAACATATTATCATAAATAATTATTTGGTATAATCTTTAATAATAGAAAACAAAGACAGTATCAACAAATTTAAAAGACCATACAAATATACAACTGAAAAGCAATCATCTCTTTTCCATCCATGGTAAAGATCAGATTAAAAATGACCTTAAATATCTGATTTATGTTTTATGAAATTCGTAAAGGTTTTAAGTTTTACAGTTTAGTTAATAAAAACCTATGTATAAATGCACTAAAATACAGGCAATGGTGAAGTTAAGTATAAAATTGTAATATTAATTGGCTGAGCATTTTCGAGAAGCTTTATCTTCTCATAATCATATCAAGTGGGTTGTGTGGTTATAATAAAAAATGAATATGACAAATATTTAAATATATGCAAAGTGGATTAGTATGTCCACTCCACTTTTGGGAGAGTGAGAGATACTTCCTTCCGGTTTTAGTGTAGGGGTTGTTGGCTATAAGACATGCTTCTTTGATTTTATATTTAAAGTCATAGCATTCTATGCATGTGATGAAAGCAGAAGACTGTTCAAATATATGGTCGGTGGACCTTTGGTATTCTAAAAATATGGAATTATATTCAGGTTTATTCAGAGTTATTTTGTAAAAGTAATAGTACTGAGAGACACCAGTGCCATAACAGACAATTAATATTACAATTTGTACAAGAATTTTCACTAGTTTAACAAATGCAGAACATTCTGGGAACCATTTTACTGAGAGGTTATTGAATTTTAATATATTTAGATATTAACAATAAATGAGCAACATTTTGAACAACAGTAAATATTCATTTTTTCCCTTTTACTTTAGAAAATGGCTTCTCAAGTTACCAATTTACTAAATAAATATTTTGTTGCGAAGAAATCAAGTCATATATCAAATGACCTAATTTAACAACCTTGTATTACAAATGTTATCTAATGAGCTTGCCAATAGCTCTTAACAAGTTTTTCAGAATAACCCTAACCCCAGTGAGGAAGCCAGACGCAGAAATCGGTCTGGAGATGGAGATTGTTAAGAGCTATTGGCAAGCTCATTAGATAAATATTTTGTATGTGAATATGGAAGTACTCATGCATTTACTTCAACAAATAATTAAAAATTAAACTACAACATTTTCCACTCAAATAATGCATTAATTATGCAATCTCCAGTTGTCACAAATTGAATAATTTCCACTTGAAAGTGAAATTTTCATCTTGTTATTTAATTAAATGCACAAAGAAATAAGGCTTATAATAATTTTTATATTTGTAAATGTTGACTAAATTTATAGTTATTATCAAACTGAGTTTGAAATTTCTCCTTGTGTGTTAATCATAATTATTACAGTGATGATATTTCATGGATGAGAATGCACAACCAGGTACACAGCAATAAAAAGTCTTATTTTTATCAAACAAAATAATTGCCCCCCAAAAAAATGGAATGTACCAACAGCAAGTTTGAGGTTTGTATTTAGAGGGAAAACTACCTGATTAACAGTGTTTAAAAAGGTTATAAGATAGTAGAAAGAACTGAAGTTCATTCAGTTGTAATGAGAACAAATTCTCCTTATCATAAAGTTAATAAAGAAATTATGGTACTATGACTATACCTAGAAACAGAAGTTTTCTTTGACAGCTAAAGGTCAATCCAATTGGCTTAAAGTCATCACTGGCATTCAGTTATTATTAGAACTAATGTAGTTAGCTGCCTTAAGATCATTGCTATTTATAAATGCTTGTCAGTCTTATCATTGAATTTAATAGTGATTTTGCAATCATATATACAAAGATAGTTAAGCAAAAAGAAAATGCAAGAATCAACATTTAGAAGAGCATTCAAACTTTTCTAGCTGAAGTATGTGAAATGGGAATCAATTTTTGAAAATCTTTGCACGATTTGGTGATGTATTAAAATGACAAATTCTGTATATAGATATCTTTTAATTATTTTTTTTAAAAAAGATAAATCTTCAGAAAATTTCTGCAAGCGATGAAATCTGAAATAAGAATACTTCAGTCACTTTTATGACTACATATAAATCTTCTCTTAGTTTCTAAAAATATAACCATTACCTTCTTACCTTTCATGTAAGAAGTTCTATCCTTCAATACTTTATGACAATGAATATCTTTTAATACTGGCTTTGTAATGAGTGTTGAATGTTAGTAATAGTTCAATAATTCCAAATTAACTTTACGCTTGCAATTTCATCAAAAGACTGAATTTATTAAGAAAAATATTTTTAATAGAAATGAGCCATACTTTCTGACATGTCTTGAATTATCTAAAGGATATCTGAAACCATGGATAGCAGTAAATTATATATAGTTTATGATGCATTCATATGATACAACTTAATTTTTGAAATATGCACATTAAGACATCAAAAAAATAATTGACAACAACTCAATATAATAATGCACTTATAAAAAAAAGCATGGGGATTCATATGATAGATTGTATGTCGAAGATGAAAAATGGTCTACTGAAAAGTGTATAATAACAGATATCACAATGGTGGATGTACATTGAAACTTTAGTTTTAAATAACTTTATTCACACCTTTATGAATTTAAATTTACAAAATTCAACTTTTTTATAACATTTTATCATATTAAGATCTACTAAACAGTGAATGATTAATATATAGATATGGGGGAGAGAGCTACTATATTAAAAACTTGCTACAGTAAACCATCTGATAAAAATAAAAGGGAAGCCCTAACAGAAATTGGTATATTCATTGTTTAAAGTTCATAGGAGTAGTGAGGTGATAAATGTGGTATTCCCAGAATCTTGAGTTTTAGAGTCAACTGTGCTAAACCAAAGATATCATAAAAAGTAGGAATGAGCTGTAACAACTCTGAAGATAGAGGACAGTGGTATTTGAGTGCAAAGAATAACTTCAACTAGAAAATATATAACAAATATAGAAACGAGAGCTACCTCTTAAGATTTAAATTGCACATAAATTAACAAGGTTTTAATGTTTTTTTATTATAAATTTTATTTAGTAATGCTTAAAAAAATATTTTAAGACTTTAAATTATGTTTCATTCATCTTTATTTACAAATGAACTTAAAAATGAGAAGTAAAAAAAAAATCAAAATCTTTCTTTTGAACTTTCCCCCTTTCCTTTATTGTTGTTTGCTTCTCGCGACCCTCAGGGATCAGCTTATGAACTTGTCTCTTAATGCAGTTGTACCTCTCTGGTATGCTTAGTTATCAAGTCTGTTGTTGGAAATTCACTTAATGGTTAAATTATCTATCATTGAGTGCTTGGCATTTTATCTTCTCAACATGTCGCGACTTCTTGTAGATGAGAGATAAAAAATTGTAAAGATGAGAACTTTGTTTTTATTATTATTAAATATAATAATAATACAAATCCATTAATAATAAAAATTTTCAACTTACAATATCATTACTTAAAATAGACTTACAATTAATAAAATATGAATCTACCAGCATTTCCTTCTAATTTAAAATAAATAACATTTAAAATTATTGTAAACAAATCAGGTCTTGCATTTCGTATCTGTTTTATTTATATATATGTTGAAAATTGCTTCATAACAGATATAGTTTTAAATCTGCTGCTGTTAAAATTTTTTTGCTCATAATTCATTAGCTTTTGTAATTATCTTAGAATCATCCTACAGTGTATCAATGTCGAATTAACCAATCTAGAGTTCGAATCCGGCTAAGTAAATGTTGATGTTCTTTTATGATCCAACCCCTTAATAATTTATATGAAAATAACTATTAAGATTTAATAAAACCCTCCAACCATAGCTCACTAAAACAGGGCTTACTAATAACGGTATTTCGTTATAGACTAGATGAATGAAATATTCACCTTGTATCCACTGACTAAGCTTTTCATAACAATCATTTTGTATTCTACTGACCTTTGGATCATTCCTTTTTTGTATATATCACCCTGTAACCTCACCTAGTTAACTCTTGTTGTTCTCTTTGTATTCACCTATAGGTCAAATAAAATTATCTTGAAAGAGGATTTGGCAGCTAACCATTCCCGTGTGGCATAAAAAACTTGACGACCATTATTAGCTGAACTATTGGCACATTGACTGCGAAAACAAAAACACAATTATATTATGTAAAAAAATGGTACTTGAGTATTAGTCTGGCGATAAATAGTAAGGGAAACAACATTTTGTATATAATAAAGAAAACAACATTTTGTATATAATAAAGTATCGGGGGGGGGGGGGGGGGGTGGGCGGGGGAATATAAAAAAAAAAGAAAATTATGCACTTCCATTACGACGTCACAAACAAATATGAAAATAAAGACCGAATTAGACACATTCACAATCTTCTAAAAACGAAAACAGTTTTTATTCACTTAGAAATTGTTTAAGTTTTTAGAAGACTGTAAATGCGCTTAATTAAATCTTTATTTACACATTAATTTGTATCAGCGTTTTTCATCACCATTGGATTAATACATAAGCACCAGACAGTCTTATCTACACATGATAAAGGTCTATACTACTATCATTAATTATCTAATATTAAAAGTTGTTTGAGTTATAAATACGTTATTATATTATAAACCTACAGTTTCGTATTACATACAAAATCTGTCAAATTAAAAATAACTGAGCAAAAATTAAAAAATGCATATTACACAAAATTTTATTAAACTAAAGATTAGCATTTCAAGCTAATGTACATGCGCTTTATGAATCTTAATAATAAATGAATACTTTCATTTCCAACACAAGATAGTCTTTGCGAAAGAATAGAATGAATCCACCTATTCTTTCAACCCAAACCCTTAAGTATGGGCAAATCTTAAGCACTGGAAATGAAAGCATGAAGATAAACCAATCACTTTAAATTACTTTTTACTATGTCTGAATGAATGACTCCTATGAAATTTTCTAGAATTTACAATATGTCATTCTTAAATGAAACTAAACATATGTAAATGAGATATTTATTTTATATAGCATGATGTTTATGAATTGTAATAAACAAAAGATCAGCATTTCAAGATAATGTACATGCGCTTTATGAATGTCAATAATAAATGAATGCTTTCATTCATTCAGACATAGTAAAAAGTAATTTAAAGTGATTGGTTTATCTTCATGCTTTCATTTCATTGCTTAAGATTTGCCGATACTTAAGCATTTGAGTTGAAAGAATAGGTGGATTCATTCTATTCTGTCACAAAGACTTTATCTTGTGTTGGAAATGAAAGTATTCATTTATTATTAAGATTCATAAAGCACATGTACATTAGCTTGAAATGCTGATCTTTAGTTTATTACAATTCATAAACATCACGCTATCTAAAATAAATCTCATTTACATATGTTTAGTTTCATTTAAGAATGACATATTGTAAATTCTAGAAAATTCTGTAGGCATCATTCATTCAGACATAGTAAAAAGTAATTTAAAGTGATTGGTTTATCTTCACGCTTTCATTTCCAGTGCTTAAAATTTGCCCATACTTAAGCATTTGGGTTGAAAAAATAGATGGATTCATTCTAATCTTTCACAAAGACTTTAATACTCTTGTGTTGGAAATGAAAGTATTCATTTATTATTAAGATTCATAAAATGCATGTACATTAGCTTGAAATGCTGATCTTTAGTTTATTACAATTCATAAACATCACGCTATATAAAATAAATATCTCATTTACAAAATTGTATTATTATTAGATGCTATATAAAGCTAATCATATAAATAGCATGTCTTCACATTAATTTATTTATTTGTGTTTTTGGGCTATTTAAAACACATTCAAAACTGTGCCACTAGAAAAGTGCTAGAATGTCGCAATTTCCTGAGCAATTAGAATCCATCCCCTTCATGGCTGGTCAATCTCTTTTACTACAATGTCCTGAGTAGCATCACATGATCACCATTTTAACAAGCTATTAAAGCAACATGTGATGTGATGTATTGTGGCTTCTCCTTAAATGAAGTCAAGAATATCTCAGCAATTATGCCCAGATAAATCTGTTAGCCACTTTATTTTCCATTCCCCACTCTAAATTTTCCCATATTCTGCTCCATCCCATTTCCACAACATAATCTTTGTCAACTCTATAACCTTTATATCTAAATCCCCTTTATCTTTTCCCAAACCCAGCATAAAAACCAATAATTCACTTTCTGTATAATCACATTTTTGATATTTATTCTTCCATACCTTCATTTTACAAGATTTACAAATTTAATTTATTTATTTATTTATTTCAATTGCTATTCAACAATAATAAAATAGCAATATATTTATCTCCTAATTAATAACAATACTTTTAAATTGTTATTTTATCCCCAGAGTAGTTTCTAGCTTGTAGTTGTTGTTTTTTTTTTGCATTATAATCATAATATTTTTATCAGTGAGGAATCTTGGATCTGAGAACACTGTACCTACATCTCGGCATCTTTTACCTCTTTATATAAACATGACAATATTTTTAATCCAAATTAGAAACTAGTCTGATACTGAATGAGTAGGCACTAGATAGGGATTTTAAAAAACAAACCTTCTTGTGTCCATGGATTACTAAAGATTACACAGAATGACACTACTGTATGAAGAGTGATACAGTTTTGATAACTTGTGTATGCATAGGAAATAGTGATCATAATATTTTAGTGGTTTTATATCAATTTTGCATACAGGATGATGGTGCCTGTCATTTTTTTTTTTTAAAAAACAGACACTAATATGCATAGATACTGAACTGGATTCAGATCTATATGACTGTGGAAGCAAATGAGCTTAAATTGAAAACATCATTATGTTTTTATCTTGGACTCATATTTTTTATAAACTAACTAGGTAAAAGGTGACTGCTGGAATGTTACATTAGATCCTAAAATCTTAGTATAATGCGTTTACTTCCAAGACCCCCTCACTGATGAATGCCACAAAATAAAAACTAATCTGGGGATACTGGGTGAGTAGGCACTAGATTGTGATTTCATCACAAACATTCTAACATCCATTGATCACTAAAGTTTAAAGCAGACAATAAAACTTACACAGAAAGCATGAATTTAAATTATAAATAAAAAGGCTGAACAATGTGGAATTATTGAATAATAGATTTGTTATTTAGTCTCAATTGTGTCAAAGATCTGAGAATCATAAAAGGATTTATATTGAATCTTCCAGCATTTATTAGTTGCCTATTAAATTTGCACAAGTTATTTTAATAAATAAACTCAGAATCAGGCAAATTGAGAGCCTGCGGTTTAGTAAAAAAGTTGTCATGGAATAAGATCATGGTGAGTTGCTTTATATTATATCAACATTGACAAAACCCTTTGTGAATCGGCACAGTTGTTATAATGTCTGACATGGGATCTGGGAGTCACAGGATTGATTCTGGTGCTTGCAGTTTTGGTGCTCAAACTTCTGAACTTTCAAGCAATAAAGCTATATGCCCTCCTTTTTAAGCATACACAAACTTTACTATGTAATTATAATCATTTGAAATATTCAGATAGATCTATCAAATATACCAGGTATGGCCAATCCTGATGAGATATAGTTTGCCAGACATTCCAAAATATCTACCTTCAAAATCTCCAAACAAAATAGTGAACAATATTTTTGAAAAAAAGAAAAAGAAATTATTTTAAAGCAAGTAAAAATTTGTCAAAGCAAGGACAGTATTTATAAGAAATGAGAACAGAAAAAAATCACAACTCACCCTGATAGGGGGCGCACAAAAGGTTTGACCAGTACACAGAACTGATTAGGAGTTTAAGAATGGTTAAAGGAAGAGTAGAAATAGTTGGATTATTACCAAGATTTGATAAAAGGTATATGTTAGATAGGGTGTGTTCTATAAATGAGAGATTGAAAGAATTGTGTGAGAGAAATGATGTTACGTCTGTGGATGTGTGGGATTTTTTTATTGGGAAGAGGGAGTTATTTGGTAAAGATGAGTTGCACTTAGGGAAACAAGGAAGTGAAGTTTTAGGGAGTCTGATTTATAAAGAATATAGTTTGGGAAACTTGTAAGGGGTGGGGGGGATTTTAAATTGTAGTGTTATTAAAAAAAAGAAGAATGGATGGGATGTAAGGATTAAACAAAGGGCAGTTGATTTAGATATAAATGTAGATGGGGAGAGGGAATGGGTCTGTAAAATAAATGGTAAACAAGTTATTTATAAGCATAAAGGAGAAGAAAGAATAAAAAAAATGTATAAAAGAGTAGTTAGGAAAGAAAAAATTGTTAAAATTGGGTATATGAATATGCAAGGTTGTAGGAGACCAGAAAAGTGGCAGGAATTAAACAAAGCAATTGAAAATGAAGAGCTTGAGGTACTAACAGTAGTGGAAACACATCTAAGAGAAAAAGAAGAATCTGTTTTAGAAGATTTGGTATGGCAGGGTATAAATAGAAAAGAGAAAGAAAAAAAGGGTGGTGGTATAGATGTTATATCAAAAAAATATTTAAATACTGTTAAATGCCAAGAACATATGTGGTTTGAAATAGGGCTGAGAAAACAAGAATGGATGGTGGCTGTAGTTTATATAGCTACTGGAGATAGTCAAACTATAATGGAATGAAACAATAGCATATATGAGTGCCTCATTAAGGATATACAGAGTTTTAAAGAAAAGGGGTAGAGAATAATGGTGATAGGAGATATGAATGGGCATATTGAAGAAATTGATGATATTGAAGAAATTGATGATATAGACAATAAGAATGAACAGCTTTTGAAGAAATTTTGTCAGATAGTAAATTTGAGCATTGGAAACTTATCTAATATTTATGAGGGACAATATACATGACCTAGGAATAATATATCCCACACAATAGATTATATATTGGTAGAGAAAGAGGGAATGAATAAAGTACGAAAAATTAAGGTGTTTGGTAAGGAAGAGAGAGTATGTAATAGTGATCATAATTTTGTTGTAATTGAAATGGTTAGTAATGTGATGGAAAATAGGAATAAAAATAGAAACAATAGTGAAAGATGTGGATGGAGAGTAAGTGATAAGAATAAGTTAGAAGAATATAAAATACAAGTTGAAGAAACCATGGAAGAGTTGATTGGAAATGAGTATGAGGACTGGTGTGATGAAATAGAAAAAGTTGCAAATAGGGTTTTAGGTGAGAATATTCAGAAAAATAAAAGTAATAGAAAAATGAGAGTTAGTAAAAGTGTAAAAGAGAGGAAAAAAGCATGCAGAGAATATAAGTGTGCTATTAAGAACAAAGAAAGTGAAAAAGATATTAATGCTAAATGGGAAAAGTACTTAGAAAAGAAGAAGTTAGCTAAAATAGATAATTATAGAGAGAGAATGAAACTATATATTAAATTATTGGATGACATTAATAAAAGTGGAAGAGATGGGAGTAAAAAATTTTGGAATTACATTAAAAGGAGAAATTTAGGGGAGAGAGAGATAGTATTACTGGATGAGGAGGGAATAGAGTGTAGATCTAGAGAAGAATTAGAGAGAATATTGAATAGTTATGTAATGGATATAGAAAAGATGTTAGATGTGAAGGACAGAGGGATAGAAAATATGAAAGTATATAGTAATGGGAATATTGCATTTACAGAAAATGAACTGAATGAGGCAGGGAAGAAATTGAGAAGTGGTAAGGCTAGAGGATTAGATGGATGGGCAGCAGAGATGGTAATGAATTTGGGGCATAAGGCAAAAGTAAAGTTAGTATCATGTTTTAATAAGATGGCACAGAAGAGTTTTTCTGGGTAGTTGGAGTAATACAAGAATAAGATTATTATTTAAATGAAAAGGTAAGGATCATAGAAAGTTAAATAATTATAGACCAATAGCAGTAACATCAGTTTTGTATAAAAATTTTTTCATATATGGTGGCTGGAAGAGTTGCAAAATGGATGGAAGAAAATAATGTAATGGGGGAAATGCAAGGAGGTTTTAGGTCAGATAGGCGTATAGGAAATAGTTTATTTGTAGTTACACAACTTATAGATATGAGTAGATGTAGAGAAGGCATATGATAGAGTGAATAGAAATAGATTATGGATAAGTTTAAAAAATCTGGGAATGGATGAAGCTTTAGTGGGTGTTATTAAGAAATTATATGAAAATAATTACTATACACATCAATTAAAGGATATAGAATCAGTTAAAGTTAAAAATGGGGTGGGACTGAGGCAATGATGCCCTATGTCACCTATTTTGTTTGTGTTGTATTTGAGTGAAATGGAGAGAGCAATAGAAAGACTAGGAAGATGGATAGAGATACGTTAACAGGTAGCAAGAGAGTATATACATTGTCCAGTCTTTTTTTTGTGGATGATGTCTTTTTGTGTGCAGAAAGAAGAAAAGATATGGAAGTTATGCTGAGGACATGCGCAAGGGTGGATAAAGATATGGGGATTAAATTTAGTGAAGAAAAATCAAATATAATGATGGTGAATACTGGGGAAAGAGAAGACAAAGATTTCTTATTGAGGAATACAATGTTAAGTGTGGTGAATAGATATAGTTATTTGGGAATCATCTTGAGTAATAAGAAAAATTGCTTGGATGAATGGGAGAAAAAATTGATAAATGGAGCAAAGAAAAGAAAGGGATTGATAAAGAAATTAACAGTGTTTTCATATAATAAATATGATGTAGCTAGAATTGTATGGAAGGGAGTGGCAGTAGCAGCATTAACATACGGCAATGATGCATTATGTGTTAGTAAAAAGGTATTAGATTGCTTAGAAAAAGTACAAAGGGAAGTAGGAAGACATGCATTAGATGCTGAGGTGTAGACAGCAAAAGAGGCAATTCAAGGAGAAATGGGATGGTCAAGTTTTTATATGAGGGATGCAAAAAGCAAATTGAAAATGTTCGGTAGATTGCACTTTATGGATAATAAAAGAATAGCCAAAATAGTATTTAATTGGGTTACAAGTAAAGGTCAGGCAACAAGATGGATGAGAATGGTAATGCGGTATGCAGAAGATTTGGATAAAGAAGTTATGTCAGTATACTTGTGCAAAAGATGGGATGATTGTGTTAAGAGGATTGTTGAGTGTTATAGTGGGAAGGAGTGGGATAAAAGAATAGATGCATTAATAAAGAATAGGGAATTGGAGAACTAGTATGGAGAGTAAAACGAGTTTAAATATATATAAAAGTAAACGGAACATTGGGGGTGAGTTAATTTATGATAATAGTAAGGAAAGTAGTGTATTGTTTAAGGCTCGAACGGGATCTTTAGCAACAAGGGAATATACCCTTAAATGGAAAAATATGGATAATTTTGTCTGCAAATTGTGTAAAGAAGGCATAGAAAATATTAGGCATCTGTTATTTCAATGTAAATGTTTGGAAGCAGAAAGGGTATAAATAATAAAGTTATGGAAGGTTAAATATGAACAAAGTGATTATACAGAAAGTGAGTTATTGGTTTTTATGCTAGGTTTGGGAAAAAATAAGGAGGATTTAGATATGAAGGTCATGGAGTTGACAAAGATTATGTTGTGGAAATGGGATGGAGCAGATTATGGGAAAACTTAGGGTGGGCAATGGAAAAGGAAGAAAAAGTGACTAACAGGTTTCTCTGCGCATAGTTGCTAAGAGATTCCTGACTCAGTTTAAGGAGAAGTCACAGTACATCACATCACATCACAACAAAATGAAAACAGGAAAAAATCACAAACCATGCTGATAGGCCCACAAAAGATTTGACCAATTCAAAAAGTTATATGCAGATTGAACTTCAAACCCTAAAAAGTTTAAATGAGAACATTTACATTTTTTTTTGTTTTAAGTTTTGTTAGAATGATAATTTTATTTATATTTCAAAGTGTCTGTCATTTTTTATGATATTATTCATTTATACAATACTAGAGGAATCAGCAAATTGTCACCCCCCCCCCCCAAAGACACAAAATAAAATGATGATTATGTTTTTTTTTTAACATGCACACACTACATTTTATTCTTTTATTAAATGGGTAAGAGCAAAGTTACTGTTAAATAAATGATTATTAATAGTTTTTATTTCTAATGTAGTGTTCCTGCTGAAAAGTTTTATTTTATCCACAATTAATTCTGAAATCTTATAAAAAGAGTTGGTAGAAATGATCATAATGGATTGTTTGTCTATGAAGGGAAAATCAAATTTTATTTTTCCTGTGATGAATAAGTCCCTAACTTTTCAAATAACGCAATTTTTTTGCTTTAACAGATATTTAATTGCTCCAGAACATGCTTATGGTTGAAAAAATAATTAATATCAATGTTAATCACTTTCTTCATTACTTCTACAATGCATTACATATATATTTTTTTATAAATAACAGTTTCAATGTGTAATGTATTGTAGAAGTAATAAAGAAAGTAATTAACATTGATATTAGTTGAGTTAAGCAGTGCAAAAAAAAAAGATTACATAATTAATTATTAATACTTTTTCAAAATATTGTATTTTTTTATTACAGATGATTTTTTCTACCAGATTTTTAACAAAAGTTTGTTGTTTTTTATAAGGATGGCCATTTTAGTTCTCCAATAATTTACATTTGGGTTTTTGTGAATGCCATTTCATATTATTTCCATTTCACCTATTATTTTATAGATATAAATTAGATTTAGTGGTATTTATTAATATTTTAAATATGATTTTTTCCCTCTCCCACAGCATTACAACTACAAATTCGATTTCATGAGAGAATTAAAGAGAAAGGTTGAATGCATTTCAGCATATTTCACTTCTTTCCTTGTTTTTCTATAAGTAAAATGGGTATATTGTATACCTTTGTGACAGAGTTTTAAGAATTTTTTTATGTAAATAAATAAATTTTTAGATGACTACCTAAATGAGACATATTTTGGCTTCAAAATTAATATTTAGATATGAATATTAATATGTTATCATTAGATTTATTTACTATTTCACTATGAAAATGTTCATTAGATACCATGTTCAAATCCTATTTCATTATTTATTTTGCTAAAGTTTAAAGCATTTACATTTATTTATTCTCAATTTATTCTCAACTCTATACACTATTTGAGATATAAATTATTAAATGTGTATGATAATCAGAAGCCAAGTTTTAAGTTTAATGTATGGTTAATTAGTTGTCACATTTAATGAAGCTAGCATTGTGGAACATTACGATATATAGTTGGCATAGATTAGATATATGGTGCTAAGTATAAGTGATAATCATATTGTATTTGAAAATAAATCCTTGCCATTATTATAACATTACCTTAAAGCTGATCAGCAGAGAGATAGTTTAACAATTTAATTTCCAAAAAATGTATAGTTGAAGATAGATGTACTTTACATTTCAAGCAAAATGAGATTCAATTAAGATTACTGAGCAAATATAAAGTCAATATCAACAATGATCATCATAAATTTATCCAGCCTAAACCTTTAATTGCTTGAATTGCTAAAAACAAAAGTCACATTTGGCTCACATTTTAATTCCAATAAATTTAGGATATAATACAATTTTTTTTCTCATATTTATATACTTATTGAACATTCCATTACCCTTAATTGTCAAATATGGGGTATCCCTATAAATTATTGTAATTTATATCCATAAAAAAAGATTTACAATTATAACTTATGAAATTAGTAATATTATTGTAAGACAATGATTAAATAATTAAAACTGTATCTATTAACACATTGTAAAATGGAAATCATAAAAGAGTGGAATAATTTAATTCAAATCGTTTATGTCTATGTAATTTTTTAAAGCTTTAAATTAAACATTTCCTATATATATATATAAAACATCAAGTTACATCTACAATGTTTTAAGATGATAAAACTATGAACAAACTATACTAAACTATGTATTAATACAAAAATTGTTATAATGATATTTATTGTACAATGGAAATCAAAGTCCAATTACTAAAATAGAGTTTACAGTAATATACACTGTTACTTATATAATGTAAATGCATACAGTAATATTATAAGTCAGGAGTAACTCCTCAGATCATGTACTTTAAAATCTCTAAGCACTTTCCCATGGTAACTGTAAGTTATGCTTTTAAAGTGGATTCTCAGGGGAAAGTGCACAGCAATTTTTAAAGCGCATTCTCTAAGTAGTTATCCAGACTTTCAATAAAATAGCTTGTAATATTTACTCAAAATGAAATCAAACATTGATGAAATAATAATTTATATTAACTGATTATAATCAAATCTATAAAAAAAGATTTGTTTTTAGTTATAGTTTTCCAATATCAATCATCAAAACTTTCAGTAGCGTCCATTAATAAAATACTACAATAATTGATATATTTCAACACTAAATTTTACTTCTTTTTGTATTATATATAGTATTATATTTTAATTAGTTTCTATAAACTTTTAGATAAATGAAGTAAAACAGAAATCTAAGAAGCCTGGCTCAATGCAATATGATTGGAATTTAATTAATTCTTCCCAGAAGTCATCTTCACTAGGTGTTGGATACTACTGGTTTATAGATAATGTACATTTTTAAAAATGTGAACCATTTATAAGTTTAAGAGAAATAATAGTGTTATCTAGTGATTATATAATAAAGTCTCATATTCAAGAATAACAAATTATATAATGCTAAATAATAAGCAACAAGATTTTTTCTTCCACTGCTTGCAATGTTTAATGGAGTGCCAAAAAGTCCATATAATCCAAGATCTCATGTGGATTATATACCACAAAATATTTATTAGACTGAACATCAAATCAGCAGAAATATTCATTCAGCCTCATTAGAATCTACTTAAATTAAATTCGTAAAGCAAAGTTAATTTCTATTCATTTTAGAGACTTAAAAAAAAAAAAAAAACAAGTACCAAAATGTAATTACCATATAGTGCTAACCAATAAGTAATAAATAGAAAAATAAAGATAAGTAATCAATAAATATCAACTAGACTTACAGAAATAGTTCTCAAGTGAGAAAAAAAAACCAGTTAAATTCCAAATCATATATACCATCTTTTTGTAAAAAACATAAAATAAAAAATGGCAGCCATGAATGCAAACCAAACTGGCTTTTATTTGATAGATTGTCTAGAATTTCATTGCAAAAAATATTGAGGCTCCATAAAAAAATTAATTTCTAAGGTCTAATTAACAATTTAAAAACATCTTTCTCAATTCACTGCAACAAAAACAAAATACACAGTTGTATAGCTTTCCTGATGTAGAATTCCGATTCCCATCAAATATTGAAAGAATATTAAAAGAAAAAATATATAATCTTTCACATTAGTTACAGTGTTGAATTAATATCTCCTTTTTCAATATTAATCTATTTTTATATCCTTATATTTAATTAATTGTTTTCTTTGTCCACCTATCTATCTGTAACATCTTCCTTGTGCAACATTTACCCATTTCAATCTGGTTGAAATATTCCTAATTACAAACATTTTAACAAATGTTTACAAATAATTTTAGCTAAAAAAAAAAAAAGAGTAAAAACTTATTAAATTTTTAATTTTTTATGACAATTATTACTCTTTTTATTATAGAAGGTAAAAAATAATAAATAAAATAAAGGGGGGGGGGCACTAAAATAGAATACTATTCATTATTTACCTAACAAAAGTTATAGTTTCCAAAATAAAATGATAATTAAGAATAAATCTATGAGAAAAAGATACTTGTAATATTGATGTTTAACAAAGCCAGTTTTCTCCACTTAAACAATTGCAAAGAATACTTGGCAAAAATAAAAATAAAAAATATCCTATATTATTTTAAAAATCCCAAACTTTGTCAAGATTTTTTTTTTTTTTTCAATGCTATTACAGTATTATTAGATTTGGCATAATATTACTTAAACAGTGGTCGGCAGGCTAGAAACAAAATAAATACCATCTTTTTTTCATATGTCATAGCATCGGCCGGGACGCGAACCCACAACCGTCTGCAACCAACTAACTTGCTTGCAAGGCGGGTGCGATGACCTCTCGACTAATAACAGAAATGACATCTTTGTTTATGAATTATGGGAAGATTCTTGATTCTTTAAAATAAATTTTTATTAATTTTATATGTTTACATAATTTTACTTGAATAAATAAAAGTTTGTTTATTAAATTGAATACATTTAAAAAGTTACTTTACTATTTAAAAATAGCTCTAAATTTGTCCATATATCTTTATTTTCCTCTGTGGTTTAAAAAAAAAAGGTTATAAACATAATATTTAAGTACAAGTATATTGTCTATACTGAATTTAATATAATTAGAAGAGATTTGAACTCAGACTTTCAAGCCCTCTACATCTATCCAATCTTATACAACTGATACACATGAACACATACATGTAAAAAAGATGAATGATCTCCAATATTCATATTTTGCTAAATCAGCACTCATCAGTTGGTCTAGATCATTGTCTCCCACACACAAGCACTGATTATATAATGTGGTGGTGAGGGGGGGGGAGATAATGATCTGGACCAACTGATGAGTGCTGGTTTAGCACAAAATATTAACATTGGAGATCATTTATCTTTTTCACATATATGTAGTCATGTGTATTGGTTGTACAGAATGGAGTAGATAGATGAAGGGAGCTTGAAAGTCTGAGTTCAAATCCCTTCTAAATATATATAAAGAAATGATTTCATTCATGTAAAGGCATCAAAAAGTAAAAAATAAATTTTCATCAGTTTTTACAATAATTTTGATGTTATGTAACCAAAATAAAAGTATGTGACTCTCATGTTTAGAAATATTTCACTCATGTTCAGAAATATTCTAAAAATAATTCAAAACATGAGAGATGTACACTTTTATTTTAATTACGTAATATCAAGAATATTATAAAAACTGGAGAATCTATTTTTTTTTTTTTAGTTTTTAATGCATTTATATAAATAAAAGCATTTCTTTAAATTTGTATATATATATTAAGTATATATTTACAATAAGTTATTATAAATTTATTTAAATGCACATTGATTACGTAAGTAATATTTACTAAGACTGTAAACCTTAAGAATATGCGCGTAAAAATGCGAAGGTAGGGACCTCTACAGGTATTTTACTTCCAAAGCGTAAGCTTGCGGTTAAGACCTGTAGAGGTCCCTACCTTCTCATTTTCACGAGCATATTCTTAAGGTTTACAGCCTTAGTAATAAGTTATTGTGATTTTTCAATTTGTTATTTTATTTATAGATAGAAAAAAAATTATGAGTTTATCATAGCAAAAAGTATTCCACAATTAAAATAAGTTGGGAAATGATATATTTGATAATTTTCCAGAATGGGTAAAAAGCTTAATGAATATAAAACAAACAATCCTCCTCTTTCCTAGAAAATAAAGCTACTTACTGACAAACCATTACCTGATTAATCATGAGACAGAAAGAATTGATTAGAACAAAAATCATTATCAGATATACTGGAGAATATATCTAAGAATTGATAAACTTAATAATAATGCTTTATTTTTTTTTTAAAAAAAATGCTTTAAGAGATATTGATGAAAGGTTGAATAATGATATATTAATCGCTTTTTGAAATGGGCAATTTATTAATAAAAATAAGATTTATTGATACAACAATAATTATTTATTAAATAAATCAATGGACTAATTAATAAAGTAATTTTAATTCAATAATTTATTTTCTACATAAGAGTATATAATAATAGATAGACAATGCATATACGATTACTCACAAACTTTGTTTTGTCTATTCACTTGTCTAATATTAGACTTATAACTATTCTCTAAATATATATTTTAAAACTGATATAATTACTTACCTTCTTTGATCAAGAAAATTCTGTTTATACAGTTGATTTAACTCTTTTTCTATAACAGAATAAAAGAAAAAATTAATTTAAGTAATAATAGTTAAATAATTAAGTTATTATCTATAAAAAGATGTTAATAAAATGATTCAGTAAATATTATATATGTTGTTTTTAAACAAGATAAAAGAAGCAAGCATTTGTAACTTAATATTCAGAACTATCTATATTTTAAACATTAATGAGTTATATCAAAAAAATAATAAAATCTCTAATATCATCTGTATAATGAGTGAACATTTAGTCTAAAAAAAATAATAATAATAAAACACTTTATTTTTTAGCTATTCCAATTATTAATATTATTAATTTAATACAGGGAATTTTTGACAGTTAAATTATTAACAAAATATCATAAAGAAAAATACGATTCACCAGTGGGTTTATTAAGACCTTCATTTTTACTACAGTATACATTCAGATGTCTTTAACTACTTAGGTTATAGTATGTTTACTCATAATTAGCTAGTGTTTTTAATTAATAAAATAAAATTAATTAATTATTATAACACAATTAGTACTTATAAAAACATTTGCAGTAATAAATCATTTTTGTTGCCCTAACATGGAGTACTTTTGTATAACTATGATTTATTGAATTATAATCTCTTTATAACTAAAATTATGTGAATAATTTAATTATCAAGTATATATCTTGTGATTTTTGTTAAAAAAAAAATATGTAAAAAAAATTTATTATAGCATAAATATTACTTAAATAAATAATAAAAACATCTTATTTTAAAAAGTGTTAAAATGTAAAGCAAACCAAAAAGCTGCATTTTAGAAAACATTATGTACATTTTATAAGTGACTTTTTTTTTTCATATGTCAAATGTGTTGACCGAGAAGCGAACCCGGCCAGCTGCTTAAAAGGCAGCTATGCTAACCACTAGGTCACCAACACTTGCTTTTATTGCATGTAGTATATATTTTGCTGTTATATAATAAATAAACCTTCAAGTTTCTTTATACAATGTAAACAATGTTTGAAATGATGGTATGTATAGGGCCAGATCGACTTAAGCCATTTTTACACTCATTAATAAATTTTGCAAAATAAATATACACTCAAACTTAACTAAAACTTTGTTACTTTGAATATATAATATTAGTAAATGTTAGTATTTCAATAAGTTTTCTGATTAGTTTGCATATACAATTAGGAAATCTTGTGTTTTGCCTACAACTGTATTAATTTATACTTTTCTCATTTATAGTCCCTGAATAGAATTCTTACTATGTTTAACTACAATGCTGCATTTTGTTTCACTATACATTATTCTGTACTGTTAACTCTTCACTGTTTCATCTGCACTATATGAACTCTTCACTGTTCATGCACTGCCATGTTGCAAGCCCAGTACTGCTCCCATCACCCTGTGTATAGTACTGCTCTCACACACACATCTAGATTAGCAGATTTGTTTTGCTTTATTTCATATGCATAATTACTTTTATTGTTACATCTTGAAAAATTCGCATATGTATATTATTTCAATTTTGCTTAATTTTAATTATTAATCATACTAATTTTTTCTAGAAAAAACTTTTAATGTCTTTTAGTATTGACAAAATTTATCCACACACACTATGCAATTTTATTATTTTATACACTAATAGTATATAATCAATATATAACAATTAGCACCATTTTTTAAAAAAAAACATTTAAATAAAATAAGGAGAAAAATATATTTTAGAACATATAGTGTGTATTTACAAACTTATTTTTATTGTACTTACTTGGGTTATATTTTTTTTTGTGTGGAAGATTTAATTAAAGACTTCACAATTCTACTATTGGAATTAAAATATTAAATAAAAATTGGGTACTTAATGTAAATTAAACATTTTCCAAGTCATTTCAAAATTTTATTATAGTATATAAGGCATTTTTTACTTAATTAATGAATACACCTTTTATTTTTTTTATTATTAGCATAAATTTTAACACTTTATTCTATTAAAAAGACATACTTCTTTTAATGATTAAACCATTCTATTATATTAGACTTAATTAAAGGGGATTTGACTCTGGACTTTCAAGCCTATCCACTCTATCCAATATAACCTATACATACAAAAAAGATAAACAATCTCCAATATAAGTCACTTCATGCTGAACCAGCACTTTAAGGGGCTTAAAAGTCTGGATTCAAATCCCCTTTAATTACATCTATGTTAAGTATATACATTATACTTGTATTTCACTATTATATATTATATTTACAAATCTTGGCTAACTATGGCAAACTCTTACTACAATGATGAACAAGTGTATCAAAATATTTTATTTCTAGGTATTTAGGAGTGCTTTTAAGTTAATATTTAATTACATTATCAATTGCTTAGAAACTTTAATCTACTTTTAGATTGTTGCTTATTCAATTAAATCTGCATTTTGGCAGATCCTGAGTGTCTACACAAAATATTTATATAATATATAAGGATTACATTAGTATACCATAAGATAAAAGTTAACTTTAAATTTTTCAGAAATTTCAATCATTATGTCCTCTATGAAAAAATATCAGTAATTTCTTATGTTTTTTTGATTTCAAACAATTCCTTAGATAGAAACAGATTCATGAAGAAATGTATAAGTTTGCTATACACACAAAATACAGTGAGTTTTAAATATAGGCAAAATTTTCCAGAAAGTTTTTAAAATCTAAAAAATTCATCTGGTCTGGAGATTAATTTTAATATTTAAAAATGTCATCTGATCTGGAGATTGATTTTGATATCTAAAAATTTCATCTGGTCTGGAGATTGATTTTAATATCTAAAAATTTCATCTAGTCTGGAGATTGGTTTTAATATCTAAAAATTTCATGGGATTAGAGATTGATCTCAACATCTAAAAGTGTCATCTAGTTTCATCTGGTCTGGAGATTGATTTTAACATCTAAAAATTTCATCTGGTCTGGAGATTGATTTTAATATCTAAAAATTTTATCTGGCCTGGAGATAGATTTTAATATCTAAAAATTTCATCTGATCTAGAGATTGATCTTAATATCTAAAAGTGTCATCTAGTTTAGAGATTGATTTTAATATCTAAAAATTTCATCTGGTCTAGAGATTGATTTTAATATCTAAAAATTTCATCTGGTCTGGCGATTGATTTTAACAGCTAAAAATTTCATCTGGTCTGGAGACTGATTTTAATGTCTAAAAATTTCATCTGGTCTGGAGATTGATTTTAATAACTAAAATTGTCATCTGGTCTGAAGACTCATTTTAATATCTAAAACAGTCATCTGGTCTGGAGATTGATTTTAATATCTAAAAATTTCATCTAGTCTGGAGATTGGTTTTAATATCTAAAATTTTTATCTGATCTAGAGATTGATCTTAATATCTAAAAGTGTCATCTGGTTTAGAGATTGATTTTAATATCTAAAAATTTCATCTGGTCTGGAGATTGATTTTAATATCTAAAAATGTTATCTGGTCTGGAGATAGATTTTAATATCTAAAAATTTCATCTGATCTAGAGATTGATCTTAATATCTAAAAGTGTCATCTAGTTTAGAGATTGATTTTAATATCTAAAAATTTCATCTGGTCTGGCGATTGATTTTAACAGCTAAAAATTTCATCTGGTCTGGAGACTCTGGTCTGGAGATTGATTTTAATATCTAAAAATTTCATCTGGTCTGGAGACTGATTTTAATATCTAAAAATTTCATTTGGTCTGGAGACTGATTTTAATGTCTAAAATTTTCATCTGGTCTGGAGATTGATTTTAATAAGTAAAAATGTCATCTGGTCTGGAGACTCATTTTAATATCTAAAAATTTCATCTGTTTTGGAGATTGATTTTAATATCTAAAAATGTTATCTGGTCTGGAGATAGATTTTAATATCTAAAAATTTCATCTGATCTAGAGATTGATCTTAATATCTAAAAGTGTCATCTAGTTTAGAGATTGATTTTAATATGTAACAATTTCATCTGGTCTGGGGATTGATTTTAATATCTAAAAATTTCATTTGGTCTGGCGATTGCTTTTAATATCTAGAACTGTCATCTGGTCTGGAGATTGATTTTAATATCTAAAAATGTCATCTGATCTGGAGATTGATTTTAATATATAAAAATGTTATCCAATCTGGAGATTGATTTTAATATCTGAAAATTTCATCTGGTCTGGAAATTATGATGTTACAACACTACTTCATCTGATCATTAATTACTCAAGATTATTGTTGATGGTTCTAGCAAAGGATAAAAATAATTGTTTTTGTAAACATACAAATCAAGTGATATCATTGGTGATATCGAAAGATATATTTTGGAAAATGTACAAGAAAGAGTTTAAACAGAATGAAAAAAGAAGAGAGACAACAAGAAAAGACTAAAAATCTGTAAGAGGAAGATTGTATGTATAACAATATCCTTTAGATCAATTACAATATTATTTTTCATTCCTTACCTAAAATAAAAATTAATTTTTGATATATTTATTAGTTGTTAAAATTTCAAAGTAACAATACCTTATTTCATGATTTTCAACTGTCTTTTTTAAATAATACAATTAAAAAGTTTAAAATAAAGATTCCATACCATGAAAATGCTTTATTTTCAGAGAGAAAAAAAACTTATTTTAAAAGCAAATTTTTTAAATTTTGAATTTTTCAAAAAATGAAAATTAATCAATGCTTCTACTTTTTTTGAAAAATGATTATCATTTAGTTCTCTTAATTTTTATCTTCTTTTATTGTGTAATTGAGGAATAGTAAATTTGAAAAAATAATATATTTGAATTGTGGGAAAAATCATTTATCTTTATATTTTTTGTTAAATATTAAATAACAATTCAGTAACATTTTGGAGATGATAAAAATATTTATCAATATTTTCTGCTTTGTCTGGCTCTAATTAGTACTACTGCTACAAATAAGATGCATCACCTTAAATTTTCTAAGTTCCAAAGAAAAAAGGATAAGGAATTTCAAACTTGCCAGAATAGAAACATAATGATTTACAATAATAAAATATGCTTAACTGACTTAGTTAAGCAAAAAAATTTTCAATTTAATTGGAATCGATGTTACTAATATTTTTTTTGCTCCATTGCCAGTGGAATAGCAGGCAATACAATATGAAAATGTTATAAATCTCTTTCTACATATGAATAACATTCAGCTATAAATGTGGGTAACTACTAATTAAAATCAATAGTGCAACATGAAGCAGTTGATTTAATAATTAACAGGATCTGAATTATCTTAAGCATATCGTAAATTAGACAAATGATATTGTTAACTACTAAATCATGGTTCAATTTGGATTACTGATTTTAATTGATTGCCATAATTATATCATAGTTGCTTATTCTAATTTAATACATGGAAAATATTATAATTTCAATATATATATATATCTTAAGTGCTTGAAAATGATTAATATATATATATATATATGTTTATGATATCATTTGCATATATAATGATACACTTTTATTAGATACAACTTCAAATTCTATTTTAAAAAAATATTTAATGGATGTCATTATTAGAGACATTCCCCATTCCTTGATTTTTTATCTTTGAGCATTGTATCTCCTTTTTTTTAAACTTATCAATTTGTTGCTAGTTTATTTCTTTTCAACCTATCTCCTTTCCAGTTTTCATATCTTTCTTAATTTGTTTTCAAAATCCCCCCCCCCCACCTTGCCTATCCCCTCCACCATCAATTTTAAATTATTGATTTTATCTTGCAAATTATATTTACATTAATTTATGTTGCAATTTGAAAGTATCCAATAATATCCCTGCCCCCCCCCCCCCATTTTGTATTATTTAAACTGTGAAATTTTTTATCTAGAAAACAAACTCATCAAACTTATCTGCTAAATGTTTTCCTGAAGGTTTGTGATGATGGTGTGTGTTCTAGTTGTATTTTTATATTGGACTATAACCATCATCTAATATGAGTACTGAATGTCTAGAAAAATTTAACTTTTATTTAAATATTCCAAATACATTCAACTGTTAGTAATAGTACATCGAACAGGTTAGTATATGCACAACATTTTGAGAGGTATTATTCTCCCTTCTTCAGGTATTGCTGGCCTGACAAGTGATAGTATTAGTATGGGATTCAAACCTGGACCCTTAGATTCTTGAGTATTTAATTTTAAGATAATTCTCTAACCACCTGAACCATCCTGCCAAAGGCAACAGTCAGTAGAGATTTCATATATTTATCTATGAGGTCCCTTCTGATTTCTCCACTTTTTCCTAAGAGCAAAGTTGATTAGTGATTTCCATACATTATGTATAATCACACTAGGTTGGTTGCCTTATGGAATTTTTTTGCCATTGTCATGTGATCTTTTCTTCTCTATCCAATATTTTTGTATTTTCCCAATTGAATATATGTTCATTGACACATACATGGTCTGCTACCTTAGATATATCTTTTTCTCTCTATTAATCATCAGTTTATGTTCTTGCAAACACTTTTCAGAGCCAGACCACACTACAAGAAATTCTAACATCTACAAAGGCTAAACTTGAGCTGAAGAAAAAAACTGCATCTACGAAGTATCATGTGAATGTGGAAGTACATATATTGATGAGACCAGTTATCCCATTAAAAAGTCCTTGCAAGAACACAGACCATGTATGTAACAATGAACATATGTTGAGAAAATACAAAAATATTGGATAGAGAAGAGAGAAAATTTAAAGAAGCTGCTCACATGATAATGGTAAAAATCCCACAAGTCAACCCAGTGTGAGTATACATAATGTATGGAAACCACTAATCAACTTTGCTCTTAGGAAAAAGTGGAGAAATCAGGAGGAACCTTATAGATAAGTATATGAAATTTCTGACTGTTGGCTATGGCTCAGTTGTTTAGAGCGTTATCTTAAAATTCAAGTCTCAAGAATCTAAGGGTCCTGATTCAAATCCCATGTTAGCACAGTTACTGGTCAGGTCAGCAACACCTGGAAAAGATGGGAGAATAATATTTCTCGAAACATTGTGTGTATACTAACCTGATTGATGTGCTATTACTAACAGTTGAATGTATTTGGAATATTTAAATAAAAGTTAAATTTTTCTACAGACATTCTACACTCATATTAGATGATGGGAATAGTCCAATATAAAAATACAATTATCTATTAAATGTCTATTTTTCCTTCAATTGTTTTTTTTCTTTTTAATAGAATAAAATTATTGTACAGCAAATCCTTACATTTGAAGTAAATTTTATTAAAAAAGTATGGGTAAATAATGAAATTATTCTTAAATATAAAATATCAACTTTGCAAATGAAAAAACAGTAGCAATGGGTAGAATGTCATAAAAATCTTTGGTCTAAAAATGTAGTTAATGAAAAAAAATAGCCTATTGTTAATTAAATGTTTGTTTTGATTACATTTCATTAAAAATATATACACAATACAGAAATTATCATAGAAATAATAAAACTCAACTTTTCCAATAAAAAGTAATGAAGGACAATAATGAAATTCATTTCCTGTCTGACTTCAAATATATATTTTTGATAAACTAATTTTCTCTTACATGCAGACTGATTCAAAGTCACATTTAAAAATATTAATACTTAATAATTTTAGAAAAATAAATGAATAAAATTATTTTTCTGTCAACATTGGGTGAAAAAATGTGCCTGCACATAATGGTATTTTTGCCTAAGAAGGTTTTTTTTTCTTCTACAAATATTCACTTCTCTACTTTTGAGATATGGATTAATGTTTATAACTAAAATCTTAATGAATAAATAGTATTTACTCAGGATTGTCACATATGCTATTGGACTTCTTTGGATTTCTACATTGACAGGATAAGCATTTGGAGTCTAATGCTGTAACAAAATCACTCTCTAAAAAAATACTTTAATATAATTTATATTCTAAATTTCATAAGTTACAAAACAATCTTAAATCTTTCTAAAAGTTTCACTGCACCTTACAACCTATATTATAGGTCTAAAGAACTATGTAGATAAAATTTAAATATCAGATTGAAGTTTGTCATATATCAAAACTTGATTATAAACTAAATTATTCTGTATATATTGTATAAATGCAACATTATGAAACGCTTTTTTAAAATAAATATCTGGCGAAATATGAATCATTATAACAATCATTTGGATCCTATTTATTTAAAATAATATATTTTCATTTGAAAATTTAAAAATTGTAATCAAACTGTTGACTGCCCAATATATCCTGCTGTTGGTGAAAATGTTTCAATAAAAATCATACATACAACACATATAATAAGAAAAGCTTGTTTAATACTTCAAAATAAAAATGTTATAAATACATCAGCATAATATGCTGAATATGGTTTCCAAACTATTAGAATTACAATGAAAATGTGTGTTGCTTGAATGAAATATCTTGTTTCCTTAAAATATAGGGGGTTTGAAATCAGATTTTCACATGACCGTCAACCATTCATGCTATCTCATACCGCTGATACACTTGATCACACACATGTCAAAAAGATAAATAATCACCAATATAAGTATTTTGTGCTAAACCAGCCCTCGTTAGTTGGTCCAGATTATCATTTCCACACATATATACAATCAAAGCTCAGCTTGTATTAAGATGACCAATAAAGTAGGATTTAAGAATTATTTAAAGAAAATTATTCTGTATAAATGACTAGATGTAAGATACCAAACAAAATGGCAACCCTAAAATGTATTGATAATATTGCAGTGGATTATAAAATGTTCACATCAAAAGATATCCAAACAACGAACAGAATGCAAATATTTCATTCAAATGACTGGATTCCCTATTTTGTTTTCTATGGTTCTAATTAATTTTACACTAGACAAAGACCAAGACAAAACTTTGCACAGAATTATAATCAAATAAGTAAAGTAATAAAAATACTTTACACAGTTCACTCATAATTTAATATTACTATGCTTAGAAGTATTTAAAATAAATATAGATATTAATATCAACTAATGTGATGTAATGCACTGTGACTTCTCCTTAAATGGAGTCAATCTCTCAGCAACCATGCCCAGAGAAACCTGTTAGACATATTATGAATAAGAACAAAGCACCCTCTATTATTTCATTAGTTAACTAAGATAACAATATATTACATAATATTCTAAATTGTCAACTATGATAATACAAGCCACAACAGGACTGGATTCATGCGAAACATTTTTATCAGCTGTGCCAAACTAAACAACAACTTCACCAAATCAGAATAGATTTTACTTGCATAATTTCAAATTATGAATATTGAAACATTCATTTTTCTATTAAATATGCTTTTACAGCTAATGGAGCCTCCCTTGAAACTGTGTCTGTGAACCTTATATTGTTACTGTTCATGATTCAGGAATTCACTACTATAACATTCTTCATCTTAGTTAAAGAAGACTTAATAGATGAAGTTTAAATCATCTCATTCATATATTTCTGTAAATGAATAAATTACATAATTGGTTATATTAATATCTACGAGAGAGGGGGGTAAGTCTGTAGGTAGGTACACAGAGACAAACAGATGGATAGATACATAGATAGATAACAGATGGATGAATGATAGGTAGACCGACAGACAGATAGATAGATAAATAAACAGACAGACAGACAGACAGACAGACAGACAGACAGACAGACAGACAGACAGACAGACAGACAGATAGATAGATAGATAGATAGATAGATAGATAGATAGATAGATAGATAGATAGATAGATAGATAGATAGTAGAAGGCCTTCCAAAACAATCTGATACACATAAAAGATTTCAGACTTAAATTTAATAAATGAAAAATAATGGAAAATTACTTAGAATTTTTTTTTTTTTTAAAAAAAAAAACGCTCACAAATATCAAATACGTAGATATGTTATAATTTAATTTTATTAAGTTACTTTCAAATCTTCTTAATGTGTTTTATACATGGCAGTTTTAAAAGATTTATTTAAAATTAACAAACTCCTATTATGATATTTATTCTTATTTTCCACTTTAATTCACGGTAAACATGCAATAAGTAAAAATTTATTTTAGCTAAGACTTTATTTACTCTAAACTAAACAGGTGTTAAGAAATATGTATTAAATAACAAAAATGAGAAATGCTTCAAAACAGTATTAAGTTTTATTTACAAGTAACAACCAAGCTATATCAACTCAAAAAAGATTAGGAGTATAATATATAAAATAAATAGCAATCTCTATATAAAGCATATTAAAACTTATAAATAAACAAAAGTTAATCAAAAATTAATATTAAACTAAAATCTGTTTTGAAATCAAACTTATTATCCAGAAAATGTCTTTGAACAACTTAATTGAAAACAATGGCTATTTACCCTCCTTGGATAAATTATAATAAAATCCTGAAAAAAGATCATTAGATGATAGGATAAATGATTTTCAGATGTGAAAGTTAAACTGAACATTAAAGAAAAAAAAAGTATTGATACTTTTGAATTATATGCAGGTAAAGACTTATACATTTGTTAAGCGTTGTTAGTCGAGAGGTCAGCGCAGCCGCCTTGCAAGCAAGCAGTTGGTTGCAGACGGTTGGTGCGGGTACGCCTCTGGCCGATACTATGACATATGGGGAGGGGGGAGACATTATAAAAAAAGAAAAGGTAAGTTGATCAGATTATACTAGCAGTAATGCTTAAGGCAGGAATGACCATGTTGACGTAATTCTGGTCATAATGAGATCATTTAATTTATTGCAAAAGTCTAATTGGGTAGAAAAGTTTAATAGCATAAGAAATAAGAGGATATCCAACAGATAAATGGACAGACTCTATAAATATACTAATGAATGTTAATCTCTTTGATTAAATAAACACAAAACAAATGATAAGACATTCTGAAAAAGGCTAAAAACATTACAATATGAAATTGATACCGAACTTATGGTTCCTAATAATAATGTTATGAAATAATGATAGTATTTTTTATAATTTATTTTAAAACAAAATTTCAGCAGTATCCATTTATAAAATATACAATATTAATTTGCTGTGGTGAAAAAGGAAACATCTCAGCATATTCCAATAAAAACACTGATGATGGTTTATTAATTCATTTAAAAACAATAAACCATTAAGATTTGAAGAAATTTTAGAGTTCATTGAAAAATATTAACTGTGACAACCCAGTCACAGTAAATTACTGAAATTGTATGTAATGCTCTATTTAAAGATTGCTCACGGAATTTAAATTAAAAGCTTTTGCTGATTAATTGCAAACTAAAAGTACAGTACAAACAAAAGTAAATTTTAAAAAATGTTTGTAACACTTTTCCTAAACAAGCACACACACATACAAATTGTATAAATGTAAACATTGGTAAAAGATCCATGCTAATTGCTTTCAAGATATATTCAACATAGTCAAATGGTTAAGCTTATTAGCATATCTCAGGCATCATTTGATGATGAAAAGAATTGAAAACAAGGGTTTAGATGTTTAATGAAGAAACATATCTTTTTTTAAAGGAACCATTGAATGGTTTATTGCTCTGAAATCTCCATGATGTTCAAGCTATGGAAGTAATGGAAATGGACCCCTAATCCAGGGTTCTTACACTTCAGAGCCCACAGCTCTACTCTTGCATTAAACTATCCAGGAATATATCTTTTTATTATTATAAAGTCAACTTTAAAAAACAAATTGCTCAAAATATACATATAAATAAGTAAAATCTAAGGGTATAACTAGAGAATTGAGAATAAAGATAAATTTCCAATGAAGAAAATACCAAAAAAGCAAAATTAAAATAACATTCTGATCCATGTTTCTTTTTAATACTATATGCAAGAATTTATGAGAATGGTGGTGTAATTTTTTTTATTACCCCCTCCCCTTTGGCTATAAACATTTATGATTAGTTTTTAGTAATGAAGATGTTTATACTAATATAATTTCCTCCTTCTACTAAAATTTATTTCTAAAAATAATAATAATGCTATTTTAAAAGAGAATTGATTTTAGGAATAATCCAATTATAATATAAATTAATTGTAAAAAATGACTAATCGAATTAGTAGTATTTCATTTCAAAATATACTTTATTCACAATCAAGACATAATACAAGGAAAGCAATTAACTATAAATCAAAGTTGGGAATATACATATAATCCCAACAATTACATCAATTATTAAAATCCAAATTACAGGTCATGCACATTGGAATAATTCCAACAGTCTGGAATAAATCTAAATGTGGTGTTACAATTGTAGTAATGTAAACATTAACAAAAACCAGTGAAAAAACAAAATGTAATATGAAATTAAGTACATAGTGAAGATCATTGAGTAATTAAGAACACTGAAGATAAATTAATTCTAATAGTATATAGCATAACATTATGATACAGAGAATAATATCGTTAATCAGAAATTCAGGAATCGGTGAAGACTGATAATAGTTAGAAGTACAATACGTACTTCAAAGGAAATAACGGCATCCGCTCAGTGGCAATAATTCGGTAGAATTAGGTTTTCACACAAAGTATATTTTGTTTTAAAGTAAAAATTTTGTTCAACTTAACAGGAAAAAAAAGTATTAAAGGTAACATAAAAATTCTTAATATTTATGTACATATAATTATTGTAATCATTTGAAGTGATACTAAATATTGGTACACTATCTACAATATTCTCTAATTGTTATAGATTGAAAAACAACTGATCAATCTCCACACATCATATATTTCAGTTCCCACTCACAGATATTTTACAAATAATCAACAACCCTCAAAGCAGCAACATAATTTCTATTTAAATACTATTACAATGCTATGATATTACCTTGTAATTAATGGCATGTTTGAAGACTTTATTTATAAAAAACTAAACACGTAACTCACATTAAGTAGTGTTTTAATGATATTGAAATAATAATAATGTTCTCATGTTGATAAATTATTAAATGTTTCTAAAACACTTCATAAAGCAGAAAGATAAAACATCTGTTGGGCAGAAAGTGATCAATTGTTTCGCCAATACATAATATTTAGAAATTTAAAAAAAATCTTAAATAATATGTAAAAATTGTATATCATTTCACATATTTACAGTAAGACTAAAGTTTATATACATAAATTGCTAAATAACACTAGGTTATATTTTAATTTCTGTTTTTGATTAACATATATAAAATACAAATAATCAGCCTGACAGTTTTTCATTAACTCTTGGCCTGGGACAGTTGACTTTCATTAGCTGCTGTTCTAGGTAAAGTACTTTCTACTTAAGTAATTATAACAGATAACTCCACACATTAAATATTTCCATATATATATAATATTATAATTTGATGTCTGCTCTTTTGCAAATCAATATACATAATAATCTTATAATTGAGGATTTATAAATACAGTAATTAGATATATGTAAAGTGTAACTTTAACAATTTTATCCACTTAGGAGTGCTTTAGACTATCCTCATGGTCTTTGTCAACTAATACTTTGAAAGGCTAATCTTTAAAGTTATATTTTACATATATCTAATTTCTGTATTTATAAATATTCAATTGTCAGACTATATATATATATCTTATTAATATAAAACCTTTTTTACCTTACAATTTATTTCTAAAAATGTACAAAAGAGGGCGGAACATCCTGAAGTAAACACACAGACTTTGATAATACTGTGTGTTAGAAACTCATCACATTTAATTTGTCTAGACTTACAAACTAATTCCTATCTCTTATTTATAATTCATTGCACCAGAAGATAAAGTAGAGAACACATGAAAGTTTTATTCTTAGATTTCATACTATTGTAGAATATCCAATGTAATTTTTTTATGTTCATTCACTTATATAATAAAAAATATGGAGACTTAAACATTAATGTCATTGATGGATTGCTCATAATTAAAGCATTGAAATCAATACAATTAGGGATGGAGGGTGGGGATATTAGTAGTTACTATGTTATCTTCATATAGTAATATTATCATATGTGCAGAAACCAAACAAATTTTCTTTACCATTACAAAATTAGTAGCTTACTATAAGTATTTATAAAATATTTTTCCTATTATCTTACATCAAAATTGATATTTGCAAAAGCACATTTCAATTAAAAAAAATACAATGCTTATGGATAAACTTCATATATTAAAAAGAATTTTATTAATACTATAAATAAAATATATATATAATGAAACCAAGTATAAAACATTGAAGGTATGCATAGTGACCACAAATATATAATGAAAAAAAAAAGGGGGGGGGGGATTTCAAAGCTAAATTTTAAAGAATGTTAAAGACGTAAAATTTATGTATTTAGTGTACTGATTTTCCTTTTTAAAAGATAAATTTTAACAATAATTAATTAAAGATTTCTTAAAATTCCAACCTAAAGATGTATTCACTTAATCCAATTCTAATATAATCTGATCAGTCATTAAAAATGTGTAACTCATGGTTTGCATTTGTCCACAGCTATATAAATGAAAACTAATTAAGGGCAGTATTTGTGAGCGACCCTTAACTTATAAATGCAACATAACATATTGGAAGATTCTCAAGATAAACTGGTAAAATATTTTGATTTGAAGTGTATATTAGATGAAACTATATCTTGATAGAATATTAAGTTTTAACAAATTTAATAGGAATGTTTTATACATTTTCCATAAAACAGTATATCTTCTGATATAAGGCAGAGGACTAAATGTTAGGGTGAATATTCACTGCAAAAGAGTAAGCATGATGATAATGGAAAGATTTTTAATAGTAATATTTACAGTACACAATATTCAGCAGTAAAATGCATGATGGTCAGCCAAGCCTCCAAGCAATTAATGATAGCTTTCTATAAATATATTGATATATCTTTAAAAAATAAGCTAGATTATCATTACTTAAATGTATGTAGTATAGGATAGAGTTATGTTTGAATTATTTATTGCAGTAAGTTATGTTCATTGGTCACATACTTCTCTGTTCCATGGAATGTTGAATACCCTATCTTTGTGAGATTAAGAGCAATATCCTAAGCTTCATATTAAAATAATTTATAATATTTAAATAATTGTTTACTTATAACTTTTAAACTTTCTGTTCATATTTTTTTTCTATCTTAGTGTAACTATTATCCCTATTTGATATTATTTCTTTATACTAAAACAAATGCTTATACAACATACTAATGCAACAACAAATATTTGTTATGATTGAATTAAGATTTCTATAATGACCATAAATAATACAACAAATGACTTTGGATAATAGAACATGTGTTCTGCACAATGTGTTCAATCTTTTCTCCTTTGTAATTATCAATTTAGATCACTTATTCATTGGCACCTTTAGCCATAAAAATGCAGTAATTTATTTTTTTAATCATTTCATTATTTTTGTCATATGTTGTCAAAACAGATGAAATGACTAACTAATGTGGATCTATGATTTCATATGGGTAAAGTGCATTATCAACTGTATTTTCTCAGCATTTTATAGTAAAAAGTAAGCAAAGTTACCTTTAAGATAGCATAAGAAAAAAATGGTATGTATCACACATTATAAGGCACCTTGTAGATAATTCACTTTTCATTCCAAATATGTTTTCAAAATAGTGTTTAACAGATCGTTTTTTAATGAATTTGTCCATAAAAGTTGTATTTAAAAAATCTTTCTTTATAGGAAAAATAAAGCATAGAGAATTCATGTAAAGCATTTTTAGAATTGAAAGATGGATTCAGATATGTACAATTTAATAATTATATTTAAAATCAAAATCAATAATCTTGATGCATAACTACTTTCAATTATAAATACAAAGTTTATTGTTATCATATTAAATGCATTTTTAAATATTGCTTTGTAAAAGAATCTGGCACAACAATATATATGCAAAATTCTCCATACAGTATTGCCATCCAGTGAAAGCCAGAGTAGTCAATGGATGCAAAAAGGTTTATGCATAAAGTCCCTATCTAGTGCCTAAACTTTCTTGCATTCATTAATTACTCTACCTTGCAAATTTTGCCTTTGTTTTAACAGCTTGTGTAAGCATAGAAAATGATGATCATGTGATGTTTTGTGGGTAATATAAAATATATGTTTCTACTTTCAATATATATAACTTAATAAGTATGTGCATTTGTTTCTAAATCATTCAAATCAGATACTATCATATTTTGGTTTTCCTTCTTTATCAATATTATTATTAAAATTGTAATTAATTCTTAGTTTGTTTAAAAAAATACTTCTAACGATAAGCCTTCTACCAAGGTCTTTCATCCTAATTTTTATTCTTAAAAAAGGCTTATTAATAATGAATAGTAAGTACATATCATTCTTTATGTAATTTTATGTAGACTAATTTTAAAACAATAAACATGTTTTCTAATTTGGAATTAGCACATCAAAACATACAAGTTATGAATAAAATTGAAATTAGTAACTTTAAAAATGTATAAAATTCTTATATATTTTTAATTTTATTTCATGATAATTACTATATTTTCTTAGCTTTATGGGATTTAAGGAACATTTAATATTTTATTTGGATTTCTTATATAATATTATGTTATTATAAAAACTGACAAATATG
Source organism: Epiperipatus broadwayi (assembly GCA_028023455.1). Lineage (NCBI taxonomy): Eukaryota > Metazoa > Onychophora > Udeonychophora > Euonychophora > Peripatidae > Epiperipatus > Epiperipatus broadwayi. Next base: position 2,010,390 of record JAQFVV010012468.1, read on the forward strand.
TAAAGACGTCAATATGACATTTTCAGTGGCCAACAGATCTTATTATAAATTGCTCTAAGGAAAGATAATTCTCCTTCCAAATCCAATTTTTTGTTAAATTTATAGATATAGTATAAAGCTTAAATAAATAAATTTAATTATTTTTGTGCATCTTTTCATTTTGGTATTATATTTTTCATGTTTAAATTGTTATGTCAGGTGACAACTTTTGTTCTAGATTGTGGATCTTAAACAGATTAATCCTTATTATATACACATTTCTGCTTTTGTTTTATAATCTATTGATTGAAGATCTTTAATTTTATATAAAAAAAAAAAAACATCAATATTTTAACCATTTTTATATGCTACGTCATAATCAAGTTGTTTCGTAGTAGACACACCTACATATTTAAAAAAATATAAACAAATACTACTCACTTATTAATTGTAATCAAATATTGTAAAAACAGTTGAAATATTGACGTTTATGCAAAGTATATATAATTCAAAAACTTCAGACAAACTGAATTATATTTTTAAAATATTTATTTTTACATAAAAATAAAGAATATACTTATTGATTTTATGAGAAATTTTTTTCTGAGACCAAAACTAAAATCATTATCATAGATAAATTTTATTTTCTCAGTACATTCAAGATCATTGATGAGTATAATATATAGGTAAGAAAAATAAAGCCTGTGAAAAGTCATAGTGCAAAATACTGTACTTGTTTCCATTACTATTCAATGTAATTTGAAGTTTTCTATTGGACATCACTTTGTTGAGGAAATCATCAGGATTTCAAATAGCTATAATTTAAAGATCTATAGAAATTATGTTTCACTTCTTTAACTAGTTAAATAATGAATTAGTAGAGGGAACTAAATTATTAACTTCATAATCTTTGCATATAATCAATAAGACTGTTTTCTCATCTGATCTAACTATTGAGAGTCATAGGTTAGTCAGATCAACAAAAAGTAACATCATTCTTTAGTTTATTCTGTACGTTGATTTTAATATGAGCAGTTAAAATTGGATAACTTCAATTGTTTGTTTGAATGCAATTTGTTTTGAAGATTAGCTAAATAGCCTGTTTTGAAGATTTTCTAAATAGTTATCACACTGTTAATAATATTCTTTCACAAAGCTTGTACAAACATGATATTTTATTTGGACATCAGTAATTTATTATGTTTTCAAATTGCTGCAGCTTTGCTTTCAAGCTTAATTTTTGAGATTGTTTCTGCATATATATACAGTGTATTTCATTAAAAAAGTGACTCATGACTAGTCCTTTCCCCAAGCTGCTTACAATGCCATCTCTGAAATAGCACAAAAATTTTAAGATGCTAGTGTGTTTAGATTATGAAATATAAGATAAATTGTAACACTGTTTTGTGCCTTAATTCACAATGGAACAATTATTCAAGTTCACTATAGATGGCGTTAGGAGCAATTTTTATTTATATATTAAATATGAACAAAGTGATTATACAGAAAGTGAGTTATTGGTTTTTATGCTAGGTTTGGGGAAAAATAAGGGGGATTTAGATATGAAGGTCATGGAGTTGACAAAGATTATGTTGTGGAAATGGGATGGAGCAGATTATGGGAAAACTTAGGGTGGACAATGGAAAAGGAAGGTAAAGTGGCTAACAGGTTTCTCTGAGCGTAGCTGCTGAGAGATTCCTGACTCCATTTAAGGAGAAGTCACAGTGCATCACATCACATCACATATATGTATGTGGGTGTGTAAGCTGAAAAACCAAATCATATTATACTGATATACTTTCAAAAGTTGGAAACAAATATGTGGTTAACCTTTATATGTTAAGATAAAGTCTATTAAAATTTATATTTTATTTCAAAGTGAACTATAATTAAATTTAGTAGAAAGAAAACATATATGTATAAATAAGTATTTTCTAAATCAACTTTGCTTCTTTAATGACATAACACAATATTCATTACTATAGGCAAAATAGAATAATATAATTTTGTAGATCTTTCTGATCAAAAAACTTTATAAAGTAAGGAATTAACTAATGTAATTTAAAATATAATAGTAACATTAAATGTTAGTAATAAATAAAACACGTACAAATAGTTCTATTAAAAAAGAAATAAATACTTCCACAAGTTTTTGCAATATTATTCCACCTGCTTCCCAGATGATGGTGTCACATGATCAAAAAATGTCATAGTATATATATATAAAAACAATTTTTTTTCCCACCATTTGTGAGTTTGTTTACAATAGAATAAATCTTTCTTCTCAATCCATTATAAATTAAAGAGAACAGAAAAAATGCTTTTAAAAGCACCTTTTTGTGAAAAATTGTTTTTCAAGAAAACAATTAATAACTAAAACATTCTAAGAAATAGCATTTTATTTACATATAGGGTTTGATGATATTACAGATTTATTTAATAAAAGCAAATCAATAAAAAATCATTATCGCCTCCTTATGACATGATTATGAGACTAGGTCCATAGTGTAGAGAACTTGCCAGTGTTATATAAAAAGCTAATATTTCGCAAAAGTGGAATAATTTAGATTTTGTAAGTATATTTGCAATTGACTTATAACTTGTTTTCTAAATCTATACTAATATTTAATCCCTAAGATGTGTTAATCTTTTATTTTTAATCTATTAATTGCAGATAGCTCTAAATCTACTTAAATAGCTTGTGTGTGTATACCTCAAATTTTACATAGGTTGATTTTTTACCCAGATATCATACCACTATACATAGTGCAGAATATGAAATTTTTATAAACAAATGAAAATAATTACTACAATAAATCACCAAAGATATTCATATAGCATAAATGCCTGTAATTAATGTTCATTTACTTAAGTAGAAGAATGATTTTTATATTTGAAATTTATTATCACCAACTTATACTAGAACCATGCTATTTTATAGTGAATGAAAATAGACAGTCTATTATGCGGAACTATATTATCATCACCAGAACACTGAAAAAATAATATGATAATGTTGATTGTATTGATGTTTCTGGCAAAAAGTTGAAGGAACTTATTATATAAGTAAGAACTCTAAATTATATAAAAACTTACTGGTGTCAGATCTACATAAGTGCAAAGCAATTAGCTGAGATTCAAATCCTAGGGTTTTGTTTTAATATCAGAATATTACTTTAATAAACAACAACTGCTAGATATACATGTACATAGTGAATTTAAATCTTAGTCTTCACTGAGAAAAGCAAAAGCCAAAAACTGATCTAAAGAGGACGATTTTAAATCATCCACAATTGAACTATTAAATACCACATGATCATCATTTCCTAGCATTAGATCTTAGGATCTTAGTGCTTGCAGATCCAAAGCTCCTCACCGATGAAAGCCAAAAGCTAAAAACTAGTATTGAGATATTGGATGAATAGGCACTAGATAGGGTTTTTATGCACAAATCTTCTTGCAACCATTGATTATTTTGGCTTGCACTGGGTGACACTACTGTATTGTGAGTTTTACATCTAATTTATCATCCAAAGTTCAAAGATTAGTCAACTTTATAGTAGATGTGTCTAGAGCAGAGTGAGTTTAACTCTTCTGGGAAGCATGTGGGCAAGCTTATGTGAAAGTCATGTGATAGTGAAGATCATTAGTATTTTTTTTATTTGATGTCTTTGCATTATTATTAAGTGATTTTGGAGCTAAGCAAATGCTCATTTACCATTATAAATTTAAATCTACTCTTTCACTTTCTTTGCATATCTTCATATATATATATATATTGCTTATAACACTTCTTTCATATACACTTCAATACAAACACACTTTTTTAAAAACTTCTTTATTTTCCTTATAGTTTCGACTGTCCAGCAGTCTTCGTCAGAGCTTTTTATCACCAATTTATATTTTTCTCCTTAATAACAGCAGAGAATAAAGGTAATATTATTAAAGAGAAAAATATAAATTGGTGATAAAAATCTCTGATGAAGACTGCTGGACAGTCAAAACTGTAATGAAAATAAAGATGTTTTTAAGAAAGTTTGTTTGCATTGAAGTGTATATGAAAGAAGTGTTATAAGCAATATAAATATATATGAAATTTAAATCTAATTAAAATCCTGTTGTTGTTTTTTTTTTTTAAATACAGGCGTAATTCATATGTATGAAGTTTAAATGTAATTATAGGGGGATTTGAAGACACTTTCAAGTTATCTCATACAACTGATCCATTAAAATTTGAAAATTTGCTACTTTATTATAAATCAAGCACTGACTATATATGTTTGTGGGAGATGATGATCAGGACCAACTGATGAGTGCAGGTTCAGTATGAAAATCATACATTGGAGATCATTTATTTTTTTCATATATGTGTAGTCATATGCATCAGTTGTATGAGCTAGAATGGATATCTGAAGAGAACTTGAAAGTCTGTGCTCAAATCCCCTATAATTACAATTAAAATTCTGTTTTATATTAATATATTTTTACATATATAGAGAGGGGGGGGGATATAATGAATCAAGCAATTGAATAAACAAACAAACAAAAAAGGAATATAAATGTAGCTTTTGTTGCATTATGATTTAAAAGAATAGACTATAAGTAGACTACTAAAAAGTAATCAATGATTATACACTAAACTAGATGACTATTTTCACAATATAGAGTGGTTAGAAATTCCAGTAATAATACCAAGTTAAATCTATAACTTATGTATATAAATCAACAGACATTTCAAAAGTTAACAGTAGCTTTGACAATACTATGTACTTCACAATAAAAGACTGCATCACTGTTATCTCTTCTAACAATATGTTCAACTTAAGTTCCCTTTCAGTTACTTATTTTTTTCATTTTCTGTTTGTTCTTTCATCCATGCATTTCACTTCTAATCTTTCACCCTTATCCCCCAAAATACATCTCTCCATACTAAATTGTGTGACTTGAAATCCTTCTGATTAGTATTAAGTCTTAGGTAAAAAATAATTGGAATAACACATCTACAAAAAATCTCTATTTTCAAATATATAGATGCATTTCCTTTTAATATTTGTTATTAGTACCAGCAGTACTCCAACCAAATTTAACTCTATGATTTAATATTCACTTATTATTCTTCCGTCTATATTAACAATCAATTCAAATGACAAATATCATATAACTGATACTTTTTGTTGTTTAATGATTATCAATCTTTATTTCTTTCTACTGTGAAAACTGATGGGATGTTTCTTTAATCTTTTTTAGTATTATTTTGTTTATTTTTTGATAGATTTTACAATAATTCCTGAAGTTCTGAAGCATTTATTGCACCAACAATCATATGATCTATAAAATCTAGAAGAGTTAAATATAAATAATCATTTATTTTTATTTCTTAAGATATTCGACTTTAATCCATAAAATACTTCAAAGTTTTGAGAATTTGGAATCACTTTACCCAAGGTCTAATCAGTATTAATATTCATTATAAATATCCAATCATATGAGTGATGTTACTATACTCAATCTATCATTGGTGGGTTCGAACAACACATAATCATCGAGCAACAAGCCAGATCATTGTATTCTTACTGCCAACGATGAACTAAACTGAAGCTATACATATGAAAAAAAATATGATTGTATTAAAACATAAATTTAAAAAAAATAAACGTCAATAATAATAATAAATGTCAAGCATTGGTGGTCCAGAGGTCAGCGACAGCTGCTTTACAAGGAGTTGTCCCGGGTTGGCGGGTTCGCTTCCAGGATGATGCTATGACACATGAGAAAAAAATAATAATAATAAATAAATATTAATAGGCTTTAAATATACTGAGATATCCTGACTCTTGAGAGCCATCAATGACTTATTGTATTAAATATATAAACCCAACCTGAAACCCCTACGAATGAGACAAAATCATTACCTTCATCAAAATTTAAAAATATAAAATAAGCTTTTAATTTTAAATTACAATTCATTTTTGCTACAATTCATTTAGATAAAATAATCATCTTAATTACAAAATAAATATATAAAGAAATGCCAATAACTCCAGTCTAGTTAAAAAGAAAACTCTTTTAACTTATATTTAATAAAAATAATAATAAAGATTTTTAAATTATGTATAAATTACACCAATTATTCTTAGCTTTGAAAAAGAAATCATTTTGCAAAGAAGATATTAATTCAAATTCTACTACCAAAGCTAAGTAAGTACACATACATTTATATGTAATTAAGAGGAGCAATCTAATCTCTCTTATTAAGCTATAAATAAATAACACTATACGTTTAGCAAGAATCAAGACTAGAACTAGTTCAATGAAGTTAAACAACTTTCAGTATTATCTGCACCATTATAATTGTGGTTTCATCTTACTTTTGCCTACGATACATATATTTATTTTACTGTAATTATGTTTATATTTGTACAGAATTGTTGTCAATAGTTGTCTTCTTTTTTAATAAAAAAAATAACAACCCATTCTTACGCTTTTGATGTTTATACGCTTATCCTTGTCAAGATTGGTGGAAACTCAGAGTAAAATTAATAATCAGCCAAACAAAAATATAGCATTAATAATTAATAAACTAATAAGCAAACAGAAGTTAATAATTATAAACATGAAAGTAGCATAATTTAATGTACATGTAATTGAAGAGAGCAAACCGCTCTTCCGCAGGCTATGAATAAATAACATTGTGTCTAGCAAGAATTAAAAATACAATGAATCTACCTATTCTTTCATCTTTTGATGTTTATAAGCTTACCTTTGCCCACACTGGTAGAAATCATGAATGAAATTAATATATAAACCAGATTAAAAACATGACAATAATTATTAAGAGACCACATGTGAGATGGATGGATGAAATAAGAAAGTGTGCAGGGGTGATGTGGAGAAGAGAAGCTAAAGATCGGAGAAGATGGATTGAACTTGGAGAGACTTCATCCTGCAGTGGATTGATAATGGTTGATGATGATAAATCAATTATATAAAGATGGAGACAGAATCTCACTTTTAACACCCTCTTTTAATAATCAAATATTTAAGTTAATAGTTATAAACTTGGAATTAGCATAACTTAGTGTGTATGTAACTAAATGTAGCAAATCACTCTCCCACAGGCAATGAATGAGTTTAGCAAGGATCAACAATGCAATGGATCTAACATTACTGGAAATTTAAGATGAATAAGTGGATCTATGCTATTTTTAATCAGTGCTAATCAGATATGAGTATTATTTATTTATAAATAGGGGGAGACTGGTTTTCTCCCTTTAATTATATATACATCGAGATAAGCTAATTTCATGCTAATTATTAATTTCTGTTTGATTATTTAAACAATGGTTTTAAGTGTGAGGATTCTGAGTCCATCTTTATATAATTTTAATTATTAATGTCATACCTTCATATGGCAGGTATAGTAAGAACTTTTTGAATTTCCAGCAAGGTCAGCAAGGTTAAGCTTATGAACATCAAAAGCATATAAAAATAGATATACATTCTATTCTCAATTCTTGCTAAAGATATAGTGTTATACATATATATTAAATTATGCTAATTTCATTTTTACATATATTTGTATATTCTCAGACATTAGTTTAATACAATAAAAAAAGCAATGCTCTGCTTACAATAATTTAAATTCATTAAAAAAATTATTAATATTTGCAAATAGTATTCATACCATATTGTGCCTGCTGCAATTAAATGTAGCTATTTACTAATTTATTGTTGCAAATTTTAATGACTTAAAAAAATGTGTAAGGCATCTCAAATGTTTGAAAATATTGTTGTTTTTTTAACATGTGATTCTAACTGCAAATTTAAATCAAGTAAAACAAATCTACTGTAAAAATTTTATATGCATTGAGAATCATGTATAATGTCAGACAGCAATCTGCTGGGTGATTCATACATGCTTACTAATAATATATGTCTTTGAAACACCACTCAGTGGTAGAAAAATTCTCCCAGTTGGTGGCTGAATGATGAGAGTAGAATAATTTAATAAATTAAGACTTAATTTTTGAACCTATGTTTCTCTGTTATATAGTGAAACAAACATATTGCATTTACTGTTTAAATCACAGTGATTCAGTTATAATGTAAAAAATAAAAAATGTAAAATTAGAATTTAGTAAATATATATACAATATAATGACTTATATTGCAATTGGCTATTGTTGCAGTCAATAAAAAATATATTTTATCACATCATAAGTATTATATATCATTGCTTACTGAAACTAACAAATATTAGCAAACCCAGATAAGTAATTTAATATTAAATCATTAAAACAGCACAAACAAGTTTTCTTTACATCTGCACAAGTTGTTACTACCATCTAGCATCTATTGATTACTAAAGTTTCAACTAGGTGTCACTACTGTGCAAAAATTGCTATTAATTTAATTATATATATTGCAATTTTTGATCTTTATTATTATCATCATCACTTTTCATAACAAGAAGAATGATGGAAATGTTTTCTTTTAAAATTTGTTTCAGCTATTATTAAATACAGTACAAATACATGTACTGATTAAGAATAGAACATCCACTTATTTACCCTAAATTTCCAAGAATGTTAGATCCATTCTACCCTTGATCCTTGCTGAACTTATAGAATGTTTTTCATTCATAGTCTATGAAAGAGTGATTTACTCCCTTTAATCACATATACATTAAGCTATGCTAATATCATGTTTATAATTATTCACTTTCCATATAGTGTCAGCTTTAATCAATCAATAGATGCTAAATGGTAGTACTTAATAAATCTTTATCAATTGCTGCCCTATCCAATATCCCCAGATTATTTCTTGCTTATGGCTTTCATCACTGAAGAGTTGTTGTTTTTTTTAACTGTGCCCTTGGATTTTTTTGGATATAATGCAATTTCCCCTAACAATCATTTCTTATTTTTTGTTATACTGCCAGGCTACCCATTCAAATTGGAAATCCTGCAATGTTTTTTTAATCTAATCCATATGATTATGTAAGATTTAGTAGATTATGTAAAATGTTGTATTTTATAAATTTGCATTTAATATATAATTAAAATTAGATATTCATAATATAATGCTCATGTTGTCTTAAATTTATTATTGTATTATTAAAAAATCTGTGTCTACTTTATATACTGTATATAGGTATTTTACAATTAATTTTTATCAGAAGTATACCCATAAAGTACAAGATGAATATTACTGTCTGTGTTTATATATACATATCACCATCATCAGATTTATAATGTTAAAACTGTCAAAAGTGGATGCCATAGTAATCCTTCATATGTCAGAGTTTTTAAGAGTCATTTTAATAAACTTGCAAATAACGCCCTCTTACTGAATGTATTTGTTTAAAAATCAATGTGCATTATATTAGATGCCAAATATATTATATTATATATTCATGTTTGTTTTTTTTATTCTGGATTGTTTAAAAATATATAAACTTATCAATAAATTGTTTCTTTGGACATTAACAAATGGTTGATGGTTCCATCATATGGGTAGATGCACGCCTTTAGCACTCTCCCCCCTCCCCACCATAATGACTAAAAATCATTGCATTAAAATTAATTTCATGAAAACATATTATTGGTGTAAAGTGTTTATAAAAGCTTAGGATTTAATTTTAAATATTGAAATGACATCATAAAATGTAAGCAGGTTTAACCAATAAATGATTTAATTTTAAATATTAAAATGACATCATAAAATGTAAGCAGGTTTAACCAATAATAGCAAGCCATGATCTAATGAGCCATGACAAAGCACCCTATTGCCAAAATGTCTCATCTGTCGTCAGCAGCTACAAACGAAGTTGCAACATGTTTTTATTCTACAATCATGGATTGTAAGTATAGAGGATTTGAACTCAGATTTTCAAGCACTCTTCAACCATCCACCCTATCTCATACAACTGATACACATGACCATACACATGTAGAAAAGATTAATAATCACCAATATACGTATTTCGTGCTAAACCAGCACTCATCAGTTGGTCCAGACTATCATATGAGTTATCATCAAGCTATTATATATATATAAGACAAAAAGATATAGTCAGTTGTAAGTAAGTTATTACTTAAACTCATTCACTTTTTAACAAACCCGCTTTCAAAACATGCATGGTTAAATGAATGTCTTTCATTTATATCGCATTAGTCGAACAATATTAATTCTAATTAGGAGTTAAACAATTTATTTCTACATGTAGAGTATTATTTCAAGTTTTTGTGATCGTGGTTTATAGCAAGTGCCTGGTTATAAACTGAAGATAGATATCAGTAGGCGGCATAAAAAGATAAACATAAATAAAGAGAAAAAAATAGAGTAGGTACTTCAGGCAAAGATTAAAAATAATTACCATTAAAATAAACACCTCTAAGCATGCAGTAGGGTCAAATAAATTGTGTGAACATAAAACATTTTAAGAATTAATTTTCAAGTAAAAATATTATACCCATACATTAATTCATAAAGTCGGCTTTAGAGATTAACAAGTTAAATTTAATTTATGGTCCTATAATATATTTGATGATTGGAGAGGTGACAATTTCGAACTGAATTTTATACAGTACAAGTCCTATGTATGTGATTAACTAAATTCCAATCATTTTCAGGCATCAGAAAAGTGTAATGGAAAATTTGCCATTTAAAAACTATTTTGGAAAAATTACAAAATTAGTTGCCAAAAGAATATATTTGACATTAAAAATAAAATAGGACAAACGGATACATAAAATGGACATCATTAAAATTAAAAATAGATAGATGCAATAATTTCAAGATGTGTAATACAATAATAAAAAAATCTTTATGAAATGTTATCGTGAAAAAAAAAAGGGGGGAAGGGGAGTGCTAGTAAACATCAACGCCCATAGAAGTTTAAAATCTTCCATTAATAGTGAGCGGTTATATAGGGTTTATATATATATATATATTTAGCACATAGGCAGTTATTTGACAAATCCAGATTAATGTGGGATATTTATTATCTAGCTAAGAATATAAAGATACTCAGTTACTAATCATATTGAATAATATTTAACTAAAAAAAAAAGTTAGTTATAACTTGAAAAAAATCCACAGTTGACTCTACTACCTGGGTGGAATCTGGCCCTAGCACTTTTTAAATGAAGACATATTTTAAGAGTGAGAAATGAGTTGTTTTATATTAATGCACATTTGATCAAACAAACTTAAAAGGTAGGCAAACTACATGCCTAAGATATCTTCACAGCAGTAAAGGTACATTAATTTATAAACAGTTTTCTTTTACAGTTTGCATTTATTAATAAATTAATTCAGTGATTCTTTTATTTTACTTTATTTTAGATTATAGTCATTAAAACTGAAAACTATATTGGATAAACTTTTTTATTTTTCAAAGAGGTATGGGGAAAAAATAAACAATTTTAAAAAAATTAAAAAAATCCTTTTAGATATAAAAAGCTATTTGTGCTCTGGACAATTTGGAAAAGTAATAATGATGACCTTAAGAGCCAATAATTCCCCAGTCAAAATTCACCCGAAAATGTAATTTATTGAGCAACCAATCATTTGAGTATTTATCATGTACATGACCCCCCCAAAAAAAGCAATTATAATGGCATACACATTTATTTTTATGCACATAAATATTTAAAAGAAAGTCATGAAATTATAAGATTGTTTATTTGCTTACGACATTTATCTGGATGTAAAGTATATGTTGATATGTGAATTTAGAGAAACAAGAAGCACGTGATTTTTCTCCCAGATAAAAGCATGATAGTTTTCGCCCTGTACATTTAGCTCAGCAATAGACTCTTTGAATGTGGAATCCTAGAATCCATTCTACAGCTGGTTCTTACAGCACTCGAATTTCTTATGAATTATGAAGCAATAAAGCCATCTGAAAATTCAATATCCAGGAAAAGTATTGGGAACAAGGGAATGATTTATATATTGCTTTTGGTCAAAGTAGTTGGTTTAAGTAATCCAGTGAATCTATGGCATGGTTTAAAATTAGTTGATTGCTTATCAAAATGCATTAATGTTATATAGTTTCTATATGATAGAATGAAAGAAAGTATCTATGACTAAAAAAAACATAAGATCTTTAAAATAAAAATTGGTAGTCAACTAGTTCCAATTTGTGCTTTCAAACTTTCATCAAGTAGCCCATCAAAATGTGATATGGATTTGAAGAATGAGTTTTTAATTTGAATTGATTCTTTCTGACTTCATAATATTTTGGCAATTATATTATCCTTTATAAAATGTCGTTAGTGTTTTGAATGCAATATATAATGACTGGTTTAGTAATTACTATTTAAAAAATTCAAATCCTTTAAAAATTTTGACTTGGATTGTTATCATCTTAAGAATGTGAGGCAACTTAAATATTTTGACAGCTTTGTAAGTGTAAAAAAAAAATTAAATGTTGAGGTGCAACTATAGCAGGGGTGTCCAACAAGTCGATCGTGATCCACCGTTCGATCGCGAGGCCAATCTGGCAAGAGCTTACCAGGTAATGAGTGAAACAAATTAAGTCAAGATTTTCAAGTTTTTTTGTTAGAGGAAAAACATTCTAAATTTTTTTCAATTCTAGATAGGTGAAGTCCACTAAGCCGTATCATTATTGAAAATAATATTTTTAATCTTGATTTAATAATAAATATTGTTAATAATTACTTTAGTTCCCCTGGACATGAGTTTTTTGGCCCATTAAATAATTATTTTTTACTAGGTAGATATATAAAAATAGTATATATTTCACACCTCCCTCCACTTAGACTACACCTATGACAACAAGTCGATCGCAACACATTTTTAAAATAAAAAGTAGAGCTTATAAACACAAAAGTAGGCACCCCTGAACTATAGATTTCAGGGTGCTGATGTTTATAACAAATCAAAAAATAAGAATATTTTAACATAAAGTTCAAACTATTGCAAATAAATCGGCTGTATACAAAGCTGTTATTTGACTCAATTTATTATACAAAAGTGAGATTTGGATCTCTACCAGCATAACATAAATGTGTTAGTTTTTTTTTTTAATTTTATTTAAGGGTGCTCCATAAATTTTTAAAAGTATTATGGTAAGATCATAAGATCAGTCAATATGTTATTTAGCTTAATGTGGTATTAAAAAAAATTATTAATGTAAAATCACAACTTCATTGGATTAGATTTATGAAACAAATAAGTTAACAGGTATCCTTTAGATGTATTTTACAATATGTGATTTTTACGAGAAAAAGGCATACGATGTTTATGCTATAATGTTTATCTCAAAAACTATCTAAATAAATAGTATTGATAGCTTTCAGTTAGATAATGATGAGGACTGAATACAATAGAGAGCTAAAATTAGATGCATAAAATGCCTTTCAAAAGAGAAAAAAAAGATTAGCACAATGCAAGTTCAAAAAATCAAAAATTAAAAATAACCACACACAAATTTCTCATATGATGTACAACTTTTATAAGATTTAAAAAGGTAGAAATATTTGAGATAAAAACTATCAGTATGATTCAAAATATTTACAATAAATAAGATTAAAATATTTAGTGGTTACAAAATTTATATTATATCATATACAAAAATACAAACTAAAATAAACCTGCCGTATAATTTCCAGCATACTGAAGAACCATCTGATTTATGGTTACTGTTTCACCCATTGCTTCACTAGATGTTATTGAATTTGATGAGCCAGTATTCATGCCTGGAGAATCCAAATCATCATCACCATGGTGAGGATGATTCTTTGATCCAGAGTGAAATCTGCCATCATCTCAGTCTATTTATAGCATAGTGATGACAAGATTCGAACAGTTATTTTTTACTTTCTTCAGGGATTTTCTTTCAGTTTCTTTAGTCTTATAAGAATCCTATGATACTGTTTAGCATTAACAAACAAGAGCTCTTCAAAAAGTTCTGCTCCAGGAAGATTTCTCGGTAGATTTAGAGCCCCTCTCACTCCAGGAATCACCATAATAATGTCTCGACCATTGACAATATTGATGGCTAATGGTGTCAAACTGATGGATAAACTTGGAACAACTGATGTCTGCATTACTTGAAAAGATAAAGTAGAGGCAGACAACATTAATATATCTCCAGCATTAGCCATAATTACTGCAACTAATGTAGATAAAGTCATGGAGTTAGAAAGACTTGCAGTTTGCACTATTAGAAATGTTATTGTTGATATTTTAATCATTCCAGTTTGAATAGATGTACCTTCTGCTGATTGTAGACTAATGTTTGTCCATCTGTGGACAACTTGTTGACCCTGTTGAGTTCCATAGATGATGTTCTGTTGGGTTTGACGGTGCTGAAATTGATGTCCTGCTGGAACAAGCTGAATTTGTTGACCTGGTTGATCCTGTATTTGTATTGACTGTCCTTGAGGTATTGCTTGAACCATTATTGTTTAACTAAACTGCCCACTAGGAACTTGTGTGAGTCGAACAATCTGAAATCACCCTGTTACATGATTGCCCAAAACTTGAACTTGTGAAAGGAGATTCTGCATGATGGTCACTTATTCACCACCTATTTGGGAACCAGTGAATGTTACCACCTGAAATTGCTTCATGTAGAAAAGTTAAAAGAAAGCATTACGAAAACAGATTAGAATGTTTTAGATTGTTGCATAAAATCGACACAAAAGCTGTCTCTATTGATAGTGGTATATTGTTGTTTCTCTATCTTTTACTTCTTTTTTGGAATTAGAATGGAAAAGCCATTTATTAAAAGCAGCTGCTGATAATATATATATAGAAGATGGTTTACAAAAGATATTTAATGTGTTTCAGAATATCTTTTAGTAATCAAAATATATAAAGTTTATAGACATCTCAAATCAAGGTCGTGCTGGATCAATTATTTAATAAATGAAAAGCCCACCTACAAAAAGTTATAAAGTATTGATGTTAAACTTTGAAATAGTTGTATTTTAACATTATTTATTATTCATTCTGATAATGTGCGAAAACTCAAACACTTAAGAATGTCAGTATATAGTTGACTTATTTGCAAATTGTGACATTTTTAATGTCAAAAGTAAAAAAAAAAAAAAATTGAGATTCAAGTTTCATCTTTTCGGGGGAGGGGGGATATATTTAATACCAGAACATAAAAAAACAAACCTCTTTTCACATCAATTATTATTTCTAACCAGTCAATGACATTTGATATACATCAGTAGTTTCATCTCTGATTGCTAGGTTATCAAAGATTATGAAATTAGGAAATGATAAATAAAAAGACGCTGTTTCCTGTAACGTTAAAGTTTACATTTGTGTGTATATTGATCAATATATGAAAAGAAGAGATTTGAAAATGGATACGATTGTAACTACAGAAGAGAAGTGTGCCCAAACACCTATTTTTCAAATTATCTTCTACATAAGAAAAATGGGGGGGGGGCATTAGAAATAATTAGACATAAATATAATAAGTAGCTTACATAAAGCCAAAATTATACAAAGATAGTTGCAAATACAATGTCAAATTTGCAAGATGAAAAGATAAAACATTGTAAGTTTAGCTGCAATAAAACACTTTGTCTAATTATATGTATTATTATATTAAAGAACTAAAATAAATGTAAATGTTAAATGTTTTCTTCTTAAACGAAACCAAAAGCTTCTGTGCATAGGTCATGTGGTAGAAATCCTGTTAACTGTGGTAAATGGACTCAACACCTGTTAAAATTAGTAGCTGTAAAAAATACTTGCATTCAGCACTTTTCCAATGATTGATTATCAGATTGTTGTTTCACTACTATTTTTCTACAATTTGAACATATAGCTATGTGGTCAACAAGTTATAGTCTAGCTATATCTATCCACAAATAAAAGCAGTATTAATTAAAGATATTCCAAAAGTATTTATTCACTCACACAGATGCACATAGAAAGAGACGCTGTCATTGTAAATGAAATTCGATATGAGTTATACATGTATAATGTATAGAATTTATTAAACGTTTTCACCAGAAAATGACACACTATTAAACAAAAGTTTGTTTACCCGACTTTATATGAAGAATAAAAATATTAAATTGTGTCACAGTGGAGTAGAAACAAAAAATTTTAGTCTTGACATAGCCTATGGAGGTTGTGTACATCTTTTAAAAAATTGTAAATCTGAAGACTTGTTTAGCCAATCCTGTTTTAAATCAACTTTCTAGAGAGTGAATCTTTTGATTGACAAGTATAATCTATTAAACTAACTTGTAGATCGCATCCATTTGTCAACAACCAATTTCATTTTTACCAAAGCATATTATTATTAACTAAATGTCAAGATTAAACAGTTCAAACTTTATTATATATTGTCAAGTATCATATGTGCTTGCATAACTATTATAAATTAAAAGATAAACTACTTTAAAATTGGTTATCTCATTTAAAGTTCAATTCTGCCATGTCTTACTGGAATGACTGTAGTAACAATTTTGGTCATATTTGCTCTTTGCATCTATTGCCTATTCATAGAAATTATAAAACATTATAAAAGAATAAACAGATGTCTTAAATTTTAAAATCAAACATATTGTTATTAAAATTTCAGATTTTTTTCCCCCCCACTGATGTGTGTGAAAGCATAAATATTTTACAAATATGTTGCATAAATAAGTTTAAATATGTAAATAATTACTGAAAAATACAATTTTTCTTTCAGAAATACTAAAAAATAAAACACATTCTGAAATACCTGGGGACAAATAATCTATTACTCAGTAATCCTGATGATTTCTTTGTATTATGGTGAAACAATCGGGATATTGTCAGCTTGCTTTGAGATTCAAATTTACATGATATTTGCATGAGATCTGTACAATACTGACATCTTCAGACTTTTTTAAAACTAATAATTTTACTTTTGATTTTTAAGTTAAAAAACCATTTTGGTAAACTAATATTACAGACATGTGCAAGATAGTGAAGAAAAGTTGAAGTTATATCAACACAATAATACTCCAAGTGCCTCAAAATGTATAAGACAAAATCGCTGATTTTCCTCAAACACCCTTGTAAACTAATTACTGTGAATCCTTTTAAAATCCAAGCAAATAAATAATGTTGGCTTACTTAATATTTAATAGTGAGTATGCATTGAACAGACAATATTGGTTTATATAAGAATTCCTTATAGAGATATTTATTACAAGTGATTAATAAATAGTAATAATTAGTCCAATTATTTCATTTAATTTAATCTTATATACATATTATATATACATACTTCATATTGATAATCTTTAGTCTGACATTCAGTATAAATTCAACTTTCTTTTTTATTACATATTTGGCATAATAATGTGTGGCCAGCTATATTTGCCATAATTTCTTTTTCTTCTCCTAAACCTGTAAACCTACACACAACACTAATGCCAGAAATAGCATATAAAAAATTTTGATTGCATTCTTCACTGATATTAATATTGGTGCATATTTTATTAAAATAATTTGTTAATAATCATTACAAAATTTTGTTTTGTGTAAAAGAAATTAACAAAAATTGATTTTCCTCACTGTAACACAATCTGGCTGGTAGTAGATACATGCCTTTCTGTCAATCTCTAATCACATATGTTTATACATGTGTAAATCATCAGGATACGCTGCGTAATACAATGGAATGTACAAAGAAATTTGCAAATGCATTACTTATGAGTATGTTTACTGAATATACCACAGGAACAGATACTATGGTATGGATGCATTTTAATGGAATTATTATATTTAGACACATAAAATTTTTAAAAATTATATTTTTCCTGAGATTTTACATTCGTTTGTTTTTTTAAAAAAATTTTTTGCTGTTCTACATAACATGGCCAATATAGATCAAATTAAAAAATTGAAATTAAATAGCAGAGAATTCCAAAGTTGGTGGACAAAAGAATATGGCATGATTAATAAGGGAAATAAAGCATTTTGTGTTTTATGTTCAGTGACAATAATATACAGAACCTTATCATTGAAATGACATTATGAAAGAAGCCATAGATCTCATATTAATAAAGGTAAAGAGCAAAAAGAATTTATTGCACAGGGCATTGCTTACTCTTCAACATCCTTAATTAAATATATAGGCAGGCAGTCAAATATATCAGTTCATAGTTATATTGCCTCAAATTTTCCAAACATGGGAGACCATTTGATGATGGTAAATATCCAGACAAAGCATGGTTAAATTGTGCTTGGTTCTTTTTCAAGATTTTAAAAACAAAAGAAATATATTTAAAGAATAAAAATGCCTTTGGCTAGAAATATGGTGAATGATAAAATATTAGAAAAGAATAAAAATATAATGCATCAACAAAAAATAAATTATAAATCTTTCAGTTTCATTTCTCTTTGTTTTGATGAGACTATTGATATAACTGAATCAGCTATTTAGCTATTGGTATTGGAAACAATATAAAGAAAAAATTAATCAGTTTATTATGATTAGCAACAACATATTGGCAGCACAGTTATAGGTGCCTTTGATGAAAAAGAAATAAACCTCTCCAGAATATATCAGAAATAATTGATATTATGATTAAACAGGAAAATGGTTTTGACAATTATGGATATTAAGTTTTGGATTTCCATTACATTATACATCAATGGCTTTTATGTGACAATGGTTAGTTTCAAGATATGGAAGATATTAGGAGCTTTCTAACAAAATTTGACAATTTTTTATTAACAAACATGTTTTAAATAAATAAAAATGGCTAGAATTTATAAATAAAGTAAACTCATCATAGAATACTTTATGTATAATCAAGTCTAATGGTTAAGTCACAGAAAAGTTATTCAAAGGTTTACTGCATATTTAGATGAAATTAAATGATATATATATATATATATATATATATATATATATATATATATATATATATATATATATATATATATATATATATATATATATATATATATATATAATGAGAATATGATTGAATAATATAATCTATTAATGATGTCAAATGGCTTTTAATATTTTTTTCTCTCTTTCAATCTCCTGTGGTTATCCACAATGCTATTTTGATATTTTTGGTTCATTTAACAGTAAAAAGTGAAATTAAAATTATATTAATTTATTAGTTCAAAAAAAAATCTGAAGAGATTATGAATTTGTGAGATTACTTAGAGATGATTTTTTGACTGAATACAGGAATTATTAAAAAAAATGAATTTTTTTTGCCTAGTATTTTTTCACAATATTGTAAAATAATTATTTAAAATTAAAAGTATGTGTGATTACAATTTGATTTTATTTGAATATATTTTATTTTTAAAAATATTCAGTTAACGTATTCAATCATAATCATGAACAGAAAACTATGCTAAGATTGTTAATGTTTTTTTGCAAATACTTTTTCATGTTTGCAATATTTTAAAAATTATTAAAGTAATTTTAAATTTTAAAGCCGAATTTGATGGATTTATGATGACTTAACATTAAATTATTCACATTTTAAAAATAAAGTTCATTCAACAAACATCATTAATTTTCTTTTTGCTGATTTTCCTTTACATTGTCCAATCAGAAAAAGATTCATTGACACAATTCACCTTATTATTATTTTCTAAATTTTCAAGATTCAAATATAATTTTTTTGAATATTTTTTGTTTGTAATCCTATATTTCTAATAAATCATGGTATACTGAATAAAGATTAAAATCAAATGTTGAAGTATTGCACTTTTACCAACTAGAACAATAAAAATATTTTCATGGGTGAAGGTTAATATAAAATATCATGTCATAAACCATATTTCAATATACATCAAAACAGATATGCTTGGATAGCCTCTCTGTGGCTTATACAAAATCTATTCCCTATGACGATTTCTAAGATAAAGTATTTTATAAGAAAGCAATAATTTCAGAGAGAACTTTGAGACTTAAAATTTGTTATCAAAATATTTAACAGTTGCCTTTGTTACATGGATTTGTACAAGTAATTTATCTCACATTCTGAGCAAATGAGCATTTGTTAGAGAAATTCCATACAAGCAGAATTCTTTTAAAAAAATACTCTTAGATAATAATAAAAAAAACCTAACAAGCATCAATTTTGACAACTTATGTGGAAATGGTGTTATTTACTTTTTGATAGAACAAAAATTAATTTATATTTGTGTATATTAACTAAATACCACATATATGTAATCTGTTAATGTTCTTTCTATAAATATTTATAAAAACTTATGGTTTTATATATTGAAATGGTATATTTGGCACTCATCCCATTTCACTTACTGTGTCATATAATAGTAATTATTCTAGATTTAAATCCTGCCAAGTATACATATATCCATGTATAATTATATGTACCTGCATATATCTACATATATTTGTTATAATTATGTATGCCTGAATTATATACTAAATTAAACACATATCTGTGCGAACATCATTATATATATACGGACACACTGATGTATATGCGAGGGAGCTGTGACATACAACTGATTTAATAGCATTACAGTGTAATTATATTTATAAATCTTTAATTTAATATAATGTATATGTATAAATTTATTTATCATTTCTTCAAACATTGCCTATATATGCTCAATTCCATGGGTGACCAACATACATATATAACAATATGTTTTGCAGAAATTTAGTTTCTAAAAATATTAAACAGTTCTTATTAAAAAGATCATACCACACACACCTGTTTTAGAATTGTGTAGAGATCAAATATAAAATCTTAAAATAACAAATTTTAAAGTGCACCCTGGTCAAAGCAAATATGATCAGGCGGCACTATTTTCTATTCACTAGAGTCACATTTGTTTTTTATCATCATCATCATCAACCATTATCAATCCACTGCAGGATGAAGGTCTCTCCAAGTTTAATCCATCTTCTCCAATCTTTAGCTTCTCTTCTCCATATCACCCCTGCACACTTTCGTATATCATCCATCCATTTCATATGTGGTCTCTTTCTGGGTCTTCTACAATCTCTTGGAATCCCGTTTAAAATTTCAATTGTCCACCTATTATCATCTCTTCTAGCAAAATGTCCAGCCCAACTCCAATCGTTTAATTTTTTCAATGAGGTTAGTAACACCTGTTTGTTCTCTTACCCATACATTGCGTTTTTGATCTCTAACCCATTAGTCCCAACATATATCTCTTCATACTTCTTTGAGAGGTCTGAAGCCTCTGTATTGCTCTTCTATTAAGTGTCCAAGTCTCATATCCATAAGTAAGAACTGGTAAAACACATTTGTTAAAAACCTTTCTTTTCAAACACGTAGGCATATTTATTTTTAGTATCAAGTTATTTCTACCAAAAGCACTCCAACCAAGTTTAATTCTATGATTAATTTCATCCATTATGTTTCCATCTGTATTAATAATCTGACCAAGGTATTTGTAACTGTTAACTTCTAATTCATCATAATCAATCTTTATTTTCATATTTTGAGAAAATCGATTAAACATTACTTTAGGCTTTTTAACATTTATCTTTAGTCCTACTTTCATCTGATAACTCCTGCAACATTTCCTGCAGCTCTGAAGCATTATTTGCAAAACAACTACATCATCTGCAAAATCTAAATGACTTAAATAATCTCCATTTAATTTCACTCCTTTAGTTTCACATTTTAATCCACAAAATACTTCTTGCAGCACTGCTGTAAAAAGTTTTGGAGATATGGAGTCACCTTGTCTTACACCTTTCTCAATGTTGACTTTCCCAGTATCATTATGTAATCTAATTGTTGCTGTTGCATTTTTATAAATATTCATTAAAATATGACAATATCCTAGATCTATACCTTGATGATCCAATGCTTTAATCACTGAAGAAATGTTTATAGAATCAAACGCCTTTTCATAATTTACAAATCCAAAACATAATGGCAACTCATATTCATTTGTCCTTTCTATAACTTCTCTCAATACCTGGATATGATCTACTGTACTAAAACCACTTTTTAAATCCAGCTGGTGGAAATCCAATGTTCTCTGTAGACGAGTTGTAATTATCTTGTTAAAATTTTTATATAAAACTGATAAAAGGCTGATAGGTCTGTAATTTCTAATATCTTCTTTATCACCTTTTTTAAATATTAATATTATTACTGCATTCTTCCAATCATCCGGTACATCTTTATCATTTAGACATTTGATATATAACTTTGCTAAAAAAATTTCTATTTCTTCACCTGCTTCTTTTAATATATCAATTACAATTCCATCATTACCTGGAGCCTTTCCTTTCTTCATACATTTAATTGCATGTCTCACTTCTTCATTTAAAATTCTAGGCAATTCGGAAGATGTAATAGATTTAGGAGGTACTTGTTCTTTATTACTATATAATTCTTGATAAAAATCTTCTACCAGTTTCATGATGTCATCTCTCTTTTTAGTAATAATTCCATCTTTTTTTCTTATTGCAGATATAAATTTCCTACCAATACCAAAATGTTGTTTAACATTCTTGAGACTTTTATTCTCTTCTACAGCTTTTCTTTCTAGTTCACAGTTATGCTTTCTTATATCATTTTCAACTCTTTCCGCACCATTTTATAAAATTTGAGATATTCAATTCTTTTTAATGCATCACTTTTGTATATCTTCATATTCCTTCTTTTCTTCATAAATTCTCTAGTCTCAGTCAATTGCTGCTTCTTTCTACCAGCTAGCTTTGTTGCAGTTTTTAAAAGTGTATCAGTTATTTTCATATTAATTTCATTCAAATCTGAATCATGCTCAAAATCTACTAATACTTGAAACTGATTTGTAAGTTCTAATTTAAATTCATTAGAATGTTTCTGAAGATTAGGAATATCAACTGTAAATATTGTTTTTCTTAATAATTTTTGTCTCTCTAGTTTTACATTAACACGTATCTTACACCTTACTAATCGATGATCACTTCCTGTGTTAAATTTATTAAGAACATTACAATCTTGAAATATGTATTTCCTGTTAGTCAAAATATAATCCAATTCTGCTGTACCTTCATTTGGATGCTTCCACTTCCATTTTCTTTTAACATTTTTCTCAAAAAAAGAATTCATAATATAAAGTTTTTCTTTTTCTGCAAACTCCACAGTCTATGTCCTCTCTCATTTCTATTACCATAACCAAAATTACCTACATCACTTTCATCTTTCATTTGTTTACCAATTCTAGCATTAAATTCTCCCCTAACAATTTTAAAATGTTGTTTACTCTGATCAAAAGCCGTTTGTACATCCATATAAAAATCTTCTACTACTTCATCACTATGAGAACTTGTTGGGGCATAAACCTGAATTATATGCATTTGGTATCTGGTATTAAGTAGTATAACTAATCTTGCCACTCTGTCCGATACACCATCAATCTCCACAATATTGTTCTTCCACTTTTTATTTATAATGAATCCTACTCCACTTGTATTTCCAATATGTGCGCCTTTATAATAGAGTATATGTCCACTTTTTAAATCAGTTGTCTCTTCACATTTTTTTCTAACTTCACAAAGTCCAATAATGTCCCATTTAATATAAGACAGGTCTTCTTCTAATTCTTGCAGTCTTCCTTCACTTGAAAGTGATCTGCAGTTGTAAGTACCTAAATAAAAAGTCATCATCAAATGGCAGCCTGGGTCCACAATCAGGGGATTCTTAGCACCTTCCGCCTTTGGCCACCAACTGCTGCCTTGGTTGGTGACTTTACAGCCTCCTGGGAATAAGGGCCATGCTTTATTTTTGTCTGTCATAATTGTATATATGTATTGAAAAAATATTTATCATTTACACAAACATTCATTCTGCCTTATCAGGCACTGAGAAGAAAGACCATGGTGTTTCTTGATCTTAAACTCAGAGGTAAAAAGCCAATAAACTCACCACGCTGGCTAATGCATGTTGGTGAGCAGCCCATCCATGTTTGTATACTATATAAATAATCACATAGTAATAATAGCTGCAACGACAAGAACATATGGAGTGGACATTAGAAATTTGCCCTGCTCAGTTCCTTTAAGGCCTCCAAGAGGAATCAAAGGGTCTCCTTTCAATTAATAACAAACTCCTTTCTGCAGCCATTTGCTTTTACTGGGATGTAAATATTAGATTTTAAAAATTAACAAAAGAATCTTCAATTTAAAGATTAAAATTAAAAGTTGTAAACAATCTAATGGGTTTTATGCTGCAAAGCCTGTCTTATTGGCAAAGATGACAGGGGGATCATAAATCTAGTATATAAATGCCATTTTTCAGCACTCAAGGACTCTCTTTCGTAATATAATCTAAGCAGGTACCATAGAAAGCTATGCCCATTAAAAATTTGACATGAGTCGTTAGGAAGGCCCCAAAATTGCCATCTTCCTATGGTAGAATAGTGACTTTCAGCCCAGAATCATCATCACTGCCAAGATGGAGGAATTCAATAGCACCAGTAGCCAAGAAAAGACATCAAGGAAGAGAAATATATCCAGAAAAGTGAGTACCCATTCAGCCTCTAGAAGAAATCAGTAATATTCTTCACCACAGAGCTCTAAAAATCTATTAAACTTCTAATATTTCAATCATCTAACTGTGAACATTCATATGTAACATTAAACAAGTTCCTAACTTTGTAATAACTAAATCATTTATTAATGTAATCTTTTTATATCTGTGGCCATGCCTAATTTCTATTAGTTATTGATCTCATTTTAAATTTATATGCTATGCTATGACAAGATTTCAAAGAAGAGAGTAATTAAGATAAAATTTTGGCAAGATTAGAAGCTCTCCAGTAAAATGCATCATTGCTTTTTAGCAAACACAAATCGTTGCTTTAAAATCTATTCTCGCACACAACCGATTGCTACATATTCATTGTTATATACTTATATGTTTTACTTAAGTTGACATGTATTAATTTGTTAGAGAGGTTTGCAATTATTATTATGTCTTAGTTAAATAACAGCTATAGATGATATCACAAGCATATTTGTAATTATTATAAAGCCTGAAATATGCTTTTCCCTCCCTAGTTAATTATAAAAAAATATATGCAAATCCCATAGATTAAAACTAGATTGGCTATCAATTAACCTGTTTTAGCATGATTAAGATATATCAATTTGAGAACTGGATCAAGATAGTTTCTGCCGAATGAAGCTATAGATTTAAGCACATTTTAAATAGTCTTTAAAATATATTAGTATTATTTATAAGCATTATGAATGTGTATTTCCCAAGCACTGTTGAGTATTACCCCTTGCTATGCTTTCTTTTAAATGGGCTCATGGTGACAGGCCATCCCATTATTTGGTTTGCACAGCTAGATTTCTAGAACAGGAGCACGAGAGCCCAGAGCTTATTGTGCTAGCAAGACCAAGAGTATTGAGTACTAGATACTGAATCTCATGAATAATTGCACATTCATGCTGCCATCTTTAATTTAGTATTTAGCACCATAGACTCAGATGCCCATCTACAGTAACCAGTTCATTCCACCCTGTTTGTTAACTTCAATATTGGTCTTAACCTGGAATCTGGTTTGTGAGGGAATCTATATTAGAGTGTATTAATTGCTCACTGATAATAATTTAGAATTAGCAACTTAATGCTTTATATTATATCTTCCTGATAATGTTTAGCTTATTGCTTGCAAACCTCACGGATAGTTGGCATAACATATAGGCATGAGACTTTGATTGCAGATAGTAAAATATATAAAGTGCATTATTATTAAGATAAGACTTCTGTGCTGTAATTATCCCATCATTGTTGTAATGCCTGTGCATGTAAACTCCACAATGAATGCACATCTTTCGGTTTCTTATGTTTAATCATTTTATTTAGTTTTGTTTATTAAAAATATTTAAATTTAATATTGTTTAGCGTGTCTCTCACAATCCACCAAGCCAAGTCCAACTCAAATCCAAAATATAATCTTATTAACAAATATATGCATTGTCTTAGTAAGCCATAAGAGTTAAAACATCTTTTAATATTTATTATTATTAAATTAGTAATCATTCCACTGAGTTTCATGTTCCAATCTATTCTCAGCCAGCTTACAAATTAAATTGAGACTGAGTGTAACCTCATAAATGTCATCCATAGAGTATTAAATCATGAAGTGCTAGTAAATGAGTTGAAGTATTGTCAGATTTGAGGTCTTAATCCCTCATATGGATCAGGTTTGGTGTAATTTGCCTGAACTCTGCATTTTGTTGCATGAATGCACAAACATTTCCATTACAATATGGCATCTTTTGATAAAAAATTAACTTATCTCTTCCATGAAATATGTTTCTGTTGGGAAATCAATTGAGATCATATCAAATATAGTAACTCAGTTTGTATTTAAACAGATTCACAATGCTTAATTAATTTTAAATTGGAAGTTTAAACATGGATTTTAGAAGTAATTCAAATAAAGCTTTCTAGCATCAGTTTAATGTTAAATACCACTGAGTTTATAAACTAACTCATTTTAAAATAATCTTGTTTTCAAATAAACATTTTAACATCTATTAACGTAATTTGTTTATGCTCTTACTGGAAAATTAGAGAAACTTATAGTCTCACATAAGGCAATATTTTATGAGATTTTAATTAAATTACTGCTAAAATTCATAGTCAACTTTCTTGTGATGTATAGAGGTTTTTCATCTTTGGACCCTGTTTGCTCACTCTGCCATAGGGAGGATGATACCATATTTCACATTTTCAACAATTGTTCCTCTCTTCAGGGCTGTAGAATATTGATTAATAAAATTTATACACCAAAACTTCCAATTATCAACACACTCATAAAAGGTTTTGCTTATGGGGATTTTGCAATTATAAGAAGTGCAACTTTCATCACTTTCTGTCTATGGTTTGTCAGATGCTTCATAATCTTCAAGTCTGTTATACCTGATCCAACATTAATTTTTTTACAAAAATTAAAAGATATCAAAGAAAGAGATTTGAAGTTAGCTCCTCACCTAATAGCAAATTCCACATGGAATCTTATTAATATTGGACATTAAGTAATTTAATGGTTTATAAATGTATTGCCAAATTTAATGTTATTTTATAATTTTTTCTTTATTGTAAACATAGTTAAATAAACCTGTTTTTGATACTAACTTTAATATTAAATTGCACATTGATAGTCTATTTAAATAGGAACAGAGTTTCTATGTCTGAAGTGATCTACTGGACCAAAGATGATATCAGTTTTGATTGACAGAAACACGCATTAACCAAGTTGGTTCAATTTTTATCAAATATTATTATAAATATAAATTTTTAATGAGGATGCAAATAATGTTAATAGATTATATAAAGATATCTATAAATGTATGCACATCTGCATATATATATATATCAAAAATTCACCTTGTATAGTCAAAATAAGAGTCATAGATCTCATGACCCTATCTCTTAAGCTTGCAAGTTATAAACAATGAGGATTGCCAATTCCTCTACAAACTTTATGATAAATGCTTAGCCAGAGCCAGCACTTAAAATATCTCTGTCAGGAATCCCTCCCCAAACACCTGGCCATGGTTTCGTGCTTTGGCACTCCTCAGAGAGGTGTCAGGGTAGGTTCAGACACTAGATCTAAAAATACCAACCCAAAGCCAAGCACTTATCTAAAAGTTATCTATTGAGTGAAAAATCTGAAATTTTTAGACATCTACATGTCTTCAAACCCAGCTATCCAACTCAAATAGCTATATATGTATACAGTTTGTTTACTATTCTACTATTTTTTTCCCATATGTCATAGCATCGGCTGGGACGCGAACCCACAACCGTCTACAACCAACTACTTGCTTGTAAGGCGGCTGCAATGACCTCTCGGCTAAGTTTGGTGCAATAGTAGAATGGAAGAATGTGGGATTTAAAGTCATGCATCATGCCCGCTAACATTTCTGGTGCATTGCAACAGTTTATTGGGCTATTTATTCATAATTATAACATATAAATTCGAAATAATATATTTATTACAGACATTTTACCGATATGAAGAGTACAGTTTATAAAAGTGGGCTATCAAGGGGTATAACAAATAAAACAAAACATTGGCAACCATTAGTTAAAATATATCAATTTCAATTCTAACGATCCCATATTATCAGTTTTGCACTGTATATTTTATAACTTTTAAATATTACTGAAAACAGATATATATACATAAAAAAGGTGACAATTCTTTTGTAAGTTTATAAACTGAAATAAAAATAATTTGAATAGTGGCAAAATGCCATAATCAGTAAATGACTTTTTTTTTAAAGGAAAAAAAAGGACTTGAGGGGTTTCCAAAACTTAAGAACTAACAAATATTTAGAAAATATCCTAATTACAAATGGGAAGATAAATTAAAGACAATTTTGTAGACTATAATAAGAATAACATCTTCGATCAAATTTTATAGTAATAAATATACTACAGATGTAAGTTAAGTATTTATCAAGATACCCGGATTAAAAATGTTTACTGAGAACTTTTAAAAACAATAAAATAAAATAAAAATCTAATGTTCCATACATCTAATATTTAAAAAATAAAAAATAAAACTGACATTTATAAACCCAGAAATAAACTTAAATTCTGAAAGAAAAAATGTTAATAAAGTAAGACTAAATTTAACCGTAAGAAATTCATTAGATTGATATACATATATATATGGCTGGCTTTGGCAGAATAGCCTAGTTGATTAGAGCATCACGTTAATTTCAGTATTTATAAAACTACAAGTCACGGGTTCAATTCTCATGCTAGACTGTCAGTTATTAGACCACCGACATGAACAAAAAGAGAATAATAATATCACTCAAAATGTTGTGCTATATACTAATTGGCATTGTTATTAACAGTTGAATGCATTTGGAAAAGTATAAATAAAATTTGAATTTTTCTGAAAATATTTAATTATTCAACTTGATGATGGAAATGATCTAAATAATACAAATATCCACTTAATGAATAATATTTCTGTAGTGTAATTTTCACTACATAACTCTCATGCAAGATAGAGACTAGTTTCCATCCACTTTTAATATCTAGAGGGGTATGATCACAAACATATAACTAAAGGCATGTGAAAAAGATATATGATTCCCAAGATGTACCCTTTATTCCGAATCAGTACTCATAAGTTGGCCCTGATCACAATCTCTTACATATATTTTTATCATTGTTCAGTGTATCTATCTATAGTCTAAGTAATGACTAATAAAAATTATAATATACTTTCATTAAATGGTTTGTGTCAAAGCTGTGAGGGTGGAAAGTTTGATGGTTATCAATATAAATATATGATTCACTTTTCCATTTCTTGGAGTTTAATACAATGCTAGGGTCTCAATCATACCCAACAAACTAATATCCAATCAGTTAGAAAGCTGGAAAATGGATTGGGAAACAAACTTTTAAACAGGCTAGCTAACAAACTCTGCCAATAACATCAACAAATCATTCACAAAGAAAAGGTTCAGGATTGACTTTAACA
Organism: Epiperipatus broadwayi; assembly: GCA_028023455.1. NCBI lineage: Eukaryota > Metazoa > Onychophora > Udeonychophora > Euonychophora > Peripatidae > Epiperipatus > Epiperipatus broadwayi. The sequence goes on from JAQFVV010012468.1 coordinate 2,039,850, forward strand.
AGGAGGTATGTGGCTACCAATATATATGAATACACAACCAAAACTACCATTACAATACCATCATGGGTAATAAACTCATACATTTAAACCAAGAAACTTAAAACTATGAAACAACACAATAAATGTTATGAATTAGAATAAATTGTAACTACATGTTAAATAAATGCTCAATTAGATATGCTACAAAACATGATGTACAACGGATATTAGCATAAATACCATGAAACCACACAGTATTTAAAACTGAATGTGAGGAGGCCTCAAAACCAAACGCTCAGAGTGTAATGAATTAAAAGATCTGCTAATGATTTTCAATCTAAGCTACAATGATGAAAATGTTATAAACTAAAGTTTAACAATACTTGTTAACATTAGTCTTTCAATTACAGAGCATTGGCAAACTTGAACTGTTGTCTATATAAACCTTGTTATTATTGTTTAACAAAGAAGTCAAAATTATTATTTTTATCAGTCCTCAAAACATAACACATGAACATAAGTAATAACTAAGAAAGTAATAAAAAATCTTCCTTTATTAAAATAAGACTTAATCACATTTAGCCCATCATTTTGGTGCTTCTATAACACATGACTTCAAAGCAACAAATCATCCTCTTGCCACTAGGGTATTATAGGGGAATGCAGGCAAATATTGCTATAAGGGTGGTACAGCACAATTATTTGTACTGCCATGCAAAAAAAAAAATTCATAATATAGGTCAGTATTTCTGGAACTAACATGAGAATTGGCCACATTTGACTCGGTGAGAGTAAAAGTAGTTTGCTCTGGATGGGATGATAGGAAGTGTAAATTCAAGAAAGCATGGTTCATTTCTAATGAATCCTACACTATAAACAAAAACGAATCCCGTGTTTCCTTGTCAAAGAAATGAAATATGTAAATAGGTCATTTACATCATGTGCACTTTATTTAAATGTTGTATTGCATCATGTAGCAAAATATGAGCATCTAATTGTCACTGTTAAATGCAAGTTCAGCAAATTATATCAATAATAAAAATGAAATACCAAGAAGTTATAATGGCAATTCTACGGTATTTTGAAAATACAGTACTAAATTTTTACCATGGTCAGTCTATATTTAAAAAGCCTTCCTGCAGGAAGATAAAACTATACGACATTTATTATTACTTGCAAAAACTGCATATATACATGACAGGAGATGTCTAAATATACATTGACTGCTCCCCATAATAAGTTCTATATTGTGTATGTTAGGATATGTAAAACAAAACCAATATAAGTCTATAATTATTATACTAATTGTCATTTAATATTACACATTTTTATAAAGTATTTAATTGTGTCCAATTTTAGTTTCAATTGTTGTATAAATATTTATATAATTCTTCTAACAGTAGGACGAAATTGTTTGCAATATATCCTTGCAGATGAACTATAAAAAAATGAAACATTATTTGTCAGTCTTCCAGTTTTCCAGATGATGACACATACATAATTTTACATCCTTGTTTTACCATGTAAATCAGAAATAGATACCTATTTTCTAATTAATGATGCATGGATAGACACTGGTAATGAGCTGGATATTTGCAAAAACAAAAATCCAAGATAATGAAAACTTTAAAAAATTTCAACATTATATACAAGCATTATTAAATAACTCTTTTGTTGAAGATTCATTACAACAAAATCATCATCAGCCAATGGAAATAATTACATTTGTAGAATAAAATTTTGTTAATATAATATAATAGATGGTCATATATTTAGAATTCATTTGTTAGAGGGCATATTTTTTATTTTCGTATCATGTTATTAAATTATAATTTTTGTCAGATTTTTTTGTAGTATTAATCATTTTTTAAAATAATATGTAAAAGCAACTAAAAAGGAAATAATAATATAAAAAAAATTTTTTTTTTTTTTTAAAAAATAGCGCTTTTATTATTAGATATCAGTGCTTGGAGATAAGAGTTAAATAAAGTTTGAAAAGTTTTTACTAGGAAAAAGATATGCAAATTCCCACAGGATAAGAATTTTTTTATACACTTAATATAATCCACTAAGGATGTTTTCAATATTGTAAATGATATCATAATCATAGAAATGTGTCTGCGAAATCTAGAAAGGGGTGTGACATAAATGTTATGTAACTTGTGTGTAAATTATAGGGAAATGAGTTGGTCTACATAGTCACCTTTTTAGAGAGAGGATAGTGTTCCTTTTGGTTGATGTTATTGGCATTATTTGCAATATGTCAAGATTTCTTTACTTTATGCTTTGCATCATTTCTGTTTAAGCATAGTGTGGGTTTGAGTACATGCAGAGCTGGTTTTGATGAACCAGATATATAAATTTGTAATCAGAATTGTTTTTGACTCTTTTATATAGATATTGGTATTGGGAGAGTCTGATTACCAAGCTGGCACAAAATTTCTCTGAAGTAAACTGCATTGTAATTGATTTGATTGCAGAAAATCTTGTATATGATTTGGGAGTTTGTTCCTGGGAGAGTTTATCTTTAGAGTTGTTGATAAGTCAATTTAATGTGGCTGGATTACAAAGACTAATTCTATAAGTATCAAAGCAAGCATTATTTGTATTTCTAGAAATATTGGGAATATATGGTAAAAAATATCCAAGGCTTGGCCTTGGCTGGGGTAAAGATAAAGTTGATTACAACATAAAATCTATTAGTAATCATCCTGCACTTGTATCCAAAGTAATGTATATCCTTAATACAATTCTCGATGTTAGATTTACACTCAAATTCAAGCTTGCAAAGATTAAAGTTCCTATTAGAAATGCTTTCAAACCTAATGAACAACTCTAAGAATAAATTCCCCTCTAAGTAACTCCCCAAACAGTATACAATATTTCCTGCAATCAATCCAATTGCAATGCAGTTTGCTTCAGAGAATCTCATGCCAGCTTGGCAATCAGATTCTCCTAACACCAATATCTATATAAAAAAGTCATAAACAATTTCAATCACAAATCCACATTTCTGGACCACGAAAACCAGCCGTGCATTTGAACCCACACTAGTGATAGTAGTATGCTTAGAAAGAAATAATACAAAGCATAAAGAAAGCATGGCACATCACAAATAATACTAATACCATCAAAAAATAAGAATTCTGCTTTCCCCTCTCTAAAAAGTGGGTATGTAGACCAACCCATTCACATACGATTTACATACAAGTTACAAGGCATTTATATCACACTTCTTTTCTAGACTTTGCTTATGCATTACTATGATTATGGTATCATTTACAAAATTGAAAACATGCTTAGCGGATTACATTAAATGTATAAAAAAAAGCATCTGAGGGAGTTTGTACATATCTCGCTTCCCAGTAAACAATTTTCAAGCTTTTCTTAACTCATGCCTCCAAGCACTTATATCTGATTACAAGTGCATAAGGACAGTTAAAAATTCAAAGAGAATTATAATGCTTTTATGAAAATAGCTAACTAACAAGTAGAAAAATAACAAACTAATCAACTTCTCAATTAATTGCCATTCTTGGAAAATATCAAATATCTTAAAAATCTAGATTTGTCATAAAACAATTGGAAATTGTAGGAATATTGTTGTTTCATAAAAGAATTTGAGGCTGCAGTAAATCTTAAAAATCAAAAAGACTTCCAATGATTTTATGAAATGATGACATTCCAGCAATTTCCAATTGTTTTATAACAATTCTAGATTCTTTAAGATGTCTGACATTTTTCAAGAATGGCAAATTAACTGAGGAGTGGATTACTTTGTTGTTTTTCTATTTGTTAGTCAGCTATGTACATAAAGCATTATTTAAAATATATTTATATCATTATTTAACAATAACTATTCACAAAGTCACCCTTTGAAAATGAAGATTATTTTTTAAAAGTTATGTAATTTCATAGCATTGAAATAATATAATACAATAAAATAATGAAATCATAGTTGGAAAAAATAACACGTTTTATTATATGAAAAACACACACACACTAATAATAAACTGCAGCAAAAAATAAATGTGTTACAATAGTTTTAATTTCATATATATCACTGTAATAATAAAATTGGAGAAGACACTCAAAATAAAAATCTGCCCAGTTTTAGTCATTATGTAATTAAAACAAAAAAGCTTTGCTCATATAATAAATTGTGCCAAAAAAAATTAGAAAATATATGTTGATAGTTATTTTTTATCTTTCCTGCATGGTTTGGTGCAGCAGCAGAGGATTCGACCTGGAATCGGAGAATCCCAGAATAGATTGTCATTTGCTGTGCTGGCACTCAAGCTTCTTATGAATTCCTAAGCAATATACCCATTAGATTTTTTTTGTCCTGTGCAATTTGGTGCAGTTGTCAGAGTGTACAACATGGGATCAGAAGCTCCTAGGATTGATTTTGGTCTTCACAAATAACATATTCATCTTTGCTTTGTGCAGTTCGACACAGTTGATAGAGCATTTGACTTGGGATTGAGAAGTCCCAGAATCAATTCTGGTATTCAAACTTCTTACAAAATCCCAAGCAATAAAGCTACTAGTATTTTTTTTTTTTTTTATTATTATTATTATTATTATTATTATTATTATTATTATTATTATTATTATTATTATTATTATTATTATTATTATTATTATTATTATTATTATTATTATTATTATTATTATTATTATTATTATTATTATTATTATTATTATTATTATTATTATTATTATTATTATTATTATTATTATTATTATTATTATTATTATTATTATTATTATTATTATTATTATTATTATTATTATTATTATTATTATTATTATTATTATTATTATTATTATTATTATTATTATTATTATTATTATTATTATTATTATTATTATTATTATTATTATTATTATTATTATTATTATTATTATTATTATTATTATTATTATTATTATTATTATTATTATTATTATTATTATTATTATTATTATTATTATTATTATTATTATTATTATTATTATTATTATTATTATTATTATTATTATTATTATTATTATTATTATTATTATTATTATTATTATTATTATTATTATTATTATTATTATTATTATTATTATTATTATTATTATTATTATTATTATTATTATTATTATTATTATTATTATTATTATTATTATTATTATTATTATTATTATTATTATTATTATTATTATTATTATTATTATTATTATTATTATTATTATTATTATTATTATTATTATTATTATTATTATTATTATTATTATGTTTCAAAGCAAAACTTTATTGAGTCTAAAAAGTTACAGAGTCATATATTGATTTTTTACAAATGAAAAACAAATTACAACTTTCAGTATATAAGTCTTTATCTTTTCTGCATCCTTTTTTTTTCTTCTTGTTTTTAAATTTGGTCTTCTATCTAGTTCAGTTTATGCTTGCATTTTTTTTTTTTTTTTTTAAAGTTGGAAAAAATGCTGATGTTGAAAATGTCATCATCTATCTTATTGGTCTTTATATTTCATAGACTGGATCTCTGTTTCAAGTGTGACCATGTGGCTGCAAATATATCTGGTTGAGCTAGGATGCTGTCTCTTTTTCTTAACAGTTCTAGTTTTATTGAATATGTTGCTGGGTGGCGTCGAGGGTTATTGGCAAGTGCAAAAGTGCATCTGGTGCACCAGTAGGCATAAAGGCTGTATGTTGCTGCACGAATAGCAGGGTTATTGCCTTTTTTAAATGTATTTATTATTTCATCTATTGAAATAATAGCCTTTCTGTATGTGGTAAACATTGTGCGACGTATTGTTTCTAGGGCACTGCAGGAATGAAGAAAATGATCTTGTGTCTCTTCTTCTCTATGACATAGCCCGCACATGGGGTCTATATTGGTATAGAATCTACGAAATCTAAGGAAATGGGTTGTGGGTAGAGCATTGAGATTAAGCTTAAGCAGAAAATCGAATAATTTTGGTTCTAATGACCATTTTCTGAATTGTTGCAGTAGTTGCCTGTTGTCTATTCCAAGAACTGATGGATGTAGATTGGGTGTCTGGTTTGGATGTGGTATATTGTAAATGTCCCAGTATGTATACTTGTTGTCATTATTGAGTGATATTTTGTTGTATATTGGCTTGAGTTCTTCAATCAGTGTGGATAGATATCCATATGAAGGGGGTGGTCTGTCTGTGGGTATTATACTGATTACACACTCCAGGTCTGGAAATCTTTTTATGGTTGCTGTTATTAGATTTACTGATTTCTGTGTGTAAAAAACATTGATTGTATGGAGTCCAAGTCCATTGCTATGTGGTGGTCTGCTCAGATTTTTTAAAGAGATTGCCACTGTCTTTCTCTTCCATATTAGTTTGTTACAGATTGACGAGATTTTAGATATGAATGTTTTTGCAAATTTGATTATAGGTGTATAGTATGTAATTTTTGTAGTTATAAGTTGATTAAATAGTGCTACCTTTGCATATATTGACAGGTATGACTTTTCAAGTGAGGCTGTGATTTTTTCAGCATCTATTTTTAATTTATTTTGAATTTTTTGCCTCATTCCATTGGTTCCAAGGTAGAATGGGAAACCAAGGAAAGCAGATGGTTTACCATTAAACATCTCTGTACAGTGCTTGCCTGTGTATATTGACCATGCTGCAGTTTTATTTGTGTTAATTTTTAAATTAAAATTTGAGGTATAATTCTTGATTATCTCTTGTAATATGGGGAGGTTCTTTTTAGAGGGGAGGAAAACGGTTACATCATCCATATAGGCTATGCATGATATATTTAAAGCAGTGTTTGGAATTTGAATGCCTTTTATTTTTTTCTGTATCTCTATTAATAGAGGATTTATATATATTGTAAAGAGCAAGGCACTTAGGGGGGATCCTTGTGGGATGGATTGACTCGGTCTGAAGGCTGGTGATTTTTTTTCCATTCAATGTGATGTGAATTTCACGGCTGAGTAGCAGATTTGCTATTATATATAGTAGGGATGGAGGTGTTGTTGTTTTTTTCAGCACGTCTAATAATTTGGCTATAGGCACTGAGTCAAAAGCTGCCTCAATGTCTAGTTGAACTATAATTGGTGCATATTTCTTTCTTTTTTTTTACTACTTCGATAATTGTTTTGTACATTAAGGCACCCTGGCCAATGGATGATCCTTTTTTGGCATATTGTGCTGATGATAACACAGGGAGTATGTGTTGTTCTATTTTTTCCTTTATCACTCTTTCAAGAATTTTTATTCCTAAAGGTCCCATTGAAATTGGTCGTAGATTAGATAAAGATGATATTGCTGTTTGTTTTTTGTTAAATGGAACCATTGCAATTGGGTATAGACTTTGTATGTTGTAAATTTTTTGGGATATGTAATTGGCTAGATTGCACAGGTATTTTGCTGTGAAGTGACTAAGATGTTTGAACACAAATTTGGGAATTCCTTGTGGTCCTGGGTGACATGTGTTTGTTATTGTTGCAAGTTGAAATACAATGTCAATTGTTGTTATTGGTGTATCTGTTTCAGGGTCTCCTAATATGTCTTCATTTGGTATGTACACTCTCTGTTTTTGCAGTATTTTTTTAAAGTGTTGATATATTGGGTTTATCATGTTATGTCCAGCTGTTATAGAGCCATCTATTTCAAGTGCCATAGGCACTCTGACTGTGGATGGGTATCCCAATGCCCACCGTATGTATGCTCTGGTCCAAGTATGTTGTTGTGTAAGGCATATTTTTTTCTTTTTTATTGCTACATATTGCTTTAGTGTATTGCATGTATTGTTGTACATTTCTGTAAGTTTTTTAATTTGTGTTTGATTATCTGTAGTTGGTCTGGAAATGGTTATTCTTTTATGTAGTTCATCTGCCAAAGCTAATAATCTGGTGGGGGGTGTTGAGTTGCAGGTAATATGATTGATGTTGAAAGAAAGTATATTGGTGAATGCTATATACTTTTGTACTGGATCGAGTGACATGTTTTGAAGTTTTTGGAGCATTATATATGTTTCTGAATATAAGAATTCAGTTGTTTGTGCTGGAAGAAGTATTCGCATAGTCTTTTGGAGGGCTATTGTTGTATTTTGTATTTTTGTTAGGTCGAGGGTGATGAACTGAGCAGCATGATCTGAGATTATAGATGGACAGAGTTCAAGATTAAAATAATGATGTAACATTGGTGAGTAGAAACACAAATCAATAAGTGACTTATATCTATTGTTATTAAAAGATATTGAGTTTGTTGGGAGAAAACCCTCAGCACTCATAAGTGGGATTGTTATTTGATGGATCCATTTGGTGACAAAAGTTTGGTAGGTCATGTTGAAATCTCCCAGGAGTATTATGGGATTTGGTGTTGCTGTAAGCATTGAATTTATTGTTGCTATTATTCTGGAGATGATGACAGGGCCTGGTGGTATATATACAAATACTAGGTTAAGTGTGATATTTTTATGATGGAGTGTTAATATGATAAGATTAGAGTCAATATATATAATTTTAAAAGAATCGAAAGGGCAGTTGTGTGAAATAATTATGCCTGTGCCACCTGATGGTGATGATGATTGCCTTGAGCAGGCACAAAAACCTTGGTTGACTAAATATTTTGATGGATCAATTTGAGAGCTGCTGTATATTTTTGTTTCCAAAAGCCCCAGTATGTGTGGTTGTGTTGTATGTAACCATTTTTTGAGATCAAAAAGTTTTTTGGTGGCATTTAAGCCTCTAATGTTGAGCGATCCAATTTTTATCTTCATGTTTTAAATAATTTTTTAACAGGGTATTGATTTTTATTTTATTTTTAATACTAAATATTTGTTTATAATGCAGTAGATGGATGCTGATACATATTTAAGACATTGTTGGGTTTATTATCAGTTTTTCTTTCATTTAATATTGCTTCAGACTCTATACAGGCAATTTGCGATGAAATTTAACAGGTGTCCATTTGTTGTTGGCTTACATCCATTTCTATTTCATCATTTTCTAAATTGTATATGTCTGATGAGTTGTGCTTTTGGTCTGTTTTTTTTACCTTTTTGGATTCATGGTTCTTTGGTGGTCGACCTGGTTTTCTTTTTCCCTCTGGTGTATTTTCTTGAATAGGTGGAAGAGGAGCTTCTATTGCATCCATTATGTTTGATGCAGTTTTGTTTATAATTGTAGTTTTTTTTATTATTGGTATCTTTATATTATCTGGATTTATATTTTCATTATATAACTGTGTGTGTTTACTTTCTGTTTGTTGATTTTTACTTGGTACACATTTTGTTTTATTGAGATGCTGATCCTGTGATGTAATTGCTGTATTTTGTGTTGTGGTTTCTTGAGAATTATTTTCGTTTGAATCATCATCATCATTATTATTATTATTATTATTATTATTATTATTATTATTATTATTATTATTATTATTATTATTATTATTATTATTATTATTATTATTATTATTATTATTATTATTATTATTATTATTATTATTATTATTATTACTACTACTACTACTACTACTACTACTACTACTACTACTACTACTACTTCTTACTTTATTCTAAATATCAAAAAAATGTTTACTTCATAGATATAAAATCTCTATTCACAGCAATAACAATTTACAAGTTTTAATTAATATATAATTACAAAAATATATAAAACAGACTTAAAATAAATTAGAAAATATACCATATACATTACGTTTGCTTAAAAAATACCTGTGTTTGTTTTTTTTTTTACAGAGGCAAAACTCGCCATACAGTAGCGCCACTGAATGCAAGTCAGAGTAATCAATGGATGCAGGAATGTTTTTGCATAAAATCCCTATCTAGTACCTACTCAACCAATATCCCCAGACTAGTTTCTAGCTTGTGACTTTCATCAGTGAGGAGCCTTGGATCTGAGAGCACTGTGTTTTTTTATTTATTTATAAAAATGTTGCTTTATTTTAACACTTTTTGAAATTCCAATCTAACTCATTTTAAGAAATTTTTACATGTGTAATACAAATTCTCAGTTTACGACAAAAACAATTTTAATTATCACATAAATTAATAAATTAAAAATTGCGTAATATATTTACTTGAGATCGCCCACATTTTTATTTTATTTTAACAACTTATGATTTAAATATGCTAGACTTTACTTCTAGCAATATAGATACAATATTTGAAAAAAGTATTTAAAATTAATGGTAAAATATGCACAACAGATATATTAAATTATTAAAAACATTTACTCTAAATTTATACACATAATAGAACTTTTGATTAATAATATGCTGAGTAAAATGTTTATTCAATAATTTTCCCTCGATATAAATTTTTAAACTAACTTTTAAAATAATATATGCAAAATATATCCTCAAATATATAAAATAATTATTTAAGTTGATGTTTTATGCACAGATGAATCAACTGACTGAAAGATAAATAACCAGCAGCTAGACAGATAAATAATAGATAGACAAATAGATATATAGAGACAGACAGATAAAGTATGCAATAAACAAATTATATAAAGAAAGTGCCAAGCAATGGCAAATTACCATAACTATGATATAGTACTCAAATGCCTCGATATCTCAACCTCACTTACGGGAATAATACACACCCTACTAACTATACAAGCCATTTTTAAAATAAAGATTATGAACAAATAAAATAAAAATACTGAATGCAAAATATTTTTATATATACTGAATCTATATACATCGCATTCTGCATATAATATTTACAAGATCTTTAAACTGCTCCCTAAGCTCTTAAAGATAAATCTTAATGCCTATAATCTTTACCATGAAAGATTTTTCACTAACAAACACTCTACATTATAGATAGAAGCCTTAGTTGTTACTTGAAACAAATGACAAACTGATGTTTGGGCTTAAGACTTGGTTTTCTGCCTTTTGATTTCAATTAAAGTATTTATTTTTTTTTATTTTTAGGTGCGTTTTCTAAAAAGGAATTAATGCTGAATGTGTTTGTCACTGATTACAAAAATGTGACAATTTAATGTTACCTTTAAATATAACTTCTGACTGCTTTTAAAGTAAATCTTTTAAAATTTAAACTAAAATGAAAAATAAAGCTATTCCTACAAATCAATTTCCTTTTTTAAGTTAAACTAAACTTCGCCACTACTGCATTCCTGGAGCATTTTGACCTATAAGAAATCTTTTCCTAAAGATCGTCATCCGAACTGGGTGACTGATGCTTTCTGCACCAATTCTCACAGTTGTCTCTATAATTTACAAGTAGGGAGAGAATATTCAAATTATTCATTATATGTATGTAAAGTATAACTTAAATGTTGTTTTAAATATAACTTAGATTTAATTCAAATCATACTACAGTTTTTTGAAGTTTTTTATTTTTGTCAGTCACCTTAGCCCTATCATGTGACAACTATCACGTCTTTAATAATGTTTTAGCATTGCATGATGGTTTTTCCAAGTTCTCCGATCTCTAGTCTCTCTTCTCCACATCATCCCAACACACCTTCTTATTTCATCCATCCATCTCACATGGTCTCTCTAATAACATTGAGTATATTTTAAAAATGTATGTACGAAGTTAAATCATAAAAAACGTGTTATGGACGTCTTACTTGAAAAGTGAAGTGCTTCAAAATGCAAAAAGATCGGGTCTATTTCTATACTGATAGATGGTTGCAATATAGTAGAGCTAGGTTTAAAGATACTGATAAAACCAACAATTTTTTAAAAAAATTCATAGTCATTATTTGCAATTGTGTATGTCTATATGCGGATATATATATAATTATGATAAAAACTTACAATTACCTATGTTTAAAAAATCATTAATATTATGTATAATGATTAGATTTTTGCACACTGCAAATCTTTTATATTTATGCTTGTAACAATCTTGGATTTTAATTCTATAAATATCAAAATCTAATGCCAAAATATTACACGATTTTCTTAGTCAAAGAAGATATCTACTATAGGTATAAAATGAGGTCTGTAAAATATATAAAAACTTATCAAACATTATATTTATATAAATAGAAATATGAATTAGCATGAATTTAAAACCTTAGGAGTTTTTTTCTTTCTAATTACAGTTTATTAACTTGAATAGTAGACAGAAAGTAAAAGGGCCTACTAGGCATTTAAGTGTTCCAGTTTTGAATCCTAGTCAATATTATTTAGTGTTTAATTAATTATTCAAGCTTACAATAGATGGCTCTAAAATGAGATAAAAAGAAAAAAGAAGGTAAAGTGGCTAACAGGTTTATCAGGTCATAGTTGCTGAGAGATTCCTGACTCTGTATAAGGAGAAGTCACAGTGCATCACATAACATCACATCACTAACTGATTTTACTAACCAACAAAGAGTAACTTTTAAAAAAAAATAATACCATGATTGTTCAACATTTTATAAAAACTTAAAATATTGATTAAAACATTACTTGCTGAAAACAGATCTTTCATTGATATTTATTTTACGTGAACTTTACATTTCTATTCAAAATATTATTATTCAACACATTTATAATCAGTCACTGAGACAATAAGTATGTAAAAGTACATTGAAATGTAATGTAGCTACTCTTTGAAGGCTTCAGCTGATGGCAGTACTTAAGATGACCACAAAATCCAGCACAATTTAAAGCTCATTAATCCTCTTTTATTTAACAAAATGTTTATGATAAAATAGGAATAAAATGTAACAAACTAGAGTAAGGAATGAAACTCTGAAACAAATAAGTATGCACATACAATCAGTTAAATGTCAAAAATTAATAAGGTCCAAACTGTCTACAATGAAGTATAATACTCAAGAACAATGATGTTATATCTTCAATTAGTCCACAGTAAAGGACAGACAACAAAAAGAATAAATATCCATTTGTAAAAACGAAAAATCAGAATCATAATGACTGACATGATAAAATGACAGTTTCATTGTTTAGATGTAAATTTAATAAAGCTCTGTGGGACATTTATAAAATATTATGACCTTATACAGTTTTATAATGAATATATTCACTGTAAATAATATTTTGTTTAAATCGCATGTTGTTATTAAATTAGTAATGACTGGAAGGTTGTTATTCTTCCACATGCGCCTTACAATTACTTTCAGTATAAGAGAAGAGTGGTATCATTCTTTTCTTGTCAAAAAATCTCTGTCATGTGTCTAGGCCTGATCCTTCTCAGACCGCTGTTTTAACAGCTATTGGCTATCTGAAAGTAATTATATTCACTGTAGTAAACTGCAGTCCAATTTAGTGCAAAAAAACCCATTAGAATTTAAACTAAGGAAATTAAACACTTGGTTACTATTTATTAAAGAACAATAGAAATTTAAGAAAGTAAAACAAAATAAAAACTGACAGGAAGTTATGAAAACAAAAATGAGTTCTAAACAACTTTCAAGAATTCATATCAAGATTGATGTCCAGGAGATCATATTGCTGCTATTATATCTTCATCAGTAGCTGTATAAAGAAACTCAAACATGTCCATAGAACAGAATTATGCATTCTGAGATGAAAGCAAAGTACTGTAGAAAGATCAGAAATAATGCAGTTAATAAAAGATTATCAATAGGTAATTATTACAATCAGATAATCTAAAATATATCTTGATGAAGAGTTAAAAAATTCTGATAAATAGTACTAAGTGCAAGCTCCCACACAATATTCAAGAAAACCATAGTAACCTCTATCTCAACTCTGATTCTCTAACCCATTTCAAAACAAAACCTTGAGTAAAAGGTAACAATTTTTGAATTCACACTGCAACTAGCCAGATTTGTAAGTATACAACTTCATAAAAAAAATGACTACTGGCTAGCATTTGCCTAAAACTTAACAATATATTAAAATTATATAAAATATCGATTTTTTGTATTTCAATATTATCCAATTTTTAGCACAAGAATAATAAAGAAGATAGTTGACATGTGTTATTTTGTTGATTTCTTAACATATAGATATGATTTTTGAAATATTTGTAATACAGCTCTGATAATTAAGTTCTTAAACTTGCCACTATGCCCTTATACTGGAAGCACATACAAACAACACAGCTAGGGATCTTTAGCAACAAGAGAATATACATGTAAATGGAAAACTATGGATGATTTAGTGCGCAAATTGTGTAAAGAAGGTAAAGAAAATATTAGGCATCTGTTGATTGAATGTAAATGCTTGAAAGCAGAAAGAGTACAGATAATGAAGTTATGAGAGAATATGTATGAACAAAGTGACTATACAGAAAGTGAGTTATTAGTTTTTATGCTGGGTTTGCAAAAAGATAAGGGGGATTTAGATATAAAGGCCATAGAGTTGACAAAGATTATGTTGTGGAAATGGGATGTGGTAGAATATGGGAAGACTTAGAGTGGGGAATGGAAAATAAAGTGGTTAACAGGTTTATCTGGGCATAATTGCCGAGATATTATTGACTTCATTTAAGGAGAAGCCAATACATCACATCACATAGGTTTCATAATCTTGGCATATACCATTGCTCAGATAAGTGGTATTCATTATTGTTGTGTGTTTTTGTGTATTGTTGCGAGAATGTCAAAACATGAATTAGAACAAAGAACAAATATTACAATTTCTTGTTAAACTTGGCAAGAATGGAAGAAAATCAGAGACATATTAGTCCATGTTTATGAGAATAATGTCATGAAGAAAATACCAATGCACAAATTGATTAAATATTGTTCTGAAGGCAGAGAAAGCATCACTGACAAAAACATTGCAAAATTCACCAAATTGTGCATTAAAATTATGGAGTGACTTTGAAAAACATAAGATCAAATAAACATGAATAGAGAAACAGGAAAATCTTCACTGTAAATCTTGTTATGAAAAAAAGATTGAGGCAAAAATGCACCAGCTCACATAAAACTGTATTTGAGGAAGTTTTTAGCTATTAACAAATAAGTATTGGACCATCCTCCCAACTCGCCTAATCTAGTTTTATCATTACCTAAAAATAAAGGAGATAAAGAAAACATTTTGATGACATTCAAGGGTAGTTTAACACCAGATCTGATGATCACTCCAGAAAAACTTCCAAAATTGCTTTGAAAAGTGGACTAGATGCTAGCAGTGGCTCATGATTTCTCAAGTGAAGTACTTTAAAAGAGATTTTAGTGATATTCAGCAATAAGATATATAAGATTTTTTTCTGAGATGAGTTTATGAATTTAACTATCAGTCTTTGTATATATCATCAAAAATGCCTATATATAAAAACCTGTGTTTAAAATGTTTATTATACAGTATTTTTGTTAATTTCTAAATGTATACATGTAATTTTTAATTTAAATTTTATTATAAAGATATATGAGTGTGTGCATATATATTAACAACAATATTTATATATGTGTGTGCATATGTGTTTACAACATATTATATAACAATACTATTCATGGATATATAATGCCCATAAAGGAGTATTTGAAACCAAACAGCACTAACACAGATATGATTTTTATAGATATTTCTGAAGATAATACTGTAGATGACTTTATGATAATAACAACAAAAACTAATATGCGCATGTAAACACACCTTATTAAAACAGATACTAATATTAATATAAACTAATTGTACCTACATTAAGATGAGATATTGTAGTGAAAGGTGAATGAATTATCTTTGGTACATTATTTAAACTTCATCATATATACATCATTGTGAATAACATTTTTAAAATGAAGCAGCAATGAATAAATTTATATAGAGACAGCAAAAACATTAAAACTTATAAAAGTGAACAACAAAGTAGGTACTTCCATATCTCCAAAACTTTGTACAGCGGTTTTACTGAAAGTACTTTGTAGAGTAAAATGGAAAACTAAAGGATAAAAAACTATATGGAGATTACATCATTTAAACATTAAAGTAGGAGTTACAAAAAATGTTGTAAGAGTTATCAGATAAAAGCAAGAAATTAAGATTAAAAACAAATACTAAAAAAAACTAAAGTAATGTTCAATGAATTTTCTCAGAATCCCTGCCAACCTTGATAATCTTGAATTAGAAAAAATTAACAATTACAAATAACTTTGTCAGATTATTAATGTAAAAAAAAAAACATAATGAATAAAATTAATCATAGAATTGAACCTGATTATGGAATATTTTGGGTAAAAATAATATAGCATTAAAGGGAAATATGATTATATATTTGAAAAAAAGTTTTTAATATATTTACAATTTCTTACTTATGGATCTGAGATTTGGACGCTTAATAGAAAAGCAATAAAAGATGTCAGACCATTGAATAAAGTAAGTAAAAATATAAGTTGCAGTCACAAAGGAAGAAACCAAAAATAAGCCAGATGGATGGAATAAGGATGTTTGTAGATGTAATGAGAAGTTATAGCTCAGAGAATCTGGATTAATCTTGGAAAGATTCACTCTACAGTGGTCAAAAATGAGTGAAAATGATGATAATGTTTAATAATAGAGATATAAGCAAAATGCTGAATTCTGAATTTGAATTGATGCTTATAAATAATCAATTCCTCATAACAAATATTTAATGAATAATTTCTAAATTGAGTCTCTATTTCTATTGATTTTTCTTTGTGGATCAGCAGTGCTTTCAATCCCACATGTACATGCTATTCAATATATAATATGTGTGTGTGCTTTTGAATAATTTCCAGACTGCATGAAAAAATTAATATAAACTATATATGAATAGTGAACCCAATTTACGTGAATAAAAATATACATTATACTATCATATTAATTTTCAAGTTCTTAGAAAGTGTTAGAATGAAATATTAGCTAGTTATTCAGTAAAGACTATTGCAAATTGCATAGTTAATCTAGTTATTCTTACTGTTGATTATAGATCACTCAGAATCTTAGTAAAGAACCATTCTTTCATTATGGTTTAGTATAAAGTGCTTCTCTTCTTTCACTGGTGAGATACTCCAGCTGCTTCCACTATAGTGTAATCTCCTTCCAGAGGACTAAGAAGTTAATCAGCTTATTGATTTTAGGTTAAAATAGGATTTGATAATCTTCTGGTTACATATGATCAACTATTCAATACTAAGGTTTTGTGTGTGTCTGCACACACATCTATTCACATATGTATGTGATAATATAAAGAATGTAATATTTATGTCTTTAAATTAAAATCAACAATTTTAGCATTAGCAAATCATGTGACTTCTAAAAATGCAAATAATGCCTGCCCCCCATGTAGTTTTGTCATCAAATGACCCCTGAGAAACTTCCAAGTATGATGCACTAAGAATATTATTTATTCTTTTGCAATCAGAAAAGCTAATGTGTATTAAACCAAATGTAAACATATAAATGTATTTGTATACATTGTAACAGTACTTACTATAAACATAATGCATCACATGATTTGTATGGAGAGTTTTGCTCTGTTTATAAACATAATGCTTGCAATATCACAAGATATTGGTTCACCCTAAGTCCAACAAACTCTGTGGAGATAATGATCAAAATGATATTAGAATCCTAGATAAATTCTACACAATTATTCCAAAAATTTGTTTTATTTTCTTTTTTTAGACCCAATTTAAATTAATAGTAGGTTCTACTTTCTTGATATAAACAATACTTCTGGATGCATTACTATCTCTGATCTTCATATTTCGATGTACTTTCATTACTCCCTAACCCAGCATATCACCAGAAGATTGCTTGATTTCTCAGGCTTAGTGAAATATAACTGGAATGAGTTCAAACACCAAAAGAACTAAATTTGGTAATAATTTATTTATAATAATTATACAATACATAAAATAATAGAATTGTTGCTTGTATGTATTCGCAACTACTGTAAAATCATAAAATGAATCAACGATAAAATATTGAAACAAATAAATAATAATAAATATTAAATCTAAACATAATGATAGATACACATAAACCTATACTAATATTAACTTTACGGTCTTGTAATATAACAAAAGATCTCATCTATATAGTAAAATATGTTACCGTAGGTTTTTGCTGTTATTGTTAGTTGGACACACACCTCATTGATAATAGTCTTTATAAATTCAGTTCTTTATTTTAATTATCCTCCTTAGGCATAGATGATGATGGATAATGAAAATGGGTTTCACTACTGACAAAAACATGGTAGGTTTTACGAAAGTCCTCTTCTTTTCTTTATGGCAAAGTAAACAGACAAAGTTTTATCCTAAGTATCCCAGGTCTTTTTCAGACATGTAATAAATTATTTACCCATTCATGATAATAATCATCAGGTGACAAATATTGTCATAACTGCCTAGTTGGGTGTAGTATTTTAAATACATTTTTAAACAGTCAGCAATGTAAAGCTATTCTGTAGAAAGATATTTTAACCAGCAGGTTTCCTTTTTAAAGTTACAGTAACTACTCTTTCAGATTTAATCTTTGGCTGCTTATAGTCCTTTGTCTTTTGCTGTCGTCTCTGATTTTAACTAAACTACTATAGTTTTTTCAATTTACCCAAAGCAAGGACATCATATACCATCTTTGGTGGTATTATTTTTGTTACGTTGATAAACATGTTTATTGTATAGGACAAACTAAAAAAACTCTATTAATCTTATATCGAAATGCTTTACAAAATATATTTTATCTAAATTCAAATACCACACTTAATATAATTTTACAAAAGATTTTTTCTTTTACATTCAGATAATTATTTTATAAATAATTCTAAAATATTTTTTTGTATTTACGCTGATTAGAAAGAAAGATTAAGAAAAGACAAACAAAATTATGACAGGATAAGAAAGAAAAAACATTTATCTTTTTTGACTTTAATACCTATATGGATTCATCATTATATTTACCACACGAAATAGGCTAATTATTTCGTTAAGCCTCTTCCAGAAGGCAAATTTGAAAAGTCGCAAAATACGGCACACCTTCTCTTTTAAACTATGCATTACATTTAACACATATATAAAACTTAAATTAACTATTTTCTCTTTATTCCCCTTCATTCCAGGTGTTATAATTTTACATTTCTTTAAAAAAATATTTCATGTTATTATTAAATCTATCGACCAATTTTTCTTTTACTTCTTAAACTGATATAATTAAGTAATGCACATATGTCTAATATGCACATATACAAACAGCAATCTACAAAAATTACCAATTCTACTTATTATATTATTTTATTAAGCTGGATTCAATAATTTCATGACAAGGCAGCTCCATATAAAAGGATTTTACTATATATATATACACACAGAACAGTAGGAACCCATAGTAATGATAATTACAATCCAGTTCAATTATTAAGTCATTCATCTATTAGCAGTAAATAGAAAAAGATATATGAACTGCAACTGTGATTATCGATATGGTAAATGACTGTTTTTTGTATAAATTTTCTAGTTAGCATTATGTGTTGGACATTTTCTATAAACACACTGTATATGAAACATATACTACAAAATATTCGAACGAATCGATAATTTTGAAAGAATTTAAATCTAAGAGTTTTTGTATTAGACATGAAAATTGTAGTTGGTATCAGAAAATAATAATAATAATAACTTGTAATAATTATCCTACATGTGATTTGGTTGATTAAAAAACATGAAAATTTATTTCTCATAATATATCAAATAAATAAATAAATAATATATAAGGTGTTTTATTTTTACAAAAATAATATTTTAAAATAGAAAAAGGAATATTTGAAAAGAATTCATACCTTAAATGGAAATAATGCAGGTAAACACACACACAATTCACTAATTAATTAAATTTGAGGTCAACCATATAAAATTTTTCTATTTTCAGTTTTTTTAAATAGGTTAGTGGAAAAAAAAAGTATTACAAAACTGACACTAGTTTGAGATATATATAAAGGCCAACAAGATTCAGATTTTTTTTTTTAAAGAACTTTAAAAAAAAAGTGAGTTTCTCACCTTAAAAGCTAAATAAATAAAAGTTGAACTAATCTATTCGCTAAGCTGGTAATATGGCAAAATAAAATACTGAACTTAAGCGCATGGAAGGGTGAGGACTTTATAATTATTTTTTATTTTGTAAATAAAACTATTCTCTTATAAAATTCATTATTCGAGACTGATAAATAATTGAAATAATATAGCAATTTCTTAATCATTACTCTATCATTAGATCTACGTTAAATTCCATGACCAAAAACAAGTCAATTAAACAAATAATAACACACTATCATCATCATCGGGAATGATTTGCCATTGCTTGATAAACTCAATAGAATTCTAGCATCTCACTTTTAGACCTCATCAATGTTGATGATCAGACAAAAATCAGTTCAGATGCTAATGACTCACGTCAATGATAGATATAATAATACCATTTTCATTAGATAAATATAATTTGTTACAAAAATTTAATCTTCTGGGGGAAAAAACAAGCCATAGTTAAATTGTCTATATCCACACTTTTAATCCTATGACACAAGGATTTTTTTAAAAGGAGATACATATATATGTTTTAAAAAAATCTCCTGTAAGTAGCTATCATTTACATTAAATAATTTTATCCAATTGGCTCCAAATAAAGCTATAGTAACTATCATAACTTTTTATTTAATTCATTAAACATATCTCCTCACCAGCATATATATATATGAGAATCCATAGTATTATTTCCGGGAGCTTCTGTTTAATAAAAATATAATAATTAAATAACGGACATTTCAATATACCTGTTATTGTACTGAAACGTCAGCTATTTAACTATTATACTTTTATTACACGGAAGCTTCCGGAAATAATCTTTTGTCCATGAGAATATTAGAATTTATATATATATCATCAAAATTACCCCAAATTCACAACTCAAATAGACTAGCCACCAAAGTAAACTTTAAAACCCAACCAATGGTTTTATTTTTATTTTTTTGGCTAGTCTGGTTGAATTGTGCATTTGGGGTATCTTTAATTATTTATTGATTAGTTTAGCTTTAAATTTTTAATGTTTATATATATTTACAATCCGAGTGCAGTTCGAAAGTTATGATTACAATTTAAAAGTTATAATTGCCTAATCGTTAATCTGCATTCAGAACAGATTATATATACCTGTTTACGCGGTTTATTTAAACATCATTCAATTAATAATTTCAATCTCTTTAATCAATGTGCAATCTTCACTGTCTATATATATTTATTAGACCCAACATAAAAATGGATCCCACCTTTACTGTAAAACAAGAGATTGAGATCATTATTGATATTGTTTACGTGTTGACTGTTTTCATGTATTTACATGTATGTTTGTATATATATATATATGAATGGCATGGGACATTATCAACTATGTTTAATGAACTGAGAACAAAATCGGCTTAAATTGCAGTATTAAATCAGAAAAGGATAATCAAATCCATTACCTTGATTTGAAAATAAACTGGAATCACACACAACTCATTATACTATAAAATGACTATCAAACCTCCCAACATTAGCAGATGTACCAGTGTGAAATCCCAAATACCTACATTGCATAAATTTGCAGGTTTAAGAACCTTCTTACATCACAACTGCTTATGCCAATTTGAATCTGACAAAATTAAGAACCTAGAGACTTATATTGCTAATATGATAAGATCAGGTTACAACATAACTGATATATATATATATGAAAAACAAAAACAAGTTATAAAAACGTAAACTTGCTATCGCTTGTATTTATGATCAATAGATGGAGCTTTACCAAAACCTCCAAACAAGCGTATTTTTGTTTACATAAACGTCAGAGTCAGAATTCACTGTCTCTTTCGTTGGCTCCACCTTTAGATCAGCTGATTTCAAGCTAATTTGTTATCATCGGTGAAGGATATATATATATATGTGTGTGTAGAACAATTAAAATAAATATTTCAACTAGAACTGAGAATACAAGGAACAACAAATGTTGGACAGTACTATCATACTTACCACACATCATAAATAAAATAATTGTGAATAGGTTCATAATGCTAATATAGTATAAAATTATTCAGGGTTATATGTTTAGGGACATGTAATAGATAATGAAAATATTAATTTACAGCCAGAATTTATAGTAGATATTCAATTTACAAATGATTTTGCATAAAATCAAAAATATTAAAAGAATAACTGATTCAAACAGTTAATCCTGATTACATCAATATCACAATAGAATAATACTTTTCAGTATATTCCCAATGCAATGACTGTAAATCTACTTTATGCTCTTTGATTCTCTAAATACAATTAACTAGTTTCAGCAACAGCCATTGGTCCATTTTTCAATCATATGATGCTGAAATGTATAATTTGTCAAGTTTTAGCATAAAGCCTTAATAGTGATATTAATGATTAAGCCAATGCATGCGCTTTAAAGATAAATTATAAATGAATATTCTCACTTTTCCAGACACAAGATATAGTTTTTCAGAAAAAATGAAATAAATCCACCCATCCTTTCAACTCAAACATTTATATATGGGCAAATCTTAAGCGTATGGAAATGAGAGCGTGAAGATGTTAAGCAATTACTTTAAATAACATTTATTATGCTTGCAAAATCTTCACAATTTACGATAAGTTATTCTTTAGTTAAAATTAAACATATATAATGAGATTTCGCAAGTGTCATTCATTCCAGCATAATAAATGTAATTTAAAGTGATTGCTTAACATCTTCATGCTCTCATTTCCATATGCCTAAGATTTGCCCATACATAAATGTTTGGGTCAAAAAGATGGGTGGATTCATTCCATCTTTTCTAAAAAAAACTATATCTTGTGTCTGGAAAAGTGAGAATATTCATTTATAATTTATCTTTAAAGCGCATGTGCATTGGCTTAATTGCTAATATCACGATTACATTATAAAAACATAGTGCTATAATATCTCATAAAGCCTTAACTTGCAGCCTGCTTCCCCAAAGAATGTATTAATTTATACCCAGAACTAATCTACTCTGATATCCTGATTTATTACCAATATCAGCAAACTAGTAAAACTATAGAACAAAAATATTGGTGAATAATTCACATATGGATTTAGAAAGAATTGTATTAGGAAAGAAAACTCCACTCAAATAATAGCAATAAAAAAATTAAATACTTCAATTTGAAAAAAACCTAGTTTTGCAATAGAAACAATTTGTGAATTAGAAAAGATTTATTTATTCTTTTATAGATATAATGTAATTTTTATACTTTTTTTCTGTGTAAAGAGTTTTCAGAGGCAGTATTCTGACTTTGTGCAAAGACATCAATCTTTTATATGTGAAGAATAAATTTAAGATTTTTTTCTCTTTGCACTAATATTGTGTCCTTTTTTTTATAGGTTATAATTTAAATTATAATATGGAGTCAGAAACATTCATCAACATATAGCCATGAATTCGATGAATTAAAAATCCAGGGACAGGTTTAATAACAATGAAGTAGAGAAGAAACAAACATACTCATGTTTAACTAAAATAAATATATAGATGACAAATGTACATATTAAACCACTTAACATATATATATATAAATAAAACTGTAGAATAGATAGATTGATTTCCTTATTTTTAATCATTTTGACTGTATATAATATTTTTATAAAAATTATTCTAATATTTATTTATAATCACATCATTAATAAAACAATTATATGATTTCTTATTCTAATGTAAATAATTAAACTTCCTGATAGAAATTTAAGTTAAGGATTCTTAAAAAGTAAAGAACAGTAAAGCTAACTGTAAGTCATATGTTTATTTAATCAGGGAAAAGAATAAATTATATGTTTTTAAACTGGACAATGAGAATAAATGATTTTCACAGAAGTCATTATAAATTACTAATCTCATGTAAAACAGTAAACAACTACCATAAGTTCATATGGTAAAAAACATAACTTATTACTGAGAATTCAAAGTATTCTATAAACTTTGTATACACAATGTTTATAAAAGTTTGAAATAAAAACAAAATGGTAAATAATGAACAAACATTGTATTAAACATATTACTAATATAAAAACACTCACAGACTTATGTGGTTTGTATTAATGATAATACAACAGCTATGATTGTTAATAATAGCTTTATTATTAGAGTTGCCATTTTGAAAAATTATGTTGGGACAATTGATATCTTGTTGGATCACAGTTTGATAAAAAATATAATCATGGCCACTATTCTATTATTATAAATATGGACTCCAATTTAATAAACTTAAATAATGTATATAACACATTTTTCAATTTACTTTTTTATATATTGGTCACTGATGCATGTGACCTTTTTTTAAAAAAAAATTTAAGTGAATAAAATTTTACTTTCTTCTTCTGAGATTACTTTTAATAAAAATGAAAAGGATTTGAATACATTAACAATCATATTTCTGTAAAGAAATTGAATAAAAATTAGGAAAGTAAAGTGTATTTTTAGCTAATGCAATCATCATAATTTTTTTAATTACATAGTTTCTATTTTTGTTTAATAATAAATTGTTTATATTTATAATAATAGGCATTTTGATGACAATTTTATTATGAGATTATTAAATATTATGAAAATTTATATTTTGGCTAAAGTACATATTTTCCAATTTAATTTTAATTATTATTATATGTTAAGTTGTTTTTTCATATATATATATAATGATTAAAACTTTTTTTTTATTTAGACTGAAGTTATTAATTAAAAATTAGAAGAAAAATTTCTATTTTAGTTTGTGTACATAATTCTAATTTATATGTAATGCTTTTTTTTAAAAAAATTTTTAGGATATGATTTTTTTCATGTTATGAATTTTAACATTTTATTCTATAAGAAAGATGTTTTAATAACAACTAGCACTAAATTATACCAGTAGTATTTTTTATATAATGATTATAACTTTTTTAAAAAAAAAAAATGGATATTTTTTAAATATCATTGTAGAAACTAATTATTTATTTATCAAAGTAATGAATACAAATTGATAATATTATGGTAAATGGTTCATAGAGAAAGTCTTTGCTTGAAAAAAGGGGTGTGTAGTTATGCACAAGGCAATTTTTTTACTAGATAATAGTCAAAAAGTTTACTTGGAAATTTATTTTTCTATTTAGCATAAAATGCTGGAAACTCTAAAGAAAATTTTTAAAAAAAGATGAAATTCTATTAACAAAATTCCTTGTGAGAACACTTGGAGTCTGTTCAAAATCCACAGCACCCAAACATCCCTATAATCACTCATGAAATGAACTGAACCATTGTCTTCAAACCTCATAGGAAATAGAGATCATGTTATTAAAGCAGTTGATCTTCTTGAACAAGAAAACACCAATAAACCAATGTTCCAAATGTACTGCATAATTCACACTAAGTCCCTTCTATAATAAAGTTAACTTGGATTTTTTAAAAAACCACTGGCTAACTATTGCCTCCTTCCTGTTTACTATATGTATGTAACCCTATTATCTCCTTTTATTTACAATGTAAACATATATATATATATATATATATATATATATGTATATATATATATATATATATATATATATATATATGCAGAGTGACTCAGAAGAGTAAATGTAACCTTTTTTTTTATCAATAATAAAGTTCTTCTTGAAATTAAAATGCTGGAAACTTAAAATATAATGCACCAGTAATTTACGCAATTAGAATTATAGAAGTGACTCAAAATGCATCTTATGGTTATGACGAAAAGCATCCAGCCATCTAACAACAAAATGCTAAAAGCTAGATTTAACTTCAGACATACTACAAAATGAATAATATGAGTAGTATATATCAAAAGGCAATTACAAAATAAAACTATATAAAGAAAATTGAAAAAAAAATATTACTATTAACTTGATGTTTCTTTTATTCACATTATTTATAAAACTGTCTATATTTCCTTCAATTTCTTTGCATAAAGACAAGATGAATTCCACAAACAAAAAATATTGTGACTCACTGAGTATAGTTATAACTGGACTCCCTCTCCCCATTCATTCATATATTAATATATTTAGAAAAAAATGTGAGATTTGACATATATAAAAAGCATCTGACAAGACAACTCTTACAAAGAAACTAAACTCTCCAAACAGTAGTTCCACCAGTGCAAACCAGAATAATCCATGAGTGCCAGAAGGTCTGTGCATAAAATCCCTATCTAGTATCTACTTATCCAATATCCCCAGACTAGTTTCCAACTTGTGATTTTCATCAGTGAGGAGCTTTGGATCTGAAAGCACAAGCTGGAAACTAGTCTGGGGATATTGGATGAGTAGGCAAAAGATAACGATTATATGCATAGATCTTTCATCCATTGATTACTCAGGCTTGCATTGGTGGTGCTACTGTGTGGAGAGTTTAGCCTCTGTGTAAACAGCTTGTGTAAGAACATAAAAAAATGTGATCATATGATAATTAGTGGTTTAAAGACAACACTTTAGGATTGTACACTTTTTATAATCGAAAATATATTTTATATAAATAATGCCACTCAGATTTACATTCCAGCCAAAAACAGTCAGATATGCATTTAATAAGGTTTTATTTATCTTATAACACACATTAAAAAATTAATTTCATCATGTTTTGTTTTACTTTTTTTTAATACAGAAAAAAAGAAAAATAAACAAATATAAACAAATTTATTTTAAAACATTTGGAATAAAATAACTGTTAATAAGTTAAGAACAAAATAATTTAATTAATATTTAATTTTTTTAAAAACAAAAGTAGAGAGAGAAAAAAAATATTTCAAACAAAAATCCACAAAAACAATATATTTATACAATTCTACTTCTGCCATCTATTGAAAGCTTTAAGAATTAATAGATGCCAGAAAATAATGTTTATAAAATCCATCCAGCACTGTGTAGGGACTAAAGAAACACTATCATTTTAACAGCTAATGATTACTGAAACTAACAGTAGGGATATGATAAGGATTTAATAAGTTCACTTATTGAAACAGTAATTATTAAAATGAGATAGGAGAAAAATAAAAATAAGCCAGATCCAAGAAAAATAACTGGATAATAAGGAATAAAAAGTAGATAGATGAGTTTATTGTGGCAAATAATAATTTGAAAAAAAGATAATGTTTAACTAGGCATATAGGGTTTCTGGGCATATAGAATATACACATAGCAACTTCGTTTCATCTATGAAATTTTCTTTCTTATCTATAGCTTATGTTGATTATTAAAAAACCTGCAATAGTTGACAGAAATTGAAGTAATATTAATAGAGTTTGTTTCTGAAAAGTTTGTACAAGCTGAGATAACATGAGATCAGTATTTTTTGTTCTTACAAACTACTATCAGCCTTCATTTAGAATTATTGCCCTCTAACTAATAACAAATTAACACTGAATGATTAATTAGATGAACCATACGCAGTAACTTTTTAAAAAAAAAATCTATGTACTGATTATGATATTAAAAAAATATACAAGTTTAATTCAATCTAGACTTAAATCCCAAACTGTGGATATGAAAGCTTAAACTATAGAAATATATAATGTAATACTGAATTAAATATATAAAATAGCATAAGATTATCATATCTAATTCTGACTTATTAATTAATACCATATAGATATTATTTATTAAATAAGAAAAACAAATACAATAAAAATTTAAATTGCAATTTATCTGGCTTACTTACAAATATTGAGTTTGACCTATATATGAACATTTGTATATGTTCAAACGTTTTAATAGTACTAAGAAATACTTCAATTAATTATTAATAAGCTGTGAAATTATAGGCTAAATTATTTTAGAAAATATGTAATTTGTTGTTCATATGTCCTTTCATCAACAAGATATGAGAATATATTGATTATTCTTTCAGAACTTGGATTTTCATTTATCATCTAATATAAAATTAAACTAAGAGACTGCAAATCTCTCGAGCGCTTGTAACTATCAATAGCCAATCAGATCGTAAATACTGGGACAAAGAATTAACAAGAAAAGGGTGGTAACCACTCTTAACTTTACTTGTCTTTCTATATATCCAAGCCAGTCCAAAGTACTTATATCTGAAAGTGTGAATCTTAAATACCTTCACACACAACTCACTGAATTCAAATTACAAACATACAGCATGAAATCTTTCGATTTACTATGCAGTAGTTTATCGATGTTATAAATTGCAGAAATATATGTAAATAATATTTTTCTAAATAAATATTAAAATGTGTTTTTTATCTTACATAAACTTTAAGATTCTTTCCTCTCTTGGAACTTTTTGAAATGGTCAATCCCCTATGCCCTTAAGTTTTGAGAAAATGATAATTCATATTCTTCAATGAATTGGAAGAACATTTTAAAATTCTTGCAATAAATTTTTCATCAAAATCTTCCATCTTAGCATTGGTCAGACTTTTCTCATTTAAATTAGAAAAAAAAAAAAAATTAAATAAATTTCTCTATGCTGGAGAAATTATAATGACAATCAATGGTTATTTTTTAAAATTTTCATCTATCAAATTACCAAATGATTTTTCTAACAAATTCAAAAGAAAATCTATTTCCTTAACATTAGAATTAATATTTAATATAACATATATACATATAGTGAACTGGATCAGAAAAAGTCACTGAACATACTCAATTTTAACATAGGCTGCACTTCCATTAAGGCAGCGGACCAGACCTTCAAGTACAGAAGTATAATACCACAAATAGATGAAACATCCACAGTGCCTATAACCAGTTCAAGGCTATACAAAGTATAATCTATGATCACATTTCCAGGTTATAGCACACCTCAACTGCTAGATTCAAACCCCTGCCATCCTAAGCACTTTATTTTTTTGAGGATTAACCTCAGGCACCAATTAACCACAAGTTATATAGTCAGCATGCCTGGATGACAGGTTCACAATCTAGCACTTGATATATCCCAAGCTAGCTCTTTCTCTCAATTGTGGGAGGAAAATCTTTGGCCCACTTGTCTATTTATAAATTAACTTACTAGTGATGCAGTTATAAGAGAGAGAATTGCTCAGACAACAATTAAGTGAACAAATATTTTATTTTACACACACGCATAATTATAACGTGATGTAATAAATATATATATATACACCTATTTCTAAGACAAAAGAATAAGAATTTACAGTTGCAATATTAAAAATTACATTGATGTAACTATTAGAGTTCATTAAAGTTCTTTCATTCACTTATATGTGCAAATCTTTAGAATGGGAGAATAAGAATTATATTTACCTAGGATTTTGGATAGCACATTATACTTTTATGGAGTTGGTTCCTTTCTTGTTTCCTTCCTTGTTGACTACAAACTTGTTGGCCTTTAAATTTCATTGATGGTTTTGGCTTCTTATTGATATTCAAGTTTACAATGGAGAAAGAGAGATTATCGATAGTTCACAGAACATGAGGCAGGCATGACTTCAAGATGGAGAATCTCTGGTGCTACTGAGGACTGGCATCAAAGGGTAGCAAACACTTCAGATGTTGATTAGCACTGCATGTGGCTAGGTTGACCTACAGTCCAGATTGGTCAATGCACATGCATACTGGAAATGTGGATAGCTTTTCACCATCTTTTCTTTCATTTTAATAGTAATACAGCAGTGATGAATAATAATTTTACTGCATCTGAAACAATCTAAATGGCAATTACAATTAATAATCTTTTGTCTCGTTGGTCTTATACATTTCTCTCTCATTGTTTTCCCTTGTCGTTCTTAGATCAGTTTAATTAATTTTGTATTTCCTTAATTAATTTTTGCATTCCATGTTAATATAATCTCTTGTTTAGATTAATCTAATACTTTGCTAAGATAGGGTCCAATTGAAAGTTTCCTTTTATCAGCCAAGCAATCTTTAATGAATTGCAATTTTAAGTTGTTTTTTTTTTACAAATTGTATTTTTAGTCTGATTTCATTTTTACATTTATTCATTATTTCTTTCTTTTTTCAACTATACATTTTTTTTTAAATTTATAAAAAGGAAGAGCTAGTTTCAACTTTTACTTAGAATTATCTCCTTCCTGACTCGCTCTTTAGTATTAAAATTTTCTTTATTTTTAAAAAAAAACGATGAGCAATATCTTATTTTTTGCAAGTTTGCATTTAAAAAAAACTCTTTAAAACCCATATTCTCTTTCTATTTTAATATTCTCACTTCTCTTTGCCTTTTGAAATAAATTTGACCATTTATTTTAAAATACTTATATATGTAATGCAGAATATCTGTGTTTTAAACCCATGTATTCAATAACGGTATCATATATATATATATGCCTACTAATTTCAGTCAATAGCAGAATTCTTTTACTTTTTTGAAGCATTTTTAATATGCATACAAATAAGAAAATAGATTTTTTTTTTTGCATTACCTTAACCAGCTAGCATTCTGACAGTTTTCTTTGTTTTCATTTGTTGTAAACTTTCATCTTTCATTTTAGTATTAAACCATTATTATATATCAGAATATAATAAAATTGACATAATTCAAAATTTTTTAAAAATTAAATAAATTTTAAAAAATCACATTTGATTTTCACAATTATTTAAAAAAATATATTTTAATCTAATGAAATCATTGTTTCATCATAGGGTGGAGCAGATCAATTTTGCAAAATTAATGAAATCTTCTTTGTTTGATATTTATATTTAAAATGCGTGTGTGGCCAAAGGTTAAATTTTTTTAATAATTTTTATGACAGTATATTTTCTATCAAATGACATGTTACTAACAGATCATATTCCTGCCATTGTAACATTACTCAGAAAAATATAATCTTTTACTTTTAAAAATAAAATGTCTGTAAAAAATAATATGAAAATAAATATGTAATAATATATTTTATTGATTTGTAATAATTATTATACAATTATTGTGCCAAAATAATCATAATTTTTTTTAAAAAAATTAAGTTTTTAGTCATTCATAAAATTTTCTAAAAATTTTCTCAAAATAACCTCCAAAAAAAATGGATGCTTATCATTGTAAAGTTTAGCAGGTTTTGAATTCACCATATTTTTGATTATTTTGACATCTTTATATGTTTTTGAAAATTAAATATTAGGAAATATATATATATACATGACTTTTAACACTAAAAAAAAAGTTGACTAAATCTCTCAACAGAGGACCAAATATGAAAATTGAATTTTTGGATTTCTCAAGTACGAAAATGCCATAGGAATGAAAGGTACAGTTAATACAGAAATTAATATTTTATATAATTTATACAATATATATATATGATTCCTCTCCTTTAATAGTAATTTCTTTTATCTGTGCTTGAAAATCATATGTAAATCTCACTTTCCTATATATATATAGTATGTGTACTACTAAATATATATCTTTCATCAAATGATTTTCACATGTGCGTACACAGTTTTAAATACCTTAGTTAAATAGAATAAATAATTGCAGTCTGCATCAACTTATATACATTGTCTAAACTTCATGGATGGCAAGTGATGAGAGAAATGCATAATGAGTTTTGGAATGACTAGCAAACATTGACTGTATGCATCTCTATTTAAGTACAAACATTGAGTACAAAAGACTCTTGCTAGTAATAAAATTAATCTTGACTATGTAAGCTTTTGAGTTAATATGAACAAAAGTGTTAATTGCAATATTTTTTTTTCTTTTTACACTTACAGGTAACAAAATAAAATAATATAGATTTATATGTGTTTTATTTTGAGATAGAATATTTTTTTAATACTGTATTTTTTCTTAATTTTTAAAAAATAAACTTAAATTGAAAAAAATTATAACCTTTGGAATTATTCTTACAAAAACAATATTTTTTGGAACAACATTAATAATTCAATTTTATTTTTCTCAGAATCAGAAAAAAAATTATATATCAGTAAGACATGATTTAATTTTAAATAATCATTTTAAAATATTAAGAATATTATATATTAATTGGCATTTAAGTTGTTTTAGTCTTTTAATACATAACTTTGTGTATACATTTTTCCCCTTTAATACCAGTGTTAACTGTAGATGCAAACACATACACTATCAAGTCACAATATTATGAATGAGATATTAGTGATTCAATCTATATATAATGTAGTCATCTGTAAATGAATGATATCTTTATGGTAATATTTTAGAAGAACTAGAATCACAATGAACTACAATTATCTGCCAAGATGGTATTTACAAAAAGTAAGTTAACAAGAACAACTGATCTCTCAAAATGTTTCATAAAATAAAATCTCGCATGAAAAATATGTAATTATAATGAGTTTCTATGGGAAAAAATAATTACTTTGAATTCAAATATATTAAAAAAATTAATTTAAGAAAGAAAGCTTAAACTGAAAAGTATTCACTAATGAATAAACAAATTAGTGTATTATTACAATGAAATATTAACTTGTGGGTACATTTTTCCACAGACAATCCATCATTTTGCTTCTTTATGTAACTATAGATTATTTTCTGAATCATGAATCAATGAAATAAAATAAAGAATAAGATGGGGGGGGGGGGATTACAATATATAATTAAAAATTAAAAAAACAAAAACTTAATACTACAACGTATATTTTAAAATTTATTTTTCATGCACTTTATGTTCAATTACTAAAATATTTGTATTTTTGTAATTTTTAACCAATAGGAATGAATTTTTTTTGCAGATTCTTTTTTTTTTTAATTGTGGTTTTTTTTTTTTTTTACATAAATGCAGTGAAATGAAATAAAATGTAGATGAAGAAATGTAGCTTGTTTTTTTTGTTTTGCCAATCTATGTTTACAATAAAACTAGCTATTATGCTGAATAACTCACAAACAAATTATGAGATAATTGACTTAAAATTCAAAATATAAATAGTATTTTAAATCTTATGTTTGATAACTTTTGATAATATAAAGTTGATTATTGTCTGCATAGCGAATAAAATATTTTTTTCTCAAAATAACTTAAAATTATAACAACTATTACAATAGCCCTATTTTTGCCGCAACAAAATACTGTTCATAAAAATTTTAATCCATAAAATTGATTTAATGGACATAAATTAGCTAATGCACACATAAATAAATATTAATACACTTTGTTGTTATTACACTGAATGAAACTGGTATTTTTTTTATATTGTAGTTATTAAAGATAAAAATCTTTATTTTGGATATACCATAAATAAAAGCACTGACTGTCTGGCAAAGGCATCAGATGATATTTAAATAAAGTACAAAATGGTATTTTAGTTCTATAATTAAAACATAACATTGTATACTGTACATTTTTACAAAATGGCCACCATTTTTTGATTGCATTTTGAAGAAATGGTGGTTGTTTTTTTTAAAAAAAGTTTTAAATTTTTTTTAAAGATGACAATAACAAATAATTTATTGTCAAATCAAAACAAAGGGTAGAAACCAATTACGATTGTTACGGCGAATACTTTGCATAAAGGTTCATCACTAATTAGAGTAAATGTATACTTTTTATTTTTCTATAATTTCTTTATTATTAATAAATGTATTTAAATAAAAAAAAGACAACAAATTACTTTTATATATATCAACATAATATAAAATAATAAAAAAGAGTATGACTTATTCTCGGCGAAAGCTGTGATTCAAAGTATTGTTTCTCTAAATGCCATATTTTAAATTCTCCAACAAAAATTGCTTTTAAAGAATTAATGATTATTATAGAAAAAAAAATCAAATGAAAATAATTTTATATTTAGTACTCAGGTGTCTTGTGGTGTTTAAGCACCAAAATTTAAGGTGAGAAATGTTTAGTTCATGAACACTTTCGTACTGCTGTGCAATGTTATATTAAGCCAATAAATGTTCATTTCTTAATGTGTAATGCAAGTATTTTTGCTACAATAGCTTAGATTTATAACTCTTTAATAAATTTAATTTTTATATTATGAATTAACAAATAATCATAATAAAATTACATAGATAAAATTCCAATATTAGTAAAAATAAGTCCACTATATCATCAATTTTTTTATCTTATATATAAAATCCATAGTTTCTCTATTGTCTGATTGGTTAATGAATGTTTTTTCGATGACATCACAACCAGTATGTTTATGCAAAGGAAGTAATTCATCATTAAATAAAAATATTGGGGGGAAAATCAGTATGAATGCTTTTAATTACAGTTACAGTATATGTTTCATGGTAAAGGCTCCCATCCAGCTGCAGAAACAGTTGCAAATACTGATTATGTAATTCATGTTAAAGCGCTTTGTGCTTTCATGGTCTGTCAATTCCCTAATATAATTCAGAGGAACAGCATACTTAGCAATGTTAATTTAAAATGTAACAAACTTTTATGAATTATCAATGTTTAATAAAAAAGAGTATTCACATTAAATCTGAAAAATAAAATTGTTAAATCAATCAATTTAAAAAAATATTAGATATTACATCTAATAAAAAACCGATAGGCATGTTTGTATTCTCATATTAATAAACAATAACTATTAACATGCTATTGAAAAAAATAAATCTTTTATTCAGAGGACACTCTAGTAAATATTAAATATAACAGGTATATTTAAAAATGTAAATTTTAATTGAGCTTTATTAAAATTCTAAAATTTATTTATACAATATTTAAATATTTTGTTTAATTCACATTAAATCTG
Source organism: Epiperipatus broadwayi (assembly GCA_028023455.1). Lineage (NCBI taxonomy): Eukaryota > Metazoa > Onychophora > Udeonychophora > Euonychophora > Peripatidae > Epiperipatus > Epiperipatus broadwayi. The sequence goes on from JAQFVV010012468.1 coordinate 2,074,419, forward strand.
TAAAAAAATTTGTTAAAGCAGTCAATTATTACAAAAATGATGGTCTCCACCATTAAAAAATTGCTCTGAAAAAAACAAACGTGCTTTTAACTATGGAGGTATAGTATTTAAATCATAAAGAAAATGTCATTACAGTACCTAAATACATGTTTGAAATGTGAAATATGATTGGTGGAGAGGGGGGATAGATACTTTATTGCCATATTTACATTTAGTTTTCATTAATATATAATTGAACATGAAACATTAGTTTTTCAGGGCAGCTTCATTTCTCATGTTTAATATATAATATTAAAATATTTTGCTTAATTTACATTAAGTTTTAGTCAGCACATAACTGAAATTAAAACAATGGCCTTCTGGCTGGCTATATTTTTCATGTTTAATATATAACATTGAAATCTTTTGTTTAATTTATGTTACATCTAAAAAAATGTTAAAGCAACTAAATTTAAAAAAACACCATGTTTCACATAGCCTGGGTACAGTCTGGTCATTTTATAATTTTCAAAACAAAATAAAAAAGAATGAATACAATTTGATTTCTATATACTACTGAAATAAATTACTTTTGATTTATTTATGTATAAATGAATAAATCATCAAACTATATATTTATAAATTAATAAATAGGCACATATTTTTGATAAAATATATGCATTGTTTATTTTTTATATCTGCAAATAAATATTTAGTTTTTCTCAACATGATTTTATTATTATTATTATTATTATTATTATTATTATTATTATTATTATTATTATTATTATTATTATTATTATTATTATTATTATTATTATTATTATTATTATTATACTGAATTTGTATTACTTATAATTAATAATTCAGTTTTCCAACATGCTATCATTTTTTGACATTTTGTGGCTGATACTCACAAACACAAGTTATTTTCTGTTGCAATAACTATTAATTAAGCATTCTCAGCTGCAAGTGCCTTCCTGGAACAATGACATTGAAAAATTAAAAAAACAACAACACATTTTTAAAGCAGCTGCATGATGCTAAACACTTAATATATAAAATAATAACTATTAAACTAACCAATTTTATACTCACAATAAATTCTGTATATTCAATAACATTTTTATATCAATACAAATCTTATAAAATAATTTACATATCAAAATAATATGTATTGATTCTTTCAGTTTATATTAAAAACAGTGAGTCCTGTGACTTTTTTCATAGTCTAACATGACTGTACATTGGAGTAATGTAAAATTCCCAAATGTTTAGTAGGTACCAGATATCCAGCAATAAATCCTTAGCTCTCATCAATAAAAACAAAAGCTATAATATCTAAAGATGAAAATTAAGTTGTACTTTCACATAATAACAATAGATGGCCTTATACGATGTTTCCCCCAAAGTAAGACCTAACCAGAAAATGAAGCTCTAATATGATTTTTCAAGATGTTAATAATATAAGCCCTACCCCAAATATAAAACTTGGTTAACATTGTCAACCTGATGGACAAATTTCATTCATCCATTGAAACACACAACATATTAATTAAAAAGTTATAAAAGTTAAGGCATTTATACATATATATTGTAATGATCCGGAGAATAGATAGACTTACATAATCTGCACTACAGGGCGCCATCTAGGCATTTGAACCTAGAAAAATTTATAAAGTAGGCAGATACGTAAGTAAAAAAAAAAAAAATTTTTTTTTTTATATTTTGCATCCGGTCATTAGCCCATGTCACTAGCTCAGTGGAATTAGCAGAGATTTAATAATATCAAAATAAGAGTATATATAAAAAAAGAATAAAATAAGCCACTGCCAGTAATTAACATACAAACATTTATTAACACACATATATAAGATTTAAAATTATTTTAGCATCAGTTTACCTTTTAAAATTTGACTTACATTTTTAACTTTGATTTTAATTTACATTTTAATTTTTACAACTTTACATTTTAAATTTTTTTATAAGTTTGCACAGAGGAGTTTATAAAAGTTTGTTTTAAAATGTTGAGAACAGATCGGTTACATAGATTACAACAATTAAAAACATTTCAAAATAAACATAAACGATCAAAATATAAAATCATTGATACCGACAATTGCAGAGGGAAATTTATAAGTAACCCAATAGTATTCACCATAAGATACTTGCATTGTCACCAATAACTTAAAAGACATCCGAATAAATACATTATAGATACTCACCATAAGGTATCATTATTTATTGAATGTCTATATATTTTGATCAAATATGAAAACCCAAAACATACTTAACTGATAACCAATCCATGCAAGCGTCTATAAACAACTTAAATTTAATGCATTTTTATTTAGGGTCGAGTATGAATAGACTACATAGATTTATTTGCATTTAAAAATAAAATATTATATCCCTATTTAACCTTAGGCTAACATTCGCAGTCAAACTGGCATCAATTCATCTGATATATCAATGTATTCAATGTAATACGGACTACGGCAGCACTGAAAAGATTAAGAGAAGACATTGACTCTCATCAGATAGGAATATTACATCTATCTAACAAGAAGAACAATAAAAAAAAAACTCCATAGAAAGGAACTGCGTTCTCCATCTTATAATTCCTTCCATAAGCAAACGGGTGAGTGCGGCGTATATATAAACGATTCTGCCAGTAACAAATCTCCGACTACATCTACTAACTACATCAATATATCCAATCCATTGACCCAATTTAACAATTACACAAATAACCTAAGATTAGCCTCCCCTAATATAACTTTACAAATCTATACAGCCATTCACGCCCGACTTAAGTTTAACATTGATATATTTTAATTTATCAGAAAACAGAAATCATAAATAAACTTAAAGAACAAAAAAATAAATAAATAAATGGAAATGATTTTACACAAAAAAATACATCATAACATTATTAAAATTAATATTAAAATTGGTCAGATAGGATTCTATTGCAATTATTTTAAATACTAGGAAAGTTTAAAATTTAAAGTTCTTAGTGTTTTCAAATTAATATTGTTCATTATATTTTATAAAGTTCTTACGGTTTTAACACGTCCGTAGTTTTATCCGTTGCTTGCCATAAACGTGAAATCCCATGCCGTCCTAAAGAGATTTGTTGAGTTAGCCGTTGTTTATTTATCCGGAGGTTTTTTAGTTTAGTTGGTCCTCAATGTAGAAAACGATAGTTCATTTCTCTTTCTTTCTTAGCAGAACTGAAGGGATTGAAGAGTGCATCTTTTTCAATCTTCTCTTTCAACTCTGCACCAACGCATATAGTCACATCGTAAATAATAATCAATAACTAACTAACTAATAATTTTCAAACTTGTCCTTTTATACATAACTTTAGGATCCAATGGACGTTACGTCATCGTTGATGATGATCCTTCCATTGAGGTCTGATTTCCCCGATGGATTTCTTTCATTGGCCATTCTGTTCCTATTGTTTTCCTATATGACCATTGCTTATACATTTTAGATGCCCAAGGCTAGTTTACTAATTAAAATAATCATTTCCATTTTACAAAAGATTAATTAATCTGTTTTCAAACTTAAACATATATTTTTATCTCTAAATCTTTTCTGAAAATTTAGTTTTAAAATACTTTTTCTTTAATAAAGTTTTATTTTAATAATTATTTATCTGTGCGATTTTATATATATGCAAGTTTAAGATGATTTTTTTATTTTAATTCTTAAAAAAGAAATTTTTATTGGCGAACTTTTTTTTTTATATGTTTACTAATAAAAAATAATGTAACGTACGTATGTGCCCGTTACAATATATTATAACAGATAGGGGTACTTTATCAAGATGGTCATGAGTGGTGTAATGGTGGGTGATTGAAAATCTTCATCATCCCAAAATATAATATTTAAAATATAAGTAAAATATTGAAGTAATGAGAAAATATATAAGAATGAATATTTAAAAAAAAAAGAGATCATAAGATCTCTGACATCTGTCAGAAATCAGCTTAATTAACTCCACAGAGCAACTAAAAGTATAATTAACGATACATCAACCAGCACTATTAATAAGTAAAAGCAAATAACATTCAAAATAACCATTCATCATCATCAATAATGGGAATATCACCAAAATAAAACAAGTCAATTTTGTGACTGGATTTGAAATGGGCCTACTGTAGATCAGGCGAACTATTTAACCCTTGCCAGCTTTGGGCAATTGTTTAAACATTAATTTGGATGCACTAACTTAAGTCCTCATTCACAGAACATACAATCATCAAAACAAAAATGCCGGGGTATTAAAACATGCTGATCACAATCAATGCTCTGGTCACTTAGTACCATTAATGTAAGGTTATTATAAATTTAATTTCTAATAGACTAAACTAAAATAAAATGTAGTGCATGGTCTTTGTAGAATATAATTCTCTCACTCAAACCAGGGCAATTTCATACTGAAATGCCCTAGCACTAAAAGTATATCACCTTTTATATATTAGGCTGCTATACATTAATCTATAGAGATCACACAACATAAGCTCTATTTCTGTTACAGTGATCAAAAGATGATATAATTAAGTTACTGGAATAATTTTAACAATTGAATACAAGTCCATTAATAACAATATATAAAAAATGATATTAAGGTCTTTAGAATATGAATATACATATAAATTAAGCTTCTGATTTTGATTAATATATAATAAAAAAATATCACATTTGTGATTGACAAAATTGCTACCAAATTCAAGCTATTTATTACATTGATTTACAATATGTTCATATAAAACACCTATATATATATAGACAGACATGCTGTATAATTTCTGAACATATTTGAATAGTCATAACAAAATTATAAAAATTTTAAGTTACATAAAAATACAACAAATGATTAAAATTTCCCTATCTGTGTGGTATAATTTATTACTTAATACTGTCATAATAACTCCATAAATTAAATTCATTTTTGCAATACATATTTAATAATAACAAAAATTCATTTTCCTTTTTATAGGACATTTAATACATACATATGTGCATATATGCACACTGATGTTTATGTATTTTAATTTGACAGAATAAGTTAATCAAAATATACTTTCCCTAATTAACTCCTTGACTAAAATACATTAAGAGTATAGAAAATTCACATATACAAGTGTAACATTAAAAAAGTAGTCTGAATCAGTTATTAAACATAAGTTTTGACAGGTTACTCTAACAAAGATTTGATTGATAGATTGATTGATTATAACGTTTTTCAACTTAGATTTTCAATGTTTCTTTTCCCTTTAGTTTCTAATGTAAAAAGACTTTTCAAGTCATCCTTTTTTTTTCTTCAAAATAAAATTTAAACTAGTATTGTTTTAGATATACATATTAGTATCACAGTTTAATTAATTATAATTTTTTTCTTTAGAATATAGAATCATCTATTAACCCTTTACTTTTTTATTTTATTTTCAGTCCAACAAAATTATTACTTGACCTTTGAGTTTTATTTTTTAATGCCATTTTACTAAAGAAATTATTTAAAAATTTTATTATCATTATACATAATGTTACTCACCATTGTATATATATTTATCTGTGCTTCTTGACATATAGATGGAACAGCATACATATAACTAATTTCTTTTGCAAGATGAGATTAACTTGGTGAAATTGATTTATAATTCTCATTGAGATAGGTATAGTCCAGCCAAGTGTCAGCATCAGGGAAGGCATAATCAGATATATTGGCATTCAATTCAGTCTAGTTTGATAAGGTTCAGGCTGGCAAGCTGTTTTCTAGAACACATTGACACAGGCTTCAGATAAACAAAAACTACTCAATAGTGAACTACAGAGCAGCTACTTCATGACCTTCTTATATATTCATTGTAGTTTTCTGTATAACATTGCTAGCAATCTCTTCTGACCAGCTATAATAACTGCCAACTACAGCAAACTGCAACATAATATTATAACCAGCCACTGCTAGCCAGCTATTTTTGCACCAGCTACCAACTAACTAGTTAATTATTTCACACATTTTTTACTAGGCAAACTGTTCTAATCATCTTATCAACTCTTTTTATAAAACTCAACTGAGGGGTGACAAAAATATGTCAAAACTTATTTTCAATTACAAACTTCTAATCTCTCTAATTCCTTTTGAAAACAAGTTTTTACTTAAAAAGAATGATTACTAATATATATAAACTTTGTTGAATTAATTAAGATTTCAAAATATATAATAGAAATTTTTACACTTATCAGATTAATTTCAAAATGAGAATAAAAATAATAACACAATATCAATATTTATTTAGACCTTTTTAAATGTTTTATTTTATAATAAAATTCAATTTTAAATTCAAAATTATTTAATCTTTTACTTATTTGTTATTATTCCAGGAAATGTAGAAATATATTTATAAAAAAATTGTCTGTGTTTATTTTTACTTTTCCTTTCAGCTTTTTATAGATTTGTGCACAGACTCTATGTTGTTGTATGCCATATAACAGAAGTGTTATAATATATATTACAATCAGCAAAAGAAAAAAATAATTTCAAATTAGAGTAATGAATATATAAATAAATATTAATGTAGATTTCAGTACTTACATAAACATTACTCAAAATTTTTAGGCAGACTCATAACAACGATTTGAATAAATTTGCTAACACAATTTTAGTTTTCATTTATCAATGTGCTTTCATTCAGCCTGATATGACAATCCCTCTTTCATCTGATGTCCAACTGTATATATATATATATATTGTAAATAAATCAATATTGATATACAAAAAGGTTGAAACTTATTACCAATGGGTGATCTTAACTTAGCCTACATTGATTTATTTTGTCTGTTTGCCATTAACAGCTTCTTCACCTAGTGTTTTCAAGTGCTTGTAAATACTATTAATTAAATATATTATTACTTTCAACATTATGTGCATAGGTTTTAATATTCTCATATATAACAAGAATACTCTGTGATATGATCATAATTCTAAATGTGACATATTTAAGGAGCAGTAAGAGTTATTTATTCATTGTTGAAATTGGTAATATTGAATAAATGTAGATGTTTGTACTAATAAATGTGTATTTTTGTACATGAACGTATGACATCCCCTGAGACCAAGTCTTATCATGGGGGAAACATGATATTAGAAAAAAAAGCTCTTTGTTTTAATTTACTTAATAGTTGTTGTTTTTTTACAATGCTCCGTAAAAGTTAGCAATTAAAGGTTATCTTTTTTCTTGTTGTAAAATCCATGAGAGTATTATATATATGTGTATATTATAAATCGATATTGTATTTATTCAAAGCAATATACAAAATCTTATAATTAAATATTAGTAAATACAGTAATCAAAAATTTTGAAAAGTACAAAAAATATAATCATCACTTAGGAGCACTTTCAAAACTATCCTCATAATCTTTGTCAACTAATACTTCAAAAGATTAACCCTCCCATAATTCCGTGATCTTAACGTTTGCTGCTTGCCTATTGATTAAGTCCTGCTTATGTTTATATATTAGCATAGCTTCTTTTATTTTTATTTTATTGGTATTTCTCTCAATTTGCAATATTTTTACATTACTATAATTGAAATTAAAACCATATATACATGATTTATTATGGTCGTAAAAAATGGAAGCTGTTGCATTATATATATATATATAAATGGTGATTATAAGTTTTCAGATGCTGTTTTCTACAAAAACCTTAAAATCATAAATTATTAAAATCATAAATTAAGTAAATACAATTGTCAAAGAAACTATAACATAAAATAAAAATACTATGCTCATGGTAAATATATATATAAAATAAATAGTGTAATGCATGCTTATTTATTATATTTAATTGAGGGAGTATATTCAAAATTAAATTTTAAAAAAATAACTTCAGTAACACATGCTTAAAATAATAAAAATCTGGTGGTCAAAACCTCCTCTCATAATTTTGTTTGAATTAAGATATGGATGATTAATAGAATTGCATTTATATAAATATATTGAGGTAAAGTTTTCTATTTTTTTTTACCATTTCTGTAAATAATTTTTTGTTTTATATCTGTTCATTAATCAAATGGTTTTTTCACTTGGAAGTAATGTCATGTTAGAGCACCAGGATTGACAGAACTGAACCCAGGTTCACAGATCTTTAGCTCTTGATTCCATCTTTTCATTAAACTATGCAAGGCATGTATTCATTCCTTAGTAGGTACCAGTAGCAACTCTCTATGCAGTAGTGGCACCCAGTGTAAGTCACAATAATTATTGGAAGCTATGTTTGGGCATCAAAATCCTTACCTAATGCCTGCTCATCCAATATTCCCAGACAAACCTTTAACATCTATTGATTACTATGGCTTGCACTGAATGACACTACTGGATGAGAGAGTCACTACTGTTATAACAAGTTGTGTAAGCATAAGGAATGGTGATCATGTGATATGCTTAATAAAGTACCCAGCTTTTATACACAATACTGAGATTGAATCTAAATAAGTATTCATATGTAGTGAAGATAATAATAGTCATAAAATTCTAAAATTATGAATGCCAATCACTACTGTGCATATGTAAATACACACACATGTTCTAAAATAAGTTTTCGTTATGAAGCTTATTTCAAATGATATTCAACTTGAAAGTGGAATTGCAAGTGATAAACAAACCAATAAATATTTCAAATAATAAAATGTCGACTGAGATCAGAAAATACCAAGATGAATTTCGATTCAGACTCCTAGTGGCTAAATCTGCCATCTCCATTACTGCGCTAAATCATGCAGAGCATTGAATCTTGCTTTAGTTGGTTTAGTAGAATTACCTTATGGGAAAGGGCACTGTGCCCAAGAATGAAATAAATAAATTCTAATATAAAATTCACGCAGAGAGAAAAAAAATTATGGATCTTTTTTTTTTTAAAAAAGTTCTATATAAGATTAAATATACGGAAGAGCAGTTATTTGTACATAGGTTTAACTAAACTTATTTGCTCAACTATTGAAAGCCTTCCTATATGGATGATCGTTAAAATTCATATACATATATACAAGCAAAAGAACATGAAAAATATTAAAAGTTTTAAAAAAGAAAATTGTTCCAGATTTATAGAAATATTTAACTTAGGAGAAAAAGTCACATAATAATAGACTCAGAAAAAGATGTTTGTGAAAGAATTCTTTTGAGTATTTATTACGATGTTTGTGGACTTCCCACAATGTTAGGATTTACAACTTTATTTATAAATAGACATTTTAAAGAAAAGACAACCTCTTGGTGACAGGTTCTACCTTTTTTTTCTTTCCTTTTTCATCAACTTTTAAGTAAAATGGATTAGAAAAGGCCAATTTTAGTTCTTTCTTTTTTTTTTTTTTTAAAAAAAAAGAATAGCTTAATATTAAAACTTTTTTTTAATAATGAAATATTTATTATATAAATGTCTTCATGATTAGGTTTAGTTTTTTTTTAAGATTTACAAATTAACTAGTAGATATTCATAATATAAATTTAATACTTATAGCAATGAATTTAAAGTTAAAATCTATAAATGCTAAAAAAATACAAATAATTCAATAGATATACTCAATAATATAATAATTAATTGCAAGTTTAAATTTGATGTATTAAAAGTTCCTTCCACTTCTTATTTGCATTGCTAAATTATATATAATAATATACTCCACAATTTACACTTCACAATGCACTTTTAACATACGATTTATTTTATCTCCTCTTGCTTACAGTTTCAACTGACCAGCAGTCATCATCGGAGCAGTGCATTGCGAAGTGTTACTTGTGGAGTATATGGCATGTTATATTAAGTTTAAATTTGCAAAAATAATTTAAAGGATTAAGAGCACGGGAGCACTTTTCTATATGGGTGAAGTATGGTATGTTGAAATATAAAAAATATTAATTAAAGTAATCAATCTATTTGGTGATGGTGAAGTCTCATGACTTAGCACCAGAAGTATAGAGCCGAGATGTACAGTGCTGTCATTACTAAACCATGAAGAACAAAATATATGCAAAAATGAATACAATGAGGTCATTAATGAGAAAAATAGGAACAATAATTGCAATATATATATATATGTAATTCAGTAAACAATCAAATGATTATTAACTTGAGAAACCACATGCTGTTTGTCTGTCAAAGCTTCTTTAGCTCTCTAAAGTCTGTCAATAAACCATGGAACTAAACTGCATAGGACAGTAAAAAATTATGAATGGTACTATAAGGTAAAATAAATGGGATACATGAAAAATTTAATTGTTTATATAAAACATTGAAGTGGGATTATCTTTTCATAATATTATTTTTCTAGATGGAGGAAGATTATGGTGGGGATTGTCAGCCTCCCAAGTTCAGAATTAGAATTTTTTATAACATCAGTAACAATTTTTAAATTAAAACAATGACTATGTTTTCAAAATTTCTCAATTGCTAATTAAAATACCTAAAAAACACAATATGAGTTTTAATTACAAACAAATCATTTTAATAATAATATTTTTACTGGTAGAATTACTTAGCAGTGCAAAGTTCAAATTGTATGTGCACATGACCTCTAATCAAAGGTAGGATGAATAATCAGGCAATAGAATATTAGGATTGAGTGATATTGTTAAAACGTCAGTGGTAATACTTGGCAATTCTAGCATTTGCCCTGGTTTACTGTAATGATAGAGTGGCACATTTTAAAACACAAGGCCATGATTCATGGCACTTCTATGCTCAATTTTCTTATGATCTTCCAAGCAATCAACCATTAAATTATTTGTTTCATTTTCTTCTAGTAACTTAAATTTTAGAATAAAATGACTTAAGGAAATAGCAAATAATAATAATGGTCATGCCATGACTTGGTTATAGAAATTATTCTATGAAACTCAATATTCCATAACAATGTATATTGATTTTCTTTTTAAAATCATGTTTAAAAATAAAACCCACTTCAAATTTTCATAAATGTAAAACATTAAGCCACTCAAGGCTTTAATAATAAATGTAGATGATAACAATCAACCCTTAAGCTATCAACAATTTCAACATGTGATCAAGGCAAAGTCTGATATGTATATAAACACTAAATATTGCAATTTGACCAATGAGTGTGAGATTAATCAGGCAAATATAACCTGTTCTGAAAGTAGACTAATAAATAGTTGTTTGTAAGTTCCAAATCCCATATAAACTCTTTATTTACTAAGATAATAAAGCCATTATGTGAGATATTAAACAAAAAACAACTAAAAATGACTTTTAAGGTACTTTTACATTCAGAACATTTAATTAGTATTATATAATTATAGTAATTCAAATTATTAAAAAAAATGAAATCATAATTTTTTTATATATTTTATACTGCATACAATTAATTAGAATTATAATCAGAAGAAATAACTATATTAGATGAAAACATAATACAATTGGAGTTAAGGATGGTTAAAAAAATTTATTGATGCAGGAACATGATTATTCTTAGCTACCAGAAGATGCCTGTTAGCATTTTAATATATTTATATTTATAAGACAAACTTTATATTGACATTACATCTTTGTAATATTTAAGTATGGTTTCAGAGTGATAAAGACTTATTTATTTCTAGCATTATAAACAAATGCTTGCTTAAATTATATCCAGCTAAAGTTAAGAATGGTCCAACCTTCTAAATGATTGTTGATGCATTAGCAAGATTATTCTTAACTGTCGAAGGCTGATTATTGTCATTATTTTAAGGCAAACATATTTAGTATTTAATATATATATATATATATGGGTATGCATTAAAAAAGTAAAGACAAATCTCAGTATATGCAGGGTATTTTACGATTTAACAATCAGCATTTTAGCACTCTTCCAACCAAGCCAAATTAACATAAAACTCATTCTCTATCTAATAATATCTGCATAAATGTAGTTTTATTACTAAAAAATAAAAATAAAAAGACTGCTCGTTATATAAAACAATATTCAAATTTTATTTTGCCTTGACCTTGAACCCAAGATTATATGCATAGCAAAAGAAAGTATACTAACTATTACACTATGTCTTTTTTTTTTTTTTTTACAAATATTATATACACTTAAAAAAAGAGTTAACTTTATTTAGAATAGTATAAAAATTTCATACAAATTCATGAAAGGCATATCTTCATAAAAAAAAAAAAAATATGAAAACAATAGAATTCTCTGGAGAAAAAAACATTTTTGAAATGTAACTCTCTTATGATGAAAACAATCAATATTTTTTTTTTTTGTTTTCTGCCTTTTTTTAATATGTTTCATATGCGCTATCAAAGAGAAAATAAATATATATATATATCATTACTTATAACTTAGATTATGTATATCTAGAATATACTATTATCACCAGAAATGAGAGGTGAAGACCCCAAATCCTTAATTTCATCAAGAATGTTTATTCTTCTTTTAATATCTCAAACATCTACAACGATGGATTTAAGGTCAGGTTGTAAATTATTTCATTCAATTTAAAAACCACTATTAAAATATTCTTTATTGTAATATAAAGAGAAATACATAAAACATTCTTGTGATGACAAATTAAATATATGAATTATTCAAACCTACTTATAAATGGCACGAGAGTTGAGAACTATTTTTATTATTAATAATTTTTTTAATAAAATAACATGGTATTTTCTTTTTAATTAGAATAAAAATTAAAATTATTGTTGTCAAAAGTTTACTTTCAGATTATAATCAAAAATAGTAATAAATTCTTTTAAAAATGAACCAAGGAAGTCAGATATTTTGCTTTCAACATGAAAGTTTTAAAGGAGTTAAATAAATATGAAAATCCTTGTAAATTATTAAGAGTTATCTTCTAAATATGACCTGACCTAGAAATTAAACTACTCGCTGTTCTGCAATTTTCGACAACAAAAAATATAACGTTCTAAAAAAAATAATAAAGCCTGCTATAATATATATTTATATGCCCTAAAATTTTTTCCTCAGAAATACAATGAGAAAAATTTTACAAAATATTTTTGTTAGTTGTTCATTATTTTAAAATGATATAAATTATATTTTAAAATTGAATCATTGTATATGCCTTCAGACACTAGTCAAAATAACTATATTTTATAAGCCATACATCTTAAGTCATATATATATAATTCCTCACTGTAACTATGTTTATATTTGTACATAATTTGTAATTAATAAAGTTTATTTTATATATATAAAGAAATTAAATTACTTCTAAATTGATAAATCGATGTTTCTAAATTAATACTGTGTAAACTGCATATATGTTAAGAAATAATTTAAAAACAACAACCAAACAAACCATTAGCTTGATTTATTTCTTCACTTTGTCTGCGAATTTCAAAGCATTTTTAAAAAACAACCTTTTTAAATATATATATATATTGGGTAAATTTCTTAATAATTCTTTTCAGCATTTTTATACTAATAATACTGTTATTTGAATAAATGAAAGAATTATATTTGTCAGACACATACATACATACATACATATTAATAATTTTATTAGTCATTCCGTAGACTATAATGATTAATATTTCAGCAGTGTAATTATTTCCACACCACTCTCACGCAAGGTAGGGACTGGCTTCTCTCCGAATCCCTTGTGGAAGGATGTAATCATAAACATGTGATCAAAGGCATGCAAAAAGATCTATGATCTCTAAGATGAATATTTCGTGCATTAATCAGTAGACCCAAACCACAATCTTTTACACATATCTTTATCATATATACTTGTAATGCAAATTACAAAAATAAAAGACATGTTATTACATATACAAGGCAAATTATCAAAAACGTTTTACAATAATATGTGTATATAAAAGACTAGACAAAATCGGGATGTATCACATGCTTAAAATTACATATCAAATTAGCATTTTTTTTTTTTTTACTTAAAACTTAAGGAAGGATAAAGAGTGAGACAAGAAGTTGTTAATACCAGTTTCATGGCAAAGTATTTAAAAAAAGCGTTAGATTTGTCCAAATTTAAAAGAGTCAAATTGTTCCAGTTAATTAGCTGAAGACCAATGTCTAAAGTTAATAATAAACTGTTTAGCGTTTAAAACTGATAATCTCATGAAAATGCCAGAATTCGCTAAAGACGGAAAAAGAAATCCATTAAAAGTGTTTATGATCAGAAATAACAAAATAACGCAGCTGAAAAGAAAACCATTATGGAAGAAGTCGGTCTATAGGTTTTTTTTACAATTTGACATAAAGATAGAGTGATAGCTTTGATAGATTAAAGATGAAACTGTAGCTTCTTGGTTTTAATCATTACTACTAATAAATAATTTGTTTAATTAATTACAAGGGATTTGAACTCGGACTTTCACGCTCCTACAACTATCTACTCCATCTTATAAAATCGATACACATACATGTAAAAAAAAAAGATATAAAAGCATTTAATGTATAGAGTACTATTAACTTTATTTTATTTTCTTTAGTTGAAATGCAACTATGTAAAAATATTTCTTTTGAAAAACAATTTTCAAAAAGCAACAAAATGGTGTTAAATTGCAGCATAATAGTTATATCTGCTGCTATTTGATTCTAGGCATTCCTGAGGATATTTAAACTGCTGACAATTATAAATGCTAAAATAATTAATATATTTAACATATATGCAGAGTACACATCTATGAAATTAACAAAAAAAAAAAAAAACAGAATGCCTTTATTAAAAAGATAGTAATAATATGACTAGAAATATTACTATGCGATGTTGAATGTACAAAACAAAAACATAACACTGTGGAGATAATTCCTGATGCCCTGACATAGGTAGGTAATGTATAAAATTTAAGAATTCAAATTTAAAAACGTTTCATTTTTTATTTAATACTTTTTCCAAATTGTAAATACATGAAACCATAGATAAAGGGAATGAGGAAATTCTTAACTGTATTATGAGTAATAGGTAGTTTATTTTTTAAAAAATAATAATTATCAGGGAATATTTGATATTAGATTATTATTTTATCTTTCTGATGTTTTTGTTTTTAAATTTCGTATTTGACGCAATATTCACTTCGCTTATGCCAACACTAATAATAATAGAGTTTAGCGACATAGTTGAGTTATAATATGCGATTTAAAATGTATCGTTAGTTCAGGGGTCCCCAACATTTTTGCACTTAAGAGCACATTCTATAATACCGGCCAGGTGGCGGGCACCATTTATTTTTTCAACATAAATTTATAGTTGGATATTGTTAATAATACACATAATGTACAAAAAAATATTTATTTACGCTGTAAAAGTATAGTATACCCTGTAATTTGATTACAATATAATATAATAATTTATAAAAAAATTTAAAAATTAAATTTATTTGTATCAGATAAATAATTTTTTATCGTGTTAGGATAGTGATGGTACACTTAAAATGGTCTGCGGGCGCCATGGTGCCCACAGGCATAGGGTTGGGGACCCCTGAGTTAGTTATTCTATCTTTGCATCAAAAGCGACTGGACACATGTTCAAATGGAAGACTAATATTAGGTATTTTAAAATATTTTTGAAATGCATGTAAGGTAATAATTCTATGAAGTAAATAATTTTTAACTGTTGAAAATATATCTAAATTACCATATTTTAATTTACAAATACTTAGATAATGTTTAGTTAAGATATAATGAATTTTTAACGTGCATTTCAGTAGTCTAAAATTAAAACAATTTTTAATTAGTTAAAAAAAAAAAAACAGATGGTTTACTATTTGTTATAATCTTTTCCCTAAACAAATAAGATAAGAAATAATGGATATGAGATGTGACCAAAAAAAAAGTTCTAAAATATGTTTGAATACAAACTTCATGCTTTAATATAGATACACAATTTGAATTTTTAAAAAAGTTGCAAAAAATGATACAATTTTTTTTTTTAAAAAAGCCAAAATACAAAGACCCCATGATCTTACTTTTTATCTATATATATTCACACACAAATAGAATGAGATATTAGAGTTTATATTCTTTCATTAAAGTAATAATTCTGTACATATAATCTATTTTAAAACAGGCAAAACTCATTATATGTATTGCCACACACATCATTGCTAGAGTAATCAATAGATGCCAGAAGGCTTGAGCATAAATGCCCATCTAGTGCCTACTCATCCAATATCCCCAGACTAGTTTCTGGCTTATGGCCTTCGTCAGTGAGAAGCCTTGGATCTGAGAGCACTGCACCTAGGTGTTAGAATCTAATGCAACTCCATTTAACTACAAAACTATGAGTCTTAAACTGAAAACACCTTAATGCTTTCAATCCAAGCCCATTAAGGTGTTTTCAGTTTAACACTCATAGTTTTGTAGTTAAATGGAGATAAAAGGTGGCTGCTGGAGGGTTGCATTAGATCCTAAAATCTAGGTGCAGTGCTCTCAGATCCAAGGCTCCTCACTCACGAAGGCCACAAACCAGAAACTAGTCTGGGGATATTGGATGAGTAGGCACTAGATGGGGATTTTATGCACAAGCCTTCTGGCATCCATTGATTACTCTAGCTTGCTGTGTGTGGCAATACGTATAGTGAGTTTTGCCTGCTTTAAAACAGTTACACACAAGCATAAGAAGTGGTGGTTTATGTGATGTTTACATATAATCTACTGACTCTTCATAATTATGCATAGTAAGTATTGAAAAAAAAAACTTTTTATTCACTAGATGGAATTTTTTTTAAAAATTTTCATGCAGTAGAAATTGGCAAAACAGTTACACACAAGCATAAGAAGTGGTGGTTTATATGATGTTTACATATAATCTACTGACTCTTCATAATTATGCATAGTAAGTATGAAAAAAAAAACTTTTTATTCACTAGATGGAATTTTTTTTTTAAACTTTCATGCAGTAGAAATTGGCAATCCAGATTGGAAGCCATTGTTGAATAGCTGCTACAAAATAAACACATTTGTATGTATTTTATTTGTTTATTTAAAATGTTATAGATATAATATTCAATAAATATAATAACCTTAGATTTAAATCGTTTGTTATACTTAATGTGAGATTATATGCAGTTATTATGTAGTGTTTTTAACCATTGAATTTCATTTTTTAGTTAGTGGTAAAGTTGGAAGAATGTTTACAATATGTATTTATGTTTTGCAATAATATATTAATTCAAAAATTGCTATAAACCTTATCTATATAATATTTCTGTAGTATGACTTTCACTCCACTCTCTCACAAGGTAAGGACTTATTTATATCCACTTTTAACACCTTGTGGAGAAATGCAATCATAAACATATGTCCATAAACATGCGACAAAGATGTATGATCTCCAAGAAACTAGCACTCATCAGTTGGCCCAGACTATAATTTCTTACACATATTTATAATTGTTTAGTATATATAGATAGAAAATCACAACAGTTTAACTGTGGCCTGGACCAACTGATGAGTGCTGGTTCAGCATGAAATGTGCATCTTATGGATCATGTGAAAACATGCCTTTGGTCATATGTTTATGATTACATCCCTCTACAAGGTATTAAAAGCAGATAGAAAATAGTTCCTACCTTGCGTATAGTAAAAATTACATTACAGAAATATTATTCATTATTGGATAATCTCTGGTCTAATGAATGATTAATAAAAAATATTACTATATATATATATATTGCACATTACTTCTGCATAATTTCTTGATAGAATTGAAAGAAAAAAAAAGTCATTTTGCCACTTTCTGGTTTCCAACTTCTTAAGAATTTTTGAGCCATAAACCATTTAACTAATCATGTCAAGCATTGGTGGTCAAGAGGTCAGTGACAACTGCTTTGCAAGCAGTTGTCCCGGGTAAGCGGGTTCGTTTCCTGGCTGATGCTATGATACATGAGAAAAAAAATCATTCACATTCATTTTTTATAACAATAACAAAAGTAGTGCATCCATCATCCACATCATCCAAGATCTAGGATTCAAATCTATATCAGTTTGAATCATAAATAAATTCAATTTTCTGTGAGCTGGGAATTTCAAAAGAAGTCAATCCATCCTTATTTCCAAACTGATTAATGGTAATATTCCATATAACATTAGATTAACCATGAAAAAGAATATGATTATTCTCATATAGCCTTCATCCCCAGTGATAGAGAAGTAATGTTTCTGCAAGAGCTAAGCATAGGAGTTATCTTTATACTAAATCTTAGTTAATATCTTATTGATAACTATAGTTCATGTTACCATTACCAGGATAGAAATTTTTTCTTCACATGGCTATCTAGTAATGATATAATCATGGAGTATGGATATAATAATGGTTAGTTCTATTGTGACATTTAAACCTAATTCAAAAATCCAAGAAAAAATAACCTTACTTTAACATACAAGAATTGAACTATAACTGCTTGATCATCAGCAAAATATACTTTACTTGAGCCATTTGTTTTTTTACTAATAAATTTAAACTATACATGATATATATATGTGCCCTTTAAAGACTATTCGCCATTTCTAAACATCAATAAGCAATTAAAAAAATATTTGCTTTTTTTTAAAACTTAATTTCTTGCTAGATTTTATGTTTTCAATTTGAAGGATTTCAGACATTTAAGCAGCAAAATACTATTATACAGCAATAATAAATTAATCCCTCTAATAAAAAAAATTCTAATGCTTGTCTCTTTTATAATATAATTTATTTTTAGCAATTAATGTTTAGAATAGGTACAAAGTAAACCCTTTCTTATTTACCCAAAGATAGAATCTTGATCCTACAATTAAAAATAATAAAACAATAAAATAACATGTAGTCATTGAAGAATTAGTACCTTTTAGAACATACACTACAATTATATTTATAGAGAGAGAGTTACATAACATGTTTTGATGTAAAGGGGCTTAGAAGTAGTAAAACTGCATGCCAGCTATGTTAAAAATGGATGGGGGTGGGAGTCAGGAATAGAATATTAGTTTGTAACTTTCCACTTAGGTAGATGGCCTATAGCCAACTATAATGTGTTTTGTTGTAAAGGAGCTTAGAAGTAGTAAAAGAGTATGCCTGCTACATTCAAAATGGGAGGGGGGAAGGTTGGGAATAGAATATTAGTTTGGAACTTTCCATTCAGGTAGATGGCCCATGGTCAACTTAGTTTACTAACCAATATTGGTTGATAAATAGATATTTAGCTACTCAACTCAAATCATCCGCATCTAGCTGCTGTTGATAAGCCTGATAAATACTGCCTTCACCTTCTCTGTCTTCGATGAGGACCTATTAGAGAGATCATGTCTGGAAAAGTCATATAACAAACCCCTACAATGGAGCTATATTAAAAATAAGAAGCTCTAAACATTATTAAATAAAATGAAATACAAGATAAATAATATTTAGTACTTAATTGAGAGTGAAAATGGGTTTTTTAAAAAATAATTTGCGATTACATATATATATATATATGCCTTACAGCTTACAAAATCATTTCCAATAATTGTTATAAACAGAAGCGAATTTGGCAATTGGCACCATTTACTTCATCTAGTCAGAGGCTGTATTTTTCCCTTGACAGGAAACAAATGAACAGTGCATCAAGTTCTACCAGCTGATAGCGGTGCCACATTGGCATGAGTTTCAAGAAATCTTGTACATGCAGAGTGTGATGTCTGATTCAGTTAATTTATACAGCAGCTGTCATTTTAAATAACTTTATGAACAACTTCTAAAGAGAAATGAATAAAGAAGACATCTAAGTGGGGAGAAAAAAGCAGAACAATTATAAATTCTTAAAAAGTAATGCACAAAGAATATTTCATTTTGAGAATGTGAATTTTTAATTAATTTTAATTTTCTTTTTTTTTTAAAAAAAAAGAAATAATATACAAATAGCACTTATCTCGAAACTGCTTCAACTTTAAAAAAGTTAACACATAAATTACAATTAATTTACAATATGTGAAAAGTTTTATATATATATTAAAATAAAAGCAGTATTATTTAAAAACACTATAAAAAATTAAACAACTCTCATTTTTATGGATGAAAGTAGTTCTCGTTGCCAAAAAGATATTTTGACGTAAATTAATTCAATTATCAATTAAATCGGCTTCGTAAGCAAATCTAATTACTGAATTGTATTCAGAAATAATAATACGCTGCCTCAAAGAAAAGAATACATGTTTTAAAAAAGTAGTAACTATGTAATTCAAGCATGTGATTTAACCAACTACACATGAAACCCCTTTACATGGAATACTGTTTAACGCCTATAATATTATAGGATTACATTTGCTTAAAAGTGCATTATAACTTGTGACTGATTCTATTTTTGTATACATTATTGAGAATTAGATAAGAAATGGGGAAAATAAAATTAAATACAAATAAAGGAGCTAAAGTAATTCGAATGTTGTTGTTTTTTTTAATAAAATAAAATTTGATTTAATTAGATGCTGAAAGAAACAATTTACCCAGAAAACAGGAGTAAATATATAGATTAGCATACTAGCTCAGCAAGTGGACGTTGGAATGCACCATATTCTCGCCATTTCTGTAAGTATTACTCGGCAAAGAAGATCAAGAGCTGCAAAGCAGTAACAGTATGATATAAAGAACAATTACAGACATTATTATTCAATATAGTTTACAATTCTCATATTTTCTTCCTGTATATCAACAATTATTATCAACCATATGTCATTCAAAATCCTGAAGAAGGAAAAAAATTATAAAAAAATAAAAAAGTTCATTATTGCATTGTACTTTCTAATACAAGATCACAACTAAGGACTTCCAATCTGCTCATCTGATCTCATTATTGCAGTTTCAACACCAACAGAAACAGAACAAACAATAAAAAGATCAATCAGAATTATTGTGAATTTGATCAAATGCGGAAAATACTTCACAAGATAAATACATAAAAAATATAAATATATTTTGAGATACAAACCCTAGATTTAAGAAATGTATTTTATTATTAGAAAACATAAGTTTAAAATATAACTAAAATAACTGGATGAAAGTTACATTGACAATATTAAAGGAAATTCATATTAGTTTCTTTTGGTAAAAATAAGAAAAAAAAAACTCTTTGTATTTAAATGATTAAGATATTTGAAAATATATTTTTTAAAGTGATATCAATGTATATAAAAGATATTACCAAAATCACACTTTTCTTTTATTTTGTCGTAATATCCTATAAATACAATTTATCCAAACCACTTCAAACACTTTTTAGCAAAACTCTTTATTTGTACATATACACTCATCTACATTTCGACTGACCTGCAGTATTCTTCAGAGCCAGTTTATTTTAGGAGAATAAAATAAACTGGCTCTGAAGAAGACTGCAGGTCAGTCGAAATGTAGGTGTATGTATATGTACAAATAAATAGTTTGGCTTAAAAGTGTTTGAAATGGTTTGGATAAATTGTATATATAAAAGGTGTTAGCTAATTGGTTAAAATGTATATTAAAAAAAGGTAAGTGCTAGCTAATTGGTTATCAGTTTACTTGGAATTAGAAAAATTTAATTCACTTTATTAGGATACAGTTATGATATTAATTGCAAGAGAGTTTGAAAAGTAAACTTTCAGGGAGATTAGCCAAAAATAAAAAGACCATGAAAAAGTCGCTGTGAAATAAGTGCAGTCATGGAGAGAAAATTTTAATTTATCATTAGAATTCTTCTGAATATTGAAAATGTTCTACTTTAATTTTATGGATAAACAACTTAAAATGACCAGCTTAAGCTCTTTCTTTTTTTGGATATCTATTTTTTTTCCTACTCATATATCCTGAAGAAATCTAATCAAACTGCCAAACATATGAATAAGTATCACTTATTACCTACAAAAATATGAGCTTCATAAAGAAAAAACTAGCATACATGGTGTGTATTATCTTAAATAAAGTTATGACATCCCAAAACAGAATAATACCAATTGAATAAGAACCAGGAAATCAAGATGAATACATAGCAGAAAACAATAGTTCTTTGTATACATACACAATTAAAATTATATAGAAATTCAAGGGTACAACAAAAGAATTTAGTTTTTAATATATGTATTTGTTTAATTAGAAGGCCTTATTACTTGAATATAATGTATTTTAATATTGGAAACATTGATATTTTGCATATTTTAATCATGTGTAAAGTAAAACAATGCATGTACATATACAGTTTAATTTCTACGATTAACATACATATTTGATTGGTTCTCTAGTAATACATATACTTGTCATAATACTAGTTTTCTACTTTATAATATTAAATTATTGTTGATTTAAATTTGTGTAACTATAAAGTCTTTATTTTCTAATAAACATTCTACAATAGGTTATTTCTTTTATATATATATATATATATATTCTACCTTTTTATAACTATTTTATATATATATAAGTTTCGAATAATTTTAATGTTAAAAATAATAAAATATATATTTTAATTAATCAGTAGTGCTTACAATTACATTGTAATCCTTATCAACTGTAAAGTAATACAAAAGTTTAATAACTACATATGGTATATTTATAATGGGTATTTGTTTTTATATATGCTTATAATGTTATTTGTCTGAATTTAAAAGTTATGCTCTGGAGACAGTTGGAAACCTAGAGAATATAAGCAGGAGATTGGAGTCAGAAAAGTCCAATGTATGTTAAAACCATTCCATT
Source organism: Epiperipatus broadwayi (assembly GCA_028023455.1). Lineage (NCBI taxonomy): Eukaryota > Metazoa > Onychophora > Udeonychophora > Euonychophora > Peripatidae > Epiperipatus > Epiperipatus broadwayi. The sequence goes on from JAQFVV010012468.1 coordinate 2,097,076, forward strand.
TAAAAAACTAGGTAATATCTCTCTCATGAAATGATTGCAATTATTCTGGAAAAAAAAATCCAAAGTGGTTTTCATTGTTTAATCGTTTTTTATATTGGTTCATAAAATTGGCAATCTAGTTTAAGGTTGAGACTATCTGGAACCAATATAATGAACTATGTAAAACCATTTTCTAAATGATTGGCATTTAATAGTGACTCATGGAAATGTGGAAGTGAGAATTCATCAATGTCAATCTGCTTTGTTGCAACATATAATCATTTCACATTCTATAACCAAAGATTACACCATTCTTCAATTTTGTTTTATTTTAGTAAAATTTTGGCTGTGAAATAAAAACTTGTTTCAAAAGCAGATTTCATCACTTTTAAAAATTCTAATTGTTAGTAATTATAAAATAAAAAATAATAGGATGATATATATACATAATTAATATATATATAATGACTAAAAAAATCCAATATAACATTAATTCAATATGTATGTGACAATAATAAACTACACAGAGTAAAATGTAGAAGTTATTAAAAAATACATTCCATACATGATATTATTAAAAATAATTCTAAATTTTTTTTTTAAAAAAAAAATAAGAACAAAGATTCATTTTCTTGTGTAAAATTCAGATCTACATATTTCTTATTAGAGAGAAAGAAATATCAGTATAAGGGTTTAAACCAACATAATCTATTTAACTTTTTTTGTTTGTTTATAATTTAATTTTCATTTCTGCAACTGTTAATCAATGCTTAAACAACCTGCTTGTGATTTTTTTTTTTTTTTTAATTTACAAAATAAATAAATAAATAAATTGAAATCGAAAAAAAATTATATTTAAAAATTATCAAAAAAATAATTTGAAATAAATTTAATTAGATTCTTCTCTGCCAGCTGTTGATTACAGATTATTAAAATATAAAAAAATGATACAATTATTTCTTAACACCAACGTTTTTATAATTATTTAAATTCATTTAAATATTTCCATTTTTATATTTTTCAAATATTATATACACAATGTGTATACGTGTCAATAATAATATATATATGTATGTTACAAAAATACACTCATATCTATATATAAATGTAATGTGTCACGTGATGTATGACTATTTTCTTACTGTTATATATACATAATTACGTTTTTGATAATTTGCCATTCTAAATATTAATGTAAAAAATAAATAAAACAAAGTTTAAATATAAAATTTAGAAATATTCATTCAACGCAGACTAACCATGAATACGACTGAATGTGACGCGAGAGCAAAGTATACTTTGTACAATAAAGCTTTCTAAATTTTATATTTAAATTCTGTTTTAATATTTGTCACATACACACACATATATATATGCTTCTATATTATAAATTCTTAATTTATTTAATAAATTATATAAAAGGCAAGTAAATATTCATATCTACTTTGAATGAATAACACTGAAAATATTTTTAAAATATTTCATATCTTTTTTTTTTCATATGTCATAGCATCGGTCGGGAGGCGAACCCACAACTGTCTGCAACCAACTACTTGCTTGCAAGGCTGCTGCGCTGACCTCTCGGCTAGCAACGCTTGACGAAATGTTTCATATCTTATTCCAGAAGATAAAGACATAGAACAAATGTATTAAAAAAATTACGCCTGAAATGGGGAACACATCATACAAAAAAAATCTAATTTGAAAGAGTGCTATTCGTTAAATGATCACTTGGTGGAAATAGTGCTATTCGTTAAATGATCACTTGGTGGAAATTGTGAAAACTTTAATTCATTATTTCAAATATATAATTTTATGTCTGAATTTAAAAACTAATATAAATAAAAAAAATTAATTACCATATGTTTTATTTTGTAATTTATAAAAAAAAAAATCATTCAGTTTTTTTAATGACTTTTAAATGTTTTTTTTTTTTTTTGAGAAATCACTTATATAATATACCCACTCCTGACTGGTGAATTTATGGCATCATAGGTAGATTATAAACTTAGCACAATTTTATGGACTAATTAATCTTTTCTTTACCATTATCAAATTGTTACTATCTATAAATGCTTCCGTAAGACACTTTATCTATTGAATAACTTTGCACATTTATAAGACAGCTCAAAATGCATATTTAATAAGCCTAATTAAAATAAGAGATAAATATTTCCTTTTAACTGATGCTAGCTATGATCTCCTTGCTCATTATCCCTATAGCTTGGATCAACCCCAAAAATAACCACACTAAACATATTTTAGATATGTTTATGTGGGTTTTTTTTTTTTTTACCCGTTATAAAAGTTTGAGATAGCTTTTAGAAACACATCACAGTTTTAGTACTACTACTAATTTCCAATAACCATTCAACTAAATAATCCTATTAATTAGTGGTTGGGGGGGGGGGGGGGTTGAAAACACATCGTATTGATTTTGTCTTAAAATCATAAGTATTGCAAATGCCATTGATCATGATAAGGTATTGTAAATGTTATACGGATTCCAGAAATAAAAAGTTAAATAGAACTATTCAAGGCTCAAAATGCATATTTAATAAGCCTAATTAAAATAAGAGATAAATATTTCCTTTTAACTGATGCTAGCTATGATCTCCTTGCTCATTATCCCTATAGCTTGGATCAACCCCAAAAATAACCACACTAAACATATTTTAGATATGTTTATGTGGGTTTTTTTTTTTTTTACCCGTTATAAAAGTTTGAGATAGCTTTTAGAAACACATCACAGTTTTAGTACTACTACTAATTTCCAATAACCATTCAACTAAATAATCCTATTAATTAGTGGTTGGGGGGGGGGGGTTGAAAACACATCGTATTGATTTTGTCTTAAAATCATAAGTATTGCAAATGCCATTGATCATGATAAGGTATTGTAAATGTTATACGGATTCCAGAAATAAAAAGTTAAATAGAACTATTCAAGGATAAAAGCAGAAAGATATCACATAATCCCAGCTTACATGATTCTGATCAGTTTTTATAACTACTCATAAGGTCTTATTAGTCTTATACTAATCCTTCCAAGATATATAAGTCACTGTAGTTAGTTTCACAAGTGCTTATAGTTATATATATATATATATAAACTAAGGATACTAAGATATACAGATAGAGAACTGATTTTAGATCTTTATAACAATAAAAACAAGTTGGCTTAGCTAAACAATACAATTTTCAGATTGGGCTGGTAGCTTGATAATAAAACAAAGAAATAACAGCTGGATTCTACAGAAAAGGTATATTAGATCCAAAAAAATCCCAATGCCAATTTTTCCATTCATGAAAGCAATATGCTAGAACTAATCTGTGGACATTGAATAGGACAACACTGGATGTGATGTGATGTGATGTATTATGGCTTCTCCTTAAACGAAGTCAAGAATATCTCAGCAATTATGCCCAGATAAACCTGTTAGCCACTTTCTTTTACATTCCCCACTCTAAATTTACCCATAATCTGCTCTATCCCATTTCCACAACATAATTTTTGTCAACTCTATAACCTTTATATCTAAATCCCCCTTATCTTTTCCCAAACCAGCATAAAAACCAATAATTCACTTTCTGTATAATCACTCTTTTCATATTTATTTTTCCACAACTTCATTATATGTACCCTTTCTGTTTTCAAACATTTACATTCAATTAACAAATGCCTAATATTTTCAATTCCTTCCTTACATAATTTACAAAATAAATCACCCATATTTTTCCATTTACATGTATATTCTTTTGTAGCTAAAGATCCCGTTCGAGCCTTAAACAATAAACTACTTTCCTTACTATTATCATATATTAACTCACACCTAATATTCTGTTTATTTCTATATATATTTAAACTCTTTTTACTCTCCATACTATTTCTCCATCTCTCTAACTCCCTAGTCTTTATTAATAAATTTATTCTTTTATCCCATTCCTTACTACTATAACACTCAATAATCCTCTTAACACAATCATCCCATCTTTTGTACAAATATACTGATATAAATTCTTTATCCAAATCTTTTGCATAGCGCATTACCTTTCTCACCCATCTTGTTACCTGCCCTTTACTCATAACCCAATTAAATACTAATTTTAGCTATTCTTTTATTATCCATAAACTGCAATCTACCAAACATTTTCATTTTACTTTTGCATCTCTCATATGAAAACTTGACCATCCCATTTCTCCTTGAATTGCCTCCCTTGCTGTCCATACTTCTGCATTCAATGCATATCTTCCTACTTCCCTTTGAGCTTTTTCTAAATAATCTAATATCTTTTTTACTAACATATAATGCATCATTACCATATGTTAACCCTGCTACTGCAACTCCTTTCCATATAATTCTAGCTACATCATATTTATTATATGAAAATACTGTTAATTTCTTTATCAATCCCTTTCTTTTCTTTGCTTCATTTATCAATTTTTTCTCCCATTCATCCAAATAATTTTTTCTGATTACTTAAAATAATTCCCAAATAACTATATCTATTCACCACACTTAACTTAATATCTCCCAATAAAAATTCTACATCTTCTCTTTCCTCAGTATTAACCATCATTATATTTGATTTTTCTTCACTAAATTTAATCCCCATCTCTTTACCCACCCTTGCACATGTCCTCAACATAACTTCCATATCTTCTCTTTTTTCTGCACACAAAAATATATCATCTGCAAAAAAAAGACCTGACAAAATATATACTCCCTTACTACCTATTAACGGTATTTCTATCCCTCTTCCTAATCTTTCTATTGCTCTTTCCATTTCACTTAAATACAACACAAACAAAATAGGTGACATAGGGCATCCTTGCCTTAGTCCCACACCATTTTTAACTTTAATTGATTCTATATTCTCTAATTGATATATATAATAATTATTTTCATATAATTTCTTAATAATATCTATTAAAGCTTCATCCATTCCCAAATTTGCTAAACTTATCCATAATCTATTTCTATTTACTCTATCATATGCCTTCTCTATATCTATAAAACTCATATATAACTGTTTATCTGCATTCCTACTCATATCCATAAGTTGTGTAACTACAAATAAACTATCTCCTATACGCCTATCTAATCTAAAACCTCCTTGCATTTCACCCACTACATTATTCCCTTCCATCCATTTTACATTAGGATTTTGCTCCTAAACTATTCAAGGAATGTGCATATTCATTTTTATATTCAGACTCAGTTTAGATATGATTACTGTGTTAGATATTTAAAGTTCAAAATCAGTATTTTGAAGCAAATACTTTAAAATTTATGAGAACACATTTTATGAAAAAAATATGCACATTGCCAGCTTGGATGACAATTATGCAATTTATGAAACAAACGTTAATGAAAAAAATATGCACATTGCCAGCTTGGATGACAATTGACCCAAATAAACTTATATCTGTCACCATCTCAAAAACACCAAGAAAGCAAAACAAGCTTTCAAAATATAAAAGTTACCTAACTTAATACTTCTTATGTTGAACACATAATACTAGAAGCATACTAGTAACTCACTAAAATTCTTATCAAGTCAAAGTCTAATATATATTTCTGTGTAATTATTAAATATTAATCCTGTTACAAAATCAGATTTCCATTTTAATTTGGTATATTATAGTCAACTAGTTTTAAAAAAATAAAAGCACTTACCAAACTTAAGCTTAGTTATGGCACCAGAAACTATAAAATAAAACAAAGTTATTGTATGAATGTTATGTTAAAACTATAAATTAAAAAACAGATAAAACAATACATATAAAAATACAACATAATATTACTTTATTTTTCACTTTACTGTATTATAAACAAGATCAGTCCCCTTTACTTTGTTCATATTTAACCATCAGAAAGTATTTTAAAAAACTTTACAAAATACTGAATAAAGAAAAAATTAAAAAATTGAAGACAAAAGTAAACGACAAAAACATTTAAAAAATGGAAGGGGTGGGAATTAAGATTAAAAACTAGATGCAGACTTTTGATATAAAAAATGTTAAAAAAATAAAATGCAATAGATAACAGGCAAAATCAATAGAAAAAATATATAACACCTGACAATTAAATCGCAAGTTTACCAAACTAATATTGCACAAACAGACCCATATTCCATTATTGTAGAGCTGATATATGATTAGTTAAATGAAAGGCTTAAGACAGCTAGACCTGAAATCAGTATAAATTATGACAGTAATAGAATTAAATAAAAAAGATAAATAAGAACAAAGAAAAAAATCACAAAAGACTTTTTGTATCACAGAAATACCTAGCTGTTAAACCAGGGTTTCACAATCTTTTTGCTTCTTGTATCCCTTTGACATTTAGTAAATTATCTGGTACTCCCTATTCCTTATAAGAAATGAGGTTGAAGAATGTACCATGCAGTACATCACATGCATGTATAGAAGATTCGGATGCTATAAGGCAAGTCTTAAAGAGACACTGATTTGGCAATTTTGTTAGCCATTTTGAATATTAATCAGGCATTTTGAGTTATGAGATTTGGCAGTAAAAAAAAGTCTATACAATGTGGTCTGTTTCTGAAGAGACTTGAAAGGTTGCTGGTCTGACTGACAGATAGTACCAAAAATGGAATAGCCTGGAAGTGTCGATAACGTAACTACTTTTGGAATATATTAATAGCATAATATATTTACCTGCTATTTACTGTATGTTGGGACAAGCTTCCTGTATCCCCTGGAAGTATGGGTATCAATTAGAAAGCTCTGTTTTAAACCATCTCTTAAATAAAAGATTTTCTTGGTTTGAGCAGAATTTACTGGTTATTCACAATTAACCCTTTACATACAGTTACTTCACAATGCATAAGGATTGAAATATAATCTTGTATAGCAACAAAAATTTAGATCTTCAAAATCATGGTCTTCCAAATTTGTCTCATTTTACTTTCTCAAAAATTAACCGAAGTATGTTATAGATAGTAATAAAGATGTACAGTTTGACATAAATTCATAATATGAATCAGAGATGCTGGTTTATTACTTATGAATTAGATTAGTAAAAATGATAGAATGGAAATGTATTTTAAATTAAAGACAAAAAACAATTTAATAATTATTAATTCTAATATGGTACACATACAGTAACAACTTCACTGTTAACTTTCACCACAACACTTATTTTGTAATTCAAAACAATCCACACATATTATTTGAAAGCCTATTTATATATTTCAAAAATAATTTAATATGAATTAAAATATTTGAAAACCAGGCACTCTTCACAAACATGGAGCTTAATTGTAAATATAGGGAATTTGAACTCAGACCTTCAAGCACTCTTCAACCATCCACCCTATCTCATACAACCGATTCACATGGTCACACACATGTAGAAAAGAAATGTGTGTGATCATGTGTATCAGTTGTATTTCTTTTCTACATGTGTGTGGTCATGTGTATCAGTTGTATGAGATAGTGTGGATGCTTGAAGAATGCCTGAACGTCTGAGTTCAAATACCCTATATTTTTATATTTAATATGAATTACTGTGATAAGATTAAAATTACTTTTTTAATAAATAATCTTATTTAATCATTAATTTATTATTAAAATAATGTAATTAAATGTTTTATAAATAAATAAATAAAACCCAAAAAAGTAATATCTATTTGCTTTGGACAATTTTTATGATTTAATTAATCTTTAAATCTATAAGTAAAAACATTTATTTATTAAAAAAAAATTTTTTTTAAAAAGTCAAAGTTGCAGTTAAAAAAAAACTCACCTTTTAAACAACAAGTAGTAAAATAAAAATAGATCATTTTAGCTTATAAAAAAGTTAAAGGAATAGATTTCTAAATTATAAAAATGAAATGAGAGAGAAAAATGATTATTATTTTTCAAATAAATTAATGTTGTTTCAAACAGAAAGCAAAACACTAGGCATGGAGATCGTGCATTTTGAAAATTAAGATTGTTTTTTAAAAACCATGCATTTCTATGATGTTGATTTTGGAAGTTAAAACAATTAATGATGGATGCATAAAGAAAATATAGATGAAGATGAGATGAAATCAAATGTTCAAAACATTAACAATAACTGATTTAGATTTGTGAAAAGATAAAATATTTAGAAAAAATAATTTATATTCATATTGTTCCAAACATTAATAATCTTAAAATATATTTCAAAATATGAATCTAAACTTTTTATTACTGCTTAACAATGTACAAAATTAGGTAGATGTAAATTACTATATATTAAGATAAAACAATACATGTATATAATAATTTTTTTCAATTATAATTTTGTAAAATTAAACCAACATTTACTATGAATAAAAAGCAGCTATTATAATTATCTAACACTATTTTTTAACAATGTTCAATCATATTTGAATGATATAAAAATTGGAAAAAAAAAATGTTTTTTTTCATTTATTGCAAGGCTATATTATTTTTAAAATATGAATTTTATTGGTAAAAATTTTATATGTATATTTATTGGTAAAAATTTTAGTTTCAAGAAATATGCATTTTACAGTTAACAGCCGTAATAAATTTTTGATGATAAATGTAATATCAAATCAATATTTTTTGTGTATACCTCAGACTATTTAAAATAAATACGTTAATTGGCAGTGAATTAGAAATATTGCAAATGATTTGACGTTTCAAATAATTGACTTTTTATTGTATTTAGTCTTCAAACTGATGTTTGTTTGTTTTTTAAAAAAGTAATTATTATATTAATAAGAGTGAACAAATAATTATAAAAGCTGAGAATTTAAATATTATAATAATAAGAATGAATAAAAGTTAAGAAACACATCTACACATATTGTTAATTTAAATTACTTTATTAGAAAAATATTTACAGCATTGGTGAGCTACCATAACTACTATCAAATCAATAAAAATTTAAAATTAAAATATTAATTAAAAAAAAAAATAAAGGCTTACTTTCTTACTTCATACATCACATTGTAAGTATGTGGCAGTTCATTTATGCCTAAGTCAAATAAGTGCTTGAAATTACAGGTAATTAATTTAATATCATCCAAATAATTACTTATTTGCATTTTATCATCATCAATTTTTATCAAATGAGTAATAATAATAATAACAAAATATTTGTAATTTTAATTTTGTTAATGATTTAATGTGTATAAGTAATTTTAAAAAAATATTAGCACTAAAATTATTTTGATTTTTTTTTTAGGTTGATCCAGTTTGAATCAAACATAAATAGTGTATTGTATTTTAAACATATTTTAAAATCTTAGTTTTATTTCATAATAAAAATTCAAAAGTAATAAAAGATTCATAAAGAAATGTTTAAATACATACAGTTTGACATTATGGAATGTACCTAAATTAAAATATATTAAGCTTTCTTCTCTACAAATAACATTGTTTTCAATTTAAAAAAAAAAAAAAAACAGCTCAAATTAAGGAGCCTGTTAAGTAAAATGAATAAGAAAGAAAAAGAGATCAGTAGAATAAAATGCTAAGATCTTTTACTGTTTGGTTTATTGGCTGATCTAAAAATGTAGTCATCCGCCATAAAAATATAGTAGCATAGGAACAATATGTCTCCTTGGTCTTTAACTCTAATAGTGAATATTTTCTATGTTGACATAGTAAATCTGAACAAAATGGCTGGCCTTTAGAATCTCATGATATAATAATAGCAAAATGATTTGTGAATGCTGAAAATTGCAATAAAAGCAAAATTACTTAAAATTGTGGAACCCAAAAGAATAAAAATTTCTGGAAAAAGATTTATAGAACCATGAAGAAAAATTACATGCACACATATACATTATTTTTGGGGTGAGACATATGCAAAAAAAGTAGTTGCAACTTTTGAAACTATAGATGAGAATGTTTAAATATGTTATATATAATGATTTTAATAAATATATAGTTTAAAAACTAATTGCATAGTTGAAATATAATTCTATAATGTGTTTTGTGTTACAAGTTCACAAATAATTAATATTAATTTTTCAGTATTATATGCAGCTAATTTTTTTTACTAATATACATTTACATTTGCGGCATTTAAAATCAGAAGTCAAACAAATATACATTTACATTTGCGGCATTTAAAATCAGAAGTCAAACAAGATATTTTTCTCTTTTTTCTATCACAATTTCCCCAAATTTGTGATTTTAATCTATTAACCCATAATGATTCTTCCCATAATGCAGTGCTTTATTTATATTTTTGAAGCCTGTATCAATAGAGATTGTCAGTGGGAAGGGTCAATAGATTTAATACATGTTTTATCAAGATAAATCAAATTGAAGTACCATGAGTTTATTATAAAAATGCATGTAAAATTTTTATTAATAGAGTACAAAATTGTATTTAATAACTCAAGTGTTGAAGTGGATATATGCAAACTATATTATATTTATTGGTGTAAGCATGAGTCGTAATCAGAAAGCACAAGACAGTACAAAAATTTATTCTTATAATTGACAAAACCTTCTTAGGAGTTTCAACTGACCAGCAATCTTCTTCCATGCTATAACATTTAAATATGTATGAATATTTAATTAGATAATTATGGTTTTATTATCTGATTTTATTGACATTATAAAATGAGAAACAATTTAAACTAGATTTATAATTATTGGAAATGATCAATATTCCAGCACTTCAGATGTGGGTTAAAGAAGTTCCAGCAAGCAAAAAAGTTTCAACCAATAGTTTGAAGATCTATGTAAAAGATGAAGTTACATTATAATAGCATAACATTGAAAAACTTGTGAGCAATCCAGTTGAAATGTAGCCTTCCTGATTTACAAAGCGTGTCTTTAGTGATTCTCTGCTTCTCTTATGACAAGCCTAACCAAATATAAGTTAATTACCTAATGAAACCTTTCTTTAAAAAATGTAAATATATAAAGATGTAATAAAAGTGTCAGTGTAATCCTAAAAAGAAATCACAATGGTGAAGAAAGAATTTGTCAGCATTAGGATGATTTACCAAATTTTAATAATCCAGTATATTCATGCCAAGATACCAATCTACTCAAAGTTTGCAAATCCGAGAAGTGAGAATAGAATTAAACTATGAAAATCTACCTAGGGGAAAATGTTTCTATTTGTTTGTTTATTTAGGCTATATTTTTGTTTGATTACTCATTTTTCTTATATTTCAAATTGTTATATTTACTATTACTTAGGCCATTAAATAATTTATTAGTTAACATTTAATATTTATTAATATCTGTGCACTATGTATAACTTTAAACTCTAACACACAAAATAATTAGGTTATTTCATTTTTTTATATATAAAATAAAAGTGCTTGTTTTGTATCTTGTATAGTTAAATTTTATATCTATTAATTGATTGTTTTGTTAATTTTTAACACTCGTTTTTAGTGTTTCTTTATCCTGTTATATAACACTGTATGAGTTATATTACGGTGTACAATATGTATGATCACTACAGTAAGTTTTTTTTTTAATTAGTTGGGATATGCTAATTAATTACAATTATCAAAAAAGCTAATACTACAAGTAATAATGAATCAGATTCTAATGAATTACATGAGGCCATGATTCTATAATTTAAGTAATGGGTGACCTTTAGCTGATACCATTATGAGCCACCATCTTCACATTATTTCTAGGATAATAGAGATCTTGTAGTAACTTAATTTTCTCAACATTCCCTATGGCTACAGAAGTATTTATGTATTTAATCTCACTACCTTGTTGATCCATTTTATTTATATATATATTGTATACAATATATTCATTAAAAACACCAACCTTTTTATAAAATATGTGTTGAAAAATAGCAGTCAATATCACTTACAGAAGGAAAAAAACATGTATCCTGTCTATAAAAGTCCCATTGATTGCCAGCAATAATATATTTTACACATATCAATTCAAGAGTTATCTAAGCAAGAATCAGCAATCAAGTATCACCAAATAGTAGTGCCAACCAATTCCTTAGATTAGTTTCCAGCTATTGGCACATCACTAAGAAATAATTTATAGTACAATAGTTTTGCAGTCAAGAAATTCTCTGTAAATCTAAAATTTGGTTAGGTATTCATATTCACAACATAATCTAAACATATTGGATACATTAACCAATTATTATATACATATTTGTTTCTGTTTCTGTATGGTATTTATTCTTCCCTAGGGTATTATAACATAGATATAAATTACCTTCATCCTTTATGATGTGTGTACATTAATAGCGAAACACCTCACAATATATATACATCTGCATGTGAATAAATTCAAGATTTAAATCAAATAAGTCATAAACACAATATTTATATATAAAAGTGGACTGCCATTCCTGAATCTCCCTAAGTGAAAGACGATAGTTTTTGAATATATGTGTAGTGAGAGATTTCAACTGAAGAGGGCGCTATAATTCTGAAATTAAATTAGTCACAAATATTTTTCAGGATTCTAATCAATTTATATATACATATGTAACTATATTTTGATACTCTGTTATTATAACTATTAATGTAGGAATCAAAAATTGCTAATGCAGCAGGGTCAAGTCTACGGGCACTACATTTTCCACAAGTTCGCTTTAAAGGGCTAAAGAAGAACCCTTTATCTAGCACTGTGCACTGAGATATCTAACCACTATTTTACCTTTTATTTTATTACATAAATTTGTTACTCCAAATACACACACAAACATGCAAAAACAAATATTTTTAAAAAATATATATATTTAATAATAAGTTCAGAATAAATAATTAAAAAAATAAAAGATGTTAAATAGTTAATTTATACTTCTAGAAAGGGCAATTAATTTACAGTTGAGGTTTTTTTTTTATAAATATAATAAAGCAAATATCATTTTTCAAGTAATTGAAATAATAAAAAATTACAAATGAAATTTCAATGTTTAATTATTTTCAATATAATTCATTTTGTAGCCAGGATACTGGAAGAAAAAAAATGTTTCCCCCATTTCAAAATATCAAAATATTATATTAAATAAACATATAGATGTAATTAAATTTAGTTATCAGAACATTTTCCACTGACAGGATAGAGAAATACAAAATCAATAATTCTTTTCTTAAGGGAAAAGTTTAAAATCTGATTATAAAAGTCCAGGTTTCTTCTAAATTTTGCCTCCCAGTTCCGACTGAATAAAAATTATTTAATATAATAAAATATTAAAAAGAATAAATAACTGTACTGTAACGTAAATAAATAAACAAGAATGGTAAAAAGCAGTTCCATATTTTTCTTAACTTAATAACATCTAATTCAATTTATTTATAATATTTTTATACATATATGTATATTTAAATTGTTCCATGCAGTGGTGAAAATTACAACTAACAAACTAAAAGTTTCTCAATTAATTATCAGGTGAAGAAAATTTTCTTTTAAAAAAAAACTCTTTATAGATGAGACTTATTTAATTGCAGAAATGCTTAAGAATTTGTTATATTTTCAGTTTTCACATACAAAATATTAAGGTCTGCTCTAGTCCAGACAAATATTACTATAAGATGGCATGATTTCAACTAGCAATGCCTATTTTTAATTGGAGCTTTATTTCATTAGATTTTAGCTGAACTTTATCTACAAACAAGCATGGAGAAATCTGGAAAATTATTAACATTTAAATCTATAAACCCATGAAAATCTTTTAATTAAAATCAACAAATCTATATTGACATATTTATTGGATAAAGTGTAATAATGCTCAAGGCTAGATAGGCAGGTTTGTAATTAAATTCATAGGTTCAGTCAACACTTAGACAATCCCAGTATAAATAACAATCAATAATCTCAATCTGTTGTCATGGCAACTTCCTTTTCATAATAAAGGTGGACTCCACATTTATTTATGGTCTAATATATTTATGTCTGGGAATAAGGCATGGGTCCCATGCCACCCAGAGCATCCCCAGGTTGCGGATAGGGGCATGGCCTTCAGATATGAAGGTTAGCTGCGAATAAGCAGAGTACTGTAAATAAGCAGTCGCTGACAATGGGACAACATTCATTATCAGGAAGTGGTGAAGGAGACAGTGGCGTGTTTACTTCTATAAAGTGCCACAATTCCTATGACAGTGGATGTATAATGGCGAGTGTTGACCGCCATTAAATAAGTCAACACCCCGCTGGGTGCTGGGTCAGCAACGGCATTTCTTCCAAGTCAGCAGAAGATCACTAGAGGTGACAACGATGAGGAGGAAGCGGTAGTTGGATTTTCATTTTATGGGATTTGGCTAGCGCACCAAGCCTATTATAGAGGTTATTGCTGGGCAAAGAAGGCAATGGGAAACCACTTTGTCTTATAATTCCCTTGTTTTATTATGAGTATGTCTACAGAAATCATTACATTTGGTGTTGAGACCTTAGTTAAGAATAACTTTTTGTCTTGCCCGTCAGGAGTGGACATGAGGCTACTCAGGTCGTCAACCTGCGAAATCCTCATAAATATAATTCATTGAGAGGGGATATACTGAGAATTGGAATGTGGAATGTTAGATCTTTGAGGAAAGGTGGGAAATTGGAGAATTTGAAAAGAGAGTTGCATTTGAATAATATTGATGTAATGGGATTAAGTGAAGTGAGGTGGGAGGGATGTGGAGAAGTAAGTAGTGGAGATGTAGAGTTGTTTTATTCAGGTGGTGATAGGTCAATTAATGGAGTTGGCATTGCTGTGAGAAAGAAAATATGGAATAGTGTTGCAAAGGTTGATGGTATTAATGATAGACTGATGGTGATGAGAATAAATGCAAGTCCTAGGGATTTGGTAATTATACAAGTTTATATGCCAACTAGTACTCAAGATGATAGTGAAATTGATGAAATGTATGAGAAGATAGAAGAAAGTATTCAATGTGAAGGAAAAAATGCATGTATATTGTTATTGGGGGATTGGAATGCTGTTGTGGGGAAAGGTAGGGAAGAGAAAATTGTTGGAAATTATGGTATTGGAAAAAGAAATGAAAGGGGTAGTCGACTTGTACAATTTTGTAAAGATAATGGGTTTGTCATTGCAAACACTTGTTTTAAAAATCATATTAGAAGATTGTATACATGGAAAGCTCCAGGTAACAAAGAACGTTATCAAATTGATTATATACTGATTCAGAATAGATATAAGAAGCTGTTAAGGGTTCACATGCTTTTCCAGGTGCTGATATAGATTTGGATCATAATTTGGTGATAACTAAATTAAAGTTAAGTTTAAAAAGAATTAAAAGAGGGAAAAGATACACAAGATGGGACTTGGATAAATTGAGACAAATGGAAAAAGGAAAATTTGGTTTAATATGTGAAAATGAATTTAAAAGAATTGTTCAGGATGGGAATTATATTAACAGCTCTGATGAGTGTTGGAATAGAATTAAAGAGGGATTCTTAAAAATAGCAAAAAATGAAATAGGTATTATTCATGCGAGAAAAGCTAAAAGACCTTGGATAACTGAAGGTATGTTGGAAAAGATGGAAGTGCGGAGATGGTGGAAGAATGTAAATACTGAGGAAGGGCAAAAGGAATATAGGAAATTTAATAATGAATTAAGAAGAGAAACAGATTTAGCAAAAGAAAAGTGGTTGGAGCAAGAATGTAAAGAGATAGAAAGGTTTCAGCAGATGAAAAGATATGATCTAGCATTTGATAGAATACAAAGTATTTCTTGGGAGAAAAAGACATGGGTAGCAAGTGAGATTGCGGATAAGAATGGAAGAAGGTTAACCGATTGTAATGATATATTAAAAAGATGGGAAGAATATATTCGGCATCTGTTTAGTAGAGGAAATAATTTAATTAGTTATGAACTTGAAAATGAAGATGTTGCAATGGATGATAGAGGTATGGACATACTGCCAGATGAAGTAAGAAAGGCAATCGCACAAATGAAGAATGGTAAGGCTATTGGATTTGATGCAGTACCTATAGAATTTTTGAGAGAAATGGGAGAATTTACTGTGAAGGAAATAGTTGGACTTTGCAATTTGATATATAATAGTGGAGTTTGGCCTTAAGATTTTTTAAGAACTATAGTGATTCCAAATGCTAAAAAGAAGAAAGCTGTTAAATGTGAAGAGTATAGGACAATAAGTATATTGTCTCATGTTTCTACGGTGTTATTGAGGATTTTAACTCAAAGGATTTATGGGAAGGTTGACTATTATATTGCTGAAGAACAGTTTGGTTTTCGAAAAGGGAAAAGCACAAGAGATGCTATTGGTATTGTTAGGACAATTGCAGAAAGATATATTGAAAGAGATAAAGGAATTGGTATATGTTTTGTAGATTTAGAAAAGGCATTTGATAGAGTAAGCTGGAATAAACTGATGACTATCTTAAGAGATAAAGGAGTATTCTGGAAAGAAAGAAGATTGATATGGAATATGTATAATGGGCAAAGAATAAGAGTTAGATTTGGATGTAATGAGACTGATGAAGTGAATATAGAAAGTGGAGTTAGGCAAGGATGTAGTATGTCACCTGTTTTGTTTAATATTTATTTAGAAGATATGCTAAATAATTATTTGGACTGTGGAGGAGCAAATGTTGGAATGAGAGTAATAAAGTGTATAAGATTTGCAGATGATATGGCTCTTATTGCTGAGGAAGAAAAGGATCTTCAGAATATGTTGAATAAATTGGAAGAAGGATGTAGGGCATATGGAATGAAGATTAATATTGAAAAGACTAAGTGTTTATGGATAGGGAGAGATGCAAAAAGACTGCAAATTGGAATCCATGATGACATGGTGCAGCAGGTGAAGGGATTTAGATATTTGGGTTGTTGGTTGAGTGAGGATGGAAGAAGTGAAGATGAAGTAAAAGAAGAATAGCATTGGCAAAGGTGACATTTGTAAAAAGAAAGAAGATATTTTGTGGACCTATGGAAAGAGAATTAAGGAAAAGATTAATTAAATGTTATGTGTGGAGTGTATTAATGTATGGTTGTGAGACATGGACATTGAGTAATAGAATTAAGAAACGACTGGAAGCTTTTGAGATGTGGACATGGAGAAAAATGGAAAAAAATCAGTTGGGTGAATAAAATAACAAATGAAGAAGCTTTGAAAAGAGTTAATGAGGAAAGAAGATTGATTGAAAGTATCAAAGAGAGAAAGAGAAACTGGATTGGACATATACTAAGAAAAGATTATAGTTTAATGAAAGATGTTTTGGAAGAAATGGTGAGTGGAAATAAAAAGAAAGGACGGAAGAGATTGACATTATTGGATGATTAAGAGATGGAAGGGGTTATGTGGAATTGAGGAAGTGGGCAAGGAAGAGAATGGAATGGAAGAATGGATGAACTGATGTAGTGACTATTCTCTGGACCTGTCTATTGGACAGACTACTATTGATTGATTGATATTTATGTAGACACTAAATATTGAACTTGTTGTTTGTTATTGATATTGTCTAAGTGAAGACAGATTTCTATGGATTTACTTATAAGTCTATCTAACCTTGAGAATTATTGCACTTTAATCAAGTAATGCATTCTTGGAGTGCAATTTGAAAGTTATAATTGCAGTTTGAAAGTTTACAATTGACTACTTGTTAGTCTACATTCAGAAAAGATTATATTTACCGGTTTAAGAGGTTTATTTAAACTTCTTTAATTCAGTATCTATAGTAAAGTTGCAAGCTTTAGTGTCTATATGAATATGCTGTACCGTAAATAAACATGGTAATCTATCTTTGTTGTTAAAAGAATGTTGCCTTAACAATAGATTGAAGTTGTTGATTGTTATTTATATTGGGATTGTCTAAGTATTGATTGCTTTCTATGAATTGACATATTTGTATATTTATAACTCTGAAAAAAAACTGTTGCACAGTTGAAACTCAAA
This sequence comes from Epiperipatus broadwayi, assembly GCA_028023455.1. Taxonomy (NCBI): domain Eukaryota; kingdom Metazoa; phylum Onychophora; class Udeonychophora; order Euonychophora; family Peripatidae; genus Epiperipatus; species Epiperipatus broadwayi. The sequence goes on from JAQFVV010012468.1 coordinate 2,114,906, forward strand.
CATAAAAAAAATATTAATGGAAAAAAGTATACAAATAGTTTATTATTTATATACACCTAATGTAACTCAAATGTAGTGCCTTCATTTGAATGCTTTTCCATCTACTTTCTTTTCATATCTTTAATTAAGAAACTGTAATAGTTTTAAATTCTCTGCAGATTCCATAAATCTATATTTCTTTTCACTTTCTTCTTCTCTTTCAAATATACTCAATGAACATTCCTCTTTCTAATTCTTTTGAAATATTCAATTATAATTTTACCACTTTATTTGATATTCCATTGAGTGCCACAATGTTCTTTTTTATTCTTTTATTTATAATGAATCTCTCTGCATTTGTAATTCCAATGTTTGCATTAAAAAAGAAATATTAACTGAGTAAAAAAGAAAGTAGTTTATTCTTCACAGAGGCTAAGTAATGGAAGATAGATGAAATACCTTTATCCCTATACTATACAGTACTTGACTTATAATCATTGTGTATGATTATTTATGAAACCCATTTAGCCTTGAGCATTATTAAACTTATTATTTAAGTTATACTATGGGTGCAATTTGAAAATTATAATTACAGTTTGTAATATTATAATCGACTATTTATTGGTCTGCATTCAGAACAGGATATATTTACATGTTTAAGAGGTTTATTCAAACTTCTTTGTATTAATAATTGCAATATCTATGGTCAAGTTCGGGTCTATATAAATATATTGAACCATAAGAAAAAATGGGTTTCCAACTTGATTGTTAAAAAGAGGTTGTCATAGCAACAATTTGAGATTGTTGATTGTTAATGATAATGGGATTGTCTAAGTGTTGACTGTTTTAAATGATGTATATATGTATACGAATGTATATGTTCTAAATTTTTGTTGTTTCTTTTTTTTTTTGAATATTTTTTTAAATTAGTGAAGATATGATTAGAAGCTAATTAACATATAATTATGATATTCAAAGTAAAATTAACAAAACATATTCCAAAAACCAATATTTATTTTATTACATTAATTTGAACAAATCATTGTCTAATTACTTTTGAATATGCATATGCTGCTAATATTGTATTTACATAAATTATCTTTTTTTTTCTTTTATAGGCAAAATTTTTAATTAGTGGTGAATATAATTATTCTATTGAGATAAAACTTAAAATGAGTTATTAAAACAATAATAAAGTCAGGGTTATATAAAAAATGAAAATCATTTTTTTCTAATAATAGTTGGGAAGAGGGGGGGGGATTACAAAATATTAATTAATAAGTTAATCAAATCTGACTAAAACAAAATAAAAAAAAATTCAAAAAAATACGCACATTAAACTTTATAAACAATAATATGTTATTATTCAAAGCCCTCCCCCCCTCCTTCCCTTAAAATATTAATATTCGTCTTCATATCAATCTTTAACATTAGATGATAAACAAAATGCCAATTTCATAATACAGACTTTATCAACTACAAAATAGTTACATTATTGTGTTCAGATATAGATTTAAATAAGAAAGATAATTTTTAAGGTATATATATATTACAATTTTTTTTATGCACCAATCAAAATTCTAAAGTAGAAAATAAAACCATGACAACATATATTTCAATTACTGATTAAAAATATAAATAAGTGTGTGTTTTAACATTTGTGTGTGAGGTGTATATACGTGTAAGTACTTAAATTTGAGTATTCAACTTTATTGTTTAATATTAATGAATACATATATTTACATAAGTATTTTTAAAATGTTAAAATAAAAACAAAAAGATATACAGATCAATACATGATTGGCATACAATAAGTTATTATTATTGCTAATAATTTAGAGTACAGTGAGTTTGAGAGTTGCTTCTGATATATGTGTTAAGTTTCTGGCCTAAAGACAAGTTGTGAGTGTATAGAAGTTTAAAGAAGAATTGGGATAATTAGGAAAGGGGAATAAAACAACTGCTTCAGAAGATCATGTAATATTAATTTCAAAAATAGCCGTTTGGGCTTCAACCAAAAACAGGCTTTATCAGAATGCTACATAGAGCAACTGAACACCGCCATTACAGGTTACTAAGAACTTACTATAATTTATTTTAGTATATTAAATTTTGGCAAAATTCATAATAATTTGCATTTGTCCAAAATACACCACTAATGTGAAAAAAGCAATCAAATGTAAACAGGTCTTATTTCTATTTTTCTTCAACAGTCATCTGTTATTAAACTCTACCTAGAAATTTTTACCATGGGTTGAAACAAATGATAAATAGATAAATACAAATTGATACTTTATCCTTTCATATGAAGCATAAATCAATAATGGATAGATCTATTATATTAATTTTCAGAATTTCTTTTTGACTGTATTGTTGAAACAAAGTTTCATTTTTTACTTTCAGTCTCATATTTTTGATATTTTCCATTCTAGAGATGAATATGAATTGATTAATTTTGTCAGAAATGACTGACAAATAGAAATAACTTGTCAATATCAAAGTCCTTCATTTTAAGTAGTAAACTACGGGAATATTTAGGATTGAATAAACTATGATTATTGCACAATTTTAATAACTTGCATATTTATTTTGGTAAAGCATAACCTCAAATAATTGTTAATTATTTCAATAAAATTAAAATTGAATTTATAATTATAAAAAAAATTAATGAAATATTTGAACTATGGATTAAACAAAAGGGATTTATATTTTTTCATTCTCTTAATAGATTTCCTAATTTGCTCTAAATAGGTAGATAAAAAAATGAATAAAATTAAAATTCGAGTGAGAATTATATATTTAAAAATGAAATTTTAATAAAATAAATAAAATCCTTTCAACTTCTGCTCAATGGAATTTGACTTTGGCTGCTTTCCTGTGTTGAAGTTTTTATTCTGTGCGAAAAGATAAGTTGAAGTTTATTTACATTTTTATGTGATTAATCATCTGAGGTCATTGATACAATTATATGAAAGTGGAGAGTAAATTGTGATCAAGAGATATGGATATAATTGAATTTGTAAAGATTGGGAATTGTTAACATTTAGAAAGTGTTTCATTCACCATTTTAAATATAGAAGTAAAAAATCAAAAATTTTGTTGATTGTGTGTTAATGTAAGATATTTTATAAGATTATTTTATAACTAAGTTGTATGTAAGATTAGTTGTTTTTTTCAGTAAGTTTGTTAGTAAAGAATTTTTTTAATTTAAAAAAGGGAATGATTTATTTGAGAAAAAAAGATAACATTTTGGAAGTCTATAATCGAAAAACACATGGGTTATCGATTGCTCATCATTGAAAAAAAGAAAAGGGGTTTGAAGAGTAGGAGAGAAAGTATAAAGTCAAATATAGAGTAGATGACTTGGAAAATAAGGAATATGGATTGCATTTGTATTCTACAATGCATATCTAATGGACAGAAATAAATTAGGGGTGTTGAGTGTACTGTATGTGATGAGGTTATCACTTGAAATGTTTACATAAGACTAGGAAGGATGTAACAAATTTATGGTTATATAGACTGTGTGTGAATATGATAAAAGAGGTGAAAAGTGGTTTCAAAGTAAAGATAGTTTAAAGAGAAAATCAGGAAAAATGAAGCAAAATGTATTTGAGGAAGATAGGATAGTGTATGGTTTTAGTGGAGTGACAGGAGATATGGGTGGACAAATTAATAGTGAAATGGAGATGGTTAACCAAAGAATAAGTAAGATAGAGGAAGAAGTAAAGGATATATAAGCAAAAGTAAAATCATTAGAGATGAAGAAGTGATTAACGTCAACTTAAATTCAGTATTTATTAATCTAAATGTCTCGGGTTCAAATCCTACGAAAGTATTGCTTGTCAGGCTAGCAACATCTAAATAAGACAATAATAGCACTAATTGTTCCATATATTCAGTTATGTCAATTACTGATAACTGAATATACTTGAAAAATGTAAAGTTTGAAGTTTTCTATACAAAGACATTTAACAATTAATCATAGGTGATAAAAGTTAGTCTAATATCTAATTACAAATTGATTAGATCTCATTATCTTTAGCATATCTTAAAACAACGTATATATATTCAAAAATATTAGAAAATCTGTTTAAATACTAACTAAAACTGCAAAACACAATTTAAAGCGAGGCTATATTAAGAACAGAATTTATTTTCCTGTACTTTTCAATTAATGAGAACAAAACAAGTTTTCTTTCAATATACTGCTATAATTAATATATTATATCTTCTGGCAATGTTTTAAAGAGTGAAATCTGATTATTCAACAAATTCTAAATAACTTTATAATTGAAAATAATGTGATATGATTTACTTTTAACTTTTCATGACATTTTTTTCTCTTCAATTAAAATTTATCTGAAAATTCATTATATATATCTCAGAATGAGTGAGTGCACACACTCATCAAAAAAACTCAGTGTAACAATTAGTGTATTCATTTGTCATACTAGGATTCAAATTTAAAAAGATCTAAAGTCTGAATTCAATTTTTAAAAAAAAGTAAAACACAAATATATTTGTAAGCTAGTTTTAACATTAATATTTTTAAAAATTACATATACATATTAGACATCAACAAAAATAATCTTATTCACCCTTTCCTTCATTTTTCTTGGAATGATAATTGATGAAGAACAAATACAAAATTTAAGTATCAATGTATTTTACAATTCATTTATTAAGTTATATCTATCGTTTTATACAATGCTTTGCAACATTGCTATGTTCTTCTTTGTCTCATATAAATATCCATTTTGTTTTATAGTGTAAGAAAAAAAACTGTTACTTTAAAATTTCTCATTCCAACATTTTTTGGGATTGTAATTATTTTATATTTGAAGAAAAGAACTCTTACTCTCTCATTATACATGCAAACTCTTCTAAGATTTTTTTAAAAAAAACATAGTTCCTTGTGATTAGGTTTATTAATTTGTACATATTTATGGAAAGTGTTTTTTTTTTAGTTTTGTTTACAAATGTATGTGGAAATTAACTTAATTTTAAAGGTCAACTTTGAATTCAGTGGTCAGATGAGTAACAATGCATTCACTATAAAACTAAATGCACGTGATATACTGCAGTATTCTCCATCAATGAGAGAAATATCACACCTATACAGAAACAGAGTGTATGGTTTATTTTGACTTTAAATATGATAAAACTGAAGATTATATTTATTACTTACATTCAAAATCTCTATACTAAGTTTTTTTAATTAGAATTAAAATTCTAATAGCCATAAAAACAAACTCAAAACCTTATGAATTTGAGTTTTATGTGAATAATATAGTATTTATATAGAGTTCTCAAAAACTTACCTCTCCAATTTCATATTATATATATATATAAAACCATTAGAAAGCAGTCAACATTTAGACAATTCCAATATAGATAACAATCAACAATCACAAACTGTTGTCATGGCAACCTCCTTTTAACAATAAAGGTGAAATGTATATATATATATTGTGAAACATTAACTAACAAACAACACTATATATAATGGCAAATGTCCTTGTATACTGCACCAATGATGTGGGCTCAAGTTCAGTCAAAATAAATCTCATAATTTTTTTCAACTCACAAGCAAGATTATATCTACATCTTTTTTGGGTAGCTGTCCTCAAGACAGATACCCAACTATATAATGCTTGGTAAATGGATATTCAGCTATTATTATAAGGAAACGGTTTGAGAATAACCTGCATTCAACAGAGGAGTGTCGATACACAACTATAAAAACATAAATGCTATTGAAATGAAATGCATCTTCACAATTGGAGTGCGTGCGTGTATAATATTTTTATGGTTAGTGGGCCAATAAATTTCTTTTACATGTTTATAAGGTGGGATTGATTGCACGTATTTTAAATTTCTAAATAATTTGTTTTAGTTATAATCATCATTATAACGCAACAAGTTTTATACTTTTAAAAAAAAAAAACTTTTTTTTTTTTATAGCAAAACCCATATTAAAAATAATTATTACAAGTTAATAAAATTATGGTTTAAAAAAACATTTAAAATCTGTTAAAAGACAGTTTAATCTTTTTGAACTGAATTTTTAAAAAAAAAAAATCTTATGACATGTGGTAAATAGTTATGTACCAGAAGTGAAGAAATTGGCAGATAGAAGCTCTGATGACAAGATCATTATTAATGAGCCGTTAATACGCGCCCAATTTAATGATGTGCAGAAATAATTTAACTGGGTGGCTTTCTTTTTTGCAAATATTATTACATAACCTATCTATTAAAAGTATAGTCTTACATATACATATAATAATTATTGAGCAAGACCTACAATGATTGTGGCCTGGAGTTTAAGTCCAGTAAAATCAAAAAATCCTTCAGGAAACTAAAAAATATTTTAACATAAATTCAGTTTTTCAGATGTGTATATATATATATTATATCTTCTTTTCCTGACACCAGATGAAGACATGCGTATAAGACATGGCAATTCACAAAAGAACAATGCATAAATTTCAGACCACTCAATAAAATTAAGATGTATGTATGTTTGGAGAAACTAAAACAGATCAAAGATGAAATACATGGATGAGAGAACAAACAGTATTATTGACATCATTGAAAGAATTATGAGACTTTTAAAAACTGCACTGGATATATTACTGGAAGAGGTAATAATTGATGGACAGTTGAAGTTTTACATTGGATCCTAAAAGATTGTATAAAAAATCTGAAAGAGACCACATGACCTTCACTATTGAGTGGGATGATAATGATCGAAAAGGATAATGATGATGATCAAACAATAAAACATTATCATAATTTGATATTGTTTGCCATACACCTTTAACATAAATTACTATAGCATTTAATCAGTCCAATCCATAGCTATCTAATACTATTTTGAAAAACATTATTTAATTATTTTTATTTAAATTGAAGAAGAAAATATTAGAGAAAACACATAAAGAAAACATAGATATAATAAACACGTCCATACTTCAAAGAAAACATAATAAGTGGTAGTTGACCAATGGCTAAGTAAAATTTACTCCTAATATAAATAACAATAATAAACACTCATTTATACATTCAACACAATAGAAAAAAATATTCTTATTAAATTTTTCAACCAATTGACAGTTTTGACTATACGGTAATCTTCTTTAGAATTATAAGTGCACTATATATATTAATACCAATGTTATCAAAATGTTATTGCATACAAAATTTAAAAAAAAAATAACAATGAAGAGACTTGTCATTTAATAGTCTTTTTAGTGTCTATTATTTTATATTACCCTTTAATAAGAGTAAATACATCTACAACACAGCCTATCAAAATAAACAGTTTACAAAAAGGCAATGCAAAACCTGACAATTTGCTAGATGATAAAGATTTGAGTGATTTCCTATCCTCATCTTTGTATTTACAAACTGGGTAGATAGTTGGGTTAATAATGATCCTGCAACTATAAAAAAAATCTGCTTAAAGCCTGGTCCAGATTCAAACTCCAAATTATCAGCATGGTAAATAGAAAGAATAATTGTAGATATATTAAACAACCTCCATACTTCCCCAATCTTTTCAAATTCATATAAATAGGGATACAATAAGACAAATGACCCTCAAGATGCATTTCATGCTGAACCAGCATTTATCAGTTAGCCCAGATCACCATCTTCCAGATATATATCTCTATTACATGAAGAGTATGAATTTGACAGTTGTAAATAAAAATGTAACAATTTGCTATAGATAAGTACTCTTCATGTAATAGATATATATATGGAAGATGGTGATCTGGGCCAATTGATGAGTGCTGGTTCAGCATGAAATGCATCTTGGGGGTCATTTGCATTTTATTGTATCTTTATTTGTATGAATATGAAAAGAATGGGGAAGTATGGAGGTTGTTTAATAAATCTATAAAGAGATTACACATGGGAAAGAAAACACTGAATAATTTCATGTGTGTGTATGTTTAAAATTAAAAAAATCAGATATATTAATGTTTAACTGAGGTTTAAAGTTTATATCTGTGCTAGAGAAAATCTCTAGTTTAGAAAATGATTAGTAATAATCATTATTGTATTTATGTGAGATGGATGGCGTCAAAGTTGTGACTAGAGTGACTTTGACACTGGTAAATAAAAATGTAGCAAAGAATAATTGCTATACCACAAAGGTTTCAATTTACTTTATATTAAGTAATAGTATTTCTTTCATTGATTAACTATTTTATAGTTCATTAAATCAAACAATGTTAATAACCAATTTTAACTATTAATTGTCACTGATTTTACATTTAAATGTTATCTAAATGTCAGCAATTTCAGCAACAGATGATCAAACCCATCTTTTGGTCCAAACAAAATTAAGATCAGACAATTATATAATTGTTTCATTCCATAGTGTTCTGTATAAAACGAATTTTACATAAATTAGATTTTCCTTCAAGTACAAGCTGAAATTTATCATTTAGCTATTGTGCAAAATATAAAATTAACAATATATTACAAGAACTATTCACACCACATAAAATTGCTTTAAAAGATATATATATATATATTATTGTATTTGGTTTTTCCATTCATATTCTGCCTTCTCCCAACTCTATATTAATATATATATCATAGTTCTACTATATAAATATAGGGGATTTGAATTCAGACTTTCAAGCACTCACCAACAATCCAGACTATCTCATACAACTGATACCCAAGACCACACATATGCAGAAAAGATAAATAATCACCAATATACGTATTTCATGCTAAACCAGCGTTCATCAGTAGGTCCAGATTACCATCCCCTACATATATATATAATCAATGCTCAGTTTATATTAAGATAGCACATTCTCACACATTAATGAACAGGTTTCAATCTACTCCAACTTCCAACTTTTCAGCCATCCTTATCATTGAAAATCTGATGATGGAAAGCCCAAATCCCATGCTGATGCCAACATTATTGAAGCCTGTCCATTAAAGTATGAGAATTTGCTATCTTAATATAAACTGAGCATTGATTATACATATGTGTAGGAGATGGTAATCTGGACCAACTGATGAATGCTAGTTTAGCATGAAATACATATATTGCTGATTATTTATCTTTTCTACATGTGTGTAGTTATGTGTATCAGTTGTATGAGATAGTCTGGATAGTTGGTGGGTGCTTAAAAGTGTGAGTTCAAATCTCCTATATTTACAATTAAGCTCCAGGTTTGTGAAGAGTGCCTGGTTTTCAAATATTTAGTTCTATTATATAGAGTGCCTGGTTTTCAAATATTTAGTTCTATTATATATTCATAAAATACAATAATTGTAATAACAATAAAAATAATAATAATACCTGATCCTGAAAATATATCTAATATAATAAACAATACAAGACAGATTGGTATATGAAACAAAATTGATGTTATTCAGTGCTTACTTAGTTTCTTTTCATTCTACAATTTTAATTCCATTTAAACACTTTCCACATGAGTATTAAGAAAAAGATGATATTTTATCTACAAATAATGTTCAGCATGTTTACAATTAGCATATAATATCATACTGACAGCAATATAAAAAAAATATCAAATGTCTGTTATACCAGGGTTGTATTTAAATATTCTTGGTGAAAATGCAATTTATTTAATTTACATAAAACTCTTCTTTGACAAAAGGATACAATTCTTTTTCTTATAAATAGTGTTCACATTATTGGCTATGTGCATGCTTCGTTAATTTTGTGTTTTCTGTTGTTTCTCTCAAAGCACACTATACTAACCCCCAGTAGCTCAAAGACATGGCCATGTTTGTGTTCTGCATGCAGTCCATGGCAATTGTTAAAGAAGTATTGCATAAATCAAATTATGGTCTTAAAAAAGACTCTGTTATCAAGTGTCTTAACTGATTAAACAATGATATCACAGCCCTGTCTAATGAAAAATACTACTAGAAGGTTGGCCAATGGGGTTGTCAACAAGTACAGTAGTATGCAGTATTGCGTTGACAAAATTTAATGAATTGGTGTTTCCAAAATATTTAGACCAAACACAGAGTTTATTATATATGAGATAATTAGATGATCTACTCATTTGCACACCCGAAGAACTAATTACTGATATAAAATAAGATTTTGCACAAACTTTGTCATTAAGCTGGGCAATTGAACAAGAAAATAGGTAAAAAAGGCCTATATATGCAAAGATATGGCTATCAATTAGATTATAAAATGAGTGTTAAATCAATCCAAATCAGAGGTGCAATTCACTTTGAGTCAATAACCTCTATCACTCATAAGCTTGCAGGTTTTGAAGTGTTTCTATATTAAAATGTTAAATTATGTAAATCTGAACCTGATCACAAAACATTGAGGCGTATATTAAGGACTTGCATAATATAGAATAGAAATAGAAGTATCTTATTAATATGGTCAAATATTTTACTCCAAATTCAGAAGTATACTTGCACAACTGGATGCAAAATCATGGAAATCACTACCATACATATCCAGAGTATCTTGAAGCCTGAGTAAAATTGGTTCTTGTACAAATAGTGTCAGCTATCAGATGCTGTCAACTTTATATCATTTGATAAATAATACCAAACACTTACTACCACTGGAGCCGGCTGCCCGAGTTGTTTACAAGATAAAAATGCAACAATTCACTTTGCAAAGCTGTTTACTTCAGTAAATGGCATGCATACATCTCAACTAGAGTTGCCCAACACAGATATCCTTATAACTGGGCAGCAATTAACACAAAATCCAAGTTTATATTCTTGGAATATGAGATCAAACTTGGTCATGTCTTTGAGCTATTGGGGGATACTATACTATGATACAAGAGAAACAACAGAAAATACAAAGTTAAGGAAGTATGACATAAAAGTCAATAATGTGCACACTATTAATAAGAAAGAGGTTCACATCTCTTTGTCAAAGAATTGGATTATGTAAATTAAATCATTTAGATTTTCACTGAGAATATTTAACAAACAACATGTGATATAATTTTATATTGCTGTGAATATGCTTATATAATAATTGAAAGCAGGCTAAGCATATTATTTGTGGATAACATATAATCTTTTTTAATACCCATGGCAAACATGTTTATATTGGGTTAAAATTAATGTTAGGTACAAAATGCAATGCCCAAGAATTTTGGCAACAGCATAAATCAAATTCTTTTATTTTTAAGCACTTTATATATGCCTACATAGATATGAATAAACTAATGTAGATATTTTAAAAATAGAATTATTAAAAAAAAAAAAAATAGTACACCTGATTGATATGAGCATATGTCATCTCCTCTTTCTCAATTTGTCAGTTTTAAAGATAGTAATAAACTGCTATGATTTTATATCTTTCTTTTAAAATGCCAACCAAACAAAAAAAAAAAAAGGTGGGAACAAATTTCAGTTAATATTTTTGTTAAATATTTAAAAACAAGTATATTGTATATACTTTTAAGCTAAATGTAATTAGAGGGGATTTGAACCCAGATTTTCAAGCTCCCTTTAGCCATTCAGTCCATCTTACACAACAGACACACATGCCCACATACATGAGAAAAAGATAAATAATCTCCAAAATACATATTTCATGTTGAACCAGCACTCATCAATTGGTCCAGATCGTCATCTCTCACACATACATATAATTAAATATATTTAAACAAATATCTTTCACTGATTATAATGAACTGTTTACAAAGACCAATATTTATTTACTTCACAATGAAATAAAATACGCCAGACAAATTAAATAATCTAATTTTCACTTGTATATTGATAAGAGAAACTACAAATAGTATGCATATTAAACATATATCACAGTTCTCTTTAGGTAATGTTTCTGATATCAATTCTTTTATGTCTTCATTTTTCTTTACGGTCTTCAATCATTTAAGTTGACATATGTCTCATTCATTCCCTGCATTATCCATGACAATGGGATTATGTGTCAGTGCAATCACATTTCTATTCTTTAATAACATAAACTGTAATTCTAATTGTTCATCTTTTTTATGCACAATCCTTTGAACACTAAGAAAGCAGTGGCAAAGACAGATTTAACAGACAGACAGTTCTTAGTTGTGATCTTCACCCAAGCCAATACTATCACTAATCAATTACATGTGAATCGAAATGATGACAGGAGTTTCAATTCTGCAAAACATTATTTGCATAGCCTTATTTAGGAATTGTCTGCCTACCATGAAATGAGATTGGATTTAGAAACAGTAGTCTAAAGTGGTCTGTCTCACACTGTCTGGCTAGTTAGGCTTGCTTGGAGACTTATCCATTATGAAACGAGTATATGTTTTTGTCTTTATATCCCTTTAGTAGTAATTATTATTATTATTATTTACACATGTTTTATTAATTAAGCTTTCTATAATCATGTGGGACAAAAAGTATTTTGCCCTACCATTTATACAAGTATATGACATTTCCTTCACCAGTGGAAATGTCTGCTTTGAATTACAATCATAATTTGTTTTTGTTTTTTATAATCAGTGCATCTTTAAACATCTAGGATTACTTAGAAAGGATGTTTAGCCTACAGATAGCATCACCAATATTAAATGACTAATAAGAGTGGTTGTGGCCAAATTGCCCCCCAAAAAAATTCTAATCTGGATTGTGACTAGAAAAACATTCCAAGGTTCTTCATTCAGCTAGCACTTGTATTCCAAACTACAGCCATGAAAGGCAGATGCAATACTTTGAAATCCATAAAAATGCACATGCAATATAATTTAATAAATTGTATTGTTCCATTAATTAACTACAATAACTATCTTCTTTAAAATATATCTATAAAAAAATACAATTAGTTTATAATGCTCATTAAGTATTAACAACAAATACTAAACTTATCCTTAGCTGTCCAAGGTATTCCAAATACTCTTCAATAACATTTCCAAAGTATCAATCTTTGTCCTATCTTGTTTCCTTAATATCCATGCCTTGCATCCATATATTGCAAAGGAATTATTAGTGATATAGCTAAATAACAAGTGGGAAGGAATAGTAAATTATATCATTTGAATCATCCTTTATTTAGGTATCTATTGAAGTAAGTTGCAATCTTTAGTGTTTATATAAACATATCATTAAAAGAGGTTGCCTTAACTACAAGTTGAAATTGTTGATAACTTAAGGATTGATTGTTATCATCTACATTTATAAACCAATTAAAGCCTTGAGTATTGACTTTATTGTCTTAGTAAATTTAAAACTTATAAATGACTATTAGTCTGCTTACAGAATCTGGAAGTTATAATTGACTATTTATTAGTCTGCTTTCAGAACAGGTTATATTTGCTTCATTAATCACACACTCCTTGGTCAAGCTGTAATCTTTAGTGTCTGTATAAAAAAAAAAATGAAACCATAAGTAAAGATGGAACCATTTTTATTGTTAAAGGAGGTTGCTTTTGATTACAGGTTGAGATTTTTGATAGCTTAAGAGTTTTTTTTTTCATAGCATCGGCCGGGACGCGAACCCGCAACCCGGGCAACTGTTTGTAAGGCAATCGCACTGACCTCTAAGAGTTGATTGTTATTATTTCAATTACAATACTTATTTTTACATGCGTTCTTGTTATTTTATGTTATTCATGCCTGTCAATGCAGCAACATGACCAATAAGGCATAAAGCTTGGTTTAAAAATAAAATAATATTTCCAAATAGTTAAGCATTGATGGCCGAGGTGTCAGACAGCTGCTTTACAAGCAGTTGTCCCCGGTTAGCGGGTTTGCTTCCCGGCTGATGCTATGACACATGAGAAAATAAAATAAAATATATAACTATGAGATAACATTGAAACTAGCTTAAGTGATGTTACTTTTAAAGAATTCCAATGAAAATGAGCAAAACATACAGACAGAATGAAATAAATAAAGTTTACCATATATATATATATATTAAGTTTTAATGTAAAATAAAATCAAAAACTTTTAAGATCATTAAGAAAATCTCTATTAAATACTAATAAAGACAAGGATCTCCATATTATTATGCAAATGATTATTAATAAGAGCTGGTGAATTAGTGAAATATGCAAGGCTTTCTTTATAAACATGGACAGAATACATTTCTAATGATTTATGTTGTTATAAATAGCAACATAATATCAAAAGAACAAAGTATAGTAATGTTTAAGTTAATATGGTTTGAACGATTCTATCCACTTAAACATAGCTCTACATATTAAATACTATCAACATTTGATAGTTACGATCATATATATATATATCTTAGATTGGTGTGTTTAATTATCATAAAACTAATAATTAACGTATTACATTTCTTTTTATGTCTCTTTTTCTTGAATTATACATATATACTTCTTAAAGGCTACCAAATACATTACAACGAAAATAAAAAATATATTACATCAATTCCAAAAATTTTGATTTTTTTTTTTTTTTTTAAAAAGACTAATATTTTTTATATCTTTATTTTTTTTATATATAGTAAAAATCTTTTGTAAAATTAAAGAGCACGATCTGTCAGCTCTTTAAATATTATGTCCTTGGGTTTCAGGAATTTTAAAATTTCAAAAAAGTAAACGGAATCTTAGAAAAACAAACACTGTTCTTTTAAATAACTGCCAAAATTAGATGTATAATTATTATTTAATAAAATCCAATTAAATACGACAAAATAAATAATTTCAAAATAAACTTAACTGAAATTCCAACTTTTCTTTATTCAATTTTTTAATAACTCAACCGGATTTTTATAGCAATCATATATGGGAGAAATTAGGATAAATGCGCATCTTCTATCGAAGAGGTTATTGTAAATGAAAATAATGACGAATTTCATAGAGAAATTGTGCTCATCCGGGTATTCGTGGTCTATAAGGTTTTATACAAGTCTCGCGGTACTTTTAATTTAATATGTTGATTAGTAACATTAATTTAAAACAAACTTTACATAATAACATAATTCACAAATTATTCTGAATAGATAATAATAACAGGGGGTGTGAACCCAGATTTACAAGCTTCTTTTAGTGCTCCAGTCCATTTTATACAAGCGATAAACACAACAACGTATTTCATACTGATCCAGTGCTCATCAGATGGTCCAGATCATAATCTCCCACACCTAAAGACGACCAGTTCTTGGTTTGTATTAAGATAGCAAATCTTCAAACTTTAATAGACAGGTTTCAACCTTCTCCACTTTCCAACTCTTCAACCATCTACATCATGATGATGGCATGTTGAATGCCCTTGTATTTTTTTAGCATATATATCCATGTTGACCGTGTCATTCCAACCCTGCACATGTAGAGCCTTAAGCCCAATTACAACTTTAAATACACAGAAGAGGAATGGGCAGGATAGAAGCTGAATATGTAAATTATATATACTATACTTGTATTTAAATAATCATAATTTATATTGACTCAAACTTCATTTCTATGGAATACAACATTTGTAACTTGTGCAACAAAAGCACCACAGTCTTTAGTGATGCTTTTGGCATGTGTACGTGATATCAGTCACCACTTGGGTGAAAATATATTTAACAAGAATCACTATGAAGAGGAGGGGAGTATTTAATCTCTTTCAATATAATTGATGAAAACATTTTAAAATGTTTCTAAAAATAAAAAATATTTTCAGAAAGGAGAGGAATAATGAGTTCTCTTCAAAAAAGAAAAAAAAAACGGATCAGTTATATTTATTATGATCAAAACCAGTTTTGAATAATAAATAATATAAAAATGTTTCATAGTGCATTGTGACTAATAAAAAATTTACAATTAAAAAAAGAGTGAATTCAACTGGATTCATTCAGCTTAAATATCAAAACTTCTACTTTGTAATGCACTAATTTTTGATTTTCCGAATAAATGGCAAATAATGAAGTTATAAAAAACTCAGTTCAGTTAATCTGTATTACAAAGTTCCAAAGCACCTTTGCAGACACATATGCTAATATTGTTGAGAAGATTAGCCCTCGACATATTATACTAAACTTGTCCTATATACAATTCAGGTCAACACTTTGCGGCAAAATAAATATACTACTGTTGTGTCATAAATATATCAATTGTATGCATATCAGACTTTATTTGACTGTATTATAACATATCAACCTAGATGATGATGATCAAATCCATAGTCAGTTATATTTTCTGATTATCTTACATCTCAGCAATACTCAGAGGTTAAAGTAACAAACTCTATGTCTAAAAGCATTTTTATAGGGTAGTTATTTCTAAGCATCACTTTCTTTGCTGAATGACTGTCTTTAGAAACTCCTCTGGCCACATTATCATGTAGCATAATACTCTCAACTGCTCATCTAGACATACTTTTCTCAGAATGTGTGACAAGCTGTTTCTAATTGGGTTGGGAATGAAAGCGAGAAAGAGAATGGACAACTAGGTTTAAAAATAATAAGAATAAAAAATAAACAAAATTTATTTACAATATCTATAATATCTAAAATAATCATAATTTCTTTCTATATAACTCAAACACATATAAGTACATATTCAGATGGGGATATATTCACATCGAAGAAAAATCATTTAACTTGACTTAATTTACTTGTGAGCTCCAATATATTTATATGAACTAATGAACCCCACCCCCACACAATTATTAGTAATAATTAAACCAATACATGAACCTAATAATGAAAAATCTTGACAAAAAATAAATAAATATTAACATGTTATCGTAATTACTGGATATTAAGCAATGAAAAAAAAAATACATAGTAAAATATGCATTAATAGTTTTTAAATACTAAACAGCAAAAATGAAAATATGCTTGACAATACCTTTAAATATTAAAAGACGTGTGAAAAATGTAACCAAATATCTCAATTAATAATTATAAAATATATATATAAATTTTTGTGTATGCTATGTAACTGTCTATAATGTAAATTATGCATACACATATATCTACGTTCAAAACAAAGCAAAACTCTCTATATAGTAGTGCCATCTTGTGCTAACAAGAGCAATCAATGGATGCCAGAAGATGGCACTACTATATGGAGAGTTTTGCTTTGTTTTGAATTGTTTAATAACAATTATGTGCTAGTATGAGATAGTGATCATGTGATGTTTAGTGGTTTAACATATATCTACATGTCATACAACTGAAAAAAAATTGCTAATAATAGTAATATTTAGCCAAGTGTGCTTTCAGTACATAGTACCAAAAACATGGCAGTCTAGCTAAACTGACTGGTTAATATTCCAGTGCATTCTCAGTGGGAAATTCGTGTTTCTTTGATTGACAACATTATTAAACTTGGAAATAAACTAAGCCTCTTTTATTTTCCTCTTTTTATCATTAGGCTTGTTGCAGACAGCATTAATTATTTGAGGATAAAATTCATATTCAATATTTTTCTCATAATCGGAGAAAACAGAATTAACTTAACAGAGCACTTTGGACTTTTTATATTGGTATGTGTGTTATCTTAAATGCATTGAACCTGATTGTAATGCCATTTATTATGGTGAGATGAAACCCAGTATATATAAAGTGGACTCTCAAACTAATTCAGTTTTCTCCAATCACAAGAAGAATACTGAACATGAATTTAATTCTCAAATCATTAATGTTACCTGCAACAAGACTAATAATATGAAGAGAATGATAAAAGAGGCTTGGTTTATTTTCAAGTCTAATACGTCAGTTAAAAGAAACACAAGTGTCCCACTGAGCATGCACTGGAATATTAACCGGTCAATTTAATTATATCCCCCTGATTCTGGTACACAGTGCCTAAAGCACACTTGTCTAAATATTATTATTATTAGCAAATTTTTGTTCTTTATATGACATATAGGATATGTGTGTGTATAATTTATGTTTATATGTAAATCTGTAATATTTTAATTAATAAAATTAAACTGATTAATCTTTAGGGATTTATAAAAAAAATCCAAGTACCAGAAATAGTAGAGTGGAAGCAATAATCCATGGAACTTTAGCTAGAGTCTGCTACCCACCATTGCAATAAACCATGAGGACATTACTTTATTCGTTTTGCATTCTAGTCATTAAATTGTTTGTCTCTTGACTTCCTTATTAAGTATTAGATTTTATTTTATAATACGATAATCATATGGTTGTCATGTGACATCCAAGTATTCTAATATCTGATACAGCACAACACATCATTAAAAATAAATAAATTATCAAATGGCTAGACCCAAAGACTGTATACTTCACAAACTGACAGTCTATCATTTCTTTAAACGATGCATAATAATACCTTCACTTAATTTACAACCCCCCCCCCCCCCAATTCAGGTGATAATCAATTTAGGAACTTACAGCTGTGAAAAATGACACAGGTATTTTATTTTATAATTTTAAAAATTGAACAGTGCATAAGGATGAATATCGCCCCAATGGTGAAGCCATATAATATATACGGTTTTGATTTCGAACATCTCGGTTTTATTTTGGTAGGAGCATCAACTCTTAAAAACGTGATTGTATTGGATATCATTGAAGACTGCTGAAAACCTCAATATTTCGGATTGCAATCACTATTTATATATATACAGATTTTAGAAGTGATGCTATCAGTATAGTGTGCGTATATAAACAACCTTTGCCATCCATATTTTTAAATAAAAGTTAAAATGCTACAAGTAATTATAAAAAGGATGCTGAAGTAATTATAAAAAAAAAGGATCATTAACATATGCTTTTTATTAAAATCCAAGTATAAGCATTTTTTATTTTTAGAATGCAAACTGGAAGCTTAAACTTAATCCTATCTTCTTAAACCTCCACCTGATAATTTTATAACCACAGATGCTTATCTGCAATAGTGATTTCTGCAAATAAATAAAATAATAATACAGGATTTGGATGTAGCAGATAAGGGATCAAATAGAGCTACAGTAACAGAGAAAAATAATTAACAAACAGTAAGCAGACAACAACCTTCTCTCCCTCTTGCAAACTATGAACTAATCTTTTTTTTCCTTCTTTTTACCCCTTTTCATATTTGCAATACATTTTTTTATTACCGCATCCACATTATTTAATTAAAAAATTCCTATGAAGTTATTCAAGCTAAAGTTTATATTACAAGGTTTTATTATATTTATTACTGGAATCAAATCACAAAAAAATTACCAAATTAATAATTATATATTGCTATAAAACTATAGCAATAAAAATAATTTTTGAAAAAAAGTGTTTACGAACATTATACATGTGTTTAGTTACCTGTTTAAAATACGATCCCCCCCCCCCCAATGAAGCAAAATATTTATAATAATGGCGATCATATATATATATATGTAATACAGTATTACAATTAAAACAAAATATGAAATATATGTATATAGCAATAAACATATGCAACAAATATATCTCCTAAGATAACTATATTTATAAGAGCAGAAAATTATAATCGATCTCTATGTACATAAATAAAAATATGTAATATATAACAATAAATAAATAAAAAAACTTTAAATAGCCCTCTGCTGGTAAAAGAAATACTCTCCCATCACCCCTCTAAAAAAAAAAAAATCACTGTAGAAAACATTTCTCACCTAGCTAGTTAACTGCCACCTGATGAGAGATTTTAATAAATTTCCATACCTCTTTTTTATCACTACTTAAGAATAATGAAAACAATAAGTCCACAGGGCTAAAAGTAAATTTATGAACCAGAAATGGGCCAAAGACAGTTTTAACATTGTAACTTTAATTTTGGAAGAATCTTGTGGAATAGTGGTCAGTATATCTGCTCGTTATATTCACAATCAGATCCATATATAAGCCTGGCTCATAACCAATCCAGAGAGCTATTTAGTATGGATTGGTTAATGGGCATCAATCAGTAATCAATCAAAGAGTAAAAGTTACAAGTTAATAAGGATTTATCACAATATTGACAAAAAAAAAAAGAAATGATATGACATACATTTTATGTAGGAAAGATAAGCCTAAGCTTGTTTTTACTAAATTGTTACAGAACAGTTAACAAAATAAGTACCTTTAACCTATTAAGAGTTCTACTACATGAAAAAATGTCAAATGTGCTGATCATTACATTACGAGACCTTTCTTGTTTTTTTTTAATATATACATCATTATATACAAATCATTGATCACAATGAACTAATTAATTTGATTCGACCCAGAATTATCTGTATTGGCTAGTTTTTCTAATTTATTTTCGAAAAATTTATTTAAGCATATTTTTAAAGACTTAATATAAAGTTAGTCACCAAATAATTACAAATTTTCGAAATCTATATGTAATCAATTATTTAAACATAAGAATGATTAATACACAATAACGTTCTTAATGTTTTTTTTTTTTTTAAAAGAAATAACTATTCCTCTCAAAATCGACGCAACTAATTTCTATCGTTAAGCCTTAAAATGACCAAGCATGCACATTTGTGTGTGGATTTACAATATTCCCTATCAGCACTGTGATCTTAGTGATAATATTCCAATTCAAACAACTCTTCCAAAAATATAAGAGAAACAAATGTCTTCCATGATCTTTCAAATACCATGGAGTTTTTGTGGACTGTTCTTGTTAATTATTCCTTTGTTCAATCTTTAAAAAATATAATAAGTTATTCTCATCATGAGATTATTTGTGATACACTTAATCATATATATTCGTATGTATGTGTGCATATTAGTTCAGAATCTTTATTTTGCTAAAAAAAAAAATTATCTTTACATTCTCATTATTTTTTTAACCTTTCTTTTATTATGCTTAAAGTCAATCTACTTATATAAATAAAATATAGCCCATATGCTTTATATAAACTATAAAAATAATACCAACAGCCGATGGGATTAACTGCCATCTATAGTTTCTTCTAACAAATAAAATAAAAAATTGGAAGAATAATAAAAGAACAAAATATTACTAATAAATCCTTTGTTTAAGCAATGGCAATAATTGTAAATATATAATAAATTATATATTCATATGATTTTATTACTTATTTGAAAAAGATTTATTACTTTTTTTTAGTGAAGCAAAATATTTATGACATATGGCAAAAACAAAATCCATTTTTTTTGTGCTTTTATAAAATATGTATATACAGGCAGATTTGCCTTTTATAAACGCACACGTTTTGTTACCGTATTACGTAGGTGCTTGGTCAAAACTAACATAACGTTTGTTTAAACAGAAATGTATATAAATTCAAACCTTATAATAATAAGCTTTCATTTAAATGATGTAAAAAAAAGACTTATTTTAATAAGTATCTTTAAACATAAAGTGACAGAGTTTGTGGGGAAAGAAAAGCAAATAATTGTCAAATTAATATTAGCAATACTCAAATCGGTGATTTCAGATTTTACATATATTTACATTCAATAATAAATAACAAATTATTTATTAAGAAACAACTACTAAAGTAGTGATTTATGCATTCACCTTCCAAGTTTATAAGTTGGGATTTGAATCTGGGTTTAATTTGGAAAGTTTATTAAGACAGGTGAGAATTTTAAATCCAGTTTTTTGAAAAGCCCATATCCTACGAGCTATCCATCCAATTATTGGTTGATAAACGAATAGCTAGCTATTTCCAGTTGGAGAATAAATGAAGACGCAAAACTATAAATTTATTATTAGGAGATAATTTAGTGAGTAACGCCGAATTCTTCATTGTTTCTTTATTGAGAAATATTATTTAAGGCTATTTACTTTATTTTATTTTTACTTACTGTCTGAATTTATAATTCTGAAATTTAAACAGAAAATGTGTACATCTATATACATTGCGCACAAGATGAAATCCTTCTTTAGTTCATACATATTTAAAGATGTTAGGTACAATTTATATTAAAAAATCCACTGTCTATAAATAACATTTTACAGAGCAAAAAAAAAAAATTTTTAAACATCTCAAAGAGATATAGTGAAGAAAGTCTAGATGGGATTTAGCATTTTCCTATTTTTATTTCTCTCTCTATCTAAAATTAAATAAATAATCATTTAATAACAAAATAATTGGATGTTATAGCTGGCTTTCTACCTAAAGCCAAAATCCTAAATCTGTCAAATCTGAAAAATTTTCAGGTATTACCAAGCTTGCATTCAGACCAGTGGCTAACCATTAAATAATGTTCAGTCTTCTCCATAAACTTAAATTGCTCCTTGGATGGGGCTCTTTGAATTAATTGTCAGGAATAAGACAGTTCCACTAAATACTAATATTTATAATTTCATTATTATTAGATTTATTTATTAAAATTTATACACAATTCATATATATATTTTACCAAGAATGTTGTTTTTTTGTTACAACATTCTTTTTCCACTAATAAATATATAACAAATCTTTTCCAAATAATTTTAAAATGGTATATATAATAAAGGAAATATAAAATCTGGCACCATTTTTTTTTCTAATAGTGAATTCAAATGATGCAGATTGTTTGAAAAATAGTACTCAAAATTGTCTAATATATCCACCCGTCCCCCATTAAAAAAGAAAAATTGTGAATGTTCTATGTTTTCTAGCAGTATTAAATTAAATTGTGGGGGGGGGGGGATTAATAAGTTGTAAAAGGTAATGCTATTAGTTTTATATCATATTGTAATACTGCATCTAAAAGCTCAGATTAAAAGAATCTTGTTAGTGGTAGGAAATTTATTTCTGCAATAAGGAAAAAAAATGTAACTATTACTAAAAAGAGAGATGACATCATGAAATATGTAGAAAAGATCTATCAAGAATTATATAGCAATAAAGAGGGAAAGGTATATCCTACAACTATTACATCTTCTGAATTGCTAAGGATTTTAAATGAAGAAATGAGATATGCAATTACATTTATAAACAAAGGAAAAGCTTCAGGTAATGATGAAATTATAATAGATATCTTAAAAGAAACAGATGAAGAAATATTTTTTTTTTTGGAAAGTTATATACCAAATGTCTAAATGATAAAGATGTATGGATAATTGGATGAATGCAGTAGAAAGGGGTACTTACAGGTTAGAACTGCCATGAAATATCCTACATGTATTATTATTAACTTTTGTAACAACTTTTTTTTAATAGAAATACTAATTATAATCATAAATATTATTGTATCCACTGTTGAGTTTTAATAAGCAAAATTAACACATATACTAGCTGTCTATATTTACAGCATATTTTTAAGATTTCTTTGTTTTATTTTTTTTTTCCTCTTGTTAAATAATTATGATTTAAAAATAAAAAATCAAACCAATGAAAGTTGATAGTTTGCATTCTGATTGAAGCATACAATTTAAAAAAAAAACGCCGTAACTAATCATCATATTTTCGGCATATATACCGCATACATATGCTAATAAACACACCCCAAATTTTTCCAGTGCTCAGATTTATTATTATTATTATTATTATTATTATTATTATTATTATTATTATTATTATTATTATTATTATTATTATTATTATTATTATTATTATTATTATATATTTCAAAGCAAACTTTATTAGGCAAAAAAAAGGTTACATTCTTATCAAGTAATACATTGTATAAAACATCATATTCTAGGATACATCTTGAAACACAAAAAATATACTTTTGTTTTTTTAACCATTAGAGTCTTTTGTAGTTCACATCTTTTAGATATTTCAGTTCTTATTATGAGTTCATTTCAGTTTTCCATTTTTCAGAGGTTTTATTATTATTATTATTATTATTATTATTATTATTATTATTATTATTATTATTATTATTATTATTATTATTATTATTATTATTATTATTATTATTATTATTATTATAATAATAATAATAATAATAATAATAATAATAAAAGATGTAAATATTATCTATAATGGTAAAAAGAAAACAAAAACAATATGGTGCTCAATACAAGTAGGATATTATATGACAGCTCTAACCCATAAGTACCAAAAAAGGTGATAAAGAAGATATTAAAAACTTACACATTTAGTCTTTTATAAGTTCTATACAAAATTTTTACCAAGATAATTAAAACTTGTTTCCAGCAAAGTTTGGTTTCAACCAAGTGAAGAAGATAGATTTAGTACAGGTTTTACTACAGTGGATCATATCCAAGTATTGGGTGAAGTTATAGAAAGGAGCAATGAATATGAATTACCATTATGCTTTGGATTTGTAGATAAGGAAAAGGCATTCGATTCTATAAGCATTTCTTCAATGATTAAAACATTAGATCATCAAAATATAAACCCAGGATATTGTTATATAATGCAACAGCAATAATTACATTACATAATGATAATAAGAAGATAGACATTGGGAAGGATGTGTGATAGGGTGATCCAATATCTCCAAAACCTTTTACAGCAGTTTTGCAAGAAATATTTTGTTATTAAAATGTTTAAGCTAAGGCATAAAAGTAAATGGAAATGAGTTAACTCATCTAGATTTTGAAGAATTATATAGTTGGTTTTATAAATAATGATTTAAAGATGAAAGTAAATAATCTAGAAATTTTTTACTAACACAATGTCAAACTATGATTCTAATACAACAGTAATCATCCTTCACACAAGCACCATACTTTAATATTCAATGGGCAATGTTAAATGCTAGTATGGCGCTTGTGTGATGAGTGATTATTTTTTGTATCAGAATTACAGATGAAACTAAGAAAGGATTAAAGGTAAACGTTAAAAAGACTAAAATATGTTCAATGGATTTTTACAAAAGATGACAATGGAGATTGATAATGATGAGTTAGAAGAAGTTAACAAAT
Source organism: Epiperipatus broadwayi (assembly GCA_028023455.1). Classification (NCBI taxonomy): domain Eukaryota; kingdom Metazoa; phylum Onychophora; class Udeonychophora; order Euonychophora; family Peripatidae; genus Epiperipatus; species Epiperipatus broadwayi. Next base: position 2,139,628 of record JAQFVV010012468.1, read on the forward strand.
ACAAATACTTTGGTCAGATTATCACTACAGTTGGAAACATAATGGATGAAATTAATCATAGAATTAAACTTGGTTGGAATGCTTTTGGTAGAAAGAACTTAATAGTAAAAGGAAATATGCATATGTGTTTAAAAAGGAAGGTTTTTAATAGAAGTGCTTTACCAGTTTGTATTTATGGATCTCAGACTTGGACATTTAACAAAAGAGCAATACAGAGACTTTAGACTGCTCAAAAATGTATGGAGAGATGCATATTAGGAGTAAAAAGTAGAGATTGAAAAACAACATTTATGGATGAAAGAACAAACAGGTGTTACTGATATCCTTGAAAAAATTAAAAGACTGAATGGAGTTGGGATGCATATATTTCTAAAAAAGATAATAATAGATTGATGGTTGAAATCTTAAATTGGATTTCAAGAGATTGTAAAAGACCTAGAAAGAAACCACATGTGAGATGGGTGGATGAAATAAGGAGTGTATGGGGTGATGTGGCGAAGTGAAGCTAGATAACAGAGAAGATGGATTGAACTTCAAGAGATCTTTATCCTGCAGTGAATCAATAATGGCTAATGATAATAATAATAGAAAGTTCACCCTTCATATATGGTTTTCCAAAATGTATATATACTTTGATATGCAGAACCTGAATAAAGATGATCCTGAATATAGGATTAAATTTTGTGAATGTAAAAAATCACAGAATAATCAGTTTGTTAATAAAAATAATGTGAAATAAAGAAATAACATTCTAATTAAATGAAATAATGAGGCACTACATATGAACATAATGGTCAAGTGAAAGCCTTCATTAAGAAGGAACATATTCATCTTTGCATTTGATTGGGTCATTTTTGTGATGCTACATCCAGAACTGACTCATACATCATCCTATTCCAGGAATCAATCACTCCATATATTAGGTTATTTGCAGATAATAAAATTTAATTTAATCAGATAAGACACCTCCTCTCTTTACGTTTCAATTTTAAGATTTATCAGAATAATGCCCTTCCAAAGAGATAGAACAAATGAACAGTGTTGGACAATTGGAACAGTTGAGTTAATGCATAATCTTGAACTATTTTTTCCCCCAATCATATAATTAAATTACTAAAATAAATAAATGCATATATATTACATATTTCAATATTGTAATAATATTATAAATCGTTAGTAAATATATTGATCAAATTTTTTTGAAAAGGACAAAAAATATAATCACTTTATTAAGAGCACTTTCGACTATCTTCGCAGTCTTTGTCAACTAATACTTTGAAAGGCTAACCTTCTCATAATTCTGTGATCTTAATGTTTGCTGCCTGCCTATTGATTAAGTTCTGATTGTATTTATATATTAGCATAGCTTCCTTTATTTTCCTTTTATTGTTATTTCTCTCAATTTGCAATATTTTTACATTATTATAGTTGAAATTAAAACCATATATACATGATTTATTATGGTCGTAAAAAAACGGAAGCGGATACATTATTATTAACTTTACAATTTTGTTTCGTATTTTGAACCCTTTTAAATAAAAGCCAAGTGCTCTTTAAGTTCTTTTCTCCAATATACATATCGATTCCCCGATACATCTACTACCACATCTACATATCCATTCATAAATGATGCAATTTTTATTTATAAATAAGGTTTTATTTTTAGAGTTATTTATGAATTTATTTAATGTAGGAAATACATAAAATGCAATTTCACATTTATCTTTATAAATTTTTCTTATGAAATTTACTTGTTGATTCAAAACAAATGGTATTGATATCCAAATTTTTTTATTAGTAGAAGAATCAACCTTATTATTAATATTTTTATATTTCGTATTAAATTTTTTAATAGTATTATAAATATGATTGTAATTATAGCCAACATTTAACAATTCATTAGAATACATTTCAATATTTTTGCCTTTATCTGATGAAAAAAATCATGGAATTATGGGAAGGTTAGCCTTTCAAAGTATTAGTTGACAAAGACTACAAGGATAGTCGAAAGTGCTCTTAAGTGACGATTATATTTTTTATACTTTTCAAAAATTTTTGATTAATGTATTTACTAATATTTAATTATAAGATTCCGTATATTTCAATATTGCGATATTCATACAGAACACAATCAATTAACTTCTATAAATCAAGACTATGTTTTAACAAGTTGTTGCAGCTTATATATACTTATATCTTTTTCTTTTTATATTCTTATAGAGATTTATTTCTGTTTGCAGTAAAAAAACAATGCTTTATGTCTTAATTAATTATATTCAACAATGAATATATATAACTAAATAAAATCATAACATAAATTAGAAAACACAATTTTTAATTAAATTTAGAAGAAAATAAACCAACCTTCTTTTGAATATATATAACACAATAATTAAATAGGCTATCTAGTTATTTAAAGTTCAAAAATATTAGAATTATTTAATTAAGATAGCACAACTTAGATAAGTACTTGTTTATTTTCTATATAACATGAAATCAAAATGATTCAATATGTGTGTAGACAAGAGGAGAGTATGTTATGCATATATAAAAGCTGGGTAATTATAGATCTATAGAAATATGTAATGCATGAATAATAATGCATGAATAATACATATAATTATGGAAAGTTTTATTATATATATTTCTATTTCCTACCAGTTAGATTTTATCTATATTTTCACTTTGTGAAAAAACTAAAATCTAATGTGTCTTATCATATGTGGATGTATGCAAACTTTGAATAATAAGTCACACATAAATGTGAAAATTCTGTATACTAATGATGTGTGAATAAACGTTTTCATGTATACAGTTTGAATAAAAAAATTAATTTTACTAACTGCATACAAGTTAAGAATATGTTAATAAAAATATTTAAAGATGAAAACTTGTTTTGATAACTAATGAGTTCAAATAATAATAATAAAAAACACATTGACTTACATATGAAAGTTTGCTATTTTTTTGCAAAACATTAAACAAAAATATTTCATAATTTAATATTGCAACTCAGTTAAAAATCTTATAAAATTCCTGATCTTATGAGATGCTATTTTATATGAATAAATACAGAAATTTGCAAAACATCATAATATAATGATAGTGTTTGAGTTGGCATTCATCTGGGTTCAAATCCTATCTTAGTAAAAGTTGCAAATTTTATTCATATTTCATTCAGATTTATTAAGTTTGAAAGATTTTGCAGTGGCATAAAGCCATAATGAGTCATGTTACCGAACTAATATTAGTCAGTAAACGGATATCACCTGCTCTTAGCTAGAAAATAAAATCAAGAATAAAAAAGTCCATCACTGGTAATTAATGTCTTCTTTCACTATTCTAACTAGCATTGGAATATTTAAAAGCTATCTTATTTCACACTGTCATTAAATATGAAAGATTTAAAAACATTTTAGGCCAGATGAAGCCTTTTCCTAAGATCTCATAAAGATCTTTGGATTAAACAGAAATCGTGAACAATACATCCACGGCTTTAGCATTGTTAATAGCTGTGGACACAGATGCTTCCAAAAATAGTCCTGAGCACAAGGTGAAGAGAAGGAGAAGAAAGAAACTGAAAACGAAGTGAAACTTAAAAAAACCTATAAAGAAAAGATGAACCCCCCCCCCATCTTATCACAGCTCAATGCTCAATAAGTCTTCCTAGAACAGTAGTGCAGATTTAGATTACAGTGTGGAGGAGGAAAATCTTCCTAATAAATCACCAGCTTCTTCAAAATTACTTTTTATGCAACTGAAGGAGATAAGAAAAAAGAGGAGGAAGATGATAATAAAGATGATGATATGGATTTAGATAAGGATGATTTATTTGGAGAAATTTCTGCGAGCAATGAGGGTAATGATAGTTTTTCTCAAAATTCCAATTGTTTGAAAGATGGTGAAGATTTTATAAATAATCTCACAATTATAATAGGAGAAATTAAATTAACGCTAGAGCCTTCAGGAAAATGTTCAAATCATTTTCATGAAAAAATTGCAAAATAATAACATAAAAGGGAATGGATATGAATGAAGTCATTAAAAAAAAAAATGATTTCAGAAATCCTAGCATTTATGAAAAACTAATTGAGCTTTATGAAATAGACCAAGTAAGAAGTAATTATCCAAAATCATTTTATGATCCTCACAGCTGGAAGCATACTTCATTTTATGAAAAATTAGCTAAAATTCAGAAGGCCAAAATGGATAAATGTTAGGGGAAAAAGGAATGAACTAAAGTTGAATTTGTTAGTGGAACTGTGAAAAAGCTTTTGACCTTGCAGAAGACACAAAGAAGCCCAAAACTAATGGTATGTGACATCAATCCAGCCATCAATTGTCTCTGTTCTGAAATCTTTTAGTAACGACATCTGTTCATAATGCTTCACTCATTTCTGTATCAACAATGGTTTCAGGCACTAGAACAATTATTATCCCTGAAATATGAGATTTGGTAAAAAAGCTTAGACTCTAATAGAAACAATTTCCCAAAAAATTAATATTATGATTAGCACACTTGAGTTCAAACCCAGATGTTTACATTTTTGAACTGCCTCCCCACCCACAGGCATTATTACCCAGAGAATTAAATGAAAAAGTCTCACATTACATGGGACAATCAATTATCTTCCACTACATATGATATGCAATGTCGTAATGTTAACCTTACTGTTTACTTTGGCCTTTTTTATATTATTTAAAAATACTTTTCTTTGCCTTAAGCACTTTTTCTTAAATTTCCAAAAATATTTTCTCTTTGCATCTTTTACATTATATAAAGTTCAAATTTGATCTTTCACTATATATTATGCTCAAACATAGATTGGTTCATACATTTCAACTTGACATTTTCATTTATTAAAAATCATCCAATAAAAGGTAAATTGAAGTATTTCATAAATAAATAATCAAACAGCTTTATTCTTTGGGAGTATATAAAAAGTCTGAGTGTTGGATATGCCAGAATTGGAATCTATCCTTGGATCTTAACACCTCCGGAATCTGAGACTTTACTACAGCATTAGGCCGCATAATGTTTCATTACTTTCTATACAATCTTCCTTACAGTGGTGATCTTTGCTTCTTTCTCTGAACTTGCCTCACAAGCCAATCCTGCTTCTAAAAAAAATGGTGTCCATTGCTCATTTTAAAGCATCTTTATGGAGGGGGGGGAAATATGCACACTTTTATAATAAAAACCCTGTATTTATTTTTGCCCCATGTATCATACCATCAGCCATGAAGCGAACCTGCTAACCCGGGACAACTGCTTGTAAAGCAGCTGTCACTGACCTCTTGACCACCAATGTTTTGACAAACCTGTACTTATTTTTAAATGTTATAAATTTAATCTCTTTCAAATTATTGTCTATACTAGTCTAAACATATTTTTCATTTTCAAAATAGTTCGGAAATAATTGCAAAGTGATGCCTTTTACTTCCTGTGTCATTTTTTTTCTACCGCTTCTAAGCCCACAAAAAAAAAATGAGGCATTTTTTTCATTCAATAAATTAAAACAAAATTGCACAAAATGAGATTGAGCAAATGTGGCTGATGGATAAACTGGCTCATGCTGAATTTCATTAGAAAGTGTTTCACACTCAGGGCTTTGAGAGATGAGGCTTTGTTGGGGTTGAGCTTGCATTCTTTTCTTTGCCACAAAATAAAAATGTTTATATTTTTACCACATTACATGTTTCAGAACATGCAAATAAAATGTCAGACCATTACAAATTATATCTGAGAGAAAACTGCCATTTGCATTTTTTTTTAAAATCAGCATTGTTTTGACTTTGGACTTCACTTTCCAAGCTGTTTAGAAATGTGGTCAATTTAAGATTTCATTTAAACCACTCATAAATGTGTTTTTATGAGATTATCTTGCTTGTAATGTTTTCCCTGCCATTTTCTGTAAATGAAAATAGAATTTCATATTGTTCAAACTTTTCAACCATATAAAAGAAATTGACAAATACATCAAATACACTTTATAAAAAAAAAATGTGCTAAATGGAGCCCATGATTTCACATGGCAATGTCATTTAGCATATTGATGCAGAAGAGAACCTGCAACAAGTATATAACAGCAGAAGTATATACTACAATAGCTGTACAAACTAGAGAACAATTCCGGTTATTTTGGGGACCTCCCATACACTGTCTATCTAAACCCACATCGTACTCCTAAATGCCATTCGATCTTTTCTCTAACTATGAAACTCCTTAATCAGAATTTTTTTCAGTTTTATATAATAATAAATCCACCAAAAATAAAGGTAATAAATGTCATGTAATATAAAAACAATATGCTGAAAAAAGACGTTTCTTTAAAATTGGAGCTGTGAGACTTGCATTATCTTAAATCATAATTTAGTTATTATATGACACCTTACATATTAAATGAATAGCTAATAGATGATAATTAAATGTATTCATTAATTACATCATTGCTAAAGTTAGCAAACATTTTTATATTACTTTTAATCAAAAACTATTTTTCTGCTGGAATAAATAATTTAATTATATGCTCATTTTAATGTAATATAAATTGCAGAAAGTAAATACGAAGTCTTGTGGGATAGTGATTGGCACATATGTTTAGTCTGAGGATTTAAACTGATTTTTTATTTTTAGGTAGCTGAAAATTTCTAAGCAAGTGTAAAAAAATTTTTAGCATAACAACCTCCAATCAACTTGCTAAGCCATGCATTAACAGTTCAGTAAAATATTGTTATCTAGAGGGTAAAGACCCCAGCTTGATCAGATAATTAACACTGCTATGACTATTTAAAAAAAAGATTATGATATGGAGCAGTCTTCACTGACATTGGAGAAGATATCACTTTCACTGGCAATGAGTCAGAGATTGACATTTAGGATTCCTTCAAAAAATAATAAATCTTATTTTGGATATAATTTTGTCTTAATAACTATGAATCACCATTAGTGTACCTTCTAATAAGATCATTAATGATAAAATATTAATCACATATCAGTGAACTTCTGAATTGTATCTATTGAAAAGAAATTGATATAATACTTCACAATGAGCTCACTAGATAGCGCTACAATTCTGTGTCAAATTGTCAGTTTTAGGTCTTTAGTCTTTTGCTACATTGACTTGACTAAAAGTCTGCATAATGCAATTGATCTAAAGCTTTCTATTGTCAGAAAAAAACTAGACAACTATTGAAAAAGATAAAACAGTCTTAAATGGTCCACTGCAAAGGAAAGATCTCTCCAAAATCTTTCACAGAAAACAGTAAAAAAGAAACCATCTGAGCAGTTTTCCACTTCTATTTAGCTGGATACCTATTTGCAATTTGCTACTGGAGCGTTACCTATGCTGGCTATGAGCAAATTGTTTGAAATAAAAAAAAATCCTACTTCCGAGTGGAATCTCAAAAATATTTCAAGTTTCATCATACCAGATTTGAATTCAGGTAGTCACGGAAATATCAGGTGAGGGAACTATTGCTATATTATGAAGCCCTCAATAAATCTTTAAAAATAATCAAATGGTTTATTGCTAGATCAAACACTGTTAATGACTGTGCTGGATCATGATTCCGTGGCGCTTGAATTCCAGAGACCGCCATTCTTTCTTTCACCATATCGATTCGCGTAGGCCGTGGGGCATTAAATTTTTAAAAGCATGTTAAAATAAAATTGCAAATATATTGTAAATTAATAATGACTTTATTTATCTAAAAGATAATTTTTAAAAAAATATTAAGATTTTTTTTTAAAAGCAAACTGTAATCAGTATAAATATTAAAGTATTAAATAAAAACATCAAATGAATAAAAAAGGTGTTTTGAATTTATTTATAATATATCCCAAAGCAGTCACGTGAGCTGCTGACGTGAATAGATTAATAGAACATGGGAAATGCATTTATTAAATTCATGCTTCCTTTTGTCAGGTCAACTTTAAACTACACCTGATAAATAGTAAATCTTATTTTATGTAATTTATATTTAATGATTTATTTATAATAAAATTATATTTAAAAAGTTTCTCAACTTGATTGCAATTTTCATTTCCATGGTACACCAAAAAAATTACCCAAATTTAAAATTGTATTATAAAAAGATTGTTTCTTATCTTAATTTATACTATGCAATACAAATAATAGGTTATTATGTAAACAAATACCCCCCGCCCCCATAAAAAAGCTTTAGTATTTTAACAGATATTCAAGTTTTGTCTATACTGCTATAATCAGCTTTCTATTTTTTTTTTTAAAAGTAAAAATATAGTTACAAGATAAACAATGTAAATCTGAGAAATGAAAATTTATTTCATTTAAATTGAATAAACGTCACAAGGTTTTTTTTTTTTTAGTAATAAACGTTTTTCAGACACAT